>OW052235.1:22520000-23720000 GCA_932527175.1 Operophtera brumata
TTGCAAGATTCCACCAGAACAAACATATCCCACGCCAATGTACATTGCAATAAAAACTTAGCCTACTAAACCAAGGAACTTACAATAAATAAATAAAGCAAAAAAAAAAAATGCTGGACAGTTCCCACAACATTAACTAGTCCCAAGCTAAACAGAGCTTGTGTTATGGGTACAAGATAACTGATATACCTATTTAATACAATACATTACATAGATAGATATATATTATTATACATATAAAATACCCAGAACACCCTGAAAAAATACCTGCAAATCGCACAATTATTTGTTCCGAGGCGGGAATCGAACCCGCAACCTCCTGCGTCGCAGGCGAACCTACGCCCGCCGCGCTACAGAGGTCGACAATGGACGGTCTTATCGCTGTACAGATGGCTTAAACGTCCTACTTACTGCGTTGAGCATACTGAGACCCTTGTAGGCAAGTCACTGTGGTTCAACCGTTTTAGAAGTATCCATTTTGCCTCACGTTTTTTTGTCAACAAGTCCAAGTGATTCATCCAAATTGGGTCATCAACGGCACAAACCTTTCGATTGTGGTCCTATCCAATGGCGACCCACCGGGGACTGAGAGCGGGCGGACCACATTCCTGAGCCTCGCTAGACGACGCGACGCCATGCACACAAGGATACTGTAGAAATAAAGAAAACAACACAGAGGTACACAAAGGAATTGGGTGTCGGTAGGTATGGTAAAGCTTCCTAACTTTAATTCAGATACATTTAGTTACAGAAAGAATAATACAACTAATACAAGGTATGTACAAAATACATATGAAACAGTTGTGCTACCTGAAGACCGCTGATGCTAGCGATCTAAAGGTAGCTCAACTGATCCAAATCACTACCGAACACTATGCGAACTGCTAAGGAGTGGAACAAACTACCGTCGTCTGTCTTTCCTGAAAACTATAATCTGGGTCTCTTCAGGGCTAGAGTGAATAGGTGCCTTCTAGACCTTTGTGCTCCATCTTCGGCCACATCGTCACTTGGTCAAACAAAGGTCTATCAATATTAAAAAAAATAAAAACTAGCTGACGGAAGCGTCCCTAAGATGCTGGCTGCATTGCCACGCTGAATGGCAATACTAATGCGTTGAGCCAGATAACTTTTGTATATATTTTGCATGAACTGAGAAGTAACATCAAACATCCCGATGAACCAAATAATAGGGTACCTATCCAAAAAATAAAATTGGTTTGCAAACTTAACAAGTACCTACTAACGTGCTCGAAACTTAGACGTTCTATTTGCTACGAGATACGTCGACGTACGAAAGTCGTAGACGTAGGTATAGTATTAATTTATATGTGACGTAGGTATGCGGATCAAAAATCTTAAGTGGCGATGAGCGGGACACTTGGCTCTAGAAGGAATGACGGAAGTTGGACCACGGCTATAACGGAATGGTGGCCAAGAGATGCTCGGCGACCAAGAGGCAGACCACCCGCCCGATGGGAAACATTCTATGGCTAAAATGGTATAAAACAGAGTCTTCTAAACTTCATAATTCTTATCCAAAACAAACTTTAAATAATTTCAATATATATAACACAAGTTAACATAACATATCGTTGCCTTGAACCGGAATGATACTCGTACAAAGTGGACCGCATTCCAGCGGAACGCAGCAGACAATGCGTCGCCTGCGCACCGAAACATGAACGTATCGATTGACCAAGAATCTATTAGATACACTATAACGTTCTTTCGTCTGATCATAATTTTTTTTCATAGTTCTATTACAAATTGTTACACAGATAACTCTGGCAGACTGTCACTTTCTGTCACTCAGTAGAACGTAGTAGCCAAAGAACTTTGACCATTAACGAATAAAAAAAAAGTAGTTCGATTTGGCTCGATAGATGGCGCTGACTCAAGTATACTTGTCAAAATAACAAATGCATTGTCTGTGCTTTTGTGTGGATATCACGAAAATATATCACCACGTTGTTGACGTTGACATTTAACTTTTTTTTGATAGAGCTACTTTAGCTTTTACAGAGCTGGCGCCATCTATTTTCAAGGTTATAAACATGATATTATGAAACGGCCGTGAAAACCCCTCATTAAATATCACCTGACATTGGCAAAATTGTTTGGAGCACTACTCAGAAGCCATTTTATGAAGAAAATATTTAATTACTTCTTTATATTTAATCTCATTATACCAAGCACATTTCGTTTTGTTAGAATGAGTATACTTTCATGATAAATCTTGAAAATAATTTTCACTAGAAACGGGATATTTACCACGATTTTTGAGTTTTATATGTTCCCGATATTTCGGCACAGTTGCATGCGCCATGATCACGGGAGAACTGACTAAAGTCTTTGCGAGTAGATGTTATTGGCAGATATATCGATCTAACCTCTTTCTCACTCTTTTATTACGAACGATACCACTACCATCGGTTTCATTGTCACAATTCACACCAACTCGACACACAACACTAACGGTGTCCGGACGCGTAGCAGGTACCACACTTTTTTGATTCTTACACATTCTTACCACAGGCTTCCATACTCCAGATAATTGAAAACCATCTTCTCTATTGAAGTTTCTGTACTTAGTAATCTCAATTGCCTCTTGTACCATTCTCGGTATGTAATGTCGCTCTGTCGAGATTACCTGCGGACTGTGTAGCTCGATCCAATGATTTGAGCCAGATTCCAAAAGGTGTTCTGCTATGGCTGACTTATGTATGTCCCTGTTCTTGACCGCTCGTATGTGCTCCCGCTATCGTACGTTTCGTTTGGCCAATGTACGAACTCCCACAGCTACAATCAATTTTATACACCCCTGGCTTTTCAAGTGGAAAACTGTCTTTTGGTGAACGCAAGTAGTGCGATATCTTCTTTAAGGGAGTGAAAATGGTCTTTACGGAAAACTTTTGCAGGACTTTCGCAATTTTGTCCGTCACCCCCTTAACATATGGCAGAAACGCTGGCCTACGTTCTACTCTACATCTGCGGGGTCTTGGCCTAGGTCGGGATGGTAATGACCGAAGCTTATATCCATTCTTACGCAACACATGCTGGACATGTGAACATATAAAACTCAAAAATCATGGTAAATATCCCGTTTCTAGTGAAAATTATGTACATAACCATGATAGTTTCAAAAGTTAAATCTTGAAAATGTAGTATATTAATATGGATTTATTAAAAAACTGTGTAATAATACTTAAACGCATTTTTATCACAATAAAGCATATTTGTATGTTTTTTTCATAAACTGGAGTTTGTTTATTTGCGTCATGAATAAAAGATAAATCAACATAATTCAAATTTGTTCGTGTTTTAGCTCATCACAGCTCATCAACACTTCTTCAGATAGCGAAAACCAATTTGCCGGTAATAATATGACCTAACACAGAAGTTTTTATTTATTAGTACCTATCACATAATAGTACATTATTGCAAAGGCGGCGAAATAGGCAATTGCAGGTCGAGTATGATACATATTTAAAGTACGATCATATAATAAAAAAAAAACTGTTTAATTCATTCATGACATTAAACTTATTTCCATTTCAATATTAAAATATTCCCAGCACTATTTCACACAAATTCACACAAACACCCACGCGACCTGCGCATAAAATATGCACTTACACGCATATTCTAAACTCGGCGCTTTCAACACGGAATATGCATTACTGCATTGTGTTCTACACCATAATACACCATATTAGCTAATCTGTGACGTACGTCTGCAAACTTTACACACATGTGATATGAATAGATTTCAAACGCAAGGACATCATCATAGACTTATCAGTTCGAGAATCACTTATGCAGGCTTCTACTGTATTTCTTTATTTTTTTTGCTTAATTTGTAACCGAGATTCATTGTTTTTAGGTGCAATCATAAAGGTTAAAAAACCGGCTAAGTGCGACTTGGACTCACACACGAAGGGTTCCGTACCATTATCTAAAAGAACGGCAAAAAATCACGTTTGTTGTATGCGAGCCCCCCTTCAATATTTGTTTTATTTATTTTTTATTTATTTTTAAAGTGAATAGGTATTTATAGCTACAGAAGATTTCAAGCGTCTACCCGTTGCCGTTATCAATATCGAGCAAAAGGAGCAAAAAAATCACGTTTGATGTATGGGAGCCCCCTTAAATATTTTTTTTTCTGTTTTTTTGTATTTGTTGTTATAGCGGCAACAGAAATACATCATCTGTGAAAATTTCAACTATCTAACTATCACGGTTCATGAGACAGACGGGCAGACAGACAGACAGACGGGCGGACAGCGGAGTCTTAGTAAATGGTCATGATTTACCCTTTGGGTACGGAACCCTAAAAATAATAAATGATGGAGAGCAAAGATGTTAAATGTTACCAACAAAAGAACAGATCATAAAAAAACTCAAAATAGCAGAACAAAAGGCAAACGTATAAACAAGGAACAATTTGTGGCCAAAATTAGTCCCCGCGGCGACACCCGCATCCTTATGGCTTTCACCACAAAACTGAGCACTGTAACTAAGCAGAAGTCAATTCTTTGTACAATTCACACTACATTCGGTATTGTGAAATACAATCGATACAATGAGCGTATCCTAAAAATTTGGAAAACAATATCGAAAGCCCCCTGTGGATCAAAAATTGTAATGACAAGTAAAGGTGTAGTTTTTTATTGCCCTTAATTTTGAGCGATACAAAAGTAAACCTTATGGGCCTTCATAAAAGAATCAGTGCTAAATCAAAAACCGCACTACATTTCATTTAGAAATCACAGTTACCAAAGCCGTAAAAACACAACTTTCCACACAATTTAAAGCATAATAACTTATAATAGGGTTGTAAATCCTGTGAAAGGTTTTACAAAGGATAGTTGTTCCACTAAGTTGCATACTTATTTTATTTTTTCGCCTGCAAAGGATCATTACCGTGCATTGTTGTGTAATTTCACACGTTTGGCGACACTGCGGGCGATTTGTAGGGAATTTAGCGAGAAGTCCACGAATAATGGGTGATATGAATAAAGAATGGTATTTTTGGTCACCATACTCACCATTTGGCTGACAGTGGCTGGTTACTGTTAAATTTGCAAAGAAAAAACAATTGGAGTACCCCAGGGTTCGCGTCTTGGACCACTTTGGTTTGTAGGAGACAATGGAGAAATTTGGTTCTCTTCATTGTAATTTGATTCTTCACTAATTTCGAATTGTGGTCAAAAGATATTTAAAGATGAAAGCGTTGGTATGTAAAAGACAATTGAAATCTGATTCTTAACTGTTCTGGTTGCATTGTGGTCAGAAAAAGAGCAAAAAATATGGACAATCCTTGTTAATTTCTTCTGTTCCAACTTCAAATACATAGAAACCAGATGTACCCGTCCCGTGCAGTGCCTTTGATGGCCACTTTTATTTCGTGGGAATATAAATATTATAGTACTTAGTAGTAATTTATTATAACAATTGTTTCTTAAAATCTCAGCCGCCTACATCTACATTTATCACATTTGTGTCTAAATCTTCTATTGAATCAAAAGTTACCTTTATTAAAGCCAGGCAGGTGTACATTTTGTCCCCTAAATAATAAATCTCCTACAATTTAGTTGACAATAGATGCGCGCGCGCAGAATCAAGGTGCATTAGATCCGCCATTTGTATTATTGACCAATTGGATCATTGTGCAAGAGATTTTACCTTTGCTAAATTACGTTTTGGGGATTTGTTCTTTGTAAATAGGTATTCCTATAGGCATTACGTTTTCTTTAAATCTGCTTATAAAAAAACATCATGTATGTATTCATCTAAAGATCTCTCCAACAATCAGACAGACACACATACCATTCACATTTAATATATTCCTGTTTTTATTCGTTTAACCAAAATCAATCTTCGTTAATGTAACGCATAATTTAATGAAACATCTGACAGATGTACCTACTATATAGTACTAGGATATCATTCTCGATCTTGACAGATTAGGAACCAAGGTACCAGTTATTGCCAAATGAAAATGGTAAAAAAGTAAAATCCAACTTTTCCCATAACCCAAAAGCTTAGTAATGTAATCATAACAATATCAATGTATATAAAAAACTCGTAACCGTCGAAATCGAATAAAGCTAGAATTATATCCAATATTCAAATAACCTCTCGGGTAAAACCTCAATGAGATTTAACAAGCAAGAATAAAATATCGACTACGAGCCTGACTGTAATAGACGACAACCATCATAACCTAAAACCTGGATCTAAGAATAACAACACCAAAGACCTCAGCGATATTGGTTTGGTTAGTTTCAAGTTATGCTGGTCAGGTATTATGCCTATTTGGACTAAGGTTTTCGTACAATCGAAAGCGGCCGATTTGAATTGAAAATGTGGGAAGTCTCTGGGGAAAATCGTTGGTAATAAGAAGGGTGACAATGTTGTATAGAAGTTTGGACATGATTCAGAATTAGAAAGTTTAAATTTTAATTTTAATGGATTTCGAAGGCCAGCTTTAGCATTTTGTCTTAGCATTAACACGAAGCCAGATGTTTATTTTTTTTATATATACTACTAGAATGACGGAACAAGCAAATGGCACTCCTGATGTTAAGCGGTAACACTGAAAAAAAAAAAACTAACTGTGTGCAAAAAGAGCACAGTTAAAATTTACACAGTTGCTACAACATATTTTTCATTGAGATCTAATTAATTTACACCGTTGGGGCAACTGCAAAAAAACAGTTAGGAAGCAAACAGTAAATAAATATGTATAAACAGTTACAGGAACTTTTTGGTCAATAATAACAACGTATCCTGGCAGTAATTTAAATTTCAACGGTTAAACATCAGTCCGGATAAGACAGTAAAATGAACTGTTTTACTTTAACTGTTTTTTTTCAGTTATGCTAACGTGTTTATTGTGTTGGCTCCATTTTAACCTCGCAGAACGGTAACTTTTATCGGTTTTCAGGTTACTCGAACTGTTTTTTTTTTTCAGTGAACCTCTGCCTATGAACAGTGCATTACCTCATAGGTCACATCCACCTAGGACGCACCCTATGTGGCAATGCACTGCGCCCGCCACCCTGAGACATAAAGATGAAAAGTCTCATGTGCCTGTAATTTCACCGGCACCCTTACCCTTCAAACCGGATAACAGCAATGCGAGCACTACAGCTTTGCGGCAGAAATAGGTATGGTGGTAGTACTTCCCCAGACGAACTCTTTCACAAAAAAGCTCTACTACTACTAAAACTGATGTGTTGTTCTAGGCAAGCTACCGTTGACAATGGGCTTTTCTAAGATGTATTTTTGAACTATAAAGATACAACGGTAGCTTTAGCAACTAAGGATGTTTTTCTTTTACAAATAAAACTGAAGGCTTCATGTCCCACATCTGCGTACAACATATTTTACATTAGCGACCTGACCTTTCCGTGAGTAGATTTAGCAGTCGTCGACTTTTTACGTTATATTCATCGCTTTTAATACTGTTAAAGAATTAAGTATGGTTTAATAATTGTATGCCCTCAAAAGAATTTGCTAATTCACTTATAGAGACTAGACTAGTAATTAGACGTAAGTCTTATAGAGATGTATCACTAAGTCTCATTAAACCTCAATGGTGTGGCAGACAAGTAGGCAGCTGAGACGCAAGAGGTAGCGGGTTCGATTCCCGCTGCAGAACATTTTTTTTCCGTGTCTGGTTGTGAGTCTATGGTACTCGAAGTTTTTTATACCCACGACACAGGAATCCTAGTGTGCGATAAGTACTATGTACGAGGATGTCACTGTGTTATATTAAGTTTTATAAGCGTAGCTATATTAGTTTATATTTATACAAAAATTGCTTTTAATAAAAGTACCTACCCACATATTATTACGATTATTGAAGCCAAGGAGTTAAAATTCTCCTGTACAACTATAGCATTAATATATTGATTTATTATGTATACTTTAATAATGACTTGACTATAGAATTGTATCCCTTGTGACGATACAACATCATGAATCTGTTTGTCTTTTTGTAGTCTTTCTCTCCCACCGTATCCCATATCTAAATAATCATCATCTTCTTCATCAGCCGTAAGACGTCCAACGTTGGATAAGGCCTTCCTCATAAAATACAATGGAGGGATTTGCCGTAATCACCATGCAGATTGGTGTTCGCAGTAGGTATTGGTTTACTCAGTTGGATGTTATGGCCTATCCTCTGGTTTAATCCCTTAGCTTTTACAACATCTAGGAGAAAACGGATGGATCTATTCTTAGGCTAACCACGGCATAAAGTCAAATCTACCCACTAACTAGTAGTAGTAAAGCTTTTTTGTGAAAAAGTTCGTCCGGGGAAGTACTACCACCATACCTATTTCTGCCGCAAAGCAGTAGTGCTCGCATTGCTGTGTTCCGATTTGAAGGGTAAGGGTGCCGGTGAAATTACAGGCACATGAGACTTTTCATCTATGTCTCAGGGTGGCGGGCACAGTGCAATCCCACATAGGATGCGTCCTAGGTGGACGTGACCTATGAGGTAATGCACTGTTCATAGGCAGAGGTTACCGCTTAACATCAGGTGGGCCTCTTGTTTGATCCGTCATCCAAGTAGTATAAAAAAAAAAAAAAAAAAAAACTTTTAAATGATAACATCTGTGTTTATGAATATCTTAGTTATTTGTTTTGTATTTGTCATGTAAACCTAAGTTTATTTTAAGATGATTTTCTTTGTATTATGTACCTATAGCACGCTCGTATACGCGCATTAAACTTAGTTAGTCGTAAGTAATTCTCATTTAAAGTGAATTTTAAATTCTTTGTGAAAATAAATTCATAAACCAGATAAAGACTTCCTAACTATATTTGGTATCTAATTCAACATCGTTACCGGGAATAGCAGATCCTCGAGTAGATTTTTGATAGAATCAACAGTGGGTGCGTGTCGCCAGTCGATAATGCCCCTCCATCAACCGCGCTCTGAATGCAAACTCAAATTCAGTTTACCAAAGTTCTTTCAATTCAACACCGTAAAGTTATAGATTGTTCGGAAGGGTTCCGAAATTTGGTTACTGGATTTATATTCAGCTATCTGATTTACAATACATTTGAAATACACTGGTTGAGAAAATGGTTTATGTTTCTTTATTTAGCTTTATAGTCCTCTTCCTACTAATAATTCTCCTACGCCTCAGTTGGTCCCTCACTGTTTAGGATCCTGACTCCTTACAAGTACCTACATACTTAATAGTTTTCTTAATACCTTCCACGACCCTTAGCTAGGTGGAGAGCCATGTTCACTGGCATTTCCAAGCTTTGAGACATTGCTTTGACCATCGCTTTGGACTTCTATCTCTTGGTTGTTTGCCCTCTATTTTGGCAGTTAGGTACCTACTAATCTTACTTATTACTAATACTAGTTAGTTCTGCAGACAGTAGACCCCGTGAACAACAAACTTGTATGAAACTATGCATCATGTCTATAAGTGATCAAACAAAGAACCCAAAGAGGCATTTTTTTCATATAAAATCCCTACTCTTTCAGAAAAACTTAAAATTAATTTCAACTTTTTTGAATGCATATATTATTTTCAAAATCAAGCCCGTAACTCCTAACTCCTCCTAGTCAGGCGTGGTGACTATGGCAAATCCTCCCATTGCATTCTATGTGGGAGGCCTCTTCCAGCAGTGGACGTCTAAAAGCCGCTGATGATGATGATGATTTCATGAATTGCAGTTATGGCAGTCATAACCAGAAACATTATCGGTGTGAAAGCTGTGTGTAAGGTTTATAGATAAAACAGCAATTTCAGCATTATTACATTAAATGGTGCAACCCACTGTGAAAAGAGGCCCATTGAGGCTCTGCCTACCCCTTCGGGGAAAAAGGCGTGTGTCTATGTATGTATGTATGTATGTAGAACAAAGGGTATCTTTGAAAATTATATTTATGACCATATCATTGTTTAAATGCCACATTCAATACGTCACTAAAAAGCATTCCCATTGCACTAAATCAAGAGTTCAATTTAAAACAGGTTTTAATTGTTCTGCCGTTGTCTCAACCTTTAGTGGTACATAAACTTTAATGTAACAATGGACACTTGACTTGAATCCTACGAACCACACGCGAAGGTACAATAACCAACTTCACAGAGCCCTTAACATAACATTTAGCTATATAAACCATAGTTCTCCGTATACTAGTTGCTAGCAAAAGCATTTCATAGAGCAGAATTTATTATAGAGATATATTGTTATCACGTAGGCTGAGACGTCGTTACAAACAATAAAAGTAATTTTTACGAGTGGCAACCCTGCGTTAATAAATTAAAAAGTAAAAGGATAGGGTTGGGAAACAATGCCACTTACCCCGGTGCCCGAAGATCTAAGTTTTGTCACCCTTATTAAGAAAACGATTTAGGGTTGGCATTCACTTGTGACTCGATCTTTTTAGCTTGGTGTTATACGAAAGTACATTTAATTTGTAATCAATAGGTAACTTTTTCATAGTATAATTATAAACTGATATGTAACTGAAAACCACAGTATATAGGATAATAATAGTATGTAGCTAGGTAGGTACTTAGTAAATGCGCAAAATAGAAAGTTGTGTAGATTTCTTACCCATAGGCACACCCCGGACACTCGTATAACACGTTGAAATTAATTACTCTTACATAACGACCTCTGTGGCGCAGCGGGCAAAGGTTCGCCTGCGACGCAGGAGGTTGCGGGTTCGATTCCCACCTCGGAACAAATATTAGTACGATCTGCAGATATTTGTTCAGGGTTTTTTGGGTATTTTCTATGTATAATAAAAAATATCTATCTATGTAATGTATTTTATTAAGTATATGAGTTATCTAGTACTCATAACACAAGCTCTGCTTAGTTTGGGTCTAGATAATGTGTGTGAACTGACCAGCATTATTTATTTATTTATTTAAAACTGTGCACTGCGATTCGACCCACCATTGGCGTGCTTCGGGTTATTGCGTAGTAGACTGACGTTTGATGTCGATTTCCAGTTTGCGGTTCATTGCGCAGCGTGTTTTAGCTTTTTTACAAGAACAGAAATATTTAAAACTCGCTGCGCAATGAATAGCGAACTGGACATCGAAATCAAACATCAGTCTACTACGCAATAACCCGGTTGGAATACGCGGGGCAGAGAGTGGCCATCCCCTATGTAGTAGATACTTTAATATATTCTGTGCAAGAGTTGAGATCGCAATCAACCAAAAGACTATCAATATTTAAAATAGTCTTCGCATTTTCCCAGAAAATACCTACAGCCACGTAGCAACCCTAACATTAGGGTTGCATCTGATTGGGTGCGTACACTACTACTGTTTTGTCGAGTACCCCAAATTAATTTTTGAGAACAAAATCCATTAGCGAATGAAGCTTTTTTACTCATTGTTTAGGGTTCTATAATTTACGCGCGAAACCCGATTGAAGTCAGTTTAAACGACGGGGCGGCGAATGCATGGTGCATACCTTTTGCTTTTCAGTTTTCAAACTTTGCTTTCACTCTTATTACAACGCAATTGAGTGCTGATTTGAAGCTTTTATCATGAACAATCTTTTTTATGGTTGGCACCGATGTGTTTTCTTGTCAACTCTATGATTTATATCGTCCAATTGTCTATAGTTCAATGCGTGTAAAGAGAGTTTCTATTTGTTACAGTACTTTTTGTAGTTTTTATGGTGCGGGTTCTTTTAATTTGGCATTGTCGGTGGCATTTATGGCTCATATTTATGGATCGAAGGGTTATGTTTTGGGAAACTAGGATATTGTGCATTGTTAGCTCAATATTGTAGTAATTACTTTGAGAAGTATTGATAAATCATAATACTTATCTATGTACCTATCTATGGACTTTGTCTGAAATAAAGACATTTTATTTTTTTAACCCCCGACGCAAAAATGACGTGGTGTTATAAGTTTGACGTGTCTATGTGTCTGTGTGTGTCTGTCTGTGGCATCGTAGCTCCCGAACAGATGAACCGATTTTGATTTTGTTTTGTTTGAAAGGTGAATTAGTCGGGAGTGTTCTTAGATTATGTTTGATCAAAATCGGTTCAGCCGTTTCATTGCGATGAGGTTTTTTTTTAATTTTTACAAAATTAATTACTTGTTATAATCAATATCACATCGAAGCTTATGCGAAAGAGACAATGATAAATATTGTAGTTTTCATTTAATTATTTAAATTATGATGCTGGAAGAAAGCGTTAGTTGGTCGTGGGAGAGCACTGGCAGTGATAAGTTCACCACTAGTCACGTTTATATTCCCATAATTGTTTTCACTCACAGGTCACGTCCACCTAGGACGCGCCATAATATGCGCATTGCACTACGCCCGCCACCCTGTGGCATAAACATGAAAAGTCATATGTGCCTGTGATTTCACCTTCCAAACCGGAACACAGCAATGCGAGCACTACTGCTTTGCCGTAGAAATAAGTACAATGGTAGTTCTTCCCTGGACGAACCCTTTTACTAAAAAGCTCTACTACTAATAAAGGGTACATATTTTTAATAGAGTGAATATAAAGTTTCATGATTATTTCATAAAAGAAGCTATAATGATGTTTTTTTTTAACTTTAGTTATAAATTACAATCGGACTTGTTTGTAAGATTCGTTGGTATAAGATTTGTCCTAGCTTATTTAAGGAATATGTTATTACTGGAAGAAAGCGTAGTCGTGGGAAGCTATGGCGGCAATAAGCTCACCACTTGTCACGTCTATTTCCCACGAAGCTGCAAACCACAGTTAAAAAAGGCCCATTTGAGGCTATGTCTACCCTTTCGGGAAAAATTGCGTGTGTCTATATATGTATGTTGTATCAAATCGTTGAATACAAACGTCCAATCCGCTCCATTTTTGAATTAAAAACAAAAATGTAAAATAAAAAGCATATGGTAACAAAAGTTCCACCGGCGATTCGCAAACACCGCCCCATTGTTCCAACATCAGCTGTGTACATCGACATACAATATATAATAGCCCCATTCTGTATTCATGTCGGATAATCCACACAATGACTGTGTGTACGATCAAAATAACTATAAAAATACAATAAGCAGCTTATACGTGTACCCTAATGTGTGCGAGATGGAAATATAGGAGAGAGGGAGATGGTAAGTATATTTGAATATTTGATACCAGTTTGGTTATTCAGCCTAAGTATGGCTATATTATCTATGGATATAAGTTTAGATATAATCATAGATATTACTAGCCTAAGGACAGGGCGGCTAAGGTCCGCAAAGCAGTAGTGCTTGCATTGCTGTGTTCTGGTTTGAAGGGAACGGGTGCCGGTGAAATTAGAGGCACATGAGACTTTTCATCTTTGAGTCTCAGGGATTGGCGGGCGTAGTGCAATGCCACATCGGGTGCGTCCTAGGTGGACCCGATCTATGAGGTAATGCATTGTTAAAGGCAGTGGTTACCGCGTATCATCAAATGGGCAATCTGCTTGTTCTGCCATTCAAGTACTTAGCTAAAAAAATTGCAAGACATCAACGACAATCAGAGTATGACTTTGTTCGTACAAGATCGGTTGTGTTTATGCAAACTGGATACATTTCCTTATGAACATGTAAAGGAGGTGGGCAACTGCTGACCCAGGTCAAAAATAAATGAACCAGGGATCCTTCATGGAAGTAATTAGTATTGTTCTAAATGTTGTTTTTTGTCCAATTTTTCTGAAGAACTTGTATATTTTTAGAAGTTGGGAAGCAAAAGTTGTAGTTCTAAATATTTAGATTAATCAACTCATTGCATAAACGTGAAACAAAACGCAACAAGCTTCATTACTTCCCACAACTTCTACGCAAGAAATTAAATTAGCTTTTTCATTATCTTAACATATATTATCAATAACCAAAAGAATCTCAACTGTACTTAACTCAACGTTACGCTAGTCAACAAAAGTTGGGTCAAACAATGTATGGGGAGTTGCCCATGTTCTTAGGTCGAAAATTTGTTGGAAAAACCCAAAACAATTCTTTTTTGAATCGTTTAAAAGTTTGTATGTGTTATTTGTTGCTTACCATTATAATAAACCAGTATCGAATATCATCACAAGACCCATTGAGTACTCTTACTCCAACGTGATCCAAATTCATAGTACAACGGTTTAAAAGTAGGTATAAAGAAAATTACGTAGAAAGCACATCGTTGGATACGATTTTTTTTTTATTATCAAAGGCCGCCTACAATAGGCACTCGATTCGATATTTGAATTTTCAAATATAATTCTAATCCAAAATGGCGGTCTTTTGTTAGCAATTAGGTGAAGTGTACCAGAGATTTTAATCCTATTGGCGCAGAATAAATTGTTGGTCGCTTGTAGCACAATAATGTTGCGCTGTGCTATATTGTGCTTGAATGTTCATAATGTATTATGTACGCACCTTTAGGGGTTTTTACTGTTTGGTAAATTGAGTCAATTTCTGTACCGTCTAAGACAGAACAATCTGTTTCTACCTACTTTTGAGCAAAGCGTCTACAATGCAGTGTAGACAGTTTTTTTTTATACTTCTTGGAATGACGGGTTAAGCAGATGGTCCACCTGATGTTAAGGGGTACCCTCTAACTATGAACAGTACATTACCTCTTAGGTCACGTCCAGCTAGGTCGCACCCTATGTGGCATTGCTCTGCGCCCGCCACCCTGAGACATAAAGATGAAGTCTCAGTAAACTCGGTAACAATTTTAAAGAACAAAAATCTAGTTCATTTCTCATAATCATAGATTTGTCGATTTTCAATAATTCAATATTTGAATTTTTTGAACAGATAAACAAGTATCTTCTGATTGGTGGCCTTTTGTACGAATATATAGGTCAAAAAATATGGCACCAAGATAGTTCAATACATTGTAGTTTTTTCTATAAAACTGTGTGAACATGTCGATACAAGCTACAACTATCTTCAAAGCGTGTTTCTGTATTATATAACTTCTTTATCCACAAACCAGTAGTTTACTGATCTTGATTCGGCAGATCTGATGAGAGCCAATGAAGTCCTTTTCCGCTTCCTTAAATACAATCTTCCGTGTTCATTCAATTTCATTCCTTTTAAATCCCTATATGAATGAATATCTCCTAGTAACTGAATACAGAAAAGCCTAAACAAACTTAATTGTAAGTATACCTCTAAAGTACATACCTATACCCATTATACCTAGATGGTAAAAAACGTCTTGCGATACGATGTCACAACATAGGGCTGCCACACACAGCTGCCCTTTATCAGCGACCGATCTTAAGCCGATGTTGTACTTAGCAAAAATACTCATTTTTATCTCAAATGCGATCTGGATCTTCCCTAATCTGCCTATTGTGATTGTATGTTTGTTTGTGTGATAAAGTGGGGCTGTTTTGTGCAATTAGACGGATTGGGGTGTGAATGTGATCGGAGCTATTAAGGATCTCGTAAATTGTTTATTTTTATTCCCAAGCTTTTTTATTTTGTTATGTTGGTTGGACAAATTGATTTAGATAATGCTGATGATGTGATAAGATTGTGGCTGGGATGCTAAGAGGGGTTGGATTCAATTTGCAAAGCTAGGAAAATAGTAAGTGGACAATTAAATTAAATGGACAATACATTCAGCTAAGTAATAAAAAAATACATTATATTTTCAACATAATTCCTAGCAAAAATATTTAAAAGAAGAAAAAAAAAGAGTCCTTCTGGGCAGGCAACGCATTGGCAATACCTCTGGTATTGATGTCAATAGGCGACGGAAACCGCCTACCATCAGGCGGGCCGTAAGCCAGTTTGTCAAACAATTACATTAAAAAAATACCCAGTGTATTTACTTGACTTGGTTAATATCCCACATACCTATGTGAATTAATATCTCACAGAAGTGAAAATATCTTTAGCATTTTCCAATTTAATTTTCTTTTATCGCAAACGTCAGACCATCATTTTCTGATTATTAGGACGGCCTTATAAACTTTTGAACAATTTAAAATGAAATCAATACCCAATGATCAGAATCGCCCTGTCTCCCATCTTTGTCCAACTTCACTCCTCTCCCCCGTCTGCGGGTGACAGTTCATCCGATTGTTTGTTTTTTTAACTCCAAGGCAGCTGCGGTCCGAAGAAGTTGTGATTGGTAATTCAACTATTTAAATCGAAAGATTGGAAATGCAAATGAAAGAGATTTTAAAGTTGAATTACCTACAAAAATCTATAGATTGTAGAGTTGTGTAAATGGGATGTTGAATTTTTGGCCCGCTGGGATGCGGTAAGTCATTCTTGTCACAAGAAACTTGTATACTAATAATTTTAAAATCTTTTCTATGTATACTTATTTAACATCTTTTTTTTAAAAGTCCACAACTTTCAGAAGGATAAAGAGGAGAGCCCCTCAAGACCTCATCTAGTATCTAAAAGAATATGTACTGAATTAGTCGTGGATATGCCACTGGGCGTATACCATTCATGTCAAGCACGAAAGAAGCACAAAACTCTTGCTCAATGCCCGGAAAGGCAGATTACAAGAAACAAAGGAGAAAAAAATAAAAAAAATAAAAAACATTTTTTTTTAAAAACAATTTTAATTTTAAATTTTCTCAATTGATGACAATTAAATTGCGACTTCCTCACAGGGTACATAATTATGACATGACACCTACCATCTAATTAGAATAAGTTAGTACATATAACATGTACTTATATGTATCTATCATCATTATTGTGATTGCAAGAAATAATTGAAATAAAAGTTAAAGGGGGACTTCGGATGATATCAGGAGCCCAATTCTCTTATTTATATTATAACCACACTGCAAGTTGACCGAAACGAGATTGTATTGTAAATTGACTAAGAAATTGGTATTCTACTCCCTCATAACAAAAATATAATCTACTTTCGGTTCTTCCGACCATATATTAGAGTAGGATAGTGCTATATAATAATTGTAAAGAGTGAAAGAGAGAATTCTCAGAACTTTGAAACATTCAAGTTACAGTCACATTTCGATATAATCACATTCCGCGTTGTATTGTCAGGTGAGCAGAATACCATTTTTGACGTTTGTGACATCGACACTAGATCGTAACATGATCCGAACTTTAATTTGACTATATTTTATTACGAGAGAATTGGGCTTCAGGTAGCAAAGATACTTATAAATTGGATTGATTGAATTGTCAATAAATGTAATTAAAACTGCAGTCTACAATGCAAATTTTCAGAAAATTTTAAAGGAAACAGACACTACAATCTTTTAAATAACCAATATTTGTTACAAATTAGGAATGGTCTTCAACAAACGCTTTTGCGTCATAACGGTTCAACTAAGATTGACCATAAAATGTTCTAAAACGAAATAATTATCTACATTGTTTGTGTTTTGTGAACGTCTGGAACACCCATTGTTGTTAGTTGTTATACAACTCTCGTTAGTGCGGTGCCGAAACAGCAGGGCACTTTACAAAACAGACTTTTCAGTTTTGTGTTAAGGGTAAAATTCCTTTGAAGTATCTGAAACGGTCAGCCTTGTGGCCTACTCCAACTGTGCTTTACTAAGAAAAACAAACAGTATCTGCCAAAAATCAAAAGAAATGTCCACAAACATTGTCTCTAAACAATGCAAGTAACGTGATTATGACCGAAAACTAAAATGACCGTAAGATATTTCACAATAGATTTACCGAAGGACTAAAACAACAGTTAAAGCTATAATGGGTGAAACAGACACTATGGAATGTGTCTTTTCTTTTATAATGCTTCTCTATTGTTATAAGATGTCATAAAAATTAACTTTAGAACTATCGGCGAAAGCTTTGATGGTAAAAGATATTGCTGGTTTATTCTCACTCCACAACGTTTTAACATCCTTCACAACAGCTTTCAATTTGATTTTTACAGCTTCTGGTTTAGGTTCAAAATCATCTGTGTTATCTTTGTTGGTTCAGCAAATCGAAGTGGAATGTGTTCCTTTTGTCTAAACAATTACAACGTGTATTGTAGCAGGCATTCATTTGTGTTCCTTGTTCTATTGATACGTGTTTTTGTTACTTAGGTGTCCGAACCACATCATAAATCAGTTGTATAGACGTATGGACGATGATGTACAATTGTTAAGTACATTTTTAAACGATTTCCAACCTTATTCCTGAGGCGATCTTTCGTTATTGTTAGCAAAGATAATTTGGTTTTAAACGCCTTTCGAGCTCGATGCTAAATGATGCTTTAAAGTAATGATGGTTCAATTCAATGTGTGCAAAGTCTGATGGACTTGTGCAAGATTTTATGAGACAAAAAAAGTAAAGCCGTTATTTGACTTACGGATATAAAAGATATTTGGTAAAGAGCTTTTGAATGCATAACAAACATAAATAATTTAAGATTAACCACTGATTAAATAATACCATACATTTAACTGTGGTTTTAATCAGAAAGTCCTTCAACATATTACTCTCTCTTAAGAGCATATCAAGGTTATCAAGGCATATCATACTTATCAAGGTTATTATTACCTTAATCTGTTATATTCTATGAATTGACTAAGAGCCTCAAGCTTATGATTCCGACCATGGCACCAAATCACGGGGGTAACTTTTTCACAAGGTAGGCAGGTAAATTACAGTTTATTAAACTTTCTCTCTTTACGAATTTGTGAAAGAGGCTTCATGCAGCGTCGTATCGTAAGATAAGTTCTCAAAAATGTGCTGAGGTTTACCCAACATAATGAAGACGTCAAGTTTTAAAAGCCTTTTTGAGGCACAGAAGTAAATTGGCTATTCATCTGACAATGCTGACTGATGACGAACAGTGAACGTTCAATACTGACAATACGAACGGTCACGTCTTGTGGTAGGCCCAGGGTTCGCTGAGATAGCTACGCCGTCTTTTAACGGAAATAATATTGGCGTTGACCGTGATTTTCACAACCTTAACGATATATTTTTGATGAGTGGTGCAATCCCTTGTCGTTGTCAATAAGACAGAAGAAAAAGGAATAAAACTGTATAGTTTTAGTCCTTTTTCTTTGTCTTTTTTTTTCTATTTAAATATCAAGATGCGGTTGATCAAAAAAAAATGATATTTTCTTAGCATAAAACACGTCCGATCGCGAGTGAGCTAAGTCATAAACTGGTTGTCTTTGTAGCCTTGCATCCGATTTCACCACCGAAAAATTGGCAGTCATTTTATCACGTCTTCTACCATGTCCTTATATAGTATTAAATATGTTTAAGACTATAAGTTAAAAAAATACGTCATTCTACGTTATTCTACCACCGCAATCTATCGTCCGCCGCTATCTAAGGGAACCAAACAGTAGGTGATCAGGTGTTTACCCGTGTAATTATACCTATTCATGCATCCTGAATTGACTGGTTAAAAGGCGAAAATAGACGTAAAAAGTTTAAAAGAAAATGATGACTATCGCTGATAGACATACTTATCTATTTTACTTTGTATATATTGTACATAATGATGTTAGCAAAGATATTACTGCTGACTAAGCGGGAGACATTTTTCAATTACGAGTAGAGTAGCAGCAGAAAATCATGTACGTCAGAGAAACTCAACTCTACGCTCCATAAAATAGAGAGGCCACATCTCAAAAAGTCGTCAAATGGCGATTCCCGTTGGACAGACGATTCCCGCGCCAACAACCGGTATCATTGTGTTCAGCATGATCTCCTGAACAAGAATAGACCGGTTGTCGCATTCTAAAATTATGGAGAGGGGAGGGGAAAGATACATTTTAACCCTCGATATGTCAAAGATTTTATTACCTATTGTATGACACCTTATTTATTGAAATCGGACAAGCGGTTATTGAGATATTAACAAAATATGATACCCGGTTTTCGAATCTTTCCCCTCCCCTCTCTCCTCCCTCTACCACTTTAGAATGCGACAACTGGTCTATTCTTGTTCAGGAGGTCACGTTGAATACAATGATACTGGTTGTCGGCGCGGAACTTGTCTTTCGGAAGACTGGCCTCCCTACTAATATCTACTATTTAACTAAGAAATAAGAGATTACTTAGAAGTCGCGTTGGAACCAAAGAATTTAGGTTGAAACAGAGTAAATGCAGTTTTTAGGGCGATTCAAAATGATCCTTGAAATTTCAACGATTAAGATACTTTTGTATTTGAATTTATTAATATAAACAATGATTATGATTATGAGGGAAAAATAATTTACATTATGTAACAATTTTGTATTAAACTGGCAATATAAAAACAACAACTCGACAGAAACTTGAGTTGGGTATTTACTCGAAACAAATGTAATACGTAAGTTATACAGGTTTTTAAAACAATTATGGCAAATAAACTCTTTTAATTTACTGAAAAATATCTTCTGAAGTATGTTTTTCTCTTTGTTAAATTAACTGAACATTCTGATATAATCGTGAATGTTTCTTTGTCAAGTGTTTCTTGCTCGGGCTTCCTTACGAGTTTTTCAATCAAAATTATTTGTTTGTTTGTTTGGTTGAGTAACACAAAGTTTTAAATGTCAAGAAGGTTTGTTCTTTGTTAAGCAAGTTCGGAACAAACCGTGAGGTAACTTTTACGCAACATTACATCACATAACCGAATTAGTACATTGTGATACTCTAAAAAACTGTCTTAAACTTTTTATTGTTTTCGTTATTTAATAATTAAGTAACAGAAAGAAACAATTATTGTTTCACCAATTCTCGATAAAAGAGAAATGTAGAAGAAATTAAAAGTTTTCTGTTATTAATTTGAACAATGAAGCATCTCATACAATTGTTGTGTGGTTTATTTAATTTCTGTTTTCCAGTGAAATATGAACTTTTATGACTTCTTTCATTAAATTATTGTTGCGTGTCATATACATTTTATTATTTGTAAATTGTTTTGTATTATATTGTGCAATAAAGTATTTTCTATCTTCTATCTATCTATCTATAAAAGGGATGCACATTCATCAGGATTATGTACATGAATTCTGATGGCTGATGTTTAGTGACTTTTTTCCAGGGAAATTGTTGATATCTTATCTAAATATCTAAAGACCAGGTCGTGGTGTTTTCAGAGTAAGAATAGATCCCTGCCGTCTCCTCCTGTGGATGTCGTAAAAGCCGACTCAAGGTTTACACCAGAGAATGGGCAGAAGCATCCACCTGAGAACGAACCCCCAACTGTGGTTACGAATCCGCCTGCCAATCGTGGTGATTATGGCAAATCCCCCCATTGTATTCTATACAAGTTTCCAACAGTGAACGTCTTACTGCTGATGATAATGACTAGAAAACAAAACCTTAGAAGTCCATGGTAAAATAAGGTAGCATATTCCTATTATATGTTGGCGTGGCATATCAAAACTTGTTACTGCGACATGCATAAGATTAACTACATCAACTAAAGTCATGATATCAGCTAAGTAGGTACTCCGAATTTAGTAACTTTTTAGAATTCTCTGAACAATCTCCTAGTAATTAAAATTATTTATTTCCTTGAAATTCTCCCTAATCGCTTTAACTTTACAGACTGCCTTTTCGTGTCTTTGTTCAAAGTTGACGATGCAGTGTCACTTTGACGAAACTCTTTTAAAATCTCTATTGCATGAGCAATAAAGACTACTTTTGTATAGCACGTGTAAGATAAGAGGACAAATTGAAGAGTGTCGCCTTCAATTAGAATCTCAAAGATGTGGATAATGTGAGGCCTCCAATTAGTTAGTCATTTTAACGAGATTGTATCTTCTGATGATACACTCAAACTTACTAAAGCTTTCATTTTAATTAATAATTAAGTTGTTTTTGTAATGACATTCATTCACATAGCATTGCAGATTTTATTCAGTCTTACTCTAGACATTATTATGTAGGTAGTTGAGGGAATGTTACCAACCCATATATCGCAATAAATTAATTTGAATTTGAATTTGAATGTTCATAGGAATCTCTCAGGAATGGGCTGGATTTTCGACTGGCTTTTTGCTTTTTAACCCCCGATGTAAAAACGACGGGTTGTTATAAGTTTGACGTGGCTGTGTGTGTGTGTGTGTCTGTCTGTCGCCTCGTAGCTCCCGAACGGATGAACCGATTTAGTTTTTTTGTTTGTTTGATAGGTGAATTAGTCGGGAGTGTTCTTAGCTATGTTTGATCAAAATCGGTTCAGCCGTTTTATTGCGTTGAGGGTTTTTTTAATTTTTACAAAATTAATTACTTCATAATTAATTAAAGTTAAAAAAGCAACGTCTTTAAATATTTTCTGTATTACTATAAGACCCGGATTACCCTTGAAATAATTACATAGTGTTTCGCCTTTTGCATTGACAAGCAGCTTCAAATTCGATCAGAAGCACTGACCTCAAAGTAAATGAATTTGGGGTCAGCGCTCAAAAAGTGTCCAAACCAAAAGAGAAGCAAACGCATTAATATAAACAATTCTGTCAAGTTTTATCCGTCCATTGCTGCTTCATTGATCGATTAGATATACTACATGAGTGTCAACCGGCAGTGTATCGAACTTATTTGTCAGCGTTTTAATTTTCAAAGGAGTTGATAGTGTATGGAATGCGTCCAATGTAGAGTTATTAGACAGTCTTTGAACGTAAGAGACAAAACTCGGTGTCACTATTCCAAGGTATTATATTTTGAGGATATTCCGCGTTTATTAGTAGCATGTTTAGTTACGTACTGCATAGCTGCCCCCCAGCGAATGATATTTGACAACTAAACCTTTGTTTGTATGCAATAGGATAATTTTTCCTGCGTGGCAGTTATCATACTGTCTTAAATTATTTTTATTTTAAGACGCTATGTTAAAATTTTGGAGTCGTTTCGTTTCATGCTCACTCACTATCAGTAAAGGTTACAAACTTGATGTTAATATAGTAATTACTTTAGGATGTAATCTAAATAAATTATAGACTAGAAACACGATTCGCGAAACTTTTCTCGATAGCTTTATTTTTTGAAATTGGCTCTTCTATAGCCCTTTTTGGGTTCCTCCTTCAACTAGAGAAAGTATTAAGCATATTTTTTTATATTATTCAGTAGGTAATCACGTTAATTGGATTAATTATAGATAACTTATTTTTATATTTGCTACTTTAGAAGCTAAACTAAGTTTTATCATTTGTCGCTTACGTCAGTTACTTCCTAATGGCAAAAATCTATACCTCACCTCTTCCCGGGTTCAAGTGAGCAATAGCGCTGTCACTGTCTTACAGCTATTGTTTTCTTGCTAGACTCCGCCCATTCGGTATTTTGACATATCGCCTTAACTTGTAATGCACCTTATGTCCAGGTGGAACCTTGCAACTGAATTTTAAAGCAGTTATCTCTAACCGATTGAGCAGAAATTTGGCATACCTGTCAAGTTCCGATGTCAATATAATATGATGGTGACAATGAGCTGATCTGATGATGGTGACGGAAGGTAGACAATGGAAATCCTAGATGGGTTATAGTAGACTGGCCAAGTTTAGGCTCGCTTTTGATCAGCACACGGTTACGATCACTAATTTCATAAAAGCTTGTATTAAAAAAAAAAAAAAACACCAAAAACTTATTTTGTTATTTTGGTTCATTTTTCTAAGTGACAATTATCGTACTGTCTTAAGGTACTTTACTTTTAACTTTTGGTTTTAACTTTAAATTTTAAAAGGAATTGGTTCAATGAATTAATAACTAATTAGTAGCACAATATATTAACACTAACTAGAAGCCAAAGTAAAATAACTAACTGAAAATTAAACGAGTGAAAAGCTTAATTAACGCAACCGCCGTTTAATATCAATATTTTTTAGTATAAGAGACCCTCTTTGGGGACATGGAGAGAAGAAATTAAGGGAGTGGAGGTGCTGAGGTCTAAAAACTATAGTTTCATGAAAATTTATCAGACTGAAGTTAATAATTTTCTAATGAGGTGGCGGGATGAGCTAGACTCCTGGATTGGTCCAAAATATCCAACAGTGGGAATGAGTTTAAGGAGGAGAGGGAGAGTTTTACCCTGCACTGGAATTCCATATGTTTACAATAATATTTAATAATAATTAAGTCATCGGTGTACTGGTATGGTTCATTGTCTTAGAGCAAAGTGGCCTCCGTACCATAGCAGACCTAATGCTAAAAACCTTTAGAACCTACGACTATACGCATCTACGTATAAGTTTATTTTTATTCAGTATCGCGGAAACTAACCTTATGATGATGATTATCAATGATTATGCCACGTTTACCAAAATGACTTCATAGTTGCGTGAATCTGTAGTTGCCAAGTTGTGTGCGTTTCTCGGCATAGCTGACACTATAAGTATCTTCTTATCTTAGGTAATGGCTTCTGTGCATTATTTGCAACAATTTAGCCAATGTCAAGTGATATAAATATTATAGTTTTATTAATAGTCAAGTCGTCAAGAGTCTCCGTCTAGTCCTAACCCAGTTTAAATTGTGGCTGAAAAACTGAGTTTTTACAGGAAAAAATCCACCATTTCGAAAAGACTCGCAATACACTCAAATTTCACTACATCACACATGTGCCATTTATCCAAGTTACACCGGTTAAAATGCCACTAAAATTACACGAAATAACTCGAAAAAACACATTAAAATGTAATAAAATAAAAATGACGACGTTTCTTTCAAAAATGGCAGATTTCAACCGCTGACACTATAAGTGATTTCGAGCGGATTCAATCTGGCATTTTTGAAGGAAACGTCTTCATTTTTATTTAATTACATTCAAATGTGTTTTTTCCTGTAATTTTGGTGGCATTTTAACCGGTGTAACTTGGATACATGTAGTCCTTGTACTATTATATATTCTGTGGATGTAGTGAAATTTAAGTATAGGAATTGCGTGTCTTTTACGAAATGCTGGATTTTTCCCTTTAAAAACTCGGTTTTTCAGCCACTATTTAAACTGGGTTATGACTAGACGGAGACTTTTGACGACTTGACTATAAAAATATAATTAATTATATCACTTGACATTGGCGAAATTGTTTAGAGCACTCCTCAGAAGCCATTATAAGAAAGAGAAGGAGAAGTGATTTCGAGTGTCTGCTGAGCCTAGCACTGATACCAACTCTCACTGCACATCCATCCATTACAACTTCCCTGCAACTACTCAGCACCATAATTGTACAAGGCGCGAGAGCGCGCCTACCGGCACGCCAACTAATTGCCATTGAAAAAAGCCAAAGCGCGACTGAAAACATTTTTAGACCACCTTTGATGTTTTTTAAACCCAGCTTTACTCTCAAAGCTTGATAAGCTACGTAAACCCAGTAATAAGGCACTTGGTAAGGTGTGAGTGTGACGTGTACGAGAGATGAGTGTGAACTGGCTTTATGCGCTCATCTTGTAAAGTTAAGGTTTTCTTTGGGGCGTCGTAAGTGGTAGAAGTGAGGGTTCCGCTTGTGTGAACCCCCTTTGAAGCTAATTATTTATGTTTTAATTTGATGGTGTTCCTTTGATTAGAGGTGTGATGTTGGTACTCGCGTTTATGGTTTCCACTCATGAAGTCGATGTTGAACTATCTGGGACAATTCCGTCTGGTAGTGATTTGGACCAGTTGAGCTACCTTTAGATCGTTAGCAGCGGTCTTCAGGTAGCACAACTGTTTCATATGTATTTTGTACATACCTTTTATTAGTTGTATTATTCTTTCTGTAAATAAATGTATGTCTTTTTCACTATCTGATATTATAGTGATTGTTATGTCTGAGTTTCGCACCTAATTAAGCTTCGGTCTCGCGGTTATAACGCACAAAGCAGCGGTACAAGGTTCCACCGCAGCGTCGCGACTTACCTTTCACCGCTGACGCATACTGCGACGGAACAAGAGACCATTCTAAACGTTTTTCATACAATCATGTGTCCGACACCTCATACCGCATACCGCAGCGTTGTGCGCTATGATCTCGAGACACGCCGTTAAGACTGCGCCAACACCAGGCACAAATCTCATACCAAAAAAAACGCCTCGCGCTGCTCGAAAAACTGGTTTTAATGATATCTCGTAAAATATAGAATTTTTTACAAAACTCCTACAGTAAATCCTTGGCTGTGTTGTATTGATTTGAATTATCTAATTTTTAACCCAATTATACGCATAATTTTAATAAACAATCGAATAAAGGCAAGAAATAGATGTAACTTTGTTTTTTTTTTCTATACATAAATATTGTCCTTACGTGTTTCTGGTACAGTGATCCCTTGGAATTATAATGTAGTATCCATGCATATTTATAATTTGAATATTGTGTTTGATTTAGACAGTTAAATATCAAATCTAGATTGGTAATTTAGAGGGAAAAAAAATACACAAAAATACACAAAATAAAAAGGTTTTTTTTTAACTACCTACTTTTTTTCTATATTTAATTTAATTACTACTTTTTAATTAGAGACTGCGAATTAAGCGGCATACCCCACCTTAATATTCCAGCTACGGAAAGGCTTCGCACGTCTTGTAAATGCCATTTGACTCTAAGAAAACCCTATTCCTACACTGAAATCTCGATATATTCTAAGTTTATTAATACTATAATTACGTAATTTAGTTTGAAAATTACAGTTAATTGAACCAAATAGTATTTAAAACACAAATATAATTTACCAGAAACAAGAATTACCTTACGCTTAAGTTATCCCTTTATGGGGCTCTGTCCATATATTGGACACCATACAATACAAAAAAAAAAAAAAAAAACAATTTTTTTGATTTGGCCAGGGCCTTCTGCCCTATAAAGGGTTATAGCAAAACAAGTTGCACTATATTCATCACATACATTAATTTCATACTATTGTTCATATCTAAATATAAGATCCAATGACCCGACTTCAACTTGAGGTGGCCAACACGGGTCGTTCAGGTCACTCCTCAAGTCATGGAGCCATGTCTCCCATCACTGTTCTTTAAACTAGTTTGCTCTTTATAACAAGTATATTAAAGTTGGTTTTAACTTGGGGCGTAAGAAAATTAGCGATGCTGGAATCAATTGTTAAGGGTAGGTCCTTAGCACCGAGTCCGTCGACATCCACAAGCTCATACAACTTATAAGTAACTCTCTGGAATCCTTACAAATACTTACAAAATTGATTGACGCCAGTATTGTATATGAAAACCAATTAAGGGTGGGTAACAGGCTTATTAAATAATCTCGAAGTGTTTGTTGAAGCTGTTTCTACCTTAATTTAATCAATTTCGTTCCCATTCCATTGCAAAGCTTTCGATTATTCGCTGAATTGGTTGATTTTGATCAGTTTTCCATTTAAATGTTGTTTGTTTTACACGTACGTAGCTTATTAACTAAATATTGTTTATATAATAAAGAAGGTATTACCAAATACTAAAGTTTTGCCTGAATACGTGACTGGGTAATAAACCACATAATAACTGCTGGGCATAGGCCTCCCCCATTGAATACTCTGACGGAGTCTTGAAATAAATCCACAGACTTTAAAATATGTCGTCGGTCTATGCATTCATGGTCTATGCATTGATAGTGTTTTTTTTTTTGTACTACTTGAATGACGGAACAAGCAGATGGCCCACCTGATGTTAAGCGGTAACCTCTGCCTATATGAACAGTGCATTACCTCATAGGTCACGTCCACCTAGGACGCGCCCTTTGTGGCATTGCACTGCGCCTTTCATCCTGAGACATAAAGATGAAAAGTCAGTGTCAGTGTTTCACAATCTATGTTACTGCAGCCTGTATTAGGTATATACCTTTGTACTTTCCCTACTAAGTATGTGTTTTATTGTCACGGTAATTTATTTATGTATATTATTATTATTTTGTGAAACTGTTTTTATTATTGTTTATGTTTTTGTTTGGGTATTTGTATTTATTAGTATATTATATTTAGGTATCCTTTTAGTTTTATATTTTAACTTGTATTGTTATTATTATTTTCTGTGGTACTTGTTTGTAAGGCACGCCTCACCATCTTTCTGCACGTCCAGGATGACTGGCAGATAATGCTGTTAGCATTAAGTCCTCCTTGCACTATTGTCTTGTGTGAAAGTTTTTAAATAAATAAATAAATAAAAGTCTCATGTCCCCTTCAAACCGGAACACAGCAATGCGAGCACTACTACTAACACTAGTAGTATAGTGGTATAGTAGTAGTAGTAGTAGTAAAGCTTTGTTGTGAAAGAGTTCGTCCGGGGAAGTACTACCACCATACCTATATCTGCCGCGAAGCAGTAGTGCTCGCATTGCTGTGTTCCGGTTTGAAGGGTAAGAGTGCCGGTGAAATTACAGGCACATGAGACTTTTCATGTCTTTATGACTTGTCATGACTTTTCACATAAAGTCATCTTTATGTCTCAGGGTGGCGGGCGCAGTGCAATGCCACATAGGGTGCGTCCTAGGTGGACGTGACCTATGAATGCACTGTTCATAGGCAGAGGGTACCACTTAATATCAGGTGGGCCATCAGCTTGATCCGCCATTCCAAGTAGTATAATAAAAATAGCGATGGTAGCCTAACGGTTCGATAGTGCAACTCAGAATCCAACGATACCGGGTTCGATCCTAGGCTCCGCACCGATGACTTTTCTAAGTTATGTGCGG
Source organism: Operophtera brumata (assembly GCA_932527175.1). Lineage (NCBI taxonomy): Eukaryota > Metazoa > Arthropoda > Insecta > Lepidoptera > Geometridae > Operophtera > Operophtera brumata. The sequence goes on from OW052235.1 coordinate 22,548,535, forward strand.
ATTTCCATCGCTCTGTGCTTCGGAGGGCACGTTAAGCTGTCGGTCCCGGCTGTTATTGATTAATAGCAGTCGATAAGCCATGTCAGAGGCCCTCGGGCGGCTTGACAAACTCTGACACCAGAGGCCAGCACTACCTCATACGAAACGAACGAACGATAAAAATAATAAAAAAACGAGTGTTTTTGGTCAATGTTAGTCAATTCATAGACCTTTCCGAATATTTCCAGAATGTAGGTACTTAGGTAGTCAATTTACCTTTCTAAACAAACTCACTGGCTTTGATTCAGGAATAGAACCACAACAAGCTTTTGAGTAAGGAAGTGGTTTTATTATTTATTTTAAAATAACCTTGAAAACAAAAGCAAGTGACCTTTATCATAGATGTGCCGGTGAAATTACAGGCACATGAGACTTTTCATCTTTATGTCTCAGGGTGACGGGCGCAGTGCAATGCCACATAGGGTGCGTCCTTGGTGGACGTGACCTATGAGGTAATGCACTGTTCATAGGCAGAGGTTACCGCTTAACATCAGGTGGGCCTCTTGCTTGTTCCGTCATCCAAGTAGAATAAAAAAAAAAAAAAAAAGAAAAAAAAAAAAGATGTGTAAGAAACCCAAATAGAATTGTTCTTCCCAAATTGCCTAAAACTAGCCTTTATCAAAAAAGTTCTTATGCTATGTGTGGACGGATATTTAACAAAATACCCAAAGAGATAAAGGACTTGCCAATAGGGTTATTTCTAAGAAAGATAAAATTATGGCTCGTTGACAGAGCCTTTTCCAGTGTTAGCGAATTTCTTAATAGTGACTAAGACTATCTGTACTGTGGGTGTATTATTGTGACTATTTGTGATGTTGTTATTGTTTAATTTAATGGATAACATTTGCTAAAATTATATGTAGGTAGTGAAATAATAATCAATTGATGAAAATAGAATTTTAATAAATTACGTACGTATTAAGAATTTTAAAATTTGCATGCCGATGTTTTTGGTGAAACATGTGAACATAAATTACTTGTAAGAACTTTTTACCATAATTTTCACTAGAAACGGGATATTTACCATGATTTTTGAGTTTTATATGTTCCCGATATTTCGGCACAGTTGCATGCGCCATGATCACGGGAGAACTGACTAAAGTCTTTGCGAGTAGATGTTATTGGCAGATATATCGATCTACCCTCTTTCTCACTCTTTTATTACGAACGATACCACTACCATCGGTTCCATTGTCACAATTCACACCAACTCGACACACAACACTAACGGTGTCCGGACGCGTAGCAGGTACCACACTTTTTTGATTCTTACACATTCTTACCACAGGCTTCCATACTCCAGATAATTGAAAACCATCTTCTCTATTGAAGTTTCTGTACTTAGTAATCTCAATTGCCTCTTGTACCATTCTCGGTATGTAATGTCGCTCTGTGGAGATTACCTGCGGACTGTGTAGCTCGATCCAATGATTTGAGCCAGATTCCAAAAGGTGTTCTGCTATGGCTGACTTATGTATGTCCCTGTTCTTGACCGCTCGTATGTGCTCCTTAACCCGACACGCTATCGTACGTTTCGTTTGGCCAATGTACGAACCACCACATGTTAACCATGTTTGAAGCGAATAAACCATTTCATTTCATTTCATTTCAACTCAGAAAAACTAAGACAACCAATGCAACAAAGATTTAGTTCACTTTCATGTTCAATACATCTTTCTTTCCTCACCACACATTGTGTCCACACAAATACCTCCAAACAAGTAGTCCAATGCATTATTTATCCACTCTTTGTCCCATAATGTCGGTATAGTTAAATGTGTAGGACAAAAAAGACTTCAAACAATAGTTTTAACACTTGGCTTGGAACGGATGCCGGCCCGTCACACCTCCATTTGTTGCCGGCTGGGTTTTAAATAATATTCCGCCTACGGTGATGTCCGCGACTCGCGATGATGATTAGATGATCTTAAGAAGTAATTCTAAGACAAACATGAATAGGTATCATAACTTAAAATAGTTGGCTGAAATAAACGATTCTCTTTATTATTAGCAATAGGCAGGCTTTAGTTACTTAGAACATTGTGAATAAAGGACGTTGGTGCCACCATAGGTTAGGGGTAGGCAGGTAGATGCGTTTCTTTAACCTCACCTTCCTGTAGGGGTATGAACCGCCCGGTATACCAGACAGGTAACCAGACGCGAAGGTCTGGAGGTAAGTCTGGGGGCGAGGTTCTGGTCAAGGTGCCAGAGTACCACAGGTAGTACCTACTGGTACACAGGTACCAGCAGGTAAAAGGTAAAGTAGGTACTTAGGTAACTAAAGGTAATTGGCACAGACTTGGTAAAGGATTCTCAGCTGGTGGTACGTGGGCACGTCAAGAGTAAAGACCTGGTGAGCTGCTAAGCCCAGGATAGCTGGTCTCCGTCAGTAGTGGCACGCGCGAAGGTCTGGCGCATACTGAGCGGAGACACGGCGGACCGCTGCTAATATTTATAAACTCGGTCCGGCGCGCCCACTGTACTAAGGTCGCATCATTAAAATCCTTCTACCAAGGCCAATTATCGTCTAGACAGCATCACGCTAGTGTCGACGCGTGCGCAAGAGTAGGCAGCGTCTTGTTGACCGGATAAACCGAAAGGCAAGTCCGGCCAACAAGAAATATAAGGCTTTCTAAGTACATTTACTATGTAACAATGTAAAACTAGCGGATAAGAATCGATATAGCCACCTAACGAGGGACCTATGTACAAAGATTAAACATATGGTAGGTAGCTATACCTAATAGGTACGTAAAAATAGTAACCAATGTACTTAGATGTAAGAAAATAAAGAGATATGGTCAGAAAGGTTGGCATACTGAGGTCCAAGGGACAGCGAAAATAGGGCTGTTTACGTTCAACTTTCACCGCTCTCGTTGCGGTAACGCCCAGGGGTTCCTAAGTAAATTGGCTTGTGGGAGCATCAATGAGTGTTTTCCTATATGCGAGAAGAAGAAAGAAATAGTCTGGAAGAGCGAAACAGTATGAGGTGCAGCCCATTGAACGCTTCCACAAGTCATCCAGTACTACGAACAGGAACGGACCCGACGAATGCACGGTCTGCCAGCCTCGCTAAGCACCATTCAACCAACGGAAGTATCGTTTCAATTCGGAAGAATCCCACACCCCAATCGACTGTAGGCAGGACGAGGCATCACGGCTCGGGGCGATACAGGCTCCCTGAAGGTCATCTACCTTCCTGTCTCCCATCATCTACTCCGGACAGCGGAACGGGACCAGCCAAAACTAGGCAGGCGCCATCACCATCTACGCCTGGAGCACGTACCTACGGCAAGCAATATAGGTATCGTAGCTCGGCGCTACCCTGCCGCCCCACATCATATATATCTGGTCCTTCGAGCGCCGGATACCGTACTGCTGGAAACCAGAGCGGAACCAGGAGCTGCTGTGACAACCACATCGAGGGGAAGCGGATCTTCTGACCAGCTAGTACTGTCCAAGTGGATCACACCACGACCGAAGTACTGGCGCTGCGTATCTAATCGAAACTCATTCGATTACTGTTCAATTTCAGTTACCTACGGGTGCTCCCTGATAGCGGACCACTGGACCACTGGACCACTGGACCAACGGAGCAAACCGGATCGGACCGAAGCGGATCGGACTGAAGCGGATCAAGCCTGAAGCGGATCAAGCCTGAAGCGGATCGAGCCGAAGCGGATCGAGCCAAAGCGGATCAAGTCAAAGCGGATCAAGCCAAAGCGAACCGAACCGGATCAAAGCGGACCGAACCGGATCATCGACCTGGGCCATCGGAACATCGGACCTGGACTGACGTACTGGCGTTTATGTAAGTCGTTGCTGATACAGACACACCAGTCACGGGATGCCAGTAACCAGGAGCCAAGCAGGAACATCACGTCGACCACCGATGGAGGAGCCAGTGGTACCCCAGCCAACCCCGACGGAGGCGTCGAGGCCTACACCAGCCCGACCGGAGGTTCCGGTCCGACCAGCTGTGGGTCAGGGACTGATGTCCGAGGACTCGGACTTCAGAATCTCAGGGGTAGCCAGTAGCTCGGATACTACTAAAGGTACGATGACAAAAACGACAGGTACCACTGATAAAACCATGGAAGCGCAGCCAAGTGAGAGGAGAACGAGAACAGTTGGTAAGTCCAAGGCCCGCCCTGCCTCAAAGAGTGCCTCGCTGGCGGAGAAGGCGAGGAAGAGACGTGAGGTAGAGCTGCGAGCAGAACTCAACCGCCAGGTGCTTAGACAAGCCCAGGCCGCCGCCGACCTAGCGAGGACGGACATGGAGCTGTTGAGATTGGACGAGGAGGACGCGGCAGACTTGGACTCTGCTGTGGACGAACCTGAAGGTAGATCTGAAGGTGTCCGAGATTGGGTGGAAGCTACGGTAGGCAGGATGTCTGGTGGAGGACATCTAGGGGAAGAAGGGACGTCCGCGGAGGGGCGACCAGGTGACGTACTCGCGAAGGAGTGCGCCATAAAACTTCAGGATCCAACTGCCACCGTCGGCGTGAAGCCAGAGGACACAGCACCTAAAGGTATGGAGGCTAGTGGCACTGATGCTCTAGCCGAAGCGATCGTGAGGGCCATCACATCCGCGCCGAGATCAGGGACTGCACATCAACCGGTGTACATGCATGAACTTCCAGTCTTTGACGGCAGCTGTGGGGAATGGTTGGCCTTCAGAACGGTGTACGAAGACACCGCGCCGCTATTCAGTTCCGTGCAGAATATGGCACGGCTGAGGAAGGCGATCAGAGGACCGGCCAAAGAAGCGGTAAGGAGTATTTTATATTCTGAGTGCGCACCTAGTGAGGTGCTAGAGTCACTACGCCGCAGGTATGGGAGGCCGGACGCCCTAGTTCTAGCAGAATTGGAAAAGGTAAAGAACCTGCCAAGAACAACGGAGAACGCGCGAGATGTGTGTGTGTTTGCCAGCGTGATCAACAACACCGTCGCGACGATCAATGGGCTAAAGAAACCGCATTATCTGAAATCACCGGAAATGATCAAGGTAATAATTGATAAATTACCCATGGTACTGAAGTACCGGTGGTACGACTTCGCAGCAGAGCACGAGGACCCGGACTTATCGCTGATATCACAGTTCCTGAGCAGGGAAGCTGAGAGATGCGGCCCGTATGCCTCCCAGGAGGCCACAGCTAAGAAGGTAATACACCCTCAGCGTCAAAGCGCACATGCCGCTAAGGAGAGAGAGACGCAGCTACATACGTGCCCGCATTGCGAAGGAAGTCACTCACTAGAGGAGTGTAAGAAGTTCCGGCAAGCTAGCGTGAATGACAGGTGGGTCATAGTGAAGAAAGCTAGTCTGTGCTTTAAGTGTCTGAGAACCAGACACAGGAAGGAGAGCTGTCGAAGGCCACCGTGTAAGCAATGTAGAAGATGGCATCATCACCTACTGCACGAAGAGGGTAAGCAGCCAGACCATGGGCCCAAGGATCAGAGCAGTTCAGATAATAGCAAGGAAGGGGCCAAGGAAGTGGCCAACAACGTTCATCTAAGCCAGGTGAACGCTACGAAGGGCGCGAGAGCGTATTTAAAGATGGTGCCTGTAGAGATATACGGGCCCAAGGGGACGGCCAAGGTAATGGCCCTTTTGGACGAGGGTTCAACAGTGACCCTTCTCGACTCGGCGGTGGCAGAGGAAATTGGACTTCACGGACCCAAGGAAGCTCTCTCAATAGAGACAGTCGGCGGTAGAGTCATCAAGAAGGACGACTCTATGCGGGTGAACTTGAAGCTTAGAGGCCTCCACCAGAGTCAACGGCGTAAGATCTGCGGGGCTCGCACTATAGATCGGTTGCGACTGACGCCTCAACGGATCGACAAGTCAAGGTTAGAAGAGTGTATGCATCTGCAGAAACTGGTAAGCAGGCTACACTACGCAGAGGAAGCTCCGAGACTGCTCATCGGGCAGGACAACTGGGAGCTGATAGTATCACGAGCGACACGTAAAGGTAAACGTAATCAGCCAGCTGCCTCACTGACGCACCTAGGATGGGTGCTTCACGGTCTGGATGGAGGAGCGGCTCAGAAGATGAACTACCTTACCTGCGCACACGTCTCTACTCGTGATGATGAGCTGGACCAGCTCATCAAGGAACACTTCGCGATTGAATCATTGGGGGTTCAACCGCGTCGACCGAGCACGGACTCTGAAGAACGAGCCGTGCAGATACTACAGAAGAATACTCGAAGGTTAGAGAACGGACGCTTCGAAACAGGTTTGCTCTGGAAGAGCGATCTAGAGTCGATGCCGGACAACTATGAGTCCGCGCTCAGCAGACTTCGGAACATAGAGCGGAAACTTGACAAGGATCTAGAGCTGAAATCGGAGTACCAAAGGCAGGTAGAGAACCTCTTCAACAGCGGATATGCCGAGGAGGTGACTCACGAGTCGTCGTCAACAAGGAAATGGTACCTACCTCACTTCGCCGTGACGCATCCCACTAAGGAAAAGAAAAGGTTAGTCTTTGATGCGGCGGCTAAGTTCAAAGGGAAGAGTCTCAACGACGCTCTACTAGCGGGACCGGACTTGCTTCAGTCACTGTTTGGAGTGCTTCTTCGCTTCAGGCAGAGACCGGTCGCCGTGGTATCCGATATTAAAGAAATGTTCCTTCAAGTCAAAATCAGGTATGAAGATAGAGACAGCTTGCGTTTCCTCTGGAGAGGAGCGGAGCGAACCGGAGCGCCGAAAGAGTATCGTATGACGTCAGTCATCTTCGGCGCCGCTTGTTCACCGAGTCTAGCTATCTACGTGAAGAACCTGAACGCCCGAGAGTTCCAGGAGAGATACCCCGAAGCAGGTAGAGCAGTGGTAAGAAACCATTACATGGACGATTATCTTCACTGCTTTGAAACGGAGGTAGAGGCGCTTCGAGTATCGAAAGAGGTAGAGACCATCCACCAAAAGGCCGGGTTCCAGCTGAGGGGATGGGCATCGAACAGAGAGAGAGTCCAGAAAGGACTCACCACAGAGGTAACCACGCAGGTAGAGCTCGGGTCGAAAGAGGAAAGAACCCTCGGGCTGCGTTGGTTCACAGAAAAGGACGAGATGGGATTCAGGACCCATCTAAGAAACGTAAGAGAGGTCGTCGATCAAATGGAGACTCCGACGAAACGTCAAGTCACGAGCGCCGTAATGTCAACCTTCGATCCCTTGGGCTTAGCGTCGCCTGTGCTAATCCAAGGGAAGAGACTGCTTCAAGACATCTGGAGGAGCGGCGTCGGTTGGGACGAAAAGGTAAAGCAGACGGACGAGTCTTCATGGCAAACGTATCTTCAGAATTTACACCTACTCGACGATCTACGAGTCCCTAGATGCGTCTCGCCTTACCAAACGGAGGGAGAGCTACATGTCTTCACAGACGCTAGTGAGGTAGCTTACGCGTGTGCAGTCTACTGGAGACAGAGAAACCAAGAAGGTCAGTATACGGTGACTCTACTAGCCGGGAAGGCTAGAGTCACTCCGTTGAAACCAGTCTCTATACCACGACTAGAGCTGCAGGCTGCACTGTTGGGAGCGAGGTTAGCGCACTCTATCGACCGGGAAATGGACTTAAAGGCGACAAGTAAGACTTATTGGACAGACTCCAGCACGGTGCTCTCTTGGATCAAAACGGATCCAAGAACCTTCAAGTCTTTCGTGGCACATCGTCTGGCGGAAATCGAAGATACGACAAGACCTCAACAATGGCGCTGGGTACCTACAGGTCAGAACCCAGCGGATGACTCTACTAGAGACATCCCTAAGGACTTCAACGGGGGGCATCGATGGTTCATTGGCCCGGAGTTCTTAGGAAAGGAAGAAGAAGAATGGCCGGCAGTACGCTCGTTCAAGCGAGAGCAATCAGGAGAGGAAAGAGAGCTGCACATCACTGCGGCAGCTCGGGTCTGTGAGTACTCTACCCCTGACCCTACTAGATTCTCGAGGTGGACGAGACTCCTGAGAGCGACTGCCCGGATATACCAGTTTATCGACTTATGCCGCTGTAAGGTAGAGCTCGTGCAAGCTGCAAAGGAACAGGACCCTACTTGGAAAAGGGTCTCTAAGAAAAAGAGAGAGCAGCTCTACAAGAGGCCTACAGAAAAGAAAACTGGTAAGAAGTTTCTGTCTCTAGACGCTACCTACGTAGAGAGAGCCGAACGGGAACTTCTAATGAGAAGTCAACGAGAGAGCTGCCTTGAGGACTCAGGCAAGTTAAAGAAATTGGATATCGTCAAGGAAGGGGGACTCCTGCGAATACGGGGGAGGATCGACGCAGCGGTGGGGTTAGATCGCGACTACAAGCGACCTATCATACTGGATAGTAAGAACTACTTGACTCGATTGCTCATCACTCATTTTCATGAAAAATTCAATCATGGAAATCACGCCACAGTAATAAACGAGGTACGTCAAAGGTACTGGGTGCTGGGGCTTCGGTCGGCGGTGAGAGCAACGAGACATGGCTGCCAATGGTGTCGAGTCCATAGAGAGGGGCCTCAACGACTTCCGACGGGGGACTTGCCTAGAGAGCGACTCAAGGTGGGAGAGCCGCCCTTCACTAATACGGGTGTGGACTACTTCGGCCCCATGACAGTGACGGTGGGACGCCGCCACGAGAAGAGATGGGGGGCCTTGTTTACCTGCTTAGCTACAAGGGCAGTGCACTTGGAGCTGGCTGCTTCTCTGTCCACAGACTCAATGTTATTAGCACTACGAAGGATGGCGGCCAGACGGGGGATGCCGCGTACCATGTTCAGCGACAACGGGACGAACTTCGTCGGCGCTGACAGGGAGCTACGGGGGGCTGTCGAAGAACTCAATTCCGACAGCGGCCTCGCGGGAGAGGCCAAAACCATGGGCCTGCGCTGGAAGTACATCAGCCCGGGGGCCCCGAATCAAGGGGGAGCATGGGAGCGTCTTGTTCGATCAGTCAAGACGGCTCTAGCGGTGACACTGAGAGAGCGTCACCCCAAGGAAGAGGTCTTACATACGCTACTGCTAGAGGCCGAGCACGTGATCAATTCGCGACCACTCATCACCACTGATGACACAGAAGAGGAGGCGCTTACACCAAATCACTTCCTCATGGGGAAATCCTGCGGAGCTCTAGAGATGGGGGCTTACACCGAAGCGGACCTCAGCGGCCGGCGCTCATGGCGGACGGCGCAGAGACTAGCCGACCACTTTTGGGCTAGATGGGTGCGAGAGTACCTACCAACTCTCGTACCTAGACGAAACAACCACAACATCACTGAACGAGACTTGCAGTGTGGGGACACGATCCTCATAGTGGACCCCACACTCCCAAGAAACACCTGGCCTCGAGGCATCGTGGTCCGTACCTACCCTGGACCCGATGGCCGAACGAGGAACATCGAGGCACGCACGTCGCATGGGACGTTCAAGCGACCCTGCTCCAAGGCGATACTCCTGGTCCCTGGAGACAACCCTCATGTCTCTCAGGGAGCCAGTGAGACAGCAGACACCGGTCATCGTGTACCCCGAGCTAGGACTTCACTTCACTCCGGGGGGCTGAGCGACGGTCTTCCCACTACAACGACGCCTCTACATATCGAGAGCCAGAGCGACGGTCATCCCACCACGACTCTACCGAGCAGCGAGTAAGCGGCCAGAGGACAATGCCGCGCATCGGGGGGAGGATGTCCGCGACTCGCGATGATGATTAGATGATCTTAAGAAGTAATTCTAAGACAAACATGAATAGGTATCATAACTTAAAATAGTTGGCTGAAATAAACGATTCTCTTTATTATTAGCAATAGGCAGGCTTTAGTTACTTAGAACATTGTGAATAAAGGACGTTGGTGCCACCATAGGTTAGGGGTAGGCAGGTAGATGCGTTTCTTTAACCTCACCTTCCTGTAGGGGTATGAACCGCCCGGTATACCAGACAGGTAACCAGACGCGAAGGTCTGGAGGTAAGTCTGGGGGCGAGGTTCTGGTCAAGGTGCCAGAGTACCACAGGTAGTACCTACTGGTACACAGGTACCAGCAGGTAAAAGGTAAAGTAGGTACTTAGGTAACTAAAGGTAATTGGCACAGACTTGGTAAAGGATTCTCAGCTGGTGGTACGTGGGCACGTCAAGAGTAAAGACCTGGTGAGCTGCTAAGCCCAGGATAGCTGGTCTCCGTCAGTAGTGGCACGCGCGAAGGTCTGGCGCATACTGAGCGGAGACACGGCGGACCGCTGCTAATATTTATAAACTCGGTCCGGCGCGCCCACTGTACTAAGGTCGCATCATTAAAATCCTTCTACCAAGGCCAATTATCGTCTAGACAGCATCACGCTAGTGTCGACGCGTGCGCAAGAGTAGGCAGCGTCTTGTTGACCGGATAAACCGAAAGGCAAGTCCGGCCAACAAGAAATATAAGGCTTTCTAAGTACATTTACTATGTAACAATGTAAAACTAGCGGATAAGAATCGATATAGCCACCTAACGAGGGACCTATGTACAAAGATTAAACATATGGTAGGTAGCTATACCTAATAGGTACGTAAAAATAGTAACCAATGTACTTAGATGTAAGAAAATAAAGAGATATGGTCAGAAAGGTTGGCATACTGAGGTCCAAGGGACAGCGAAAATAGGGCTGTTTACGTTCAACTTTCACCGCTCTCGTTGCGGTAACGCCCAGGGGTTCCTAAGTAAATTGGCTTGTGGGAGCATCAATGAGTGTTTTCCTATATGCGAGAAGAAGAAAGAAATAGTCTGGAAGAGCGAAACAGTATGAGGTGCAGCCCATTGAACGCTTCCACAAGTCATCCAGTACTACGAACAGGAACGGACCCGACGAATGCACGGTCTGCCAGCCTCGCTAAGCACCATTCAACCAACGGAAGTATCGTTTCAATTCGGAAGAATCCCACACCCCAATCGACTGTAGGCAGGACGAGGCATCACGGCTCGGGGCGATACAGGCTCCCTGAAGGTCATCTACCTTCCTGTCTCCCATCATCTACTCCGGACAGCGGAACGGGACCAGCCAAAACTAGGCAGGCGCCATCACCATCTACGCCTGGAGCACGTACCTACGGCAAGCAATATAGGTATCGTAGCTCGGCGCTACCCTGCCGCCCCACATCATATATAGGTACTCTAATTATTAAAATACCTGTTCCGGCTACTCACTAGGGTCACCATGACTATTTACAAAACTTTTGGATACATAAAAATGTTGTATAGCCTCTAATATCGTAAAATTATAAACTTCAAAACGAATTTATATTGACATATTATTTTTAAACACAATAATACCGAAATTTGAAAATAGAATCATATCATAATACTTCAGTTCAGTTCTTGAACAAGTGGCTCTTGCGGAATAGACCACAATTTCACCAATCATAATACTTTTTCTCTAACTAAATAATGATGAAATAATGTTATAAACTAACTTTTTTTCCGTTATAATCTTAGAGAATTGCAGGCCTCCGATGATTATAATACACTACGGCCAGACCAAGGAGGATTCATACTCTTTTCCGATTTTTTTTTTTGAAATAGTCTGTGTTTACGTGCTTCCTACGTATGCGCTACCGACATGGTATGCGCGGTAGAATTGTGTCCTTGCTTTTGCTTATTCATTTGACGACTTTTATTTACGTTATTGTTTTTAATGTTCTTTGTTGGTCAAGTAACAGTTTTATTGCTTGAGTTTATTGCAAACTGCACATAACTAGGTATTAAAACACTCGTGTTATAATACTCTACGGCCAGACCAAGGAGGATTCATACCGATCCCTCCACGAGCTGACAAGCCCTCGTGGTGGGCTGCGTGGAGGGTTTTCTGACCGTGACCTGATAAGTGCCGTAAATCTGTTTGACCCAAATTCTGCCTACCAGGAAAATACAATTGAGGTTATTACTCACAGTTTTCCAGCCAAAAGTGTCCTTGTCCGGCCAGCGAGCTACTAAGTACTTTTCACACGCTGGAACAAAACGGATTACGCGGGCCTCGTTTTGCCAGACGTGGCTTCGTGGTAATTTCACCGGGTTTTACAAATCACCAAAATTATCCAACCAAATCTGGTATGCAAAACTACACTTCCTCTCGGGCTTCCAAATGTCCACTCAATACCCGTCAGTGGATACCGAAGGATTTTATACATTTTTCAAATTAACCAAAACCCACCCTTTGTGGAACCAACAAAGAGGACTTAAATACTTCGTAGAGGAACTAAGTCTTCTACCGTGTCCAAACATGGTCCAGACCAAGACAAGAGAGTATATTCTCCCCAAAAACTTAATAATGTTATGTTATGTGACAGTTTCATAAACTACTATTTTTTTTCTGAAACTCTATTTTTCAATCTCTCCTGTAGAAACTTAAAGCAAGCACCCTCTCTCATGACTCATCCTGATTGTATACACGATACGTTATTGTTAGTTTCAGGTGCCTTCAATCATCAATATATATAAAATCGTTGCGTGACTGGCTGACTGGCTCACTCACTCACTGACTGACTATCAACGCATAGCCTAAACCGTACCTAGGTCATGAGACCTGAAATTCGCAAATTCGTAAAATTCAACCTCTAAAGAGGTGCTGTGTGGTGTTGAAGTTTGAATGAAAAAAACTACACGCGAAAATAATGTGAAAACTCTTTGTGAAAGAGTTTGTCCGGGGAAGTACTACCACCATACCTATTTCTGCCGAAAAGCAAATGCTTGCATTGCTGTGTTCCGGTTTGGAGTATAATGGGTGGTGGGTAAATTACAGGCAAATGAGACTAAAGCCATTTGTCAGGGTGGCGGGCGCAGTGAAATTCCACGTAGGGCGCGTCCTATAGGTTGACGTGACGTGACCTGTGAGGTAATGTATTATTATAGGCAGATGTTACCAGTTAACATCAGGAGAACCAAGGCAAGCTGTTCCGTCATTCAATCATAAAAATAAAGGTTTTTATACTTTACTAGAAACTCGCCCCGGCTTCGCACGGGTAGTATCGGGACCCCTCTCCCTCACGTCCCCCCCAACTCTCCCCTCTTCTCAACCCCCTATCTATCCACACGCGATGAAAATAATATTTTAGGTATTTTTTTTACACCTTGGGTTACATTATTGGAGTTTTAGTAAGGATCCCTATTTTTTTTAAAATATAATATAGCCTATGTCACCCGGGGATAGTGTAGCTTCCCAACAGTGAAATAATTATTAAAATCGGTTCAGTAGTTTCGGAGCCTATTCAATGCAAACAAACAATCAAATCTTTCCTCTTTATAATAATTAAAATTATATTTATAATTGATATACAAACATTATACTAATTAGTAGTATAGATAATATTTTAAATAATTTAGTAAATTATTAATCTAGTTAACGTATGGTAACCCTACCGCCGTACCTAATACCAGTTTAACACAATGTCTCATTGTCTTGGCCACCAAACTTCTGTTGAACACTGTTCTGGCGCGAGTACTGAATAATTACTTATCCGCTACCGTTGATATGGAAACAAAACCTGTGGTACAGATACACCAACTAGTATGTAGAACCATTTACCTACATTTTTCTATCATCTACATACATTGCTGCGATGGTTCGCCTGCGACGCCATCTTCATGGTGTCCTGGGTACTTTCTATGTATAATACAAAATATCTATCTATGTTATACATATATTGTATTAAGTATATCAGTTATCTAGTACCCATAACACAAGCTCTGGCTTAGCTTGGGGCTAGATAATATTGTGGAAACTGTCCAGCATTAAGTATTTATTTATTTATTTTATTTCATTCCACAGATAAGTTGAAGGATCTCTAACTGAAACTGGTCTAACAGCATTGAACAGATTGCTGACCACAATAATGGCTATACCACCATACCAGGTCACCATGTCTTGATTCTACATAACTAAAATTATGGGTAAAAACACCTTAATAGTAGTAGAGCTTTTTAAGGGTTCCGTAGTCAAAGACAAAGAACCGTTATGGATTCGTCATGTCTGTCTGTCTGTCCGTGTATGTCACTGCCTTTTTTTTCCGAAACTAATAGGAGCTATACTGTTGAAACTTGGTAGGTAGATGTATTCTGTAAACCGCACAAAAATTGGAAAAAAACATTTATTTTTGGGGTTCCACATACTTAGAACAGAAACTCAAAAAAAATTTTTTCATCAAACCCATACGTGTGGGGTTATCTATGGATAGGTCTTCAAAAATGATATTGAGGTTTTTAATATCATTTTTTTCTCAACTGAATAGTTTGCGCGAGAGACACTTCCAAAGTGGTAAAAAGTGTGCCCCCCCCATAACTTGTGAAACTTGTGACTTGTTTGTGAAAGAGTTCATCCGGGGAAGTACTACCACCATACCTATTTTTGCTGCAAAGCAGTAGTGCTCGCATTGCTGTGTTCCGGTTTGAAGGGTATGGTTGCCGGTGAAATTACAGGCACATGAGACTTTCATCTTTATGTCTCAGGGTGACGGGCGCAGTGCTATGCCTCATAGGATGCGTCCCACCTAGGTGGACGTGACCTATGCAAAGACTTCTATTAAAACTGAGGTTTAATAGAAATCTTTTGAACTATGTGGTAATACACTGTTCATAGGCAGAGGGTACCGCTAAACATCAGGTAGGCCATTTTTTTTTTTATTTTTTATACTACTTGAATGACGGTTCAAGCTGATGGCCCACCTGATGTTAAGCGGTAACCTCTGCCTATGAACAGTGCATTACCTCATAGGTCACGTCCACCTTGGACGCGCCCTATGTGGCATTGCACTGCGCCCGCCACCCTGAGACATAAAGATGTAAAGTCTCATGTGCCTGTAATTTCACCGGCACCCTTACCTTTCAAACCGGAACACAGCAATGCAAGCACTACTGCTTTGCGGCAGAAATAGGTATGGTGGTAGTACTTCCCCGGACGAACTCTTTCACAAAAAAGCTCTACTACTACTAAAAGTATCCATCTGCATGATCCGTCATACCAAGTTGCATAAAAAAACTAGTTTAAAAAGTTTAAAAGTTTATTCAGGTGTTCTCTCTGTGTATTGTTTCCTCAAGGCAGAAGGTCGCGACCTCTTTGCATGATCTTTTCTCTTATTATCTGCCTCCACTGAGAATCGCGTTATAAAGGTTGGTATCCAGAGTGGTGCGGATCTGATCAGTACAAGGTATGGTACCGTGTCCTCTTGGTCTTCGGCCTTCAACTTTACACGTGACAGTCAGTTTTTCAAGTTTATCAGGGCTGTGCCAAATTATGTGTTTTTTTCTTTTTTATCATTGAAAGGCTTTTGTTTGATCACGATCTCACCTGTTGGTAAGTGACGATGTGGCCGAAGATGGAGCACAAGGGTCTAGAAAGCACCTATTCACTCTAACCTTGAAGAGACCCAGATTATAGTTTTCAGGAAAGATAGACGACGGTAGTGTGTTCCACTCCTTAGCAGTTCGCATTATAAAGGCAGAACTGAAACGTTTAGTGCGAATAGAGGGTGTACTAACGAGGTAAGGGTGGTACCGAGCCGTGCGCTTGCTCGTCCTATGATGAAAAGGAGATGGTGGGATCAGATCATGAAGTTCTTGGGAGCATTCCCCGAAATGCATGAGCATGTCCAAAGTATTTGCGTCACAGGCAGGTTGAAAGCCTTTTAGATATTTTTAATTCGTTTATAATGGACACATTTCCACATGTCACTTGAAAACATTCAGATGTTACAAACATAATAACACAATCTTTATAAATAGGTATTGCAGTATTGTTGTTCAGTAAGTCTAAGAGGTTTTGACTAAATTAAAATAGCCGCATCAGTTTCTCGTCAACATTTATCATTTAAAGCCATCAACGACTTCACAGTTCGACAAAAAACTATTTATAAAATTAAAGTCGATGCATGAGTTGCGTTCCAAACCTCTTTGGACTCACCGCCGAGAGAGGCTCGGCCATTGTTTTCAAATCTGTATAACATCCAGTTCCGCCACTGGAACACTCCGCATTAATTACAAGTAATTGAATTTCGAATTGGAACGATGACATTTGAATTTTGGCGGGATCCGCTCACTCGGTAGTGATGTGCAAGAAAGAGGCCGATCGAGCGACCGCCCGTGGTTAGACATAATGGTACATTAGAATCGACCGACAACATCGAACAGTGAGGTGTGTGTAATGAGAATTATCTGAATTGCTTCTGTTGTATCGGAAGGCTGGAACGATAGTCGCTTCTATTAGCACCGTGAATAGCATTCTTTAGCGCCCCTCTATTCAAAAAGATACTTTTACATTGTGTTCGCTTTTATAGAAGGAAAATAGTAATCAGTTAGTTTATTGAGGGCGTTACTTGCAGAAAACATTTATAACTTTTTATTTCCAGACTAGGTAATACATACCTTTGTATGTAACCAAAACGAAACATCGATAAAATTATGAGAGAGAAAAAAAATAAAAATAAAAAATAGTAGGTATTCAGTAAGGACTTAATAAATTAAAATTGATCACAGCAGGAGGGCATAAAGCCCGGTATTAGCATCTTAATTAGCGGAAAACTGGGTACTGTGTGCACTCGTCTTCAAATCGATGAACGATTAATTCCTACACCCTAGATTCTACATTACCTCTTGAATATAAAGTTCAATTTCACCTGGTATGTAGAGTTCTTGACAATCAGTGGATTTTCTCGCGTCGATGCGCACGTCCCTAGTAATGCCACGTGGGACACCCTGTGGGGAAGCTGATTGTCGACGAGTGTCGCTTCACGCCGGTGTGGACAACACTAGTTTCTAAATTCGAAATTAGGCGGGATTTGAATTGAGATGTATTCATCTAGAGTCGTGTAAAGGCCCTGATACGTTTATCTATAGTGTTTAAAAACTTTGAAAGAAACAAGTGGGCTTAGATCAAAGGGTCAAGACTGGGTGAATTGGTATCTGTCATGGTTGTTCTCTTGACATGTACAGTCTTTATCGCTCTAATAAGTTGCTCTAAAGTTATGTTATTTCTCCTTGTCCAAACAACACCACCCAACAGTCACATACAAAGTCCTGACCCCACACTAGGATTCCCTGTGTCATGGGTATCAGAAACTACAAGTATCATGGCACCATAACACCCAGACCCGGAACAAATATTTGTAGAATATACAAAGATTTGTCCCGCAGCGGGAATCGAACCCGCAACCTTTCGCATCTCAGCCGGCTACTCGCCCGACGCGCTTCAGAGGTCATCCAATCAACAACATCTAACAATTAAATAAGTACCTAAGTGCTAAATATAACAACTAAAAACAAAAATAAATTAATTTTGAGAAAATTATAGAATATAAATTGGTCTTTAGATAAAAGTACATGAAAATCTGCTAAAACGTTTTTTTTACCCATTTTCACCAAATATTTTTTAATTTACGGAATTCTAAGTCATCTCAAATCAACAGGTTCCTATGAATGACTGCCACGTTATGTGTCTCTTAAGTGTTAGGTATAAGGTAGTGCATGGTTGTGAGAATTAGTGTTTCGAAATTAGGCTAGAATTAGGATCTACATCGTAGAAAATAGGTATTAATACTTAAGTACTTACAAAATATTACTATTTCCGCGGACTGGACATTAATTGGACTTATTTCCACATTTAGATATTTATTGACGACCTCTGTAGCGCGGCGGGCGCAGGTTCGCCTGCGACGCAGGAGGTTGCAGGTTCGATTCCCGCCTCAGAAGAAATATTTATGCGATCTGCAGATATTTGTTCAGGGTGTTCTGGGTATTTTCTATATATAATAAAAAAATATCTATCTATGTTTTGTATTGTATTAAGTATATAAGCTCTGCTTAGCTTGGGGCTAGTTAATGTTTTGTGAACTGTCCAGCATTATTAATTATTTATTTATTTATTTATTAAAATTGACAGGCAGCTGATAGTTTTGACACCAAAATACCACTACAGTAACATTACAGTTCCTGTTAGATCCATTATTCCTATAATTTTGTTCCTGTTCGATCCTGTCTACAATGGATCATTTTAAAATGATTATACAATCCTCAGAATTAACACATTTATATTAAAATCCATTAGTTCGCTAAGCTAACCCACCATGATTCAGCAAAATAGTAGCTAGTCTGTTTTTGATGATTCTTTTTAGTCTGTCTATTGTTCAGATGCTTTAATTAGTGGGTGATACAATGAAATGGTTATTTCACGCGGATTATAAACTTATTAATTTGGACAAAGGCGTAGCGCCGCCATGGCGAGCCATTGAGGCTCTGCCTACCCTTTCGGGGAAAAACTCGTGTGTCTATGTATGTATGAATATGTATGACAATCGTATGTTTTTTTATTTTTTTATTGGACTTTTTTAGTGACTGAACAAGCAGATAGCCCACCTGATGATAAGCGGTACCCTCTGCCTATGAACAGTGCATTATCACATAGGTTACGTCCGCCTAGGACGCGCCCTATGTGGCATTGCACTGCGCCCGCCACCTTGAGACATAAAGATGAAAAGTCTCATGTGTCTGTAATTTCACCGGCAAACCATACCATTCAAGCTGGAACACAGCAATGCAAGCACTACTGCTTTGCGGCAGAAATGGGTATGGTGATAGTATTTCCCCGGACGAACTCTATCACAAAAAAGCTCTACTACTACTAAAATTCTACCTACAACTACCTAAGTTTTATTTTAATACGGAAACACCTCTCAATAATTAATAAAGTGTAGTTTTGTCGGTTTATACGAGTCACGTTGCAGCGCATTAGGTGGGTTCATTAAACAGGCGAGGTGGGGTGCGGTAATTAGGTTTGTTTCGCTTTTCTACATTGTAAACAACGTTACGGTAAAATTATATTAATTGCCAGCGCGAGTTCTAGGTTTAAACTTTTTATGGCGTTGTTTCTACGTACATTTATATTTGAATGCTTGAACATAACTTGTAATGTATCCTTGTGGAATGACAGTCAGTCAGCACAGAAATTGTGTAAATTCAATTCATCATGCAAGGACCAAACACATCGATATTAGGCATCATTTTGTAAGACAATTGGTCAATGAAAAGATTATTTGCATAGGCTATGTACCTAATAATAAAAAGCTGATGTGTTGACTAAACCATTAACTAGGGAAAAACATGTACGGCCTTATTATAAAAAAACTAAGTTAGTCCTGGTTTAAACCCGAACTAAGTAGTCTAGGTTTGTCACGGTATTAAAGTTATATACAACTTTAACACAAAGGCAGATGGTTTATTTTCTAAACTACACATATTTCCGACGTGTCAAACTGACGGATCTTGTGTCAAAGTGTCACATCACAATCGATATGCAAACTTCTATCCAACAAGCAATCAACTTACTGTTAACTGTTAACTTAGGTTACTGTGGGAGCGTTAAGGTGTCTCAGACACAGAGACAAATTGCACCTGAAATCAAGAAATGACCCCTTAAACATGATACTAAAGGTTTCATATTGCCGCTATCGTAATTTTTGTACAAACTTACTCCGCAAATTAAAAAGAGACTACGAGCGGCAAGAGTTTGATATGGCCCGCAACAACCCAAAAGCAACCTGGAATGTAATAAAAAAAATAGCCAATCTTAATACTAAGAGTAATTCTGCTACTGATCTCTTAAAAATCCATAATGATCCTAATTTATCTGTAAACTCTGTCAATAACTACTTTGTAAATATAGGAAAAAACTTAGCAAAGAAAATCAATTCCCCTTTAGCTCTCTCAACCGATAATTCTTCGATTCAGTGTTGCTTAACGTCAAATCTTCAGGGTAATTCTATGGTGCTACTGCCCACCGATAACAAAGAGATTGAATCGGTTATAATGGGCCTGCGCAACGATTGTGCGACCGGATGGGATCATATATCTTCAAAAATTATCAAATGTGCTAGGTACTCTCTCATAACGCCAATACAATATGTCTGTGATCTTTGTTTGTCCACGGGAGTGTTCCCGGTAGCTTTTAAAAAGGCACTTGTTCATCCGATCTACAAGAGTGGAAACCGTGACAGTGTCGATAACTACAGACCCATTTCAGTATTAACTACTTTATCAAAAATCTTTGAAAAAATTCTTAACAAAAGACTTATTGACTTTTTGGAATCCCACGATGTTATTGCGAAGAACCAATATGGATTTAGAAAAGGTATATCTGCAGAAGATGCTGTTTTGGATCTTACCAATGGCATTGTGCGTCAACTTGATCATAAAGATAAGTCAGTTTGCATCTTTCTTGACCTATCAAAAGCGTTCGACACTGTTTCGATTCCACTCTTGTTAAATAAAATGGAAGCTGTTGGGGTGAGGGGTATCGCTCTTGACATTTTCGGAGATTATCTTTCAAATCGAACACAATGTGTAAAAATTGATGGTCACATTAGCCTTGATGAACCGGTTTGTTATGGTGTACCTCAAGGTAGCGTGCTGGGGCCTACCCTGTTTTTAATTTATATTGATAGCCTCTGTAGGCTTTCTCTCCCCAGTTGTAAAATATTTACTTACGCTGATGACACAGCGTTACTCATCAATGGTAAGAGTTGGGAAATTGCTCGCAAAAACGCTGAACATGCTTTAAAGCTTGTCATGGAATGGCTTATGGCTAACATTCTTACACTTAATATCAGTAAAACCAAATTTATATCATTCACTGCCAACTCTCAGTCGCAACCACAAGATGAATCTTTTG
This sequence comes from Operophtera brumata, assembly GCA_932527175.1. Classification (NCBI taxonomy): domain Eukaryota; kingdom Metazoa; phylum Arthropoda; class Insecta; order Lepidoptera; family Geometridae; genus Operophtera; species Operophtera brumata. The sequence goes on from OW052235.1 coordinate 22,569,231, forward strand.
CTATTGTGGCTCATACCTGTAAATGCTCTTCTGCGTGTGAGAACCAAAATTGCCTCTCTATCTCACGAACTACTAACATAAAGTATCTAGGCGTTTATCTAGATCACACTCTAAGTTGGAATGTGCACTTGCAGGCAGTTGTTCCTCGCATAAGAAAATTAATATATGTATTTAAGATTCTCAGAGCTGCCGCTTCGCCAGACACTCTGAAAATGGTCTATTTTGCGCTTGCACAGTCTTTGCTATCCTACTGCATCACAGTATGGGGGGGTACTTTTGCTACCCACATGTTAAAAGTAGAGAGAGCGCAGAGATGTGTTTTGAAAGTTATGCTTAATAGACCATACAGGTATCCCACTGCGGAATTGTTTTCAGACTGTTCTGTCCTAACTGTGAGGCAACTGTATGTAATGCAAATCATTCTAAGGAAGCATTCTGAAATCTCTTACGATCCAGAGCTAAATATGAATAGGCGATTAAAGTATAGGGTATGCCCAATTGAGAGGCACCGGCTAGCACTAACAGCACGTCACTATCATGTTTTGAGTTCCCGGCTTTATAATAAGGCTAACAAATCGTTGGCAATATATCACCTATCCAAGAGTAAGTGCAAAGTGGCTGTAACAGACTGGGTTAAGGGGATGACTTATAGTGATACTGAAAATCTTTTCACTGTAATTAAATAGCTTTTACACATCACACCACATCAAAACATATTTACCTACACTTTAAACATTAATACGTGCACGCATAATATCCACACGTAATATGTAACGTTGTGTATTCTAGAATAAATACGACTAAAACTACACTGTCGTTTGTCGTAATTTTTCTAAAATGATACGGTAATTTCAATTCTATAGTGTTATATGGTTGTTTTCTTCCTTTTTTTTTAAAATTTTTCTGCATGTGTATTAAGATTTGTGTATTGTTTATTTGATATGTATAAGTGTCATGAAATATTTCTACATAATATTATATTATCAATAAGTACAGGTACTCATCCACATGCCCAGACATTAAATGCAATGTAGATACTTTGATAGGTACTTAATAGGCATGCACCTGAATTTTTTAATTCCAATCTTGTTTAAATCTAATTTTATAATTTTTGCAATTGCTTAGAGTTATTTTAATTTCTGTTTTATTTGTAGTATTCATTTTTTTATTTTTTAAGAAATTGCACATGAGCATGTACATATTTCCATGTAAAAAAAAGGGAAAGTACTACTAACCAAGACACAAGTTTTCTTAACTTAATTTGGTTGGTAGGGCTAGTTAACACAGTAATGTACCTATTAAGTGAAATAAAAAAATTGAATTTGAACTGTAAATTTTTAGACCATTGTAAAACTAGGGGGCTGCTTGGTTTAAGAAAAACCAGAGATAGTCCGAGACTTTGACATTTTTGACATAATATCGAACTATCTAGCTCTATAGTTGACTTCGGAAAACAAACCATCTGTCTTTGTATTAAAGTTGTATATAACTTAAATACCGCTACAAGCCTAGACTACGTAGTTCGGATTTAAACCAGGACTAATTTAGTTTTTTGTAATAAGGCCCGTAAAGTTTGTTTCTTAGTTTAAAAAATAATGTAATTCAGGCAAGTAATGTAAAAAGCTAAATGTAACTAAGCTTGCTACATACTCGGGATTTAGGTACTGGATACTGTACCGATGTGTATGTGTTAGATGGAAATTTATCTAATATAAAAAGTTAAGTTTAAGCGGTAGTGTTGGAACATAGACACAAGTTTTATGAGTATAAACCTAGGAAGATGTACTACATGGAAATAAGGCTATAATAACAGTAACAGTAACAGTAACAGTAGTAACAGTATATTGTGTGGCTATAAACAAACCGGATTCGATTATACGAGTCTCATTCTTTTATATGAATGTATTCATGTGTTGGAATGAGACAAGCATATATCTATCTGTTATTATTTGTGTTACCAAATTGGTACCAATTACTACTACATTCATGGTACCAATATTCAGTGGTATGGAAAGGAAAAACGACTGTCGTGTGACAATATATTTGTTTCTCTCTAACATAGGATAGCAAGCTATCTTCTAGGATAGGAGTAAGAAGGAACACTCTATAAAATTTGTGGCTATTTTAGCACTCAATCCATGTACTACTACATTCATGGTATAAACTTAACAGTTTGTTGTCGACAGTTAGTTGTTACTCCCTGCCATGTCATAAATGTGGATCAAAATACAGACGTACATTCACGATAGAATAAAGTTTTTTGAGAAAACTCGGCTCAGACCAGGAGGCCAATTCTCGGATTGTAGAGATTATCTCTAAATTAGAGATAATGTCGAAGCATGAATGTCTAAAAAAATGTCACGAAAATGTCACAATAACCATCAAATCGTATTCGATTTGAATGATTTTGGTCGACTTATGCCTGTTTGTGACATCACGAGAACAGCAAATGAAGATTTTATTCGACATTCGCCATCTTTTTTCGACATATGTCGAATTCGACTTAATCTCTAAAGCACGAGAATTGCCCTCCTGGCGCGGTCTAGCGAGAGTCATCCATGATCTGCCATTGAACTAATAAACTAAAGTTTTATTCACATAATATTAAATATAGATGTATTAGTTCGAAACAGTGCATTCAGTGTTTTCTTATTTACATAATACCTGAGGGGATGAAGAGTATATTCCACGTTTTTGTTATTATAATAAATGCAGATCCTTACTTGTATTGAGAGAAAATTAAAGCTATTTCAATAATTGTAACTTAAAACTCATATAAAATTATGTACATACGTGAAAGTTAAATACCTGGAAACAGTATTGTACCTATGCATATGCATATGCAATCAAATGCACAAAAATACCTGTATAATTACTTTTCACTAGTTTTTTTTTTAGAAATTTTTACTAGAAATTTTCACTACGCTTGGCAGGCAGATCGTGATCGGAGTATTGGTGATGCTTACACTTTAGATGAGTTTTGGGACATCCTCGTGAAGAGATGGGGTCTTTAGTGCGACACATACTAGATACAGGTTTCAGTTCAGTTCAATTCTTGAACAAGTGGCCCTTGCAGAATAGCCCACAATTTCGCCAATGTCACGTTTTAAAACAAGTTCAGCTTTTGCACAAAGGTTATTCCGGTGTATGAAAAGTGGAAGGTGTGGAAAAAAAAAAAAAAAAAACAAACAAAAGTATCTAGTTGAACTACCTACCAATTCAATGTAAAAAACACAACTAAAATTTTATATTACAAATTGAAACTAATTATATAAGTAATTATAACAACACAAGATAGTACGAAACTTAAAGATTAATTTTAAACTTATCTATATATTTACATAAAAGATACAGGCTTTACATAAGTTTTAGTGACTTGCAAAGACCTTTCACCGTAAGTTGGCACCTGCCATGGCGTATTTACAGGTGCCACATTACGGTGAACGAGCCGGACCATTCACCGCAAGTTGGCACCTGCCATGAAGTATTTACAGGTGCCATCTTACGGTGAACGAGCTGTATGAACGATAATTGAAATGCGTTCGATCTTTCAATCAAACCGTATTCGAAATTCAAACCTGAAACGTTCTATTTGTACAGAACGTCTGTAATCTGGAGCGTGGCTATCTCTGAAAACATTGTACTCGAGACGATGTCCGAATGTGAAATTATGGGATGATGTTATGCAGAATGTTGCAGAAACACACACACAGTCTCATACGAGTACATAGTCCTTATCCTTAGATAATCAATAATTCAAGAAAGTCCTTATCCTACACTAAAATCCACTGTGTCGTGTAATGTCGCAGGGTCGCCATGTAATGTGGGGTCTTCTATATGATTTGGTGGGTGCGTGAAATGATAACTTCACGTTGGTGTTACGTGATGTTTAGTAGTAGTAGAGCTTTCTTTTGAAAGAGTTCGTCCGTGGAAGTACTACCGCCATACCTATTTCTGCCGCTAAGCAGTAGTGCTCGCATTGCTGTGTTCCGGTTTGAAGGGTAAGGGTGCCGGTGAAATTACAGGCACATGAGACTTTTCATCTTTATGTCTCAGGTTGGCGGGCGCAGTGCAATGCCACATAGGGTGCGTCCTAGGTGGACGTGACCTATGAGGTAATGCACTATTCATAGGCAGAGGTTACCGCTTAACACCAGGTGGGCCATATGCTTGTTCCGTCATTCAAGTAGAATTTAAAAAAAAAGTGTATATTGTTCAACGGAGTAATGAGTACTAATCCCTTAGCCTAATTCAAAGTACTATATTGCAAGCTATGGCTAATGTGCTGAGCCTTGTCGCCACACACACACACACCACAGTCGTGGATACCAGGAACTATGAGTACCATTCTACAGAGGTACAGTGGGATCTATTCTAAAGCCGGACATACCATGACACATTATAATACATGCATACCATATATACCTAGACACACGCTTTTTTCCCTGAAGGGGGGTAGGCAGAGCCTCAATGAGCCTGTTTTCACAGTGGGTTGCATCATCGTGGAATATAGACGTGATAAGTGGTGAGCTCATTGCCGCCATTCCTTCCCACGACTGACTGGGCTAACGCTTTCTTCCAGTAATAACACATTCCATAATAAGCTAGCAGCCAGGACAAATCTTACACTAACGAATCTTATCAACAAGCCCGGGTAATCCCTTAGTCGGCTTTTACGACATCCAACGGACCGAGGGGTCTATTCTTAGGCCAGACACACCACAGCATACAAATTTGTAAATTGTTTTGTATTTTGGTTCGATAGATGGCGCTGACTCAAGTATACTTGTCAAAATAACAAATGCATTGTCTGTGCTGTTGTGTGAACATATATCACTACGTTGTTGACGTTGACATTTCACTTTATTTTGACAGAGCTACATTAGCTTATACAGAGCTGGCGCCATCTATTTTCAAGGCTATAAACATGTTGTGAAACGGCCGCAAAAACCCCTCATTCCTGAAACAATCTATAAAATTCTAGTCTGCAACTATATTGCACAACACCATCCATATACCGACCACGTACAAACATCCAAACCTAATTTCCTGTCTGAGATACGCTCTCTAAGCCTAAAGACAAATGCACTACACACGAACCACTCTATGCTGACCTCTCCATATCACACAATTCAACCTGAAAATGGGAATGTGACATGTATGTGCAGTTCAGGCTATAGTGGTTGAATATAAACTGTTCTAGGGAGTGTGTGTGTGTATTGAAGAGGAAAACTACTACCTGTGTAACCAACATGATACCTACGCTTAGATAAGGCAAATGTGAAATTCCATTTAGGGTTCTTTGTTTTTGAATGGTATTTCGTTCTCGTCGTCGTCGTTTCGTATGAGGTAGTGCTGGCCTCTGGTGTCAGAGTTTGTCAAGCCGGTTGAGGGCCTCTGACATGGCTTATCGACTGCTATTAATCAATAATTGCCGGGACCGACAGCTTAACGTGCCCTTTCTAAGCACAGGGCGATGGAAATCCGCACATAACTTAGAAATGTCATTGGTGCGGAGCCTAGGATCGAACCCGGTATCGTTGGATTCTGAGCACATTGAACCGTTAGGTTACCGTCGCTCTTATTTCGTTCTTGAGTGATATTTTTAACCCCCGACGCTAAAACGAAGGGGATTTATAAGTTTGAAGTGTCTGTGTGTGTGTGTCTGTCTGTCCCAACGTAGCTCTCAAGCGGATGAACAGTTTTTTCTTTAGTTTTTTTTTTAAATTGAAGAAAATAAAAAAATATTTTCCTTACAAAATCAAAATCAAAATCGGTTACGCCGTTTCATAGCGTTGAGGGTTTTTTTAAATTTTACAAAATTAATTACTTGTTTTTTTTTTTTTCAGGGACATATCATCTTTTTTTAATACCTCCAATATTTTAAACTAGCGTTCAAACCGCAGCTTTGCTTGCGTTTTACAGAGATAAACAGTAGCCATAGCTCAATCCAAGTCTTAATCTATCTGGGTTTCAAACTCCATCAAAATCAGTTCAGCCGTTTCGACGTGATTGACTAACAAACATACAAACATTGTTACTTTTACATTGTTAGTCGTACACACAGATAAAATAATACAATACTAGGTAGTAGAGCTTTTTTGTGAAAGAGTTTGTCCGGGGAAGTACTACCACCATACCTATTTCTGCCGCAAAGCAGCAGTGCTTGCATTGCTGTATTTCGGTTTGAAGGGTATGGGTGCCGGTGAAATTACAGGCACATGAGACTTTTCATCTTTATGTCTCAGGGTGGCGGGCGCAGTGTAATGCCACATAGGGCGCGTCCTAGGTGGACATGACCTATGATGTAATGCACTGTTCATAGGCAGAGGGTATCGCTTAACATCGGGGGTATTTAATGTTTGTATGAAAAATATAAATATAAACTCGTAATGTGACTGACTGACTATCAACGCACAGCCTAAAGTTTAGGCCGTAAACCATAAGACATACAGACCTGAATTTTGGAGGGTACATTCTTTTTGTGGTCTAGGGGTGTACTAAGAAAGGAATTCCAGAAATTCAACTCGCAAGGGGGTGCTGCGGGGTGTTGAAGTTAGTATGGAAAAGTAAACGCGGACGAAGTCGCGGGCATTCCACTATTTGTGTATAAATTGGGTAAAAAATATTTTGTCGCTGATTTATAATTTCTTCTTAGCAACTGGTTTTCCTCGTTCCCAACTTCAAGAAGGTAGGTGCTTGCTCTCCCACATGACCAAGGGATACCTCACAAATGACTTCCGAAACAAATTCCGCCAACTCGCGGAAGTTGTGAGCTCAATCCGCCTACCTCAAAGCGATACCTTAAAACTTCTACGAGTTTTCCAACTTTGACTTTAAAATTTTACCACCTTTTTTCGATTTATTTTTTAAACTTTTCCGAAGTAATCACGGAGAACAATCAGCGGTTCCGCAAAGTTAAAAAAATACTTAAAAAGTTACTTATTGAAGTTTGGTTCGACTTGTTGCGATGTTGTAAGTTTTCCTTCCGTGAAAGAGCTAATAAAACATTGTAATCACGAACTTGTCCGTGTTAGCAACCGGCAAAGTTCCTGCTTCGGAAATTTAAAAAAGCATTGATTGGTGTTTTTCCTTATTAACTCTGAAAACGAAGGAAAATTTCCATACAAATCTTTTAATCTACCCAGACTATGTAAAACAGTCATCAACAAATACTTTACGACTTGTGAGAATATGATTGAGGAAAATCGACAATATGGCCGCCGGGTGCCGTTACAAGTTTATTTTGATGTAGTGTCAAACGTGACCTATTAAATTGAGTGGTTCCTGTTTGTCTCCGAATTCAACTTCAAGGATTGACCCTACTATATAAATAAATAAATAATACTGGACAGTTCATAAAATTATCGAGCCCCAAGCTAAGCAAAGTTATCTGGTACTAGATAACTGATATACTTAATACAATTAATTAGATATTTTTTATTATACATAGAAAATACCCAGAACACCCTGATCAATCTGCAGATCGTACAAATATTTGTTCTGAGGCGGAAATCGAACCCGCAACCTCCTGCGTCGCAATCGCGCCACAGAGTTCATCCACAGTGATATAGTAGATAGTGATGTTATTAGTTTTTCGCAAACAAGCTGTCATTTTAATCTGTCGAGTGAACCGAATGGAGATAACTTAAATCTCAATTTTTTGCGCCAGCGTCGTTAGTATGAAAATATTTATTTGTTGAGCTATATTTAGCTATATTTATGTTTATCGGTATCTTTATTTATATATAAAGGGAATTTCACTGAGAAAACCTGGAACCAACTGTAACATTGGATATAATACCTACCTACACAACTAAACTATCATCATTGAGAAAATGTTGAGAGTTTTTTTTTTTTGACTCGTTAGACTTTTCATCTTTATGTCTCAGGGTGGCAGGCGCAGTGCAATGCCACATAGGGTGCGTCCTAGGTGGATATTACCTATGAGGTAATGCACTGTTCATAGGCAGAGGTTACCACTTAACATCAGCTTGAAAAGTAATTCCAAGCAGTATAAAAAAAAAAAAAACTTGCCTCAGTCGCTGTTACGAGTTCTCACGTATGTTGGCACTCACATTCTCATGTTCGACCTTCATCGCATGGCTTGCATGTCTCGGCAGTAATGTACTTTTAGAAGAATGAGCTGTTTTTTTCCGTTTTAAATTTCCTTACATCTCTTATAAAAGCATCTTGTTCATACGATTTAGATCGCTCCCATCGATACTCAAAAATTTAATCGAACTTAAATCACCATAAGTTTTTGACAGCATCATTGGACTTTGACAGCATCATTGGATTTTGACAGCATGATCAGCGTGACCTTGTTCAGTGATTGGAATAACGGACAAACTGTCCCACCTTCCTCTTTTGACCTTTCATTCCACGACATTATTCATCTTTTATTACAGCATCCAAACATTCTTCTGGGAGATTCCCACAACCCCATTTAAAGCATATCAAATATGCGTTAGCGAAAAAAGTATATAAAAAATATGACAAGGATTATTTTGATTGACGTAGACATCCTCTATTCAAGCATTATGCGAACAATCTAAGTTCATAGGTCGGTATAAGCTTTGTGTGTATATGGAAAGGTGTCACCTTTTGACGGAAACAATGAGGATTTTGTTAGTGTAAATTCTCTTTTGTGAGCTATTGTTGAAGGGTCGTATGAAGATGTTGAAGTCAGAGGATATGGGCATAACAGATGATTAGAATCAGGTCAGTTTGTTGAGTGAGAAATGTGTAACGGACGATAGACTAACGGTCTTTGAATTATAAAGTATATGAGTAGTTTCTGTTAGATCCATAGTATCTTATACATACAAAATAAACATAAGAGTATACATTGCACTCAAAGCGCTTGGCTCGATTAGTCAGGATACAGAATGTCCCTGAAAACAGGGTATCTATCTATCTAGATAGATAGATAACACTTTGTTGCACACCACAAAAACAAAACACATTAAAAACAATCAAAAAAATTATTTATGGAAGTACAAAGGGCGGTCTTATCGCTGAGAGCGATCTCTTCTAGACAACCTTGACAAGCTTGCAAAAGGGGTATGTATTTTGCAAGCCTTCCTGTAGTGTCTGATTTATGTGAATAACTCAGGTTCTTGATACCTAATAGCCGTTACCTAATCGACGACCTCTGGGGCGCAGCGGGCGAAGGTTCGCCTGCGACGCAAGAGGTTGCGGGTTTGATTCCCGCCTTGGAACAAATATTTATACGATCCGAAGACATTGGTTTAGGGTGTTCTGGGTATTTTCTATGTATAATAAAAATATATCATCTACGTAATATATTGCATTAAGTTTATTAGGTATCAAGAACCAATCCATCTGTCAAGTGTGGTGAATATAGCAAATCTCCCTATTTTTTTTTTGTAACGTAGATACATAGATAGATAGATTAACACTTTACTGTACACCAAAAAAAAAAAAAACACCATAATAAAAGGATGAACTAAATCAAATTATAGTACAATGGGCGGCCTTATCGCTGAAAGAGAAAACAATGTAGTGAAAACGTACGTTTTTTTTTTGTATGGATTAGGCTTAATATAAGAGTGGACGTCTAAAGGTTACTGAATAAATGATGATAATCCATATATAAAAAAAATACATGAAGTTCTGATAGTCCGTAATAGTTTATAATATTTATCTAATATTAGATTGTAACGGACAAACTGTCCACCTTCCTCTTTTGACCAACAGTCTTTCAACAGTCAGGTAGTGATCTGGATCAGTTGAGCTACCTTTAGATCGCCAGCAGCGGTCTTCAGGTAGCACAACTGTTTTATAATGTATTTTGTACATACCTTGTATTAGTTGTATTATTCTTTCTGTAAATAAATGTATTTTTTTTATTTTATATAAACCCTGTCTTAAATAAATTTTTCAGGCTTGACTTCAGTTTGATCAGGAAAAAAACGGGAATATTCATTAGATTTTTTAAATGTTGTCTAAAAGTTCGTCTATTCCCACCTGCATTGTTGAGTAGATCTGTCGGCAGAATTACTGGGTTTTTATTCCCATTAGTTCGGGGACTTATAAGACTATGCTTTACACCTGGCTTCAATCTTAACTATTCCCATCTGTTCTTTAGATCAAAGTGTTTTAATATTGAAATCATAAAGCTATAAATTTCCAGAGATATGAATTTCCTGCCTTCCTATTTGTCATCCTAACAAGCAGATGCATCTTGAAATCAGCATCTCAACTGACCAACGGCCCTGGGAACAGTCTAGGCAATAAATTACATTCGTTATCACACACTTATTAAATCATTCCAGCTCATAAATCTATTACAAAGGAGTGAACTACTATAGCGCTCTCAAAATGACATTAGGCTATGGGTACACGGGCTTTATGGGCCTATGGAATTATTATGGACTAATAATGTGGACCACAAAGTGCTTTGCATATAAATCTCCTAATTACGATGATTCAGAGTGCACTAATCTCGACTAGGACATTCTTGCATTTGCATAGCTTTTTTATGACAATTGTATTTTGATTTAGGGGACCGGAATGAAGGTGCGACCAGTAGACGCGGATGAACAATTGGGTACAGTCGGCTTAAAACAAATTTATTATGCATAAAAAAGTGGACAAGTCCGAGTCAGACTCGCACACGAAGGGTTCCGAACCATCGCACACGTTTTAACATAAAAAATAAGTTTTTGTATTTTATAAATATATTAAAAAGTTTCGCAACAACTATTGATAAATAATTAATAAAAGTACTTAGATAACTACTTTTAAAATAAGATTATTTTACTTATAAAGTACTCTATATACTAAGCGGTGTAACTTATTGAACAGCTGGGCGTTATAAGACCGCAGGTTAAACTTCTGACCGAATAACGCTAAGACCAGACCAACGCGTTCAGCCTGCGTCCTCTGTGGCGTGCATGTGACGATCAACGGTAAGACAATGAATCGCCACCGTGCACGCCACCGCAGACACGGGCTGAACGCGTTGGTCTGACCTTAGCCTAAAAGAAACCACATCATAAACTTTATTTGCTGACTGTACTGCTCGTGACACGCAATAAAATGGATTAGCGCAATTGTAACCCATTCCATTGTCCATGTATGTCCTCAGCCTTACACTTCTATTCTTTATTCCGTGGATCTACTCACGAATTCATATTAAACACAAATTAACATAGAGACGACCATACTATTGTAGTTGTCTAAGATTTATATATGTAAACAAGTAGGTGAGACGTGAGACAGTGGATGCACTGTCTCATTGTGAAGGCAGCCTAACGAACTATTGTGGCTGGGATGAGTCTGGTATATTCGCTCTTTTTAGGGTTATATGCTCACGTTGTTGTCTGTATTTCTGTCTGTCTGACTGTAAAGACCCTGTTTCGCATAATAATAATAAAAAAAAATGTTGGCATAATACATTCATATGTTATTGTTTCATATGTTATTAAATAAATGAAATAAATAATGCTGGACAAGTTCACACAACACTATCTAGCCCCAAGCTAAGCAAAGCTTGTGTTATGGGTACTAGTTAATTGATATACTTAATACAATACATTACATAGATAGATATTTTTTATTATGCATAGAAAATACCCAGAACACCCTGAACATATATCTGCAGATCGCACAAATATTTGTTACGAGGCGGGAATCGAACCCGCAACCTCCTGCGTCGTAGGCGAACCATCGCCAGCCGCGCCACAGAGGTCGATATGCTCACGTTTTTGTCCGTCTTTTTGAATCTGTCTGTCTGACTGTAAAGACCCTGTTTCGCATGAACAGATAGACGTAGCAACTTGAAATATATACCAAGAGTAAAGGTAAAAAAATCAAGTAAATGCAATATATAACATACATAACATAACACCCAACAGTCACACATATAGTTCTGAACCTACACTAGGGTTTTCGCTGTGTCGTGGTTTTTTTTTTTTTTTTAGACTACTGGAATGGCAGAGCAAGCAGATGGCCCACCTGATGTTAAGCGGTAACCTCTGCCTATGAACAGTGCATTACCTCATAGGTCACGACCACCTAGGACGCACCCTATGTGGCATTGCACTGCGCCCGCCACCCTGAGACATAAAGATGAAAAGTCTCATGTGCCTGTAATTTCACCGGCACCCTAACCCTTCAAACCGGAACACAGCAATGTGAGCACTACTGTTTTGCGGCAGAAATAGGTATGGTGGTAGTACTTCCCCGGACGAACTCTTTCACAAAAAAGCTCTACTACTACGGGTATCAGAAACTACGAGTACTATGGTACCATAACAACCAGACCCGCAACAAATATTTGCAGATCATACAAACATTTGTCCCGCAGCGGGAATCGAACCCGCAACCTTTCGCTTTTCAGCCGGCTACTCGCCTGTCGCGCTACAGAGGTCGTCAAAACAGATATGGCAATAAATGAAAAATATTTGTAAGGAAATTGCGAAAGTGAAAAACCTCGGTCTCGGCAGTAAACACACAAATTTTGTGAAAATTTGTATGCTTTGTGATAGAAATAAAGGAAAAAGTCAAAAATTTAGGAATTTCAACTTATTAGCCCTAAAACGGTTTTGTCAATTTTGTGTGGATAAAGGACTAAAACTTAAAAATAAATTACGGATCGGAACCCTCAAGGCGCGAGTCTCACTCGCACTTGTCCGTGTTTTTTATAACGAGAGCAGAAGTTGATGTGTCGTCATTTGCACTAAGTTTTGTCATTAATTTCAATTATCAACGTCTTTGTTTGTCTTTCTCTATTCACTTGAATGAAAAGAACCCCAAGAATAATGAAAAGCAGTACCTATTCGTCTTTCTCTAGTTACTTTCAATTCAATGCAATTTATTCAGTTTTTTTTTCTACGTGGAATGACATATCAAGCAGATGGCCCACCTGATGTAAGCGGGGTACCCTCTGCCTATAAACAGTGCATTACCTCATAGGTCACGTCCACCTAGGACGCACCCTAGACGAACTCTTTCTTAAAAAAGCTCTACTACTACTCTGTATTGCAGTACATCTGAAGAGTATTATAATGCTGTCTACCAACAATTCAAAAACAAAAACAAATATGTTAAATCTAATCCACGGCGTAATAACAATCAACAAAACCCAACCCAGCGGACAACCAAGTGCACTCCACGCGAGCCGGTTTATTTGCCATGCAGTGTACTGTACACTGCCGGACAATTAATTCGCCAATAAAATTAAACAGTACACTTCAGGGCGTCGGATAATCCCTGCACAATAGTGTTCGCGATTTCGACGGGTTTCCCGACTGCGCTAAATCCAAAAAGAGGGGTAATGAATGTAAAATGAATGCTTTGTTCGACGCTTTGTCTGATCGTTTGATTTTTATTCATGCGTGGTGGCGCAGATTAGTGTCGGATAATGTTTTTGAATTACCGTTACACAAAGGAAGTATTTGTCTAAAATACTAGCGAATCGTCCCGGCTTCGCACGGATAGTTTTAGGATGAAAAACAGCCCCCCCCCCCCCCCCCCCCCTGGTAGCTTATGTCACTCAAGGTGAATGTAGCTTTCCAATGGTGAAATAATTTTTGAAATCGGCATAGTAGTTTTTGAGTTTATACATTACAAACATACACATACACAAAAATACAAATCTTTCCTCTTTATAATATTAGTGTAGACAATTTCTCTCATTACACGTTTGAATTTGGGTGAAAATAAAATCCGCTATCCATTTCGATGAACTAATTTTATGCAATGATTTAGTTATAAGTATTACCTCCTGGATAGGTCATATCCTATCGATTGACTCTTTCGCCTGGTATGGTAGCCTAACGGTTCAATAGTGCAACTCAGAATCCAACGATACCGGGTTCGATCCTAGGCTCCGCACCAATGACTTCTCTAAGCTATGTGCGGATTTCCATCGCTCTGTGCTTCGGAGGGCACGTTAAGCTGTCGGTCCCGGCTGTTATTGATTAATAGCAGTCGATAAGCCATGTCATAGGCCCTCGGGCGGCTTGACAAACTCTGACACCAGAGGCCAGCACTACCTCATACGAAACGAACGAACTCTTTCGCCGACATCAATTGTATTCATTATTACTTTGTTAGCATAACAGTAACCTCTAGACCTATTAAAAGTAGGTAAGTATAATGCGCGTCATGTAAAACGAAAGCTGGCGGTCAAGCTTTTTCAGGCGTTCCAGCGTTCTTTTTAAGAGATTACTTACTTTTCTACTTATTTAAGAGATGTATACCTATGCATTGAATAAGTGCCTTCCTAGTTTACTACAAATAATGTACAATTATAGTACGCGTCATGTAAAAAGAACGCTGGAACGCCTGTAGAAGCTTGACCGCCAGCGTTCTTTTTACATGACGCGCACTATACTTAACATAAAATTACTTAAGGTGGGGTATATCGCAAAATTACCAATCTTAGATTAGATTTTTAACTGACTAAATTGAGTACAATTTTCAAATTAAAAATATGCATGGATTACACATTATAATACCCAGACAGAAACACGATAGAACAAAATTTTATCGATAAAAATAAACACAAAGTTACCTCTAACTTTTGCCTAGATTCGGTTGTTTGTCAATATGGTACAGATTTTTGGGTCTAAAATTGGATAAATAAAGATCGATACAAGAAAACGGAGGGTTCACCCACGGGGTTTTTAAAATTATTTTATTAATACGCTTTTTTTAGCGTCGCATGGCGTTTTTTTTTTGTATGAAGATTTCTGTCTGTCGGTTTCACAGTCTAAAACTTCATAGTTTACTCGCATACGTTAAAACATATACGAGTAGGTAACATATAAACGATAAAACATTAAAAACTGTGACACCGTAATCCTCCCAACACCCCACAGAGTTCGAAACCTAACGAACCTCGAACCATATTGTTTGTGTAACCATAGTTTAAGTTACCATAAATAATAGACGAAGCAGCCCCGCGATCACCCGCGATAATTTGAAAATTTATTTTTAGAACTGGAAATTTCAACTTGTAAGCTTTACATTGACGATTCTTACTACGAAGCGTATGTGAAATGTGACGTCTACTACCAAAGATAGGGAAAAGTCCTGCCCGTTCATATACATTCAAAGATCAACTTCCAAGACACAGAAAGATAACTACCTACTTACTTAAACATCACGGTACAATTACCTCGTCTGTTTTGAATTAGCGTCTATCCGAATGCAGGTAACAAAGTTACCACATTAGTCCTGTCCATCTCGTGACATACTTATTACGGTAAAATGTTTTAAAAGTACAAATCCAGCAATGGTTGATCCACAAACCGATAGACCAGACACCAAACAATACGTCCCCCTAATCCTATGGGACGTGCAAGAGTAATCCGTTTCAAGGGGTGAAGATTCAATTGCAACTGATTTGGATGGCCCTCGAACGATTTTTGTGTCTCTCTCCAAACACACCGGTTACTCAATTATATTGTGAGTGATTTTTTATTATTTTTTATAGGACCTCTCTACGAATTTGAGCACCAGTGGTCTATTCAACAACGACGCATCAGAGCCATGGGTTTTTAAAATATCTTAATTTTATTGGCTATTAATCTTGTAATTTTCATTTCCACTTCAACAAGTTCATCAAAAATACTTGTTTCTACGAATCCCACTAATATCATAAATGTCAAAGATACGTTGTTTGGATGTTTGTATATTTGTTACTCAATTACGCCGAAGCGGTTGACCCGATTTTGATGAAATTTGATTTGATTTGATGACACACATAGATCGTGAGAATGACCTGGATTGAGCTATGACAGGCCATATTTCTTAGGCTACTTTTTATCCTGGTAAAATGTGAGCAAACACTGGTATACTAGACACTAGGATAGAATATGTCAAAAATGGTACAAAATATCGGGAAACACACAGAGTGATAGTGTGATTCGGGGGATTGGGGGTGTTCTACCTCTGGACTTCTACTTGTGACCATTTCCTCCATTCCATTTGCCCTTTATAGGCAATTTACGATATCCTTCTACGGTGCTAGATCAGCTATTGTGATAACAATTAAAAGATTTTCCTGAGTTCTGTCTAGTGATTTCTAACTCCTTATTTTTGTTTTCTTATAGACTTGGTACATTACCTATTTGTTTTTCCTAGTGGAGGTTTAGAAATGTGAGTATGATTACGAGGACAACATTATCCTCATAGTGATATTAAAAATTAGAATAACCACAAGGAAACAGCGGCAAATACAATACCTCAAAACTAACACAACCGTGACAGCAAAAATTAAGCCGTCATGCAAAATGAAATATGACGAAACTGTACCACAAAACTTACACAAACACACTACTTTGTCTCACAAGACAAGAAGCACCAGGCTCTAAACAAAGCTGTCTGCATTCATAACAAACAGAATTGAGTCGTCGAAGTCATTAATTTTCAAAGTCGGTAACCGTTCGCTAACTCTGGTAGCTGGAGAAACAAAAGACGAGATTCCAAAGGCTGACCAGACTGTTCGGAATGACAAAAGATCTGAGCTACATGTTATACGCTCACATACTCGACGAGTAGTAAACGTAGCAGTGAGAGATCTCTTACGACTGTCCCTGACACAATCACACACAGACAAACGACTTTGCACGAAGTGATATGTTGAAAAACTCACCCTGGTTCAGAATTCGAGATATTTTTTGTAAACAAACAAATGTCACCGTCAAAGAGACAAGCCAGTGGTAAAATCATTTTTTTGCTTGGATCATATTTTACCAGTACTGACCCGCGGCTTTTCCTACGGTATTATATTTTTGTAATATCTGCCAGCGGGTTCGCTCACGCGGTACGTACCTTCAATTTGCGGCAAATAAACACAAACCCACTACCTACCTAAGTTTATCTGACGAGTCAATGTGTCAACGGCAAAATGTTATATAAAACTCTTACCTATTGATCAGTATGACCATTCCATTGTAAAACTGTGCGAAAAGCACATTCGTATTCGGCAAATGAGGAGAAACGAATGAAATTAATAAAATGGGGACCGACTTTCAAAACAAAGCCCAATGTTTAGAATCTCTACAGTGTTCCAAGTAACATGAAATATTTTCTACTAACAAATATATTTTTGCTTGATAACTTTGTTAATAACCAAAATAACTCAAAAATATATACGAAAAAATATTGATTACTTCATAGTTTATCAGATCTGAGTTATAATAACATGCCTAGCCTGTTTATTGGCCTAATTTAATAAATTACCATAGAGCACCTGTTTTTTTGCTATGGTATCCCCTTTGTTTACAAAAAATATCTCGAATTCTGAACCAGGGTATACAAGCTAAGAATATAGCTCCAGTATAGTACTCTGTCTTCCATCTTGTTTTTTCTCAAATGACACACCATGTGAAAGACAGTGTCATAACAAAACGCAAAATAAGAGAAGTTTTTTATTGTTAAGATAAAGGTTACTCCCGATGATCGAGGGGGTCTACCTTGTGGCTAGGTAATTGTTCCTCACGATCAACCCTAGCAGAATCTGGCAGAAATCAAGGCT
This sequence comes from Operophtera brumata, assembly GCA_932527175.1. Lineage (NCBI taxonomy): Eukaryota > Metazoa > Arthropoda > Insecta > Lepidoptera > Geometridae > Operophtera > Operophtera brumata. Next base: position 22,586,749 of record OW052235.1, read on the forward strand.
TTGCTATTCTTTTAATCTACTTTAGACTTATTTAGTTAATCGAAAAAGTTGTCGTTGTACAGAGTGCAATGAGCTGTTGAGCTGGTCGCCTGACCTTGTGACTGATCCGCGTTGCTGTACTGTATTTCTGTACGCCGTCCCACATTGTCATTGTAATACACGTACCTACGTCTAGAATCGTAACGTGTGGAGGATTTGAAGACACGCGTGAAAGCCTTCTCTTGTGTACGATTATATGTGATTGGTCGCGGAGTCTAATGACTTATTTATAGACGTGAAGTGAATTGACGAGAAGAATTCTTTGAGTTAAATAGATGGTCGAAGAAAATGTAGTCTTTTGAGTGTGATTCGATCCGGTGTCATTAGAGATTGTAATTGGAATGAATAATGTACTGCTGAAGTGGCGACATTTTTGATTATACTCCTGAGAAATAGCGCCAAATCTGAAACCAGAGATTTTAAAGAGGATTCCATTATTCTGATCAACAGTAGATAAGGAGCTATGCTCGGAGTTTCACTACGAGATTAGAATCCGGAATGAGGTAGAAGAATCAAGATCACTGACATAACTCTCAGAATTACAAAGTTGAAGAGGCAATGGCCAGGCCATATAGCTCACAGAACTGATAATTGTTGGGGAAGAAAGGTTCGCGAATGGCGAATACAAACCAGACGAGGCAAAAGAGGAATCTAATACATTTTAGAGGTCGCGGGAAGGCGGTGGATGGAGACACCTTTATACCATTTGTCGTGGCATTCTATAGGGGAGGTCTATGTCCAGCAGTGGACTTGTGTAGGCCGACTATCATGCTGATGATGATGAGATAAGAAAATTGTAAATATCACTTTTGCTATGAACTAATTCTTTCATAAATATATCTTTATCTACTAACGACTACATTTTACGAGTATTTGATTTATTCATAAAACCAAGACAACGGAAACACTGAGATATGGTATAATGTTTACATCTGTTTTCTCAATCATCTACACTAGAGTGTTCCGTACAATCGGCGCTGTCGGTTCGCGTTTCGTCCCGAAGGTTTTAATTTTATATTCATGACGTCACCGCGCCAGCTAATCCTCTTCCCATATGCGGTACGGTGCGCAAATAAATGTGGAGTTTTACTGTACTAACGCCCGAATACTGAAACGCTACTTAAATAATTGAGATCGTCTCAACTGTTTGAGACGCCGTTATCCTAAAAATTCGTATACTGAAACGTCAATTTGATCATCACTTAAAAATTAAACATGACAGATTTGAGTATGATTGTAATCGCCACTTATGTTCAAAACGGTATTCTCAAAGGATGATTAGCATTTGACAGCTGTGTAAGTACGCCTCAAACTCTATAAGTAGCCATCAAATATAAGAGTACTCACGACCTATCTTAAAATCCTAACCTAACAACTTTATTTTGCACTAAAAATGTCGGTATCTTTGCTATTCTCGTTGTCTGACGAAGAAGTGGTTTCCACCGGGCGGCGAAACGAAGATAAGCTAGATGCCTTTGCAAAATATGACGACCTGCGGTTTAAAATAAGGATCCGCCTCGATAAACAAACTGTGCTGAATTTGTGTTCTCTGTTTGGGGAACATATTCAGTCACATACACAGTACATATTGGTCAGCCCCTGACCAGGCGAAACCGGGCGATACAAGCAGTGGATCAATTATTGATAGCGTTTCGGTTTTTTGCTACCGGCACCACCAGAGGGTCATTGGAGAAATTTTATGTTTTTTTTTTATTCTACTTTGTATGACGGATCAAGCAGATGACCCACCTGATGCTAAGCGGTACCGTCTGCCTATGAACAGTACATTACCTATCACATAGGTCACGTCCACGTAGGACGCACCCTGTGTGGCATTGCACTGCGCCCGCCACCCTGAGACAAAGATGTAAAGTCTCATGTGCCTGTAATTTCACCGGTAACCATACCTTTCAAACCAGAACACAGCAATGCTGCTCGCATTGCTACTGCTTTGCGGCAGAAATAGGTACGGTGGTAGTACTTCCCCGGACAAACTCTTTCACAAAAAAGCTCTACTACTACTGTAGAACAACCAACAGTTCACCTTATTAGTCCATAGAGTGGCAACAGAAATAGCAAAGTTAAAGGGAACCTACATAAAAATGCCTACCACCAGTGAGCAACTCAGTATCGCTCATGAGTTTTATGGAAATGCTGGGATGCCTAGAATAATTGGTGCTGTGGACTGCATTCATATAAAATCAAGTCACCTGGTAATAGGTATTATTTATATGTCTATGTAACTAGCGACCAGCCCGGGTACCTGGGTATCCGAAACACTATAATAAATACATATTGTACAGCCTATAACTTGGTATTATTTATTCCTAACTAAATGGTAACTGTTCAAATCAAACAACTGTATATTATCAGCTAACATTTATTTTCTTTGAAGCATTCTATTAATTCTAAGTTTTAATAGCTCTCATTCCAATTTTTGTCTTTGCGAATTCTTACCCTTTTACAATATCTACAAGTATTTCTTTTTCTGAGGGTATTAATTACACCCCAATAATCTCTCTTCTTTGTATTAGTTATCTCATTCATATTTTCAGAAAATAATGAAATGAACGTACGAAGCACTACTTTTGTTTGGGATAATTTTCACAACAAAACAAACTTTGCTCTTCTTGACTGACAATGACAAGACACATTTTACGTTTCGTTACCATTTAGTAGATACATTTTGTTAAAAATTATCATGTTCACTGCGTAAAACGAAACTCTCAGTCCAAAATAACAAGAAATGTAATAGGGAACAAACTTTTTGAAATAATATTGCCATTTAAAGAAAATTTAACGGGCTCTCAGCGAATCATGGTCTCAATGCTACTAAAAGGCAGTTGAGTATGCCACTTATATTTAAGTGTACGTCATAATTAAATAGCCTTTAGCTAATTTGATTAGATGAGTAGGGTTTCAGTATTCGGGCGTTACACGTTTTAATTTTTGAAACACTTGCGCCCGAATACTGAAACGCTACTTAAATAATTGAGATCGACTCAACTGTTTGAGACGCCGTTATCCTAAAAATTCGTATACTGAAACGTCAATTTGATCATCACTTAAAAATTAAACATGACAGATTTGAGTATGATTGTAATCGCCACTTATGTTCGAAACGGTATTCTCAAAGGATGATTAGCATTTGACAGCTGCGTAAGTACGCCTCAAATTCTATAAGTAGCCATCAAATATAAGAGTGCTCACGACCTATCCTAAAATCCTAACCTAACAACGTAGGTAACCATCTTTATTTTGCACTAAAAATGTCGGTATCTTTGCTGTCCTCGTTGTCTGACGATGAAGTGGTTTCCACCGGGCGGCGAAACGAAGATAAGCTAGATGCCTTTGCAAAATATGACGACCTGCGGTTTAAAATAAGGATCCGCCTCGATAAACAAACTGTGCTGAATTTGTGTTCTCTGTTTGGGGAACATATTCAGCCCCTGACCAGGCGATATCGGGCGATACAAGCAGTGGACCAATTATTGATAGCGCTTCGGTTTTTTGCTACCGGCAGTTACCAGAGGGTCATTGGAGACATTTTACATGTTTTTTTTTTATTCTACTTTGTATCACGGATCAAGCAGATGCCGTACCGTCTGCCTATGAACAGTACATTACCTATCACATAGGTCACGTCCACGTAGGACGCACCCTATGTGGCATTGCACTGCGCCCGCCACCCTGAGACATAAAGATGTAAAGTCTCATGTGCCAGTAATTTCACCGGCAACCATACCCTTCAAACCAGAACACAGCAATGCTGCTCGCATTGCTACTGCTTTGCGGCAGAAATAGGTACGGTGGTAGTACTTCCCCGGACTAACTCTTTCACAAAAAAGCTCTACTACTACTGTAGAACAACCAACAGTTCACCTTATAGTCCATAGAGTGGCAACAGAAATAGCAAAGTTAAAGGGGACCTACATAAAAATGCCTACCACCAGTGAGCAACTCAGTATCGCTCATGAGTTTTATGGAAATGCTGGGATGCCTAGAATAATTGGTGTTGTGGACTGCACTCATATAAAAATCAAGTCACCTGGTAGGTATTATTTATATGTCTATGTAACTAGCGACCAGCCCGGGTGCCCGGGTATCCGAAACACTATAATAAATACATATTTTACAGCCTATAACTTGGTATTATTTATTCCTAACTAAATGGTAACTGTTCAAATCAAACAACTGTATATTATCAGCTAACATTTATTTTCTTTGAAGCATTCTATTAATTCTAAGTTTTAGTAGCTCTCATTCCAATTTTTGTCTTTGCGAATTCTTACCCTTTTACAATATCTACAAGTATTTCTTTTTCTGAGGGTATTAATTACACACCAATAATCTCTCTTCTTTTTATTAGTTATCTCATTCATATTTTCAGAAAATAATGAAATAACGTACGAAGCACTCCTTTTGTTTGGGATAATTTTCACAACAAAACAAACTTTGCTTTTCTTGACTGACAATGTCAAGACACATTTTACGTTTCGTTACCACTTAGTAGATACATTTTGTTAAAACTTATCATGTTCACTGCGTAAAACGAAACTCTCAGTCCAAAATAACAAGAAATGTAATAGGGAACAAACTTTTTGAAATAATATTGCCATATAAAGAAAATTTATCGGGCTCTCAGCTAATCACGGTCTCAATGCTACTAAAAGGCAGTTGAGTATGCCACTTATATTTAAGTGTACGTCATAATTAAATAGCCTTTAGCTAATTTGATCAGATGAGTAGCGTTTCAGTATTCGGGCGTAAGGTATGCAAAATTGACGACCGCAATAACTGTATCAGACTCCAAGAAATATATTTGTTTCCTCTCTCTTTAATTGTACTTTTTGAATTGAATGCTATATACAGATGTCGTTATATTTGGAAAAACCCTTTAGTTTATGACGCGTGGTGCGTTACTTGGTTCAATTACTAATAAAATATTTTAATATTTGTTCCAGGTCTGAGTGTTGTGTTATGGTACGCGTAGTTTCTGATTCCCACGATACAGGTACAGATGACACAGGGTAACCTTGTGTGGGATCAGGACTATGTATATGACTAATTATGTTATGTTATGATATTATTGTAATTATGTGAACCGCGCCTAAAGGACAAAAAGAAGGTTCGAAAGGTCAAAATCCTCGTGTGTTAAAATAATAAAACCATATTCGTATTCAATGGTTTAGTTTAATCAAACCTAAATATCAGCTAAAGGTAAAAGAATAAAAAAAAGGGTTTTTGCAAAGTGTAAGTTCAGTAATCTTGTATGAACAAATGATCATCATCATCATCACGAGCCATTAAATGTCCATTTTTGGACGTAGGCCTCTCCCAATCTCTTCCACTCGAGTCGATCAGTTGCCTTCGCCATCCAGTGATAATCTGCGTATCCTTTTATGTCGTCCACCCATCGTTTCGGTGGATGACCTCTGGGTCTTCTGTTTGCCCACGGTCTCCATTCAAGGATCCGTCTCGTCCAGCGACTTCTGTCAAGCCTAGCAATATGACCTGCCCAACTCCACTTTCGCTCAGCAATAACGGTGACCACGTCTCTCAACTTAGTTGTCCGCCGTATCCATTCGTTCCGTCTGCGATTCCGCAAAGTTATTCCGAGCATAGCTCTCTCCATCGCCCTTTGCGCGACTTTGACTTTGCGCGATGAACAAATGATAAGGAAATCCAATTATATTTTATACTAATAAATAATTAATAAATAAATAATGCCGGACAAAGTTCACACAACATTATCTAGCCCCAAGGTAAGCCAGAGCTTGTGTTATGGGTACTAGATAACTGATATACTTAATACTATATATTACATAGATAGATATTTTTTATTATACATAGACAATACCCAGAACACTCTGAACAAATATCTGCAAACGCACAAATATTTGTTCCGAGGCGGGAATCGAACCCGCAACCTCCTGCGTCGCAGGCTAACCTTCGCCCGCTGCGCCACAGAGGTCGTCATACTGGTTGTTCATTAGCTATTTACTCCTTTCAGATATAAAATCACCAGTAGCATAGCGATAATAACTGCTACAAAATACTCGCGAACTACATGAACTATTTTCCTACAGTCTTTCCCTCTTTGCTTCCTGCGGCTTGCTTCACTCGTGAGTGAATCAAGCGTGTATATCACTTATACACTATTATATTGGCATGTCTTAGCCACTGTTTACTATATTTTCTGATATTATATTGATAGATCGGTAATCTCAAGCAATAAATAGTTTTTTGGCATACTAAAATTTTTCGTCCGATTTGAACTTTTTAACCAATTTCAAAAAAGAAGGAGGTTCTCAATTCTTCAGAAACTGATTTTTTTATGTATGTTTCCCGATTACCCGAAGACGCATGCACCAATTTCACATCACATCACTGGTCACATCTGATAATGGGAAACTGGAAAAATCTAATGTGCTCTTCAAATTTTATAGGTGCACTTGAAGTGATATGTTTTTTTTAAATATATGTGGTCTTTTTTTTGGTAAAATTGTATACTTGTATTCTAATCACTGTATCTGCTAACCGTAAATAGCAGTTGGCAACCCTTATCTATCGATACCTTTGTGCAACGTCCACGTATTGTGAGACTTAAGGCGCATCCACTTTGTTGTTCCTAAGTTTGAGTGACAGCGAAACAGTGACGTTATTGTGCAGAAACTTCGAGATAGCGCAGGAATTAAGATGGATTGGATTTGCAAAGATGCTGGGAATGGAGCTAGAATAACGAAACATGTCGACTCGCAGAAATATATAGAAGATGATCCATATTATTTTCAGCAGTAAATATCTTCCACCTTACGATTACTGGAAAATAACTTACCCTGTACATATAAATAACAGGAATAACCGCTACTGTCTCAAGTTACTGTTTATTTCCTAAAATCTGAACATGTAGTTTCATAAACCTATAAATTGATTTTAATATTGTGAAAGAATCATTAAAATTTCTTTTGGCGTTTGGAAGCAGTTGGTTTTTTTTTTGCTTAAATCTTAGGAAACTCTGGACTTTTTCCTGTCAAAAAGAAGAACACCTTTAAAAAAATAAACAGATTATATTAGACATCTATTGTATATTTTGTATAGTATTCAAATAATCCGTATGTGAGAAGTATGTTTTCAAAGAGAGGCTTTATTGCAGTTTGGGGTATATTATCGCCTTAACAATGCATGACCTCATAATTAGGTCACGTCCACCTAATAGACATCCTATTATGGCATTGCACTGTGCCCGCCACCCTGAGACATAAAGATGAAAAGTCTCATGTGCCTGTAATTTCACCAGCACCCATACCCTCCAAACCGGAACACAACAATGCAAGCACTTACGTTTTGCGGCAGAAATTCATAAAACTCATTAAGATATTATTACGGCGACCTCTTTGGCGCGGCGGGCGAACGTTCGCCTGCGACGCCGGAGGTTGCGGGTTCGATACCCGCCTCGGAACAAATATTTGTGCAATTTTCAGATATTTGTTCAGGGTGTTCTGGGTATTTTCTATGTATAATAAAAAATATCTATCTATGTTATATATTGTATTAAGTATATCAGTTATCTAGTACCCATAACACAAGCTCTGCTTAGCTTGGGGCTATATAATGTTGTGTAAACTGTCCAGCATTAATTATTTATTCATTTATTTATTTTTTATATAAAAATGGGGAATTTTCATTCAGATATCTCCTATTAATTTATATTCATTATCTTTTTCTTTATTTATCCAACACATTGGTTCAAATTTGTATTCTTATTTAACCATAAACTATATTTTGTAAATGCATTGAAAATGCTGTGCTTGTAAAGTTGTTCTGTTCATTTTTCAACTCTTGACTATTACTGCTTTTAACTTGATAAAAGATTCATAAAATACAGTGAGATATCTCCCAATAATTTGTGTAAGTAAAGGCATAGACGCCAGAAGTTATAGTCCCAACAACGCTGGACACAATGTTGCAATCAAATAATTTGTCCTGAGCCTCGAGTCTGCAAATTTTACAAGCAACTTACACGGCCGTGTGGTGTACACTACATGGATTTTAGTATGGAGAAATCGAAGAGCGCACCTAGCGGGCACCTTGAGAACCTCAAATCCCGTACAAAAATCCATGTAGTGTACACCACACGCACGTGTAAGTTGCTTGTCAAATTTGCAGACTAGCCCCTTTGGTGCAGGCATGAGTGTTGTATTTAACGCAAACGTACACGGCACGTTAACCGCTCGTGTTTGAGCATTACAGTTGTAACGTGAGTTATAAATCAAATCACATTAAAATAATTAGGATATTTTCCTCAAATTCTAGAGGTTATTACCATACCTATTTCTGCCGCAAAGCTGTAGTGCTCGCATTGCTGTATTCCGGTTTGAAGGGTAAGGGTGCCGGTGAAATTACAGGCACATGAGACTTTTCATCTTTATGCCTCAGGGTGGCGGGCACAGTGCAATGCCATACAGAGCGCGTCCTAGGTGGACGTGACCTATTAGGTAATGCACTGTTCATAGGCAGAGGTTACCGCTTAACATCAGGTGGGCCATCTGCTTTTTCCGTCATTAAAGTAGTATAAAAAAAGGGTTTCCTTCTCCTCGCGTCGTACTCCTCAATGCTGAGGGTCGTGACCCCCTCCATGGATCACTTTCTGCCGGGCGATGTTGAGCCAATGAGATCTGTTGCCAGCGAGCTGCACGAGCTAGACCTTGAGCTACTTACTTACGCTATACTTACGTTATAGAGCTTTTACGACATCATTATTATCATCATTAGGCCTTAGATGTGGTCATCCGACGTGGACGTGGCCTCCCCAATGCAATGGGGGGGTTTGCCATAATCACCACGCTTGGCCGATTGGTTGTGAACTGTGGGGGGGATGGTAGTACTTCTCCAGACGAACTCTTTCACAAAATAGCTCTTATGCATCATTTAATCTCAACCTATGATTATTTTGAATAGCACTACCACCCACTCTACATTACACAAAGGTTAGCTGGAAGAAAATGCTAATTAGCATTAAGTTCGCCTATGTGCTGCTTTTTTGTCCTGTGCAATAAATAATTTTCTCTAAGATATGTATGATGATATGATTTATTTTTATACGCATCATCATGCTGAGTCGGACTCCAACTTGTGACGTCACTGCGTGGATGGCACTGAGAGACACTCGTTTAATTGTAGTTAAGTTAGTTATAATTACTTAGTTTTTGCCTTCTATGTTTTAACTTTTTTTTTTTAATTTGTTCAGTTTCATTTCTTCTATCCATGTGTGCCGTTCCAAATAAAGAATTTTTCTTTCTTTCTTTCTTTTTCTATCTATCTATCTACTTGTAGGTACTCTCATAAATAGTAGTAGTTGTATGTACCCCCCTAGTCAGCAAGCACCTTCCATAATTCCATATCTTTGGGTAGGTGTAGGGTTCTAGCTCTTAATACCACCACAGCAAGCCTACAAGACAAGTTATTTACGAAGGTCTCTCGTGATAGCCTGGGGCTGGATTTGCGTGCTACAATGTATTGGGGGATAGCACGCAAGTTACTTACCTACATTGCTGAAGTGTTTGGGATATTGTTCTAGATGTACCTTTATTAATATCTACTTGAGAAGTTCAAGTTCGTGAAACGAAGAAATTTTATAAGTTTCAGAAATCCTTCACCAATTCTATAAATCAAACCAATTTTGACTAGTTTTAGATATGCAAAAGTGTTAGAGAGACCAACGACATTATAGAAGTTGCAGGAAGTTAGTGGATGGAGGCGGCTCAAGACCGTTCGTTAACGAAATCTATGGGGGAGGCCTTATGTCCAGCAGTGGACTTCTGTAGCCTGAAGATGTTTTTTTTCTATTTTTTTTTAAACTTGGAGTGACGGATCAAGCAGATGGCCCACCTGATATTTAGCGGTACCCTCTGCCTATATGATGATGATGACTTAACTAGGTACCTACCTAGAATAAAACTATAAACTCAACTCAAACTAAAGAATACAATTTAATTGTAATAAAAAAACTCGGTCTACATACAAAATAAAGTTTTACATAACTCTAGTATTTTTCAACAGACAAAATCTACTCACGGGTTGTTACCTCATTATAATGATTAATTTCGCATAAATTTAGTTTTGTCATAGCTCTAGTATTGACCCGTTGACTCATACGTCGGTCAGAATAGAGTATATAATTGTATGCGTTTTCTGGAGTCGTAAGACGTTTTGGAGGATGTATTGCGGGACTATAAAGGCAAAGTTAGTATTTTTCGCGGGATTTATATTGACAAGGCACGGGATTGCGTTTTGTCCGTCTTTTGTTGAAGAACAAATGTATTTTGTGTTCAACAATAATTATTACAAGAATCGTTTGTGCTTACTAACTGGTATTTCTTCTGTGGTATTACGGGCAAAGTTGCGTTATGGATATTGTTGGTAATATTAAGGTGGGGTATAGCGCAAAATTACCAATTTTAGATTTCATTTTTAACTGACTAAATCAAGTACAATATTCAAATTAAAAATATGTATGAATACTACATTATAATACCGAGGGATCACCCAGACAGAAACACGATAGGACAAATTTTTCTCGATAAAAAAAAATCACAAAGTTACCTCTAACTTTTGGCTAGATTCGATTGTTTGTCAATATGGTACAGATGATTGTTTCAAAAATTGGATAAATAAAATCAATACAATAAAACGGAGGGTTCACAGACGGGGTTTTTTAAAATTATCTATATTTCACGAGATATTCAATAAAAACCGCTTATTCGAGCGGCACGTGGCGTTTTTTTTGTATGAAGATTTCTGCCCGGTGTTGGCACAGTCTTAATAGTATGGTAATAGCAGACACATAAAAGTCTGGGCACAGGTACTAATTTACTAAGAATTAAGTAAGTATTCTATTGTCTTTTCTGACTGGGAATTGTGAAACGTTTGTTAGTACTATTCTTAGTTTGTCCCACTTAAATTGACACCCAACGTTGACATAGGAACCCTACCACACCCTCAATGTGGTAGGGTATCTGGAAGCAGATTTTCACCTCGTCACAAAAAAAAAAAAAAAAAAAAAAAGGTACTATACTAGTAGGTAAACATACTAGGTTCATGCAGCGAAAACTATATTTTGAATCCTAACAATCCTTCAGTTTTTTCAATTCTGTTGCAATCAGTTTCAATCAGTCCATGTAGTTTCTATCCTAAATAACGCTTTTGCTATTGACGACCTCTGTGATGCGGCGGGCGAAGCTTGGCCTGCGACGCAGGAGGTCGCGGGTTCGATTCCTGCCTTGGAACAAATATTTGTGCGATCGCAGATATTTGTTCAGGGTGTTCTGGGTTTTCTATGTACAATAAAAGATATCTATCTATGTACCTAATATATTGTATTAATTCAGTTATCTATAGCACCCATAACACAAGCTCTGCTTAGCTTGGGGCTAGATAATGTTGTGTGAACTGTCCAGCATTATTTATTTATTTGCTATTACCAAATTTACGCAGTTTGCCTTCAACAGCAGAGAAGCCTTGCACGTTTGCCTTACCAACAGGTGAGATCGTGGTCAAACAAAGGTCTATCAATGTTAAACAAAAAAAAAAAAAAAAAGCTTGGTTACAACAAACAACAACAAACAAAAGTTTTTAATTGTGTTTACAAGTTATGTAGTAAATCGTGTTGGGATCTCTTCTGGTAAGTTGCAGTAACCTGTGTAAGAAGAGCCCCCTCTTTTATGTGGTCGGTAAGGAACACTTGTAACAATATAAATAATTATGCAATTATGTAAGCATGCAAGTAAAATTAACTATTTAAATAATTTCATGCAGCTACAAGTACAATATATACAATATATATTTATACATATTAAAAAAGAAACATCGAAAAAACATATCAAGATTGCAACTAGTCTGCGTAAGCTAGGTACCTAATCGCCAGTTTAACTTGTCTCTATTCGCACTCAACATTTCGTTTTGCGATCTGCAACGAACAAGAACACATTCCATCGTCTGTCTTATCTGATAACTATAATCTGGGGCTCCGCAAAGCAAGGCTGAATAGGTGCTTCCTAGACGTTTGTGCTCCAACTTCGGCCGCATCCTCACTTACCAACAGGTGAGATCCAAGGTACAATTAACCGATTGAAACAGGTACCACCAGGGTTAAGTAATTCTGTTTCCATTTCATTTATAAGAGCACTGATGGTATATTGAAACCTCGACTTCCAATCATAAGGTCGCAGGTTCAAAACCCGGTTTTACAACGGATTTGAACTCAAAACAAATTATGATTTCTATACATGCTCTCAAACGGTAAAAGAAAATATCGTCAGGAAAACAGAATCGGAATACAAAAACATGTGCATGGATATGTGCATAAAAGGAGCCTCTGCAAGCCACACTGAGTTCTTTCACCACGCTGGTTCTACCACCATTAGTCACTAGGCCCTTTATACATCAAGCATATCTGTGACCAGGAAAAAATCTACAATACGAATTAGTAGTAGAAGTAATGACCTTAATAAGCTTGACCACCTCTGTAGCGTCTGGTGAGTAGCCGATTGAGATGCGAGAGGTTGCGGGTTCGATTCTCGCTGCGCAACAAATGTTTGCATGATTTGCAAAAATTTGGTCCGGGTTTGTGTGTTGCGGTAGCATGGTATTCGTAGTTCGTGGTACCCACGACACAGGGAGTCGTATAGTGTGAGATCAGACATATGACATCTATATCTTATCTTATATACATATAAAACAAAGTCGTGTTAGTTACACCACTTGTAGCTCAAGATCGGCTGGACCTATGTTAGTTATCTCTTTTTTGGTGGATTCTTCTCCGCTCCGAATAAAGCAAAATAAGTTATAAAATATCGGGCGAGGGGGCTGTCCGGGGGCTACCCGTGCGAAGCCGGGGCGAGCTGATATATGTGACTGTTCATGTGCTTTCATATATATATACCTATATAGGTACCTATTAACAACAACTCGTAGTAGTAGAGCTTTTTTGTGAAAGAGTTCGTCCGGGGAAGTACTACCACCATACCTATTTCTGCCGCAAAGCAGTAGTGCTCGCATTGCTGTGTTCCAGTTTGAAGGGTAAGGGTGCCGGTGAAATTACAGGCACATGAGACTTTTCATCTTTATGTCTCAGGGTGGCGGGCGCAGTGCAATGCCACATAGGGTGCGTCCTAGGTGGACGTGACCTATGAGGTAATGCACTGTTCATAGGCAGAGGTTACCGCTTAACATCAGGTGAGCCATCAGCTTGTTCCGTCATTCAAGTAGTATAAAAAAAAAAAAAAAACTCCATGTAGACTTTACCCACAAAACCATGCAATCTTCAAGCCTCAGACTACAAAACTTATTTATAGGCAATTCTCCTTCGCCTCGACTTATCCGAAATCACTAAATCACACAAAAGCCATCGACTCGCATCTTTGTTTTCCCAAACGATGCAAGGTCTCATAACGCTGCGGTTACAAAGATGCGCTTGAAACCACCTCTCCGCAATACCACCTACCATCACATTCAACCAAAATGATCCTTACCACCCAGAGTTTAGAACTGAAAATTATCTTATGAGAAACTAAGGGTATGTTGGCAAAGATATATCGAAGTCAGACAAATGAAGTCATACGTCTTTCGCGTCAATCTCGGGGTCGGTTAACCGAACGAGACTCAGCGCGACGTTTACGAGTCGATATTTCAATATGCTTACGAGGGTGATGTGGTCGGAATAAACTAAATTGCAGCTATTGGAGTTAAATCGTAGAATCAATGGTGCAATGGGTTTGTCTTTGCATGGTGTAGGTACCAAGGTATCGTACTACTACCTTGCTTATGTACCTTATAAAGTAGTAACGACTCGTCCCGGCTTGGCACGGGTAGTTTCAGTATGAACCCCCCCCCCTCCTATCCCCCCCCCCCCCGCGGTAGCCTATGTCACTCAGGGTGAATGTAGCTTTCCAATGGTGAAATAATTTTTAAAGTCGGCACAGTAGTTTTAGAGTTTCTTCATTACAAACATACACACACACAAAAATACAAATCTTTCCTCTTTATAATATTAGTGTAAATGTGTAATTTAGATTGCACTTCTACAATCTGCGTATTTTCGATACACAAAGAGTCACAGTCAATCATGAACGAAGGTTGCCGAGGCACATTACTTTCGTAGCAGTACTGTACAGCTCTTACCATAGATAATATCAGCAGCTCGCAGGACAGTCAAGTGAAAGTTATAGGCGCATTGAAGTACGAAATCCGAGTGAGTCTTGTTTCTACCCAATAATTTTCTACCCATTTAGGTATTGTATAATCCAAGTAGCAAGAAAAGTTTAACAAAACAAAGTAACATTCTATTAAAAGATGTTCCTGCGGTAGCGGAGCGATGCGGATAATCCCTTAGCCAGCTATTACGACACCCACGGGAGGAGACGGAGGGGTATATTTTTAGGCAGAACACACAAAAGATTAGAAAGGTTGGTTACATTTCGGGGAATGCTCCCAGGAACTGCACGATCTGATCCCACCATCTCCTTTTCATTACAGGACGAGCAGACGTACGGCTCAGTACCATCCTTACCTCATTAGTATACCTTCTATTCGCACAAAACGTTTCAGTTCTACCTTTATAATGCGAACTGCTAAGGAGTGAAATACTCTCCCGTCGTCTGTCTTTCCTGAAAACTATAATCTGGGTCTCTTCAAGTCTAGAGTGAATAGGTGCTTTCTAGACCTTTGTACTCCATCTTCGGCCACATCGTCACTTACCAACAGGTGAGATCGTGGTCAAACAAAGGTCTATCAATGTTAAAAAAAAAGAAGTTTACATACCTTTTGACGTATGGAGTAAATTGTCTAGCTTTTCTAAAGAGTATTTATACCCTGAGACCTTTGTCTTCGCTAGGTGTATCCAACTACACGAGCTGTCGAAGTGCAGCTCCGAATGGGCACTAAATCAGGCCCTAATCCGTGACAGCCTCACAAACACCAGCTTTTGTGTTTCACACAAACAGAATAAAACGATTTTGAGGGCTGGTTGCACCACCTAAACGTTTCAGTTCTACCTTTATATTGCGAACTGCTAAGGAGTGGAATACGCTATCGTCGTCTGTCTTTCCTAAAAACAATAATCTGGGTCACTTCAAGGCTAGAGTGAATAAATAAATAAATAAATAAATAAATAAATAAATAAATAAATAAATAAATAAATAAATAAATAAATAAATAAATAAATAAATAAATAAATAAATAAATAAATAAATAAATAAATAAATAAATAAATAAATAAATAAATAAATAAATAAATAAATAAATAAATAAATAAATAAATAAAGAATTTTTTATTATGCATAGAAAACACCCTGAACGGAAAACGATCTCGTGGCAGACCGCGGCGAAGATGGAGAGACGAAATAGATACCTATTTAAAGGATTGGTCTACAGTGGCCCAAAATAGAGAGGATTGGAGAGAAGGAAGGGAGGCCTTTGCCCTGCAGTGGGACACCACAGGCTCTTAATAATAATAATAATAATAGAAAATACCCAGAACACCCTGAACAAATATCTGCAGAACGCACAAATATTTGTTCCAAGGCGGGAATCGAACCCGCAACCTCCTGCGTCGCAGGCGAACCATCGCCAGCCGCGCCCCAGAGGTCGTCATATAATAGTTGCCTTCTAGACCTTTGTGCTCTATCTTCGGCCACATGGTCACTTACCAACAGGTGAGATGGTGGTCAACAAAGGTTAAATAAAAAAAAAGCCCCATATCAATAAATTTAATCAATCTTTGTTTTTTTGCTGATGCAAGTATACTACGTCCAATTGATGGATTATCTATTTTTCCACATAAGTACAATATTTAACATTTAACAAACATTTAATTACTTTTATTACAACATGAATTTATAACTTTTTATTACTTTTATTAGGTTTTTTTTTTATTGGTAAATTTTAATTACTAACGAACTTATGTAGTAATTATCTAGTAATCTCGATTACTGCGAGTCAATATTCATCATCAACAGCCTTTCGTCGTCCACTGCTGGACCGGGCCTCCCCATGGAATGCAGTGGGAGTTTTTCCATAATCACCACGCTTAGCAGGAGTACCTACTCAGGTAGATTCTGCATACCTTGGTATAATCCCTCAGTTGGCTTTTATGACATCCACGTAATCGTGGCGTGGTCTATTCTTAGGCCAGACACGTCACATCAGCATAAATATTATGAAACTATTAGGTACTCTAGTAAGTCCTACTTATGAAAACGACCACCCGTATATATTATAGCTCGTCGAAATCTTTACTTCTATTCACTAATAGTTGATGAAAACAAAAGAGTTGGTAACTGCAACAATAAAAAACTGGTTACTTGGACATTGGTAAGTATTTTAAGCCTAATTTTATTATTTCAGTAAACATCTTAAGGTTTATGTGCCGCTGTACTAAAAATAACCACTGGTTAAGCTCCTTGATGTGCATTTTAACCGAAGATTAACTAATTGAACCAAGTGGTAGAATCCGCCCGCGAATCGTACCAAGAAAAACATTCAATGCTGCCATAAATCCATTCAGTTATTGTTGCGCCGGAGTCGACAACGGCTTATAAACCTGGCTATAGGCAAGCCGCGTTGTCAAAGCCCATAAACAGACATAAATTCCCTTAAAATCGCCATAAATTGCTAAGAATATACAACAAAAGCCAAAGCGCAAGTAAAACCTCGATTATTAATTTAAACGATATGCAGGTTCAAATGGGTTTATGCGGAAATTTATTGATTTTTCTTGGAAAATTGCATTCATACTATCCCCTGAGGCTGGTTAGTGTATGAGCCTTCGACTGAAATGTATACTAGGAACAATGGTTATGAACACAAGTCTACTAAAGTTTGAAAACAGTTATTTAGTAACCATATATCTACACTACTTCGTACCACTGGTTTGTTTCCGGTCTCCCTGTCTGAGCTTGAGGTATAGTAGCTCTGAAAAGGGCCTAGTCACCAATGGTGAAAGAACCAGTGAAAACTATGTGCGAAGCTTTCAAATAAAGATCTCTAAAACTATGAAAAAAGAAGAAAAAAGAAATTGTCCAACAACCGGTAAAACCATTCCCTACCAACTTATTTCCCTGCTAGTACAGTAGACTGTCGTCGTAGTAACTATTTGGTAATAATTTGCGGGATGAATTGACCCTAAATAGAAAAACAATGTACCTTTTTTTGACCCTACAAAAGAAAAACAATGAACCTTTGTTTGAGCACTAAACGCTTATGCGAGCTGAATTGCACTTTGGTGTGTCCCAGTTAGAGTCGCTATTTATAGATATTTTTTCGCGATTTTTTTTCTTCTTTACTTGTACTCTTATTTATTCCGTGGTTCGGTTCGAATTATCTACATATTCCAAACATGACCTATGAGTTAATGTTAGTCTTGAGATAGCACTTTAATAGTTCACTGTCAAGAGCTCTTAGAAGCGTATGAAGCAGATAATAATGATGATGAAAAATTATTACTGATTCTCGCAACTTTGCTTGAAACCGTAAAGCTCCGACAATCTAGCTCACAGTTATTAGCAAACAGACCGTGTCCGATAACTTTTATTATTTATCCCCCATTGTTCCCTCAAATAAAGCCTTTCAAATAAATAAAGTAGGTATGCTCATAAACAATGCAAGTTACGGGTGAGGTGATTGTTTAGCTCTGTTTTTGAGAATTATTTTTGTTTTGCGATTTGAGGCTTACCCGTTTAATCACTGTTTATCTGCTTTTGTCTGTTGTGAATAAAGGTTTTATGCCTTGCATGATACCTAAGCACAAATTTTACGTGCATTTTACTTAAGAAACTAAGTAAATCATACAGTTAGTAAATAATGTCATAGTTCTTGTATTAAGAATAACTTCTACCTAATTATCATCGTTATACACCTGTAAAAGTCCAATACTTTTTTTTTTTTTTTTAACATTGATCGACCTTTGTTTGACCATGATCTCACCTGTTGGTAAGTGACGATGTGGCCGAAGATGAAGCACAAAGGTCTAGAAGGCACCTATTCACTCTTGACTTGAAGAGACCCAGATTATAGTTTTCAGGAAAGACAGACGACGGTAGTGTATTCCACTCCTTAGCAGTTCGCATTATAAAGGTTGAACTGAAACGTTTTGTGCGAATAGAAGGTATACCAATGAGGTAAGGATGGTACTGAGCCGTACGCCTGCTCGTCCTGTGATGAAAAGGAGATGGTGGGATCAGATCGTGCAGTTCCTGAGAGCATTCACCGAAATGTATCCTATAGAAGATCGCAAGGCATGCAACCTTACGGCGGTGCTCGAGACTCTGGATCTTAGTCTCCGCCATATGTTGCACACCTATAAGCCTGAAAGCTCTACGTTCGATCGAGTCCAAGGCAGCAAGCTGGTGGCACTACAGATCTAGTGCTTAACTGAGTCAGTCCTTCTTCTTCTTCTTTTATTTGTCGCTACTATGGCTTTAGTTTCCACAATTTTGCCAATGTCAATGTCGACAGGATATAAAACGGTAAGACGATGGAGATCTGAGAATATAAAAGTGGTCGGTCTTTGAAAAAGGGAGACTCAACCAGAAGTTATAACGAAGATGATTTATTTATTCTGAAAACCTAGGGACAACACAATTATATTACAACACTACACAAATTTATATGATAAATAAATAAATATAAAATATAAACATACAATTTTATTTTATTTACACTAATAAATTTACATAAAAGGTATGGGAGCAGTACGGGAGGGGTCACATTATTTAACATGCCATCTGATAATTTGAGAGACGAAACCGTACCCCGCTCCCATACCTCAGGGACTGCCTCAGTTAAGTGCTAGACCTGTAGACATTGGTCTCCCCATAGAATGCCACGAGGAATAATCTTGAGTCTCTTTAATCCAACGAGCTCTTGTGACGTAATGCCATTAGTCCATCGAGAGAGCCTTCCTACACTGTGCCGTCCGGTTCATGGTCACCACTTGAGAATATTTTTTCCCCAATCATTGACGATTCCGCGACTTTTGCTTTTGAATTAGATCTTGTAGTAGCTAATTACGAGTAGTAGGCCCAGTGTGATCTGGTAAAATTAAACAATTAGAATCTAAAATGCGCGTATCGCGACGCGGAAAGGTGTCCATTGAACGCCTTGTTGTACAGGGTAGAGTTGAGGGCACACGAGCACGGGGCAGATCACCCATGAGATCGACTGACCAAATCAAGGCAGCTTTGGACGGTTCACTGCATGAATGCACCAGGAAAGCTGTGGTCCGAGATGAGTGGCGAAGGATTGTGAAGCGAGCCACAGACCCTGAAGTGACGACCACGACTACTCTGCCATGAGTGTAACAACGAAGGAGGGAGACTAATAGGAAACTGAAGTTACATTAAGATTCGTGAGCAGTATGAGTGTTAGGACATGTCATTCAGTGTGACGGCCTCTGTAGCGAGACAGGCCAGATGCGAGAGGTTGCGGGTTTGATTCCCGCTGCGAGACAAATGTTTGTATGGTCTGTAAATATTTGTTCCAGTCTGGGTGAGTATTATGGTACTCAAACTTCCTAATACCCTAGATAAGTACAGGGAATCCAAGTGTGGGATCAGGACAATGTATATGACTGTTGAGTGTTATGTTATATCTCGACAGACATACCACTATGACAAAATAGTATGACACAGAGGAAGAACCCATTTTTTATATACAACGAAACTTCTACTTATTTATTTGTTGGTTAAAATATCTGTGATCTAATCTGACTAGTAGACAATCGTCAACAAAAACAGTCTCTCTCGCTCTCTCTCCCTTTTTCAACAGCCAACCATTATTGAGTGAAGTTCTCTTCCATCGTTCATCTCGGTGTTGAGCTTTCTGCATTCTGCTCTTACCTGCTACTTTGACCAGATGACCGAAGAATGAAAATGACCGAATGAGCATATGAGGCCCAGGGCCATGAGTACATGACCGCACAGTTTTTTTGTATACTACTTAGAATGACTGGTCAAGCAGATGGCCCACCTGATGTTAAGCGGTTCCCTCTGCCTATGAACAGTGCATTACCTCACAGGTCACTTCCACCTAGGACGCACCCTATGTTGCATTGCACTGCGCCGCCACTCTCAGACATAAAGATGTAAAGTCTCATGTGCCTGTAATTTCACCGGCAACCACACCCTTCAAACCGGAACACAGCAATGCGAGCACTACTGCTTTGCGGCAGAAATAGACACTTCCCCGCTCCTCCACTTCGCCACTTTTTCACTTTCTTTAGGTTCTTCCCCGGACGAAATCTTTCACAAAAAAGCTCTACTACTACTCCTCTGTCTGTAAAGGTCTGCCCCTGCCCACATTTCTGCGACCAGGTTCAATCAAGATATCTTCATTGCTACCCTTCATCTGATGTATCTCCGTTCAACCAAATCCCAAAGGAGTCCCCGTACCATATTCCGTACCAAGGAGTCAAATTGATAGCGCGTTTTTTTTTTTATACAGCTTTAGATGACGGAACAAAGAGATGGCCCATCTGATGTTAAACAGTACCCTGTGCCTATGAACAGTGCATTATCTCATAGGTCACGACCACCAAGTACGCGCCCTATGTGGCATTGCACTGCGCCCGTCACCTTGAGACAAGGTTCTAATCTACTAATGGCGACTATCTAATCTTGAGTTGATTAAACATCGTAAAACCTACACTATGCGTCGTCATATGCATGGTTCAAGAATGAGAAGCATGTCAGCTTTTTGGCTTGTTCCAAAAAAAACATTTGATTTTTGACTTATATCAACCTGAAAAAATTATTATAACAAGTAATTAATTTTGTAAAAATTAAAAAAACTCGCAACGCAATGAAACGGCGGAACCGATTGTGATCAAACATAGCTAAGAACACTCCCGACAAATTCACCGTTCAAACAAAAAAAAAAACGTAATCTGTTCATCCGTTCGGGAGCTACGATGCGACTGACAGACACACACAGACACGTCAAACATAACACCCCCGTCGTTTTTGCGTCGGGGGCTAATAACAGTGGTTACACCTTGGTTACACCTTGATTACACAAACTGTTTACAGCCAATGTTAATTTAGAAAGTTTATTGTAACTTACCAGTGATATTTTCTTCAAAATGATTATCCAATAACCATGTCATCGACAGTAAACCTAGAACTGCTTTGGAAGGTATCATGATTTCCTTTTTGGAAGTGAGCTGGGGCATAATGGGACACTAGGCATTGTAATCGCTAAGCTATCAACAATGTAATATGTAAGGCTGGCCTTCTACTGAAAGCAATACTTGTTTTATATGAGATGAGGTGTTAGGGTAAGCGAGTTCTTGAGTGGAGACCGCGTCTTGGCAAACGTAGCGTGGGGCGTCCTCTGGCTAGGTGGAGCGATGACTTACGAAAGGCGGCGGGCAGAAAATGGATGAGAAGAGCCGAACACCGGGCTCAATGACGCGTATTGGGAGAGGCCTATGTCCAGCAGTGGACAAGTGTGGGCTGATGATGATGATGAGGTGATGTGCTCCTCATCAGTGCCAGTGCGGTACGGCAGTTGAGGCTTGCTAACCACAAATAATCGTGCGCCAGGGCCGCCGCCCGGTAGGATTTCCCACCAAAAGTGATCTTAGTGATAAATCATACATACATAGATACACGCCTTTTTCCCCGAAGGGGTAGACAGAGCCTCAATGGGCCTCTTTTCACAGTGGGTTGCACCATCGTGGAATATGGGCGTGACAAGTGGTGAACGCATCGCCGCCATTG
Organism: Operophtera brumata; assembly: GCA_932527175.1. NCBI lineage: Eukaryota > Metazoa > Arthropoda > Insecta > Lepidoptera > Geometridae > Operophtera > Operophtera brumata. Next base: position 22,608,564 of record OW052235.1, read on the forward strand.
CTTCCCACGACTGACTTTGCTATCGCTTTCTTCCATTAACAACACATTCCATAATACCTTATTATGGCAGCCAGGACAAATCTTTTTGACGACCTCTGTGGTGCAGCGGGCGAAGATTGGCCTGCGACGCAGGAGGTTGCGGGTTCGATTCCCGCCTCGGAACAAATATTTGAGCGATCGCAGATATTTGTTCAGGGTGTTCTGGGTATTTTCTATGTATAATAAAAAATATCTATCTATGTAATATATTGTATTAAGTATATCAGTTATCTAGTACCCATAACACAAGCTCTGCTTAGCTTGGGGCTAGATAATGTTGTGTGAACTGTCCAGCATTATTTATTTTATTTTTATATTATATAAACGAATCTTATCAACAAGTCCGGGTATACCCTTAGTCGGCTTTTATGACATCCACGGGAGGAGACGGAGGGGTCTATTATGATAAATCAACTATTATTGTTATATTATTATGCTTATCGATTACACAATATGTATCTTATTTCAGGAAAACTAAACTATATTAGACAGGGCACAGGAGGTAGTCTACCCCGCGATCTCCTCCATTCGGCATCAGAAAAATTCTAGAAGAAATTGTGTGCTTGTTTTTTTTTCGAATGGATTTACCACCTGGGGCCATGACTGCTTTACCGGGCTTTTGGTGAGCGCAGATGGCGCTCAACCTGTAAAGTAAGGTTGGGGCAACGAGCACAAGGGCACCACTTAGGTACGAACCTCTGTAACTTCCCCCCCTCTACAAACACTAGAAACTACTGAACTGCTCTTAACTTTACTCCCGTTTTCCAACTTTCTTAGTTACTTACATGAACGTATCTTTGATATGCTCATCATACTAGATATGGGTTAACTTGATTCATTATTTAATTATTTTGGCCGTGGTGATCGTCTAGTTTTTAGTGGTAGGACCGTACGTTGTGTAATTGTAGTAATTCAGGTAATTTTAAGTTATTTATGTCAAGACCTAATAATACCTAATGGAAACCTAACTAAACTTATCTATCGCATAATGAATAATATTTAAACTACTAAAATATAAATTCTATATTGATTAGTTTTAAAATATACTTTGATTAACCTAGTTTATCCCGACATTATTAGATTTAGATTTTATCCTAATCTATAACTACAGTTCAAAGACTTCCTCTCTATACCATTCTTATAAAATTTCCTAACTTGCCTAATATAATACCTATAAACAAATCTATTTGATGACTTTATCCTAAAATTCAATCCAACATAATTTGATTAGTATGAACGCATCACTGAGTCAAAAGAGATGTGTTATCCTCATAACAACAGTAGGTATGAATACTTCATAAATTATCAAGATTAAAAGCTATGGATTTAGCTAAGGTTTGTTAGTCAGTCTGTATAGTCTTGTACTGGGACACTTTAAGGGCCGCACAATAAAATTGTGCGGGACAGTTCATCCGACCTCCCCTCAACTGTCTTTCCGAACCTCGCCATATATAAATATTATAAAATATAATGACGTTAAGGGACAAATAAACATTCATACAGGAAAGTTATTATTCCAGAATGTTTGTATAAAAATGTATTTCAGAATTTAAAATTATATTTAATATAAAAGTCTTAATTTTGAGACTCATATTAAAATATAGATCTTTATTGACCTTTATAGACTCATTTATGCTTTAAAAGAGGATCCACAAACTCCAATGGTCCATGACACGTTCAAACTTATAAATTCTTAGAGGCTAAAACCTCAGATAATGAATGATTAGGTATATTTATAAATACCACTTAGTCAAGTGTCTAAGATTCAAACTTGACTTAAGACTCATTTGGTCATCAACCATTTTAGCCTAAATATTTATTTATTAGATGGAAATAACGGTTATAACGGTATTCATAAAATTTCTCGAATTAACCTAAACGAAAGTCTTACCTTAATACCTACAACATCTACGAATTCTCTTACTCGAACTACCTAAAGGTTTTATTGTTAATCTATTTTTATTCGAACTAGCAGTGAGGAGGGTAGCTCGCGATCTTCCATCAACTCTTCTAACCCCGGACTTGCCTTTACGGAAAGGCCCCTAAGTTCTAACAGTAACCTAACATTCTACGGAATAAGAACTAGAACTACCTTGAAGTTAAATATTTTATTTTATTTTTTAAACGAACTAACAGTGAGGTGGGTTAACTCGCGATCATCCAACACTCTTCTAACACGGACTTGCCTTCACGGAAAGGCCCCTAAGTTCTAATAGTAACCTAACATTCTACGGAATAAGAACAAGAACTACCTTGAAGTTAAATATTTTATTTTATTTTTAACCGAACTAACAGTGAGGTGGGTTAACTCGCGATCATCCAACACTCTTCTAACACGGACTTGCCTTCACGGAAAGGCCCCTAAGTTCTAATAGTAACCTAACATTCTACGGAATAAGAACAAGAACTACCTTGAAGTTAAATATTTTATTTTATATTTAAACGAACTAACAGTGAGGTGGGTTAACTCGCGATCATCCAACACTCTTCTAACACGGACTTGCCTTCACGGAAAGGCCCCTAAGTTCTAATAATAACCCTAACATTCTACGGAATAAGAACAAGAACTACCTTGAAGTTAAATATTTTATTTTATATTTTAACGAACTAACAGTGAGGTGGGTTAACTCGCGATCATCCAACACTCTTCTAACCCGGACTTGCCTTCTCGGAAAGGCTCCTAAGTTCTAATAATGACCTACATTCTACAAAGCCTGGTAGAAAATAAACTAAACTTCAAATAAAGCTCGGTATAATAAAACTCTTCCGAATAATTTAAATAAATAAAATACAGTCAAAGTCTGTCTTTACCTTTACAAGAAACTAATTTCTGTTTTAAAGAATTCCCCAAATAAAACCTTGGAACATAATAAAATAGCATAAGAAAGAATTATTAATATTTGATATTGCAGAATAGGGACTTCAAGTTCCTCCTTCTATTCTAGTCAGGATTCACTTAGCACGGCTCTTGCTAGGCTGAGTATAATCATGAACATCAAACACGATTTCTTTATAGCTTTTGGTAAAACCCCCGTTACCTATTTGTTCCAAACTTTATAATTTTGTCACAACAAAATAATCCAAAATCACAACTTTTACTTTTAACAAGTTTAGATTTACTAGCTTATTATCTCTAAACAAGATAGTTTAAAAATAGAACTTCTGAATCCAATTCAAAATTCAAAACTATTCTTTGAATATAAATTATGATAGTAGATATCCTGGTTTGTTACATCAGGTCAGTGTCTCAAGAGTCACTCCCTTCTCTAGTAGAGATCATCTTCAGTACGGCTTTGCTTGACTGGAGTATAACCGTTAATAACAAAATTGAGTTTTCTTTCATCTCAATAGATATCACTATGTAAAATTTGTGAATTATTTCTCTCCAATTAAACACAGAAGTTCACTTTCTCAAAATAAGTTGGATTTTAGATTTAATCGATAAGTAAGATTCACATTAAGTAATAGACTGCAAATATGAAAAGGAATTTCTATCAAGATATAAACCCTAACTAAAAGGTTACGTGAAAACCAAGAACAAGTTTCTAGATTCAATTTATCAAAGAAAGGGTAAAAACTATTAAGTAAAATCATTAAAGTAATTAAACTGCTTTGAAAGACTTCTTTATTAATTCAAACGAAAACGTAAACGCAAACGTAAATGCAAACACAACACAAACGCAACATAGACGTCAACGCAATCAAGCGTAACATAAACGCAAACGTAAGTGTCAATGCAAACATAACGCAACATAAACGTAGTCGAAACAATGAATGTAAACGCAAACGTAAACGCAAACGTAAATGTAAACATAACACAAACGCAACATAAACGTCAACGCAATCAAGCGAAACGTAAACGCAAACGTAAGCGTCAATGCAAACATAACGCAACATAAACGCAACGTAAACATAAAATATTTTAATTATTTTAATTACTTTAATTTAATTTATTTTATCTGTAAAGTACACACAAGCCATCAATTTAATCAATAAGACACAACATTACAAAAGTTATAAAAACAATTGACTTACCAATGATTCTCCCAGCTCCGACTGTGTCCTTCTGGCCTCTCGAAATAAACTGCCCTCCCATCCGCTCGTCACCAGCTTTATACCCGCAACCTCCTTCGGGGGTCACGATCTTCATACGGGGGTCACAATCCTTCTCTGGGCGTCATGACCCCTGAACCGATCGCCATGACGCCTCAACTTCATACGGGGGTCACGATCCTCATACGGGGGTCACAATCCTTCTCTGGGCGTCATGACCCTCATACGACAGTTTCGATGCTTCTAATTCATACGGGGGTCACAATCGGCATAGCTATTGCGTTGCTATTGGCCGGCATCGCTATCGGCGTAACCAAGAGCGCTGCTATTGGCCGGCATTGCTATCGGGGTCACTATCGGCGTAATATGATTCCAACAGCAAAGGTCATTCACTCCACTCAATTTCTATTGTTTTATTTGTTTCTTACAGACATTTCAAATTCTCCTAACTTCAAGTTCTTTAAATTGATTAAAATATTATGTGTTTCCGCGAAACGGAACGATGTGGGTAGACCTCAGCAACAGAGCGATACTCAGTAGAAACATTAAGTATATAATTTGTATATATTGAATAATTTCATGTTGTTTATTTATTTTGTTATTCCTAGCATGTTTTACTTGCTAGATTTCTTGTATTGTGCAACATTTTTAACCTTAAATATGTTTGTGAAGTAAACGAATCATCAGTCAGCACGTATGATTAGTTACAGCTCGACCCCCTGCAAATTTTCGCAGTTAATTTACCCAAAATTCACTATAGGAAATTTGGCATAATCCAATTTTACTCACAAACACAATTGAACTTCATTATTCTCATCATACTCTCCAAATTACAAGGAAACTACAATTTGATAGTGCTTAAAATCAAATATATATTTAATCTCGTGTGTGTTCGGGTGGGTGAGTATAAAGTGTAACGTGTTTTTAAACCCAATCTGAAAACAGTCCATTAAGAACTCGAGCATCAGACGAAAATTATGATAACATAACCAAAACACCCAACCACAAAAACCATCTGTTTAATCTAGGTTCAGCAGAAGAAGCAGGGCTGTGAATTCTGCTATACCCGAGTGATATCAAGTAGCCCTTCCCGATCAAACCCTTGTTTGAAGTGAAAGTACTACCTCCCCCCTACTTTTTCCAGATCACCCAATAATGGCAAGTGTAACGGGGTAAAATAATCATGTTATTCCCCTGAAGCTAAAGTCCCATAATGAGCCATTTTCAATTCGGCGCATGTAGGAGTGCCCAGTTCGAACCTAACCACGTAAGTAGAACTTTTAATGAAGGCAACTCGTGACAGGAATATTTTGTCTAAAGACTTAAACCTAACACCAAATCCCTTCCTTCACCAACCGTCCTTTGTGTAGTAAATGTCATATCTAAAATTAAGCACCAGCAACCGTTTCTAACCTAGGAACTGTGGAATTAACTAAGCCCTTTAATTTTTTTATAATTACTGTTTTTTTTTTTTTTTTTTTTTTTTTTTTTCATTCATCATCTCACAATACTCCTCACGTAAATGTTTCGCAGTAGATTCACGCTACTTAATTAGCCCAACAGGTCAGTTTAGGTAAGAAACTTTTGTAAAATAACAAAATATATTCGTTAAATTTAAGCTGATAAATAATAAATCAATTCAACCGATGAATGCTTGCTTAACCAGATTATGATCATTCAAACTATTATTTGTTAACCTTTTTATTTCTTAAATATCCTAGATAATCAATTTCTGTAACAAACCACAGCATGACTTCAAATTCATTTACTTTTTTATTTATTTTGAATCTTCATGTTTATTTACTGCATGATAAATATGAATATAATTTAAGTTATATTTTTTTTATTTTAATTGAACTAAACAGTGAGGAAGGTTAACTCGCGATCATCCTTCACTCTTCTAATACCGGACTTGCCTTCACGGAAAGGCCCCTAATTCTAAAAATATCCTATTTTCTACGAAACGAAAACGAACTACCTTGAAGTTAAATAATTTATTTTTATTTTTTAATAGAACTAACAGTGAGGAGGGCTAACTCGCGATCATCCTTCACTCTACTAACCGCGGACTTGCCTTCACGGAAAGGCCCCTAATTCTAAAACTATCCTATTTTCTACGAAACGTAAATGAACTACCTTGAAGTTAAATAATTTATTTTTATTTTTTAATAGAACTAACAGTGAGGAGGGCTAACTCGCGATCATCCTTCACTCTACTAACCGCGGACTTGCCTTCACGGAAAGGCCCCTAATTCTAAAAATATCCTATTTTCTACGAAACGAAAACGAACTACCTTGAGGTTAGATAATTTATTTTTATTTTTTTAATAGAACTAACAGTGAGGAGGGCTAACTCGCGATCGTCCTTCACTCTACTAACCGCGGACTTGCCTTCACGGAAAGGCCCCTAATTCTAAAAATATCCTATTTTCTACGAAACGAAAACGAACTACCTCGAAGTATTTTTTTTTTAACTTAAGTTCCCAATATTGTTACTTGAATTTCATTCTATTATATTGTTTTCAAAACACAATTATCATACTTAAATATATATATATAATAATAATAATATACTATAGTCAGGCCATTTCAATAGGCAACACTTGACAATTCATCAAAATTCAACAACGTAACCCTGTAACGGCGGGCATAAAATAAGAACTGCACAATGCTTAACTTTTTTTTTCAATTACTATATTTATTGTAACAATGACCGATACGAGTAATTTTACGATTTTCTTTCACTAATAAACTATTCTAAACGTAATAAACAATTTCTGATTCTAAGAACTGAACGCTGCCACAATGCTACGTCATTTAACCCTTTTTCTTTCCAAACACTAGTGATGCCGCTCTAAAAATTGAAAGCTGATAAGTCAAATAGAACGCAGCGATTACTTATGAAGAAATATCTTCATAAATTAGTAACCTCGTTGTGATTATAAAAAAAACATAATGATATTTATTATTCATTTAACTAACTATAAAAATACAAAAAACTAAATAGAAAAATCATTGACGTTAGGTACAATTTAGGTGGGATGTATAAATCATAATGGACAATGCATCGTATTACTCTGCACAAGTTGTCACACCACCAACTCAAAAATATTGAAATTGTCTCGTGAATGTTAAGAAATGGTGTGGACCAAGTCCAACTTTATTAAAAGTCGAGTTGTTAAATCTGGTAAAAGCAACTAAGTCGTCCAAGCTCCGCTATGTAATCGATGAACTAGCCCTAGAGCATGGACACTAAGTTATTCGATTTCCTCCCTACCACTGCCAGTATAACGCCATCGAGCTTATTTGGGCACAAATAAAGGGTCATGCAGCGCGGAACATTACTGAACCACTCTTTAGTACTGCTAAAATGATGACTCTCCTACAAATTGTGTGTGCAGAAGTCAGTCAGAAAAGTCGTAGAGAAAACAAAGAAAATAATATTACAAGATTTTGAACGAGATGTTAGAATGGACAATATTATTGAAAATGAATCAATAATATCTCTAAGTGCTGTCAGCAGTGATGAAAATGACAATACTAATAACATTTCTGATAGTTCAACTGAATACATGCATTTTTTTGTTTAATTATGTACCTATCTTAATTTGCTCCTTAAATTTACGAAAGAAAATAATGGAACAGGAATTCACCCGATGACCCTTCAAATTCACATATGTTCCAAGTCCGTATCGATTCATTCACCCTAATCGATGTTTCCAATTCACCTCAATATGAAGATAAAACCGACAATTGTCAAATGTCACCCACCAAACTGGCCCGACTTTAACCTTTTTTTTTTTTTTGATATTTTGAAACTACTTTTCTACCAACAATTTCTGAAAAATAAAAACATTGACTAGACCTGTTCAGGATTTCATATCCTCCTTCCTAATCGAATAATATTGTACTTCAGAAATCTTATCAAGAACGTTAAATTGTAACCTCTAAAATCAAACATTATGTTCCTATATTTCACGCAACCTTTGTTCAAATCTTTTATTATGAAAAACTCATTGAAAACACTGTTGAAACACTAGGGCCCTCCATAACCTCAAACCCCAACAATTTTTTTTATGGTACCTTTTAAAAATCTACTTAAATTACCTGTTCATTCAACATCATACACGACTCCTTTTAGACACTATTCATTGTAGTTCATTCATCCCTAGCTTTCCAACAGCATTATTTATATTTAAATACATAATTTACCTTTTAATGAACTACTCTTAACTATTAGCTTACTATGAATCTCACCTGTCCAAATTAAGCTACTCCTTTTCTAGTTTAGTTTACCCCATTTAAAAATCTCCAAATAGTTTGAATATATAGAAACCAAACCTTTGAATAAATTACACCTTTACTTAGAAAGAATAAATGCTAAATTTGTTTTATATATTTTACATTACCCTTTTTTTATCACCCAAACTTAACAAAAGAATAAAATCAAACTTTGAACAAAAACAAGGTATTGTTTAGAAATAATAACCCAACTCAATCAGTTTCTAGACTATTCTAGTTCAGAAGAGTTTTGCTAAACCTATTTTTTTTTTTTTAAATCTTAGGTTACTCCTTTTTTTTTTACTACAGGCACTAATGCAATGAACCATCTTAATATGTTGTTACTAAAATTTTATAAGAATAAATATAACACGAGAATGAAAATATGTGATTACACATTTTGTACAATAGAACCCTCATTTACTTTGGCTTATTTATGAGTCTAAAACTTGAAAATAAATAAACAAATCTAAGATAAATCCCTTTTTTTTTTCTACTAACCTAAATCAAACAATTTTTTTTTATATTTCACGTTTTGGCTAAACCCTTTATTTTAACCCAACCTAACCTTAGGAAAGAGTTCGTTCGGGAATCACTACCACCATACCTATCCCTGCCACAAAAAAGTAGTGATCGCATTGCTGTGTTCCGGTTTGAAGGATAAGGGTGCCGGTGAAATCACAAGCACATGAGACCCCTCATTTCTTCGTCTCCGAGTGTCAGCCGCAGTGCAATGCCACACAGGGCGCGACCCAGGTGTACGCGACCCATGAGGCAATGCCCCATTCATAGACAGAGGGTACCACTCAACATCAGTTGGGCCATCTACTTGATCCGCAATTTTAAGTAGTATAAAAAGTAAAACCTAAGTAGTTTTTTTTTTCTTACCTAACCTAAGTGAAACCTAACAACCTAACCTAAGAGAATCTTAAGCAGATATTCCTTTTAACATCCTAAGCGAAACCTTTTTTTTTTACTATAGTTTTTTTTTTTTTTTTTACTCAAAACCTAATTTAAATTATGTTATACCATATTTGATTCTAACAAATAAACACTCAGAAATGAACCAAACCGATTTGCTCCAACAATTATTTTTTTGTTCTATGCAACTTATTTTTTTTAAATATATTTACTAAGTCGGCATATGAGTAAAAATAATTAATAATGAAGATGTGAATAGATTTATTTTGATCTCAATTTAAAGTTCTTAAAAGGTACATTCTTACGTTATCGTTTTCCACAGATGTAAAACCTAAATACAAGCAATCTACGACCCCCTTTTAAAATAACTATATACCTACGTATAATATCAAAGAAGATTTATTCTAAAGCAAAACAATATATTTTACGACTTCCCCATTTGAATAATTATATACCTACTTCTATAACAAAAATACATTTCACGATACTATAGTTAACTAACAATAATTTAATTTACGACCCCCCGATTTAAAGAATAAAATACTTACTTGTATGAAAAGATAAAGTTAACCATTTACAAAATCTATTTTTAAACGATTTGTTTAACGTTCATTAATTCCTAATGTAATAATATACCATCTTAATAAATTAATATTTTTAAATAATCCCGCTTAAAGAAATCAACCCCTAAAATCTGAAAAATAGTATCTGTCAATTTATCTAATTATCTACCTGTCTATTTTCCTATCTATCTACCTATCTATCTATCTTTCTATCTATCTTTATGAAATTATTTACCTATAATCACATTCTAATCTAATTCAAAATAATTTATTTATCGACCCCCCGTTGAAAGAATTTTAATTCCCACTTTTACAATGCAAACCCACTATTTACTTACTTAAAATTAATTAACTAACCGACCCCCCGTTTAAAGAATTTTAATTCCCACGTTTACAATACAAACCCACTATAAACCTGCTTAAAATTTGTTTACTAACCGACCCCCGTTTAAAGAATTTTAATTCCCTCTTTTACAATTATTAGAAATGTTGGGTAGAACTACTCGAAGTTAACTTCTTATTTTAAATAAAATACCTAAGGCAAAACTGTGAAATTTACCTAGTTAGAATTAACCCCGTTTTATTCTATGTAAATGGAACAAATTTAATATATTATAACAACAAAATTCATAGATAAGTAGCTCAAAATAAAATAGGAAACATAAAAATACAATTCTGCTATTAAAATCATCCTATTTTACTACTAACCTATTTTATGTATCTACAACGACTAGTTCAGTTTTTTTTTTTTTTTAAAGGCGTTAAATGGACATGAACCTAATGATGATGGTATTCTTTATACTACCTAGAACAATTATTTCTGCTAAAGTTTTTAGATTCATTATATTCAATTAACCTCAGTAGAACCTCACTTAATCAATTTTAATTTTTCCAAAATTTGCCAATAAAATGATATCTACATTTAAATAATTTAAAAATCGCAACTACATAAGACTGAAAGTGACTTTATTTACTTTGTTACTTTGCCTAGAAATATAAGTTAACCTACCTATTTTCTCGCATAGTCTTTAAGTTCGATAACCTTTTAAACGAGGACACAATTATCTATTTATTTTTAATAAATTTAACAAACACTTACTACCTTCCAACTAACGTAATGAAATTACTTTCCTGCAACGAAGACATAATTTATAAAATTATTAAATTAAATGATGCCTACAAAAATTATTAAATAAAATACCTAATTATAGTTTGACTTGACATAGAACTTTCCTATATTTACGGCAACAAATTGTGCGGGAAACCCGCCACATGAATTAAATACTAAATCAACAACCCACAAACTAACAATATACCCAAAAATATTTATTTTATACTTATGACACCTAAAAAAAATAACCTAATTAAATTTATATTACTAATAAATTGAGAAACTACTTAATTTAGACATAAACTATCCTGGTCACGGCTATACCATATTGTAACTTCCCCCCTCTACAAACACTACCCTATTTACTCCACTTACTAAATTCTTAACCTCTCAACTCTCGCAACCCTAAACCCCAACAAACACTAGAAACTACTAAACTACTCTTTAACTGAACTCCCGTTTTCTTACTTTTCATAGTTACTTACATGAACGTATCTTTGATATGCTCATCATACTAGATATGGGTTAACTTGATTCATTATTTAATTATTTTGGCCGTGGTGATCGTCTAGTTTTTAGTGGTAGGACCGTACGTTGTGTAATTGTAGTAATTCAGGTAATTTTAAGTTATTTATGTCAAGACCTAATAATACCTAATGGAAACCTAACTAAACTTATCTATCGCATAATGAATAATATTTAAACTACTAAAATATAAATTCTATATTGATTAGTTTTAAAATATACTTTGATTAACCTAGTTTATCCCGACATTATTAGATTTAGATTTTATCCTAATCTATAACTACAGTTCAAAGACTTCCTCTCTATACCATTCTTATAAAATTTCCTAACTTGCCTAATATAATACCTATAAACAAATCTATTTGATGACTTTATCCTAAAATTCAATCCAACATAATTTGATTAGTATGAACGCATCACTGAGTCAAAAGAGATGTGTTATCCTCATAACAACAGTAGGTATGAATACTTCATAAATTATCAAGATTAAAAGCTATGGATTTAGCTAAGGTTTGTTAGTCAGTCTGTATAGTCTTGTACTGGGACACTTTAAGGGCCGCACAATAAAATTGTGCGGGACAGTTCATCCGACCTCCCCTCAACTGTCTTTCCGAACCTCGCCATATATAAATATTATAAAATATAATGACGTTAAGGGACAAATAAACATTCATACAGGAAAGTTATTATTCCAGAATGTTTGTATAAAAATGTATTTCAGAATTTAAAATTATATTTAATATAAAAGTCTTAATTTTGAGACTCATATTAAAATATAGATCTTTATTGACCTTTATAGACTCATTTATGCTTTAAAAGAGGATCCACAAACTCCAATGGTCCATGACACGTTCAAACTTATAAATTCTTAGAGGCTAAAACCTCAGATAATGAATGATTAGGTATATTTATAAATACCACTTAGTCAAGTGTCTAAGATTCAAACTTGACTTAAGACTCATTTGGTCATCAACCATTTTAGCCTAAATATTTATTTATTAGATGGAAATAACGGTTATAACGGTATTCATAAAATTTCTCGAATTAACCTAAACGAAAGTCTTACCTTAATACCTACAACATCTACGAATTCTCTTACTCGAACTACCTAAAGGTTTTATTGTTAATCTATTTTTATTCGAACTAGCAGTGAGGAGGGTAGCTCGCGATCTTCCATCAACTCTTCTAACCCCGGACTTGCCTTTACGGAAAGGCCCCTAAGTTCTAACAGTAACCTAACATTCTACGGAATAAGAACTAGAACTACCTTGAAGTTAAATATTTTATTTTATTTTTTAAACGAACTAACAGTGAGGTGGGTTAACTCGCGATCATCCAACACTCTTCTAACACGGACTTGCCTTCACGGAAAGGCCCCTAAGTTCTAATAGTAACCTAACATTCTACGGAATAAGAACAAGAACTACCTTGAAGTTAAATATTTTATTTTATTTTTAACCGAACTAACAGTGAGGTGGGTTAACTCGCGATCATCCAACACTCTTCTAACACGGACTTGCCTTCACGGAAAGGCCCCTAAGTTCTAATAGTAACCTAACATTCTACGGAATAAGAACAAGAACTACCTTGAAGTTAAATATTTTATTTTATATTTAAACGAACTAACAGTGAGGTGGGTTAACTCGCGATCATCCAACACTCTTCTAACACGGACTTGCCTTCACGGAAAGGCCCCTAAGTTCTAATAATAACCCTAACATTCTACGGAATAAGAACAAGAACTACCTTGAAGTTAAATATTTTATTTTATATTTTAACGAACTAACAGTGAGGTGGGTTAACTCGCGATCATCCAACACTCTTCTAACCCGGACTTGCCTTCTCGGAAAGGCCCCTAAGTTCTAATAATGACCTACATTCTACAAAGCCTGGTAGAAAATAAACTAAACTTCAAATAAAGCTCGGTATAATAAAACTCTTCCGAATAATTTAAATAAATAAAATACAGTCAAAGTCTGTCTTTACCTTTACAAGAAACTAATTTCTGTTTTAAAGAATTCCCCAAATAAAACCTTGGAACATAATAAAATAGCATAAGAAAGAATTATTAATATTTGATATTGCAGAATAGGGACTTCAAGTTCCTCCTTCTATTCTAGTCAGGATTCACTTAGCACGGCTCTTGCTAGGCTGAGTATAATCATGAACATCAAACACGATTTCTTTATAGCTTTTGGTAAAACCCCCGTTACCTATTTGTTCCAAACTTTATAATTTTGTCACAACAAAATAATCCAAAATCACAACTTTTACTTTTAACAAGTTTAGATTTACTAGCTTATTATCTCTAAACAAGATAGTTTAAAAATAGAACTTCTGAATCCAATTCAAAATTCAAAACTATTCTTTGAATATAAATTATGATAGTAGATATCCTGGTTTGTTACATCAGGTCAGTGTCTCAAGAGTCACTCCCTTCTCTAGTAGAGATCATCTTCAGTACGGCTTTGCTTGACTGGAGTATAACCGTTAATAACAAAATTGAGTTTTCTTTCATCTCAATAGATATCACTATGTAAAATTTGTGAATTATTTCTCTCCAATTAAACACAGAAGTTCACTTTCTCAAAATAAGTTGGATTTTAGATTTAATCGATAAGTAAGATTCACATTAAGTAATAGACTGCAAATATGAAAAGGAATTTCTATCAAGATATAAACCCTAACTAAAAGGTTACGTGAAAACCAAGAACAAGTTTCTAGATTCAATTTATCAAAGAAAGGGTAAAAACTATTAAGTAAAATCATTAAAGTAATTAAACTGCTTTGAAAGACTTCTTTATTAATTCAAACGAAAACGTAAACGCAAACGTAAATGCAAACACAACACAAACGCAACATAGACGTCAACGCAATCAAGCGTAACATAAACGCAAACGTAAGTGTCAATGCAAACATAACGCAACATAAACGTAGTCGAAACAATGAATGTAAACGCAAACGTAAACGCAAACGTAAATGTAAACATAACACAAACGCAACATAAACGTCAACGCAATCAAGCGAAACGTAAACGCAAACGTAAGCGTCAATGCAAACATAACGCAACATAAACGCAACGTAAACATAAAATATTTTAATTATTTTAATTACTTTAATTTAATTTATTTTATCTGTAAAGTACACACAAGCCATCAATTTAATCAATAAGACACAACATTACAAAAGTTATAAAAACAATTGACTTACCAATGATTCTCCCAGCTCCGACTGTGTCCTTCTGGCCTCTCGAAATAAACTGCCCTCCCATCCGCTCGTCACCAGCTTTATACCCGCAACCTCCTTCGGGGGTCACGATCTTCATACGGGGGTCACAATCCTTCTCTGGGCGTCATGACCCCTGAACCGATCGCCATGACGCCTCAACTTCATATGGGGGTCACGATCCTCATACGGGGGTCACAATCCTTCTCTGGGCGTCATGACCCTCATACGACAGTTTCGATGCTTCTAATTCATACGGGGGTCACAATCGGCATAGCTATTGCGTTGCTATTGGCCGGCATCGCTATCGGCGTAACCAAGAGCGCTGCTATTGGCCGGCATTGCTATCGGGGTCACTATCGGCGTAATATGATTCCAACAGCAAAGGTCATTCACTCCACTCAATTTCTATTGTTTTATTTGTTTCTTACAGACATTTCAAATTCTCCTAACTTCAAGTTCTTTAAATTGATTAAAATATTATGTGTTTCCGCGAAACGGAACGATGTGGGTAGACCTCAGCAACAGAGCGATACTCAGTAGAAACATTAAGTATATAATTTGTATATATTGAATAATTTCATGTTGTTTATTTATTTTGTTATTCCTAGCATGTTTTACTTGCTAGATTTCTTGTATTGTGCAACATTTTTAACCTTAAATATGTTTGTGAAGTAAACGAATCATCAGTCAGCACGTATGATTAGTTACACCTCGGCTTGGGATGTTGCTAGGTTGGAAGGATCGGACAGAACGCCCCGGAACATGCTTGTACCGGTTTAGGCGAAGGTACAGAAAGTACTTAGAAGGTTCTTCGACCTCGCCGGCGAGGTCGGTGCAAAGATGGAGTGTTGTCTCTGTCTTGACTGGATGACGTCACTACCGCATTATCAGCAGTGATAGGGTCATCGGGAACATCTCTTGGAGAGATTATGTGCTTGCTTTCTCGCTTCGCTCATTATAGCTACAGGTACGTTCCCACCCTACACTTTCTTAACGACAAATGAATGTCACTACACTAGTAACTTGCATTTATGTGATAATCTACCGACAGTCGCTGGTAGTCACAGCACACAGGATTTCGTAAATAAGCGGCTTCCTGTCAAAACTACAAAATAAATACACAGATAGATAGAAAGCTCTCGGTTTCTTATTGTACCTAAGTATCCAATACAACAATGTATGAAAGCTGTATATTTTTGTGAGAACTGAATGGATTTCTTAGAACTTTGATATATATATATATATGTTTATTTTTATTTTTTTGTAGCAGTAGTAGAGCTTTTTTTGTGAGAGTTCGTCCTTGGAAGTACCTATTTCTGCCGCAAACCAGGAATGCTGGCATTGCTTTGTTCCGGTTTAAAGGGTAGGTGCCGGTGAAATTACAGGCACATGAGACTTTTCATCTATATGTATCAGGGTGGCGGGCGCAGTGCAATGCCACATAGGGTGCGTCCTAGGTGGACGACCTGTGGGGTAATGCATTATTAAAAGCAGAGGTTACCGCTCAACATCAGGGGGGGCCATCTCATTGTCCGTGATTCAAGCAGTTAAAAAAAACTTATTCGAAACACAATCGAAGTGAAATTGAAACACAAGTATTTGCTAGAATGTCTTTAATTTTCAAAGGCCGTGATAATATAGAAGAAACTGTAGAATAATAATATGCACTAAAGTTTGTGAACGATGATTTGGTTACTGATCTCTAAAAATGTAGAAGTAGTCGTTAGAACTTTAGAAGCTAATTAATCATAAAATAATCTACCTTATTACCAGTGTGATACAGACAAAGTAGCATAATAGATAGGTATTCGAACACGAGAGTGACGGCGTTCAGCCCGCAGACCGCGTGGGTGCAAAGTGCTGGCACTACACACAGAACCCGGTTTGTTTAAGTAATGGACTATGCCAGGAGCATTGCTTGTGGCTAAGGGAATGAGTGGAGTGGAGTTATACCGAGGCTGTTAAATTGAACGTGATGTCTTAGTTAATCCCCTACACTTACTCGTTGAAACTGGATTATTATCCTATCTGGTATATTTTTTTTTTTTTTGACGACCTCTGTGGCGCGGCGGGTGAAGGAAGGCCTGCGACGCAGGAGGTTGCGGGTTCGATTCCCGCCTCGGAACAAATATTTGTGCGATCTGCAGATATTTGTTCAGGGTGTTCTGGGTATTTTCTATGCATAATAAAAAATATCTATCTATGTTATATATTGTATTAAGTATATCAGTTGTCTAGTACCCATAACACAAGCTCTGCTTAGCTTTGGGCTAGATAATGTTGTGTAAACTGTCCAGCAATATTTTTATTTATTTATTTAAATAATTTTATTAAATATTGTTGGTTAAAATGGGCACTAATATAATATACCAAAGTGTATAATTTTATTTTAGGTATATCTATCTTATTGACATGTAAAATAATATTTTATGAATAAAATGTTTTATCTTGTATCTTGTAGGTAATTTGCTTTGTACTTGTAATATCTTGTAATTCGCGGGTGTACCTGCACTGACGTCACGCTATAAGGTGTATTGTGCATTGACCTTCCGTAGGTAACCCTACCCCAGTCAGCCCAGCTTCATTCATGGCAACACTGTTGGAGTAATCCAAAGGCGTCGATAATGGAAAGTAGGATCCAAGAAGGAACCCTTGAAAAAATTCTAGTTAAATAAATAAATAAATAAATAATGCTGGACAGTTCACACAACATTATCTAGCCCCAAGCTAAGCAGAACTTGTGTTATGGGTACTAGATAACTGATATACTTAATACAATATATTACATAGATAGATATTTTTTATTATACATAGAAAATACCCAGAACACCCTGAACAAATATCTGCGATCGCACAAATATTTGTTCCGAGGCGGGAATCGAACCCGCAACTTCCTGTTATTCTGAAACTTAGAAGACAACGGCTCTAAAACACGAACATCTATCCATTTCTACTAATTCTACATTTTGACGACCTCTGTGGCGCGGCTGGTGAACGTTCGCCTGCGACACAGGAGGTTGCGGGTTTGATTCCCGCCTCGGAACAAATATTTCTGCGATTTGCAGATATTTGTTCAGGGTGTTCTGTGTATTTTCTATATATAATAAAAAAATATCTATCTATGTAATATATTGTATCAAGTATACCAGTTGTCTAGTACCCATAACACAAGCTCTGCTTAGCTTGGGGCTAGATAGTGTTTTATGAACTGTCCAGCATTATATATTTATTTATTTATTTCTACTAATAGTTTTCAGTATGAATCTCGACACCTTCTCCTGTTCCCCGCCGCCGCGTACTACAGAAGTCCTTCTTTATTTTCGTAAACTACCCACAATGCCCTTCTTAGAAGCGTCGCAGCCTCTAAGTGGGGTTATGATCGCTGTTTGACCGAATTAACACTTTTAAATATGGACCATTGCAGTTTCCTGTCAGCTTCCTTTTGAGTACAAACTGGAGCAATTTTCTATATACGACTTCAAATATGTTTTTGAAATCAAAATGGCCGTTAGAAGACTGTTGAATATTAATAACTAGCGACTCGCCCCGGCTTCGCACGGGTAGCCCCCGGTGAACCCTCTCCCCCCCCCTATGTGCTTCTCCTGGTTCTAAGCTACCTCCCCACCAATTTTCAGCCAAATCAGTTCAACCATTCTTAAGTTATAAGTGGTGTAGCTATACACGACTTTGTTTTAGATATATGCATATAGATCATAAACTTCGAAGATTATAGTTACATTTAGAAATTATGTAAGTACATTATGACTAGTGAATTATTTATATTGAAAATGCAAACCATACTATATTTTATAAAAAAAAATACATGTCAAGGTTTTTTTTTTTAATAAAATATTTTTGATATTATTTGATTTGATCTGATTGACTAACCCTAAACTAATGTGTATGGAATGTACTTACAATTCGTATAATTTCTCAACATTTCTAATACGATTGCCAAACAATCATATATTTGTATTGACGTATTGACATTCCGATGACATGTGTCTGTTTGTAATCCATAAACAGTCGTGGGAATCAAACGCGCGTTCTTGTAGTCTTCACTCATATTAAGGTGAATGCTCACGTTTGCGGCGCGAGATTCAAATTTTTTGGTGTTTTTTGCCCTTTACAGGTCATCAACACTTCTTCAGATGACGAAAGTTGAGTTCGCGACAACTAGGAGACCTAACACACATGTTTTAATTGATTGTACCTCATAAATATCATCAGTTTAGCTACGATACCCCTAAACAAACAAAAACACTGTAAAAATGTGTTTGGGAGTATCATAGCTAAACTGATGATATTTATGAGATACTATCAATTAAAACATGTGTGTTAAGTCTCCTAGTTGTCGCGAACTCAACTTTCGTTATCTGAAGAAGTGTTGATGAGCTGTAATGGGCAAAAAACACCAAAAAATTTGAATTTCGCGCCGCAAGCGTGCGCATCCACCTTAATACCGACTGCCTTATTAGCCTTTCTTTGGTATTTAGTTTTGTTTACATTCGAGAATTCCGGTTATAAGAGTGGTGATAAATTTACAAAAATAAAAGAAAAAGTGACTGGGTGTTTTTTATTTAATTTATTTGAAAACTGTAATCTATCATCCACTTTGCCTTCTAATCGGCATTCATACATATAAACACACGCCATTTTCAACAAACGGGCAAGCAGAGCTTTAATGGACCTCTTTTTTGCATACTACAGTCTACATGACTATGTTAATGATAAAGCCGCGTGGCCTGATGTCGCTCTGCCCCTCGACACCTAATTTGACAATTTGCAATGTCTGTACCAACATATAATTTATTATTGATGTGTTATTTATGAGTATATAAGTAACTTTTACTGATTCTTACTTTTGACGGCCTACCCAAGTAAGGCTCTTAAGTTGGTTTTCCTCTTTTCTTTGAATCAACTTGTTCTCGAGGCACCACACAGGCGCTCCCCACCTAGTAGTAAAAAGGATCATCAAAAAAAAAACAGACCGTGTTTGTTGCCTGATTTTTCTAAGTCTGGTTGCGTTGGAACAGGAATAAATGTAAATTTATCTTTTAAGACGCTTCTATATAATCCTTTTGATTTCAATGAATAAAATACTTTTTGACTTTGACTTTGACTTTTTACTATGAGTCGCCCGCAGGAATACCTACAGACGTGAGCAGTGATACCTCATTGCCGACATTGCTTTCTCACGAGTTTTGTTCCAGTTCTAAGACGCCAGCAGCAAGGACAAATCTTTTACGAACGAAAATTTCCCAACTGAAGTATATGAACGAATTATATTAAAACATGGGACAAGTATGAAGTACATCAAACAAAACCTTCCTAGAAAACAATAGGCCTACAAAAGCTACCACATTACTCGAAACGATCCATCTTGTTTGCTTGCGTTTTAGCACCGATCGTTAAGGCATTATTCCGTAAACAAGGCTCTTCGTCCTAGTAGGCCTGTGTCACTACAAACTGACTCTCAATAATACCTTTAAATATGGCTTCCCCAATACCTACAAATTGCAATGACTGTCTAATTATATCAAATGCAATGTGAGCTGTCTTGAGACATTTCCTCTTTTTAATGATCTTGATCCTTTTGATAAGTCTTTCATCAGCTCATGGATCTGTAGTCAGTATAGATAGGGTGTCTCTATAATGCCTTTTAGATTTAGTGTTTTTTATTAAGACGCTAACAAGAGTTTAATAGGTTTTTGCAACATTTTAAAAGTTTAAAAAAAAAACTTTATCATATTTGCAATAGTCAAAAACTAGATTTCAAAATAATTCTTGATACAAAAATATATTTTTAAATGCGCTTCTAACGTAAATATCTCTATTACTTACATAAATAATAATACAATATAACAAGAATGTAGTTACAAAATATAAAAAATACAAATAAAATAGTTGAGCTACCTGAAGAAAATCTCTATAACTAAGCAAAATAACGTACGTCTATACGTTGCTAAATTTATGAATAGAGACCAATAATATTTGGGACCTTCGAATCCTTCGAGTTAGGAGTTTTTTTTTTTTTTTTTATACTACTTGGATGGCTGATCAATCAAGAGGCCCACCTGATGTTAAGCGGTAACCTCTGCCTATGAACAGTGCATTACCTCATAGGTCACGTCCACCTAGGACGCGCCCTACGTGGCATTGCGCTGCGCCCGCCACCCTGAGACATAAAGATGAAAAGTCTCATGTGCCTGTAATTTCACCGGCACCCTTACCCTTCAAACCGGAACACAGCAATGCAAGCACTACTGCTCAGCGGCAGAAATAGGTATGGTGGTAGTACTTCCCCGGACGAACTCTTTCACAAAAAAGCTCTACTACTACTAAGTCTAGGTCATATAGAGCTAATTAGATTTATATTTCCGATTACGCAGCAGATTATCAAAATTATTATCATATACCATATTATTTGACGACCTCTGTGGCGCGGTGGACGTTCGCCTGCGACGCAGGAGGTTGCGAGTTCGATCCCCGCCTCTGAACAAATGTTTGTGCGATCCGCAGATATTTGTTTAGGGTGTTCTGGGTATTTTCTATATATAATAAAAAATATCTAGCTATATAATATATTGTACTAAGTATATCAGTTGCCCAGTACCCATAACACAAGCTCTGCTTAGCTTTGGGGCTAGATTATGTTGTGTGAGCTGTCCAGCAATATTTATTTATTTGCTTAAATATTTTTATTCTTGATATTCGTTTACTCTTCCTTTCTCAAGCACTATTCTGTCTCTTTCTTACTTATCTGACTTTTAATGAGTAAGATAGTAGTAGTAGTAGAGCTTTTTTGTGAAAGAGTTCGTCCGGGGAAGTACTACCACCATACCTATTTCTGCCGCAAAGCAGTAGTGCTCGCATTGCTGTGTTCCGGTTTGAAGGGTAAGGGTGCCGGTGAAATTACAGGCACATGAGACTTTTCATCTTTATGTCTCAGGGTGGCGGGCGCAGTGCAATGCCACATAGGGCGCGTCCTAGGTGGACGTGACCTATGAGGTAATGCACTGTTCATAGGCAGAGGTTACCGCTTAACATCAGGTGGGCCATCTGCTTGCTCCGCCATTCCAGTAGTATAAAAAAAAAAAAAAAAATTGTGACAGACTGTCTGTTGCCAGCACCTTTAAATCTTAATCCAAAATCAGAGAGCATCGTCTGTGTGAAACTGTTGTGTGTTACTAATATAATTTATACTGTGGTTCCAGCCACAGTTCCATAGTTTCTGAAGTGATAATTGATAGATAAAGAGTAGAATTAGATCGGCTGCAGTGGTTTAGCGCTTGTTATGCCCCTGTTAGAATTTCACGTTTGAGTGTCAGATATTTGGAAGTGGAATTGGGTTTTTTCGGAACAGTTTTAACGGATATACCGTGTGTTTGTGAAACAGAGGTTGTTGCTGTCGAGTGCGTGTCAGATAAGACTGCTCAAGATTAGTGGCATACCTAAGGCTAGCTGCTCAGTCTAGAGCAGCAGTTCTCAATCTTTTTTGGTGACCTAACCTGGAGTACGCATGTAGACAAACTCTGTGCAAAATTGGGCAGCGCATGTTACGCTCTGTATAGACTATATCGCGTGGTCTCAGCTGATGTGGTCCGTACCTGCTACTTCGCTACTGTACATTCGCTCCTCCAGTACGGAGCTGAGTTGTGGGGGCGCGCTGCCCGCTTTGGAACGTGCTTTCCGCATGCAGAAACATGCTTTGAGGGCGATCGCAAGAGTGGCGCGGGAGACATCGGCGATGCCATACTTCATATCACTGAAGATACTTACTTTGCCCTCAATCGTAATCTTTCAGATTGCAATGTACGTGAGGCAAAATATAGGAACATTTAAAACTCGCGGAGACGGGCACGCTCAGAGCTACAACACCCGTGGTGCCGGTATTATTATTATTTCTGACGGAACCCTTTTGGAAAGAGAAATACTTGATGGAACCCTACAGTAAGACAATAGTTTTTAAAAGAGTATTCTTTATTAATAAGCATAATAAGAGTACCATGTAGCAGTTACTTATTAAGTACTTACTTACATAACAAGTATAATAAGAGAAGATAATGAAAAATAAAAAATAAATTACTAATGGGAGGTATGAACTGTTTTTTATTTTTCATCAATTTGTTGATATCAGGTTTGATAGAGGACAGTTGAAGTCTCATATCAGGTTCAGAAGGGTCAACCAGAGAGAGTTTTTTTTTTCTAAATTCTTGTGGAATCCCTACAAGGTTATCGCGGAACCCTAGGGTTCCGCGGAACACACTTTGAGTATGGCTGGTCTAGAGTACTGGGTGTAGGTATCGGCTGTTCATTTTCTAACTTTCATGTCCCGTGCTTGGTCCAAGACCTTTTTACGATTCGTTGCCGTGCGTAGACTTTTCTGGCACGCGCTTCTATAATGTGGGGAGATAGGACATTATCATCAGTTGGCAGTTGGAATGTTGACTTCGTGGCCAACTATCACCGCGTCCCATTTTGTTTTATTTGTTTGAAATTACATGTGACCCATTTTGGGTCAATATGTCAATACAACCTACTTAGCCAAAATAAGTAGTTTTTAAACAAACGGACATTATAGCGCAGTCAGACTAAGCAGAGCAAAAAGTAAGTGCATTTATAATTAATTTAATTGATTAATCAGATGTATATAATAATTATGCATATAATTATTAGTGCATATAATTTTGTAAAGGATAACCTTTGAAGACATCATAAAGCCAGAAGTCTTTCCGTGCTACTATAAAACTCACATCATCACTTACCAGCAGGTGAGATCGTGGTCAAACAAAGGTATGTCTAACTTTTGAAACTAACATGGTTATGTACATAATTTTCACTAGAAACGGGATATTTACCAAGATTTTTGAGTTTTATATGTTCTCGATATTTCGGCACAGTTGCATGCGCCATGATAGTGGTATCGTTCGTAATAAAAGAGTGAGAAAGAGGGTAGATCGATATAATGCCAATAACATCTACTCGCAAAGACTTTAGTTAGTTCTCCCGTGATCATGGCGCATGCAACTGTGCCGAAATATCGGGAACATATAAAACTCAAAAATCTTGGTAAATATCCCGTTTCTAGTGAAAAGTAAGGTATGTCTATATTAAAAAATAAAAAAATGTGAATTACCTTGGAATAGTTACACAGTATTTTATATTTTATTTTTACTTTTGCTGACTACTCTGTTGTATTAGGTTATACCTGTAAGAATGGATGTAATGTTTTAAATAAATACAAATACAAATACAAATACAAATACAAATACAAATCTTTTGTAAAGACAACAAGCAAGCAAACAAGTGACTAACAAAACCAAGCCAAGACAAAAAGCAGCAGCCAAACCCAAAAGCAACCACCAACAGTGCACCGGTCAAGCAGCCAAACAGACCGAGCAGCTTCAAATTCGATCTAATGAGACAAAACACGATGTATGATGTAGTACTATTTTTTTATACTACTTGGAATGACGGGTCAAGCAGATGGCCCACTTGATGTTAAGTGGTACCCTCTGCCTATGAACAGTGCATTACCTCACAAGTCACGCTCACCAAGGACGCACCCTATGTGGCATTAGACATAAAGATGAAAAGTCTCATGTGCGTGTAATTTCACCGGCGGACCCTTCAAACCGGAACACAGCAATGCGAGCACTACTGGTTTGCGGCAGACATAGGTATGGTGGTAGTACTTCCCCGGACGAACTCTTTCACAAAGAAGCTCTACTACTACTAAACATGTTGGATGTTTTGTGATTTAGCTCGGTTAGTACTTTAGAAAGTCAAAAGTGTCCAGTCAGGTACCTTCCAAACATTTTTTTTTATTTATACTACTGAATGACGGAACAGGCAGATGGCCCACCTGTTGTTAAGCGGTAACCTCTGCCTATGAACAGTGCAATACCTCATAGGTCACGTCCATCTAGGACGCACCCTATGTGGCATTGCACTGCGCCCGCCACCCTGAGACATAAAGATGAAAAGTCTCATGTGCTTGTAATTTCACCGGCGGACCCTTCAAACCGGAACACAGCAATGCGAGCACTACTGGTTTGCGGCAGACATAGGTATGGTGGTAGTACTTCCCCGGACGAACTCTTTCACAAAGAAGCTCTACTACTACTAAACAAGGATGTTTTGTAATTTAGCACGGTTAGAACTTTAGAAAGTCAAAAGTGTCCAGCTTGGTACCTTCCAAACATTTCTGACAACCATGATCACGATTAAAATAAATGAGCCAGATTAACTCAAACCTACAATAGAGACGGTTCGTTGAAAGCCCACAAAGGCAGTTTACACGGTGCTTTATTAAAACATTGTTGCCAACACAAAAACAGAATAGTGGTCTTGTAAATACCCCAATTAATAATGCTGAGGTGTGTCCGGCCTAAGAATAGACCCCTCCGTCTCCTCCCGTGGATGTCGTAAAAGCCGACTAAGGGATTACCCGGACTTGTTGATAAGAATCGTTGGTATAAGATATGTCCTGGTTGCTGGATAATTGTAGAATGTGTTATTACTGGAAGAAAGTGTTAGGTGAGTCAGTCGTGGGAAGCAATGGCGGCGATGAGCTCACCACTTGTCACGTCTATATCCCACGATGGTGCAACCCACAGTGAAAAGAGGCCCATTGAGGCTCTGCCTACCCCTTCGGGGAAAGAGGCGTGTGTCTATGTATGTATGTATGGTATGTACAATAGAGACGGTTCGTTGAAAGCCCACAAAGGCAGTTTACACGGTGCTTTATTAAAACATTGTTGCCAACACAAAAACAGAATAGTGGTCTTGTAAATACCCCAATTAATAATGCTGATCGGTTGGTTATACAACTAAGATCTGTAACCTTTGCAAACGAAAATATATTGGACACAACTTATAGGTGTGTGAAAATCTAATTTATAGCTAAGTATTTCATACATGAATAACATAATGAGTAACGTTATAAAAAAGAGGTTTTATTTATTTACACACATCTTCGTCATTAGTAAGAACATTAAGGTTAAAATATAAGTGAAGAAAACAGACTACCTCTGTGGCGCGGCGGGCGAAGCTTGGCCTGTGACAAAGGAGGTTGCGGGTCCGATTCCTGCCTCGGAACAAATATTTGTGCGATCTGCAGATATTTGTTCAGGGTGTTCTGGGTATTTTCTATGTATAATAAAAAATATCTATCTATGTAATATGTTGTATTAAGTATATCAGTTATCTAGTACCCATAACACAAGCTCTGCTTAGCTTGGGGCTAGATAATGTTGTGTGAACTGTCCAGCGATACTAATTTATTTATATAAAAAAAAAAAAAAAAAAAAAAAAAAGAGATTGGTAAGTGAAAGAGGTCGTTGGCTCAGCCAGGCTATTTTTTCAGCCTTGTCTTAGAAGAACGTCTGCTATCGTCATAGCAGTTATGATACTCGCAAGCTATCCGCTGTTCCCTGGCTGTTATCTTATTGTTCTAAAATGTTGTATACGCTAGAAATAAAGAGATGTTTGGGATAGAAAATCTCAATAAGCTTTTGGGATTTTTGCATATAAATACCAAAACAAAACCAACCACAAAAAAAACGAAGATTTTAGAAAACACTAATTGCAAGTTAAAAGTGTTCTATTTTGTAAAGAATATTAAGGATTCCAATAAAAAGGATGATATCTTCTCAAGAACATTTTTGGTTACCTGCCAGTTTTAACCCGTTGCCCAGACGCGGGCACTCCTCCCCTTTTCGAAACACCGCTGACCAACGTCACCGGTCGTCAATCAACACACAAAAATAATAATAAAAACTGACATATGCCCGTCAAAAGTTGTCCCAAATCGCATCGGACCCGATGACCCGAACTAACGATTCAGACCAAAATCCCTAGCAATTTGTGAGGGACCGCGTCCGTGTCCGTCAAAACGGGTCTGTACTGACCGGAACACAATAGTCCGTATGTTTTCTAAGACGTCAGGTTACAATAGCTTCTAAAATAAACTATCATATAATATCAATACTGTTCCGTACGTGGACACATGTATTTTAAATACGTATTATTTGGAACCAGTTAATAATTCTGAAGGGTGATAGTCTTTGTTACCTGATTGAGATTCCCGTACTTCCCATGCTTCCACGTCTTTGATACAATAGCACTGTTTCGAAGGAAGGGTGGGTGAAACAGTGATTTGAAGGGAACGTGAAACAGTGAAGGTAAATCGTTGTGACTTGTTTCCATAGATATGACGCGAGCGTGACGTGTATTTGAATTTAAATACATTTGGATTGATGTGTGATAGAATCTGAGATTTTGACATAATTTGAACACTTTAGATGGACTATGAATACAATTAATGACAATACATAACGAGATGGATCACTGTCGGACAGCAAAGTACTAAAGCCATTCCATCAGTAGGTAATAAAATAGACTGCTTGTTGGTTAAACAGTAGTAGTAGAGCTTTTTTGTGAAAGAGTTCGTCCGGGGAAGTACTACCACCATACCTATTTCTGCCGCAAAGCTGTAGTGCTCGCATTGCTGTGTTCCCGTTTTAAGGGTAAGGGTGCCGGTGAAATTACAGGCACATGAGACTTTTCACCTTTATGTCTCAGGGTGGCGGGCGCAGTGCAATGCAACATAGGGTGCGTCCTAGGTGGACCTGATGAGATAATGCACTGTTCATAGGTAGAGGTTACCGCTTAACATCAGGTGGGCCATCTGCTTGTTCCGTCTTTCAGTAGTAAAAAAAAAAAAAAATAGAACGCCATTGTGAGTTCTCTCCCAGAAAAGTCTACACTTAGTACCTTACCTTAGTACCCTTACATATACTTCCCCTACTTTAACAAGCTTTTATTTCACTTCAACTGATATAATGTGGTCAAATTTTGTAACCGAGTTTTAAACTAGTTCAACCCAACCAATTGAACTGAAATTTTGCACATCTGTCAAGTTCCGATGACAATACAATATTATGGTGACAACATGCGGATCCGATAATGGAGATGGAAGGTGGACAATGGAACTCCTCGATGGTTATAGTACCCTGGGTGTGTTTGGGCTCATTTTGATCAGCTCATGATTCCGATCACTAATTTAATTGAAGCTTGTTTTGAAAATGATAATAAATTCAAAAAACAAACTTTGTTTTTATACTACTTTGAATGACAGATCAAGCAGATGGCCCACCTGATGTTAAGCAGTGCCCTCTGCCTATGAACAGTGCATTATCACATAGGTCACGTCCACCTAGGACGCATCCTATGTGGAATTGCACTGCGCCCGCCATCCTGAGACAAAAAGTTGAAAAGTCTCATGTGCCTGTAATTTCACCGGCAACCGTAATCTTCAAACCGGAACACAGCAATGCGAGCACTACTGCTTTGCGGCAGAAATAGGTATGGTGATAGTACTTCCCCGGACGAACTCTTTCACAATAAAGCTCTACTACTACTTATCTTAACATTATCTCTTCGTCTAAGATCACAAATTTTCATTTTTATCTGATAAGATAACCCTCCCCTAAATGTTTTGTCTTAATATTCCATACCTGTACATGACATAAAACTCATCTGTCAGATCCCAATAAGTCCTGTCATTGTGACTGGGGTATTAAACGGCCCTTCAATCAGCTTTTACGACTCACATCGCATAAAAATATTTAACTATTTGTTTGCACATAATATTAACTACAAGCATTATAAACACACACACATTCTTTCAATTCTCGCCCTTATAACTCAAGATATAAAGCACAAAGAAGTGTTGATTGAAATAAATCGCGCGGTCTAAAAGACCCTCGGTGTTGTGAGGGTTAATTAATGCCAATATTAGTTTTGTATGAATTGCAAAGTTGTAAAAGTGATTGTTACAGTGTGGTGTAGTTTCCATCATAATTAGAGCTGTATGACCTTAGAATACAACAAGCCAAGGTCACTTCCGTTGTTCGTTATTTTCATTTCATTTCATTTCGTTTATTTATTTATTATCTTTCAAGCACACAAGCTCCAAATAATTTAACAATCAAATTTTAATTTTAAAAATACAATAAGGCTTGGTTTTCTTGTCAATATGCTATACAGCACCTGCACTAAGTCGTAAAGACTTGTGTTGTAGGTTCTGATATCCTTCAGGTATTAAAAACAAGCGTAGCCATATCATCACCATCGTACAAATTTCTGGTAAGTGTGCACATTAATTTCCCTCTACTATACAATATTCCTTTTAAATTTTAAAGTATTATTTGATAGAAATAAATAAATAAATAAAATAAATAAATAATGCTGGACAAATTCACACAACATTATCCAGCCCCAAGCTAAGCCAGAGCTTGTATTATGGGTACTAGATAACTGATATACTTAATATAATACATTACATAGATAGATATTTTTTATTATGCATAGAAAACACCCAGAACACCCTGAACAAATATCTGCAGAACGCACAAATATTTGTTCCGAGGCGGGAATCGAACCCGCAACCTCCTGCGTCGCAGGCGAACCATCGCCAGCCGCGCCACAGAGGTCGTCAAAAGAGAAAGAAGGGCGGGGACCTAGATAAGGGGCTTATCTAGCTCCCCCATTTAATGCGATGGGGGATTGGCCATAATCACCACACTTGGCAGGTGTATTGGTGATCGCAGTATTGGTGTTAAGTACTCAGGTGGATGCTGCTGCCTATCCCCTAGTGTAATATCGTAGTCGGCTTTTACGACATCTCCGGGAGGAAATGAGTCTATCGTATCAAGGTTGTACAACAATTAGGTTCTTATAACTTATACCTTTATGGTACCTATGTAATTAAAAAAGTGAAAGTAATTATGATGCTGTTTGAATATTTGTTGTGCTTTCACGCCAAAATGGCTGGACAAATTTTGATGAAATTGTGTACTTAAAGATAAAAACCTAGACATAGAATACATTTTATCCAGAAATTCAGTTCCCTAGGTGGTTAAACGCGAGTGAATCCGCGAGCGACCGCTAGTATTCCATAGAAAAGCTAAGATTTTCAAACATCATGACTTTCTATAAAGCAATAGTATGATTAAAATTACTATTTTTATTAAGCCATAACTTCCCAAACAGACAAAGATAAACCTATAAACTGAGCCACAGCTGAGCTTTCAAAGGTGTCATCATAAAAGTGATTTCCTAGCTAAGATTCTGTCATTCCACCATGTAAAGCTATACAGAAGCGCAACACTGGAGTGCCGTTAGGAGACTTGCCTCTAGAATAGAATAGAATAGAAAATCAGTAGGAGAAGAAAGAGAATAAAGTACGTGGTGAATAGTACTGGCGCGTACTGACACCTTTGACGCCATCTGGCGCAAAAAGACGGCCTCACTGTTGAGCAGGCTTCGCGCGAGCAGCAACAGCATCCGAAGCGCGTTCTCTGATCGTTTCGATTGTCCTCTGGTTTGGAAGCTCGTCCAGAGGACTAAATCATTGTTAATTATTAAGTACTAACCTAGTTTTAAGTCGTGTTACTAATAAGTTGGACTCTTGATGTCTTAATAAATAAATATTCTATTCTATTCTATAGTCGTATTTTTTCTAAAATGAATAGAAAATGCTTGATTGTACACCATATTCGATATAAAAAAAACATATCTGCATATACATAATTAAAAGTACAATGGGAGGTCTTATCGCTTATAAGCTATTTCTTCCAGACAACCTTTGGATGGAGTTACTTTTATAAGTGAGTAAGAATGGCCGGGGGTGTATGTTAAAATACAATAGGTAGAACAGAAATTAAAAAAAAAACACAAATACCAATCTATTAACTATCAACATAAACTTGTACAATCTACTTAAAACATTACCTACTTTACTTGGTTTTAAACAGAAACTATATTAGGTAACATAGAATCGCTCGCTGGAGTCTGATAGAAAAAACTAAACAAATAGCATAGCACATGTGCTATGTGTAGTTTTTTAGTAGAGTGCACTCTACCATAGATGAAAGAAAATACTGCCAGGATAGTGAAACAGGAAATACTTTCACGTAGAACGAAACACGAAAGTACGAAACACACACACGAAAGTAGTAGTAGAGCTTTTTTGTGAAAGAGTTCGTCCGGGGAAGTACTACCACCATACCTATTTCTGCCGCAAAGCAGTAGTGCTCGCATTGCTGTGTTCCGGTTTGAAGGGTAAGGGTGCCGGTGAAATTACAGGCACATGAGACTTTTCATCTATGTCTCAGGGTGGCGGGCGCAGTGCAATGCCACATAGGGTGCGTCCTAGGTGGACGTGACCTATGAGGTAATGCACTGTTCATAGGCAGAGGTTACCGCTTAACATCAGGTGGGCCTCTTGCTTGTACCGTCATCCAAGTAGAATAAAAAAAAAAAACGTTAAAAAACAACTAATTTTAAGGCAGCAATCGTTACGCCAAACATATTTCTAACAGGTTGGTTCATCCGTGTGCGTGAGTCGCGGTATATGTTCATCTGTGTGCGTGAGTCACGGTACATGTTTCTATGGAGGCGCAACACTGAGTAAGAGATATGTACTTGTTTTTGTGTAATAAAATGCTATCCATTGTCCATTGTCCGAAAGATAAAAGCTATTTGTCAGATTGTGAGGCAGTCATTACGAGTTCAAACAATAACTTCGCACCGCTCAGCTTTCTCAGAACTAAAAGCTATTGGCGAAACGATAAGTCCTCCCACTCGTTGGAAGACAAGAGGCTTAGGTATGGGAATGTTAATTTTACGCAGTAAACAGTTACCGAGAAATTCTACCTTAATTTGGGGCATGTGTCGTATGTAAAACTGGTCAAGTGTACGTCAAATTCGCAAGGAGAAGAGTAGTAGTAGAGCTTTTTTGTGAAAGAAACAAAGAAATAAACGTTTATTTATGACTATACAAACAAAGACACACATCAACAAAAAAACAAACAAGATATGAACTAAATAAAAACTAAAACAAAAACAAATTACACAGATATAAAAAAAATAAGGCAATTTGTGTGTGTGTGCCTGACGCAAGCCACAAAAGGGTCCTCAACTCAGCGTCCAAAAGCGGAAAGAGTTCGTCCGTGGAAGTACTACCACCATACCTATTTCTACCGCAAAGCAGTAGTGCTCGCATTACTGTGTTCCGGTTTGAAGGGTAAGGGTGCCGGTGAAATTACAGGCACATGAGACTTTTCATCTTTATGTCTCAGGGTGGCGGGCGCAGTGCAATGCCACAGGCGCGTCCTAGGTGGACGTGATCTATGAGGTAATGCACTGTTCATAGGCAGAGGTCAGGTGGGCCATCAGCTTATTCCGTCATTCAAGTAGTATACAAAAAAGGAGAGAGTTCCGTAGAAGTAGGCTATCATAGTGACAACTAGACCACTTCAATTCAGTCCGCGGGCAAATAAAACAACACATTTTTTAAACAGTACTCTTCACGAATATTTTTCTTTTAAGGTTTTTTTTAAGTTTCCTGTTAACTACAAGTAGGCCCCACAATACATTTTTTTTTTTTTAATGTTTTGTTGTCAGCAGTTTTGGCGATAGATGATGGTCGATTTTTGTATTTGTATTTTGTGGGCAAAATGTAAATGTATGTAAATCGGCACATTAGTTTTTGAGTTTATTCATTACAAACATACACACACACAAAAATACAGATCTTTCCTCTTTATAATATTAGTGTAGAAGGGTAGATGTAGATTAGTGTAGATTACCTATATTACAGTAATGACCTATGGTGCCGAAACGTGGGCACTCACTGTAGGTCCAACACTTCAAGGTTGCACAGCGAGCTATAAATAAAATAATAAAATAAATAAAATATGTGACGAAATATATGTGTGTGTGTATGTGTTTTATGTATATCAGTTGTCTAGTACCCATAACACAAGCTCTGCTTAGCTTGGGGCTAGACAATGTTGTGTGAACTGTCCAGTTTTTTTTTTTTTTTAATGTATTTACCATGATGCTTATATTAAGCACTCTTGGGTAAG
This sequence comes from Operophtera brumata, assembly GCA_932527175.1. Classification (NCBI taxonomy): domain Eukaryota; kingdom Metazoa; phylum Arthropoda; class Insecta; order Lepidoptera; family Geometridae; genus Operophtera; species Operophtera brumata. Next base: position 22,641,224 of record OW052235.1, read on the forward strand.
TTATGCTAACATTATTACCACCAAGTGACTAAAATAACAACTAACAATAACAATAACCACCCAACAGACACATACAATACAACCAAAAAAAAAAAAAAACAAATATGTGAAACTAAATATCTATTAAGAACATTGTAATTACCATATTTTTAAGCGAATAAATGAATAACTAACTAACTAACTAACTAACCTTTGTGGCGCGGCGGGCGAGTAGCCAGGGCGCTTATTCGCTATGACCATAGGAGATTACTTGACAATAACGTGTGACGTCACAATGTATTCTGAACGATGATTCCACGCAGATATCGTAAAGAACCCGCGTTATGTCACATTTGGTCAAAGCGACTAAGGGGGCAGCTGAGATGCGAATTGCGGGTTCGATTCCCGCTGCGTGTCACACAGATAACACACCCTCGAACACCCACACTAACACACCAGTAAATACTTACGATTGATGAGACGAGCTATGTGGCGCGGCGGGCGAACGTTCGCCTGCGACGCAAGAGGTTGTGGGTTCGATTCCCGCCTCGGAACAAATATTTGTGCGATTTGCAGATATTATTTCAGGGTGTTCTGGGTGTTTTCTATGTAGAATAAAAAATATCTATCAATGTAATGTATTGTAATAAGTATATCAGTTAACTAGTGCCCATAACACAAGCTCTGGCTTAGCTTGGGGCTAGATAATGTTGTGTGATCTTGTCCTGCATTATTTATTATTTATTTATTTAAGCTCAATGTTTCAAAGTACCAACTGGACAACGAAGTCATCAAAACACCCCATCGACAGTTGCTATCCTAAGCTCCTTTTCATTTCCATGTTTGTACAAAAATTTAAACTGAGTACACTTAACAAGCAAAAACGTCAACTTACCCTCTCCGCGCCCTCTTTTTGTTGTCAATGCCAGCCAGTCCTCCCATTCTCCTCCGATGGACCATCTACTTTAAATATAAACTTATTATATGGGTCCCATACATTTGTATGTCAGTACAAAGCTTGAATGGTTTCAATATCTAGTCAAAAATATTTAAAGGTTACGAATTATTTTCATTGAAAAGCAGTGGTCTTTCGATAGTCAAATTATCTATCTTGGTATGTAGACAGTGGACCGATAACGAAAACAAATTTTATTGATTGATACATTTATAAACATTTGACAAGATATACACTAAAATTTAAAAAATACATATGAAACAGTTGTGCTACCTGAAGACCGCTGCTAACGATATAAAGGTAGCACAACTGATCCAAACCACTACCAGACGGAAGCGTTCCTAAGATGCTGGCTGCATTGCCACGCTGAATGGAAATACTAATACGTTGAGCCAGATAAGAGCCAGCTCTCGGGTCACGCGGCGCTTCGACCAGATGCCCTGAAAGAATTTTGAAATTGATTAATATTGTAACTAGTGAAATCGAGGGAAATCCTCAAAAACTAATGGCACGTACAGTATGTTTGAAAAATTTCAATTACTTTTTCAGGGGTAGTATTTTTTTTTTTGCGTAGACGACTGATGTTTGATTTCGATGTCCAGTTTGCTATTCATTGCGCAGAGTGTTTTAAATATTTCTGTTCTTGTAAAAAAGCTAAAACACGCTGCGCAATGAACAGCAAACTGGTAATCGACATCAAACGTCAGTCTACTACGCATGCAATGCCCTGGCAGTTGTTTGTATCTGGGAATTATCTCATTCTCGTGACCTGATGATAAAAGCCACAGAAATTCATAATTATCTCTTCACCACTAAAAGATACAAATTCAGGATAATACTCAATTTCTGACATAATTAAACAGAGGAATATGCGCATGCGTGCCAAACATAAGGATCTACAAATCCATGCTTGCAGGGCTGGAGATGAAGCAGCTGCTGAGTGTTGTAGGTAAAAAAAACATTCAGAAATGTTAAGTGGATACGTTTAATTAGTCGATATGAAGACAATGGCGTTTCCCTTCATAATGGCAGTGGAAAAACATGCAGTCAGCTAAATTGATTGAGACACATACATAGTCCTGACCCCACACTAGGAACCCCTATGCCGTGGGTATTAGGAACTACGAGTACCATTGTACCACAACACCCAGATCCGGAACAATAATTTGTAGGTCATATATATATTTGACCCGCAGCAGGAATCGAACCTGAAAACTCTCGTATCTCAGCCGGCTATTCACCCACTACACCAGAGTCCACACGGTAGTTGCTTAAAATCTGTCAAAATCACTCCGCACTTACGTAACAGCATGCGACAGGTACAAAAATCGAGTTAGCAGTCTACAGCTAACTGACATTGTCATGTGTGTGCTTTTGTAGCAAACAACCCTATTATGGGCGGTGGCGCAAATCGAACGATAATAGCAAAGGCTTCGGTGGACACGACTGGACTTGTGGTACAAGAGTTTTGATATAGCGGAGAACTTGCAAGCATATGACCTGTGACGACACAGTGAGACCGCATTTCAAAGAATTAGGTATTCTTACGCTGCTCTGTATTGCCATCTCACAAGTGGCATTATATGTGAGGAAAAACCTAAGTTATTACGCGACTCACGGGGATTTCGCTCATCAGACACGTAACCAGCACAAACTCGTGTCGTTGCCGCGGACTCTCGTGAAGTCATCGAGATTAACTCATATTATGGGCCCAGCAGTGTACAATAAGCTGCCAGAGTCCATAAAAGATGCACCAAACTGTACCGTGTTCAAAACCAGACTAAATCGCTGGCTTATCGACAACACTTTTTACAGATATGATGACTTCATACAGTCGTAAAATAATGTATTTCAATTTGTGATTAGAAGTAATAGTATTTCTATTTTTAGCTACTTTTTGCTGTAGGTATGTTTGTACTTATGTAGGTGCCTATTTACCTATAAATGTTATTATCGACTTTTTATTGTTTTACACTGTGTTTTTGACGTATAATGATAATTTATCAATAAATGACTATAAATGAATATAACTATAAATGACCTCTTTAGTGCGAGCGGGTACCTGGCTGAGATGCGAGATGTTGCGGATCTGCAAATCTTTGTTCCTGGTTTGGGTGTTGTGGTACCATGGTACTCGTAGTTTCTGATTCCCACGACGCGGAATCCTAGTGTGGGATTAGAACACTATTTAAGTGAATTTCGGGAGTTTTATTTTAAAATCGATGTGACAAACACCGAATTGGGAAACTAAATAGAAATGAGGGAATGGGTCTTTTCGAATCTTTTGACGACTTCTGGGGCGCGGCGAGCGACGGTCCGCCTGCGACGCAGGAGATTGCGGGTTTGATTCCCGCCTCGGAACAAATGTTTGTACGATCCGCAGATATTTGTTTAGGGTGTTCTGGGTATTTTCTATGTATAATAAGAAAAATCTCTCTATGTAATGTATATTGAATTAAGTATATCAGTTATCTAGTACCCATAACACAAGCTCTGCTTAGCTTGGGGCTAGATAATGTTGTGAACTGTCCAGCACAATTTATTTAAATATTTATTTATTTATTAATGTAATTTCCAGCTACCACGTCCAGCTATTATCCCTAACACGACCTTCCCACACAAAATTATCAACAAAACCATCATTACAATCGTGACAGACCACAAATTAGCCAACGCAGCGTTTTATACAGTTAGTGCACCAGGATCCTCTACAGAATCTGGTGCATCAGAATCCCCCTAAGGGGATCGACGGACACACTGCAGTTCACCAGGATTCCATGGTTGAACGAGCTATGCTCGGAGTTTCTCTGAGGGATCAAATCCGCAACGAAGTGATCCGACAGAGAACTAAGGTCATCGACATAGCTCAGTGAATTACCAAGCTGAAATGGCAATGGGCTGAGCATATATGCCGAACAACCGACAACCACTGGGGTAAACGTGTTTTAGAGTCGAGTCCAAGTCTTGGTAAACGTAGTGTGCCCCCCCTGGCTAGGTGGAGCGACGATCTGCGTAAGGCGGCTGGTAGAAAGTGGATGGGAAGTGCTGGAAATCGGTCTAAATGGCGCGCATTGGGAGAAGACTATGTCCAGCAGTGGACTGATACAGGCTGATGATGATGATGATGATGTTGAAGAAAACCACTATGCCGATAGTGATGAAACTTTGGAGAGTTGCAGATGTAATCAAGATGAGAAAGGTTTAAAAAAAACAGGCTGTTAGTTTTGAAAAAAGAACGGAGAACCGTTCTTTGTTCAGAGTTAACTCCAGTCGCGCGTTGGGGCTGTCACACACAATTTTCTTTTTTAGGAAACTTTCATCGAACGACATCGCGTGGCCTAGTGAGAAAATAAATCTCAAATGACTTGCTCAGTCCTATGGAACGTTCCTACAAATCTTTGAGGATAGGATCGTTTCATTCTGAATAAAGTCCTTCAGTTAAGGAACAGTTATAGGCGGAGAATAATTTTCATTCAGCTTTTGACTTGAGCCTTCTCATCGGTCGAGAAATAAAATTTGTCTCATATTGACTTTTCGTGGTCATTAACAAAGACCACTAAAAACCTACCTAGTTAGCATACACCTAATGTTTATCTAGCCAGCTTACAGAAGTGACAACTATAGTATTGTCGTCAGTGTTAGCGACGACAGACGAAATATTACATTTTTACAATAATAACATGTAGGTATGATGAAACTGTATTGAAGAATGCTTTTTGAAGGCTTTGTAAATTTTATGAATGACATTATTGCAGTTTTTTTCACTCACTTTTTGGAAGACCAGCTGATCTCTCAAATTTATACTAATATACTGAATTGTATACTTTGAATTCTGTTTTAGTTATAATGTTATAACTATAGGCGATTTATATTCATGTAATTCATTACGAATTTTAAAATCACTTATGTTGACATGATTAAAACCGCCCCTATATCCGTACAACTATCTAAAAACTAAACGTAATCTTTTTGTTTGTCGTGCTTTAAAACAACTGGCCCGATTTTGATGAAATTTTGTGTACCTGCTGATATATCAAAACCTGGATACAAAATGCTGTTCTCTTAAGATACATACATACATACATACATACATAGACACACACCTTTTTCGGAGAATGGGTAGAAAGAGCCTCAAACGGGCCTCTTTTCACTGTGGGTTGCACCCTCGAATGGGCACAGATTCGGGGATAAACAGGATCTACTCCCATATACGGGTAAAACCGCAGGATCTGCTTAGTACTCATTAAAAGTTGATAAATTGGTTCATTATTAATCTTTCCTCTGCATAACATTTCAAACTCATTATAAGCAAATTAAGTAACTTAATTACTAAGCGTGTCATTATGTTGCTAGGTAAATTTTTCAAGTCACTCTCATTATTCACGCACAAAATAACACAATACAATACACACACGTTGAAGTTTTCTTAACTTTGTAATAACGTCAATAATAATCGTATTTTTCGAGCAAATGTTCGTTTTATCAAATGCCAACATTACGTTATCCTTTTATTCAACTTTAGCATTCAATTCCGAACCTTAGTCCATTGGATTTAAAGCTATCTTATACTTAGCCAGTTTTAAATATATCTTTGGTAAAGTAATACAGTAATTAGTGCTCTAACTCATGTGACACGAGTCTATTATCACATTGTGACATTCGTTTTGAGCGTTTTTGAATAATATTTTTACATCCACAATCGTGAAGGCTTTGTGTGTAGGCGTATAGGTATTTTTCCACAATTTGTAGGTTTTGCATTAATATTTTCTTGCTTGAATTCTATTGATTAGGAAGTATTTTATTATTTTATCTAAAATACAGGTTTTTGCTGTTGTGTTCTTAGTTTTGGCTTTCATTTTGGCCATCATCGCCGTCATCATCATTATCATCATAAATTGTCTCATTCCTTCCAGCGTTCTCCTGACAGTCGAAACTTTAGGCTATAAAATCATAATCTACTCCAAGAAATCTTTACCTTCCCATCACTTTTTTTTTTAAATATATATTTGTAAATGGTGTAAACTTCGTTAAATGACCAAACAGTTTTCCATTTCCCTATCTCAAATCATCGAAATAGAACTGAAAGTGCCAAATCACTACATCCATTCACGTTCGATCTACTGACCAAAGGAAAGCTCTCACAGTAAATAGCCCGGGCGTTATTCAAAACTATTAGACAATCAATCTTGTACGTGACCCTTTTTGCATAGGGTCTGGCCACAGTGAGGATAGGAGGAAAAGTTACGGAAACCTACAAAATCTACAAAAAGTTTTTTCCTTGAGTTAGTAAAACTGGTTCTACTACGGTTTCCTCTTGACTCAAATAGGTGAATCTTAGTCTGAGTAGTCCTTAGTTACCTTATTTACATCTAAATATATATAAAACAAAGTTGTGTTAGTTACACCACTTATAACTCAAGAACGGGTGAACTGATTTGGCTGAAAATTGGTGGGGATGTAGCTTAAAACCAGGAGATTGACATAGGGGGGAAGAGTAGGAGAGGGGGGGGGGGGTTCACCGGGGGCTACCGTCGCTATTACTTTATATAATAAACATAATGTGGCAACCGCGTTTGGCAAACGTAATGGGCACCCTCTGGCTAGGTGGAGCGTCGACTTGCGCGGGGTGGCTGGCAGAAACTGGATGAGGAGAGCTGAAGACCGGGCTCAGTGGCACGCCATGGGAGAGACCTATGTCCAGCAGTTGACTGCAGTAGGTTGATGATGATGATATAATAGGGAGAAACATAGGTGCGTCTAAGGACCCACAGAGCTTAAATACGGCCATCGTTCTACTAAAGTTTTCTATGTTCTCAATATGAGTTTTGGATCGTCATTCCGAACCCAAAGCTTCTTTATCCTAAGTGCACAGTACTTGTTCCAGTCAATAATTCCTTATGACCTGGGTGGGTCCTCTTAGAAGAAAAACAACATAATGCGTCCTAAATTGTAAATTTTTGGTAGGCAGCGCGTTTGCAATACCGTGGGCGTTGCAGATGTCCATAGGCGGCGTTGACTGCTCTACATCAGGGGGCCGTCTGCTTGTTTGTCACCTTATAATATATTTTTTATTGTGAAAGAGGTCGTCTGGAGAAGTTCTACCACCATACCTATTTCTGCCGCAAAGCAATAGTGCTCTCATTGGTGTGTTTCCGTTTGAAGTGTATGGTTGCCGGTGAAATTACAGACACATGAGACTTTCCATCTTTATGTCTCAGGGTAGCGGGCGCGGTGCAATGCCATATATAGGATGCATCCTAGGTGGACGTGTTATGTGATAATGCACTGTTCTTAGGCAGAGGGTACCGGTTAACATCAGATGGGCCATCTGCTTGATTTTTCATTCTAAGATGTATAAAAAAACAGTTTTGCTTCTAATTTCTCTTCTCCATGTCCGGATTCTAGTTACGGACAATCTACGAGTCATGCGTCCAGTCTCCGGGGAAGGCCCGCGTACCGTTTAATGCATACTTGGAGATTGTTAGGGTGTGAACATCGATTAGGATCGACCAGATAGGGCTACTATTGTTTGCTTTGAGTGACGGCCTTTGAGGAAAACTCTTGTGATTTTGGAGGAAATGAATTCAAGAAATAGTTCATTTGATTTTTACAAGCTATAATTTAACTTGCAATATGTGTCCGGGTGGAATCTTGCAACTGAATTTTAAAGCAGTTATCCTAAACCGATTGAGCTCAAATTTGGCATAGGTACCTGTCAAGTTCCGATGACAATTTTAATTTAATTAATTGAATTTTTTATTATGGAACATCAACAGAATTTACATGGTTGGGTGCTTAATATTGCTAGCTTAAGATCTAATTAACATGCAATTCCAATTACAGATGAACACATCGTGCACTAAACATTTTGCATAAACATAAGGTAGTTAAAAAAAAAGACGACATAATAAGGCCAATGATGGCAGACAATACAACACAATGCAATATTATGCTGACAGCGAGCTGATCTGATGATGGAGACCGAAGGTGGACAACGGAACTCTTCGAGGTATAATTGTAGACTGGCCGTGTTTAGGCTCATTTTAATCAGCACACAGTTACGATCACTAGTTTTACAAAAGCTTGTATTAAAAAAAAAAAAAACACAAAAAAGGAATTTTATTGAGGTTGGTACTAAATTGCTTTGGTGAGTCCAGCCTTAGAATGGACTCCTCCGTCTACTCCCGCGGATGCTGTAAAAACCAACAGAGGGATTACATCAGGGATGGGCACCTGAGTATTCAACGCCAATGCTACGTTCACCAAACCGCCTGCCGAGCGTGGAAAACACAAATTTAAGGTTTTCAAATTTTGACAATAAATGATTCAATTATTGGCAAAAAAACCTTTGAGGCAGAGTATATATTTCCTCCTTATTTACTACAAGTTAATTTTGCAAGAATTTCAGACTATTTTTTAGATGGCTTTAGTACCGGTTTTTAATTTGGAAGCACTCGCAATAACGAAAACCGAATTGCCAGTCAAAATGTCGTTTTTGTACGTAGAAAATGATAGCGCCCCTAGCGGACTTATTGAGAAACTTATTAAAACCAACCTCTTTTTATTCGGGGGTCCCCTGACGAAAAAGAGGTCTGTAGGTTTGTAGTGTGTATATGTGTAGGTATCTGTGCGTCTGTCTGTGGCTTCATAGCTCCTGAACGGATGAGCCGATTTTGATTTAGCTTTTTTATTGGAATGGTGACTTGGTTGAATGTCTTCCTAGTTAAGGGCCTAGTACAGGTTTGGCTAAGTTTTTCATTCGGTATCCCGACTATCTAATTGCGAGTCGATATTTGTTGTTACAGATTTATGGTTTTAAGAGTGATTTTTTTATAATTAATTTTATTTAAACTAAGGTGACATCCTACCTACTTTCATAGGAATTCTTTGAATTGCAACTAGCTATATTTATTTGTGTTGTATACCAGTATTACCTACTTGCTTATCTTTTTAAAAACCGAGCTGAGATTGAACCCACGTCCATAATATTGGAATCCGGGAGAGTCACTAACCACCACGTTATGCCAAAGCGTCGACTGTGCTCGCAAAAACAAAGGCATTATAAAACTTTTTTGATTTTAAACTTCCTGTTAGAAGAGCCCGTAGAAAGTGCTAACTTTAGATTACTTACAGGAAACACGTGATCCAAAATGTTCGTAGAGGCATTAGACAGAACTAAATCACCACGTGACTTCCGTTTTACCTCCTGGTGAGCAAGTTCTTAAGTCATCATCATCATCAGGCGGTAATTTCCACTGCTGGGCGAGGCATCTCCCATAGAATCTCGTATTTGCAGGGCATCACAAATGCTGGGGTTACAAGCTTATTCAGCCCTTAGTCAGCTTTTACATCATCCACGGGAGGAGATAGAGGGGTCTATTCTTAGGCCGGACACACCACGGCACAGCGTTCCCAAGTAGGTATACATACTCATACTCATATTCATTCCATGTTAAGATGTTTGAGTAGCTGTGTGCACGTGACTTTCAACAAAACTGTAATCTCCGAACTCGACGAGGAAAGTTCTGACGGAGTCTGTAATGGTACGTTTTTATTGTGAATTTCAGACGTATTTTTCACCAAATCTTTGTAGGTACCTTGTGACGTAGTTTCTTTTGTGTTAACCTTGCCCAAGGACCTGCCTGCGTCATCAGCATCATATCAGGGTTATTAATATATTTTGAGGCTATTTCTGATGTCGGCCGACCAACTGCTACATGGGTCAAGGACATCGAACTGGGGACCTAACGGGGAGGTAATTTGGTGGTGCAGCGATCGATCGAGCTGACGATTGAGGGATACCTATATTGGCCTAAAACTTTCAGCGGATTTAGGATTGAGGGATACCTATATTGGCCTAAAACTTTCAGCGGATTTAGGATTCAAACAGGAATACCTCTAGGAACAACGTTAACGGTTTAATATTGTTCAGAAAACTAATGCGGTAACGTTTTTTGAATTATTATTATTTTTATGAGCCTGTGGTGTCCCACTGTAGGGCAAAGGCCTCCTTTCCCTCCTTCCATTCGTCTCTGTTGTTGGATATTTGGGACCTCCGGTACGGAAGCCTGCAATGCTCTAAGTGCGGGACCAATCCATTAAGTAAGAGTGGCTCATCCCGCCATCTCCGACTGGGCCTTTTCATCTTTCACGTTCCACGTGGCCATCGTCTGCTTGGGATCCATTCTGTCGTGGTCTTCGCTCATAGTTATTTCCCATAGGCACACAGATTTCTAAATCAGCTAAACGAAAACAAAACTAAAACCAAAAACGTTACAGCCAAACGTTTGAAACATTTCAAAATACGACGATTGCGGGTATTACTGAACAGTTGAAGTCAAAAATATTTTGTTCATTGAAATCACAAGGATGATTATGAATCGTCTTGTAAACTAAATTTACTACTGTTCCAACGCGACCAAACCTAAACGAATCAGGCAACGTAAACGGCTTGGCTTTATCTGATGATCTTTTCTACTACTAGGTGGGAAGCGCCTGTGTGTTCTTAACCGTCCTAGCGAGCTCCAATCTGTTGGTACGGTCCAACACCATATCCTTCGTCATCGCCTTGTTCACGTGGAGTCTCAGCTCATTGCTTATCTGCTCTATCCTGTTCAGTAAGCCATGGAGGTGGCCACTTATTGGGCAAATTCAATATAGATTAAAGAGAACACGAAATCAATGAACACGAAATGAATGAGTAAGCTCATCATTTCGGCTTCCGGTGCAGCTAGCAGAGTTGTATCATCCTGTAGTAGTTGTACTACAGCAAAGTTATATGCTACTATGGAAACGCTTTGTCTGTTTCATGGTATTTTATTGCTATTGTACATTAAAACCCCTATAAAATATCAAAAGCTGTATATGCCCACGTGGTCTATATCGCTTACAATTTCACAATAGCTTATTATTTCTAACACGACCACTCGAAAAATCATTCACACATCCTTTCTACTATAATATGATTCATTGTTCCATACATATCATTCACGATTATAATATACATTATTATATTATTAAAAAGTTATACAAAGTACATTATGGTGCGTTCGAGTCTACTCATGCGCGAAAATTTGGACGGAACTATCCGGTTTTGAAGTGGTTCTCTTATCTTGCGGTCTTTTCTCGTTGGAATAAGGTTGAGAATCGCGTGTTATGGGCAACAAAGATATTTTTTCATGGATTTTCAAGTGGCCACATCCGATTTGTAAGCGAAACCCTCTGTCTATGTGAAAATGGGGAGGTAGAGGCCGCCAATTTTTGTCATGATTCGTTGTAGTAAGAATTTTATTGATTGAAATCACAAGAATAATTTTGAATCGTCTTGTCAACAGGGGAACTTACTCCTGCTCCAACGCTACCAAATCTAGCTTTTTAACCCCCGACACAAAAACGACAGGGTGTTATAAGTTTGACGTGTCTGTGTGTGTGTGTGTGTGTGCGTCTTTGTGTATGTCTGCCTGTGGCATCGTAGCTCCCGAAAGGATGAACCGAATTAGTTTTTTGTTTTTTGTTTGAAAGGTGAATTTGTCAGAGGTTTCTTAGCTATGTTTGATTAAAATCGGTTAAGCCGTTTCATTGCGTTGAGGGTTTTTTAAATTTTTACAAAACTAATTTCTTATTTTTTATCTGCTTGAATGATGATATATAAGCGTATAGCCCATCTACTAATAAGCGGTAACCTTACGACATAGGTCACGTCCACCTAGGACGTGCATTGCACTGCGCCCGCCACCCTGAGATATAAAGATGAAAGGTCTCATCGGCCTGTAATTTCACCGGCACCCATACACTTCAGAGTGGAACACAGTAATGCGAGCACTACTGCTTTGCGATAAAAATAGGTACTACTTACTTAGTAAATATTTATTTAATTAGGTAAATAGGTAATAAATAAGCTAGTACTTCCCCGGATGAACTCTTTCACAAAAAAAGCTCTACTACTACTAATAATCACGCGGAGAGGTGTCTATTGATCGCCTTGTTGTACAGGGTAGAGTTGAGGGCACACGAGCACGGGGCAGATCGCCCATGAGATGGACTGATCAAATCAAGGCAGCTTTGGATGGTCCACTGCATGATGCACCAGGAAAGCTGCGGTGCGAGATGGGTGGCAAAGGATTGTGAAGCGAGCCACAGACCCTGAAGAGACGACCACGACCACTCTGCCAAGAGTGTAACTACGAAGAAGAAAGAGATACTATACTAATGATTATGCTGATGATAAAGACTTTACTTACTAATAGTAGTACCGTCAAGAAAGGTGCGTGCTCAGCGTATCCCGCACGGAATAGCAGTATACATGGTAAACTTACTTCGTCTTATACATAGTATACTTGAGTAGTAGTAGAGTAGTGTGAAAGGTTTCGTCCAGGGAAGTACTACCACCATACCTATTTCAGCCGCAAAGCAGTAGTGCTCGCATTGCTGTGTTCCGGTTTGAAGGGTAAGGGTGCCGGTGAAATGACAGGCACATGAGACTTTTCATATTTATGTCTCAGGGTGGCGGGCGCAGTGCAATGCCACATAGGGTGCGTCCTAGGTGGACGTGACCTATGAGGTAATGCACTGTTCATAGGCAGAGGGTACCACTTTACATCAGGTGGGACATCTGTTGAACCGTCATTCCAAGTACCTAGTATAAAAAAACAAAAAAAAAACTTAATCAATAACTGTTCAGTTGGCTGCCATCACTCCCCATCGTTCCATTAGTGTGTGTTTTTCTCATATTAATGCCAAATCATTACGATCCAGTGGCACTTGAGCCTCTTGGCGACAAGCCGCACGTGAACAATTTGCCCTGCCCACCCCTCGTCGTTAGCAGGATGGTAATGCGCATTGTGAAGTGATTGTGGGTAATGAGATCACTCTATAGGTGTAGGTTTCAAGCCTGTACGATAACTAGGCTGTCTACAGGCAGTACAGCTGGAACATGTTCCAAAGACTAGTGTATGGAAGGACCCTCTGCGAGGCTGAATGGATCTTTTCACCAAATACTTTTAAATAATAAGTTCTTTCAAATACCTAAAAATGGTCTCTGACCTAACACAGGGTAACCATGAAAGAACCGGTGTATAGAAGTAGTAGATTATGCTACTTATTTGGTTTTTATAAAAAAATTGTCACATCAGCAAACCATATTCCTTGGTCGTCATAATCAGCCTGTATATGTCCACTGCTGGACATAGGCTTTCCTAATAGAATACCACGATGAATGTTCTTGAGCCAGCTCAAACCGACTTCTTGCGAACTTAAAAATGTAATCGGTTCATCGAGGGGCCTACATTTTCGTCGTCCAGATGTTGCCACTCTAAATTCAGACAGAGGAAATAAGTATGCTGACATTAAGTTCACTGTGTTGCCATATATTCACCAAAGTTTACCCACAAGAAGTAATTAAATCAGATAAAGTGTGAAATCCATCTGCAGCCAAGTGTTTCATTGCTTCTCACCCTCCACCCTATCCCAGTGATAAATTAATCTGCATAACTATTATCTGTTCCCTCTCGGCACCCACCGTATGTAAATGGTAATCTCATGTTTATTTGCCAAATTGCGTTTGGCACGGTTTAAATGGACCGGTTTTTCTAAATTGTTTTCTTATCCAATTTAAGGTAGTGCAATATTGTATTAAAGAAATTACAAAACAATTGCTAACTGTATGAAAAAATAGACAGCTTATTTTAAACTTCATCTCTTTCTGGAACATGTTTTTGAACAAACTTATACTATTAAATTATGAGCTGTATTTGTTTGTAATCACGTTCTCGAAAACTGATCTAACAATTTCGATGAAATTCGCTATATGGGGATTTTTGGGAGGTAAAAATCGGTTTCACCTCTGGCACTATTACTTGTACTATTATTTATTCTGGAAAAATCGTTAAACACCAAAAAAAACACTTTTCTTTAATCTGTGTCAGTCACAGTGTATTGAATAGTTAGCTATTCCTCCGCGGTGTGAACATAGATTTAGTATATGTACTAGATCTACAATCAGAGATCGAAGATGGAACCAAAAAAAATATGTGCACGTGTTGGTGAAAGTCTATGTCTGAGTTCAAAATAGTGTTGTCCTCGACCAACACTTTTACATTGTCGATAGAATTCATCATCCGTCCGTGATGTGTATGGTAGATAAATACATCTTAATGCAGATTAAGTCTTTCATGAATAACACAGTTTGGCAGATTTGACGTCATAAAGAGAATAAGGTTCTTATTCCAATTTTGAATACAGTTAATAAATAAACCTTTATTATTTATAGACCCCTAAATATTACGGTTTTATTTATAGGTGGGATCTTAGAGTTTCCCTTTTAAATTTAAACTTAAAAAGTTTGCTGCATATAGGTACCTAGTGGAGTTCTTATTTGAGTCCATCCCACTCTTCTTATAACCGATAACCATTTTTCTCGTAGCAAAGGATTACTTGGAAATCTGAAAGCACAAAAACATTTTATATCGGCCGTGCTACGCCCATATAATTTTTCACTCTGTTACTTTATCTATAGACAATTTGTTACCCCAAAGTTTATTATTTTTCAAGTGTAAACCACGCTTTATGGATAACATTAAATTTAAATGTAACCCAAAAATGCCGTTCTAGCGGGACTCGAACCCGCACCCTCGCCTGTCGTCGGCGATGCCTTAAACAATTTATCCATAGATCGAGCTATGACGCTGGAGACGAAATTTGTGGGCACTATCAACTCGGCTATAGCGCAAAGTTGATAGTGCTGTATCTACAGGTGTTTCATTGGAAACCTTCTGTTCAAAGTTCGAAAGTAAAGGCATCGCTGATCACAAGCGAGGGTGCAGGTTCGAGTCCCTGGAACGGAATTTTTGGGGTATATTTAAATTTAACTTAATTTTCACTAGAAACGGGATATTTACCATGATTTCATTGATTTCATTTTGAAATCATGGTAAATATCCCGTTTCTAGTGAAAATTATGTACATAACCATGATAGTTTCAAAAGTTAAATTTAACTTGTTACCTATTATTTTATTAAGCAGAAATAAACAATATTTATTTATAAAAAATAAAAAATAAATATACCCTTTCGGGGAAAAAGCACGCCTTTTTCCCCGAAAGGGTATATTTATTTTTTATTTTTTAATAATCAACAACGTAAATATTTACTCCAAAATATCTACTACACAAACTGCAATAAAAACACCCGTGGTGCTTGAAAGTTACCTTTCAATAGTCAATACAAAAACACACACCTCAATGTCCAACTGGTTATTATAGATTTTAAAAAAAACGGTAAAATGTTAACAGAGCACACATATTTACTCCAGACAAAGTAAAACTCCATTCTACGATGGACAAAAATTTAATTTATAGGTAAGTATAGTGCGCGTCATGTAAAAAGAACGCTGGTGGTCAAGCTTCTACAGGCGTTCCAGCGTTCTTTTTACATGACGCGTACTATAATTGTACATTAATTGTAGTAAACTAGGTAGGCACTCATTCAATGCATAGGTATACATCTCTTAAATAAGTATAAAAGTAAGTAATCTCTTCGTTTCGTTTCGTATGAGGTAGTGCTGGCCTCTGGTGTCGTAGTTTGTCAAGCCGCCCGAGGGCCTCTGACATGGCTTATCGACTGCTATTAATCAATAACAGCCGGGACCGACAGCTTAACGTGCCCTCCGAAGCACAGAGCGATGGAAATCCGCACATAACTTAGAAAAAGTCATTGGTGGCGGAGCCTAGGATCGAACCCGGTATCGTTGGATTCTGAGTTGCACTATTGAACCGTTAGGCTACCATCGCAGTAATCTCTTAAAAAGAACGCTGGAACGCCTGAAGAAGCTTGACCGCCAGCGTTCTTTTTACATGATGCGCATTATACAACGATATAGACTGCAACAGGACTATCGATATTTCTGACGTCATCACTTGGTCAAGCCCTATCGTAATCAAACATTTTTATATTTTACATAAAATATAGTTTATTTCTAGGTGCAGCAACGAAATATTATTAAAAAATATAAGGGAAAGTCCTAATCTACGAATGAAACTGGTTTTTAGGCCATTTACTAAAGCAGAATTGATAAAATAAGCAATGCAATCGAACTACCAATAATCTCTTATTTACCTGTGAAACGTGTATTTTTCCGGATAATTACGTCTTTTATCTTCACAGTCACAAACTGAACACGACACCATTGTCCTACAAAGTAATATTTGTTATTTAATAGTAAGATTACTAAAATAATTACAAAATTAGTTAAACTGCACAAGAGACCGTCCGGTATGCGCATGTACTCAAGCAAAATATGTCACATTCAATACATTGTTGCTGTCACTTTTACTCTTGCACGGGGTACATTTAAAAATGACTTCTCTCTCCCACGCTTCGTTTGTCTATTTAGCGTAGCGAAAAAATTCTACGTCTATGGGTGTGAACGAATTCGAATTGACAATACTGGCTGAAGACAGACGGAGGTTGCGGGTTCGATTCCCGCCTCGGAACAAATATTTGTGCGATATGCAGATATTTGTTCAGGGTGTTCTGGGTATTTTCTATGTATAATAAAAAATATCTATCTATGTTATTATATTGTATTAAGTATATCAGTTATCTAGTACCCATAACACAAGCTCTGCTTAGCTTGGGGCTAGATAATGTTGTGTAACTGTCCAGCATTATTCATTTATTTATTTTATTTATTGATTGTAAGGGTATGTAGACACTTACTAAACAAGGGTATCAAGCAATACACTTAGTAAACACGATTTAAAAAAAAGAAAACCCTGAGCAAAGCGCGGTCGCACCAGATATTAATAAAATAAAATATACATAGAATATAAACAAAGATTGAACCATAGTAAAATTAAAGTTTCCATAACTATTCCATGCCATTATACTAATTAAAAGCTAACCATTCAGGAAATCAAAAAAACTTATATTAATATCCTACAAATAGCCTGAACAATAAATAATCAAGCACATTGTAAACCACACACTACTCGAAAGAAACACAAAGAGCTGAACATAAAATCTTTCTAATTATGTTTTAGCCGCAACATGAACACTCGAAACACATTAACTTTGAAAGCATTGAAAAGAAAAACAAAATTAATGATTGCTACTAAATTCGCAATAAAAATGCCACATGCGAGCGAGTATGAGATGGGGGACAATTATAACAAATTAATAACGCACACTACCCTTAAAACTCGAGTAGAGATTTGCATTCAATGGTATCCACGTTTTGTTGCTTATTCTTCACCCCTATAAACAAAAATCAACCTTGTAATCCTCTCTTTAAAACACAATTTCTAGAAACTTGGATTGAGCTATTACATCATTTAGAACTCGATCAGATCCTGAAGGGTCATCTCCCGTTCTCAACTCAACATCAACTCATACTCTCACAATATAAGATCTAGAATCGTTTGCGGTTTGTTATACGAAATCACTTGAATATTAAAAGTCTTGGTAATTATTCAGGAATCCATCCATCATTAATCACACCGAGGGTGGAGGGAAATATGTAAAAATGATTGTTGAAAAGATAAATTGCAGAAGACACGGTGGTTGACATTTATTCGCGGACATACTGGGACATACACGGCTATAGACACGCGCGTGTTTTAACAGATGCAAGGAAAGTCATTGTTGATGATATTTATTGCCGACATAATGATGGTGAATGGTGATAGTGATAAAGCCATCATTATGGTGGTAATTGTGAATATTTATTTGGAACGGATTGGACAATAGAAAGAGAATTTGCATCTGAAATGTCAGGCGCTTGTAGGGCGGCTTTATTATCTCGTCTGTACTTGTTCCAGGCTGTTCATAATTTGTTGGCCTTGTGTGGTTTAGTTAAAACGACGTTCTAGAACCAAAGAAAAAGAATATCGGACAGTGTTTCTTTTATAAATTAAATAATAAACATACATAATATACAATCATAAGAATAAAATGGATAATGTACCTTAAACCAAACAGTCTAATATAAACACAATCAAGAACAAGAAGAACAAGGTTATTATATAAAGCTTCTCAAAATTAGAGTAGTATTACGATACTGGACAATACACAATAACTCGATCTCAAAGCACAACCTTTCAGTTCGACCTAGAGTATATCTAACTAAGGGTCAATCACACTACATAATAAAGTCCGAAGCACTCTGAGGCCGAGAATTTGCTTTCATCCTAAAACGCCACTACAATAGTATAAATACACAAATAACTATTGAAACACGACATAGCCATTAACCCGCTGTAACTGTCAGCCGAAACTTTAACAATTAATACACTTAATAATAGAAACTAAAGTACAATGGTCGTCACTACAAATTAATTCATTCAGAGGTCAGCATCCGTAAAAAGTAAAGCTACAAACAAAATAAGACCCAAAACTTTCAGACCCAAAGTCTATATTGGAAGCAAAAAATACTGATACAGATGTTCAGACAATTTAAGTGATAACAGAATTTAAAACAAAGGAATAAGATACAGTTTTGATTGAGACTGGTGTTGTAAGCAAAGATTTTGCAGAGGTTGTGTAGCTTTAATTACAAAGACACAATGATTGCGATTTTTATAGCCAAAGCATTATAATAAGTATCATTTACGAGATAGTTTTTTTTATGCAGACAGGTTTATACTAGTTTTAAATGAATAAATTAGTTCTTAATATGATTTGAATTAGCACAAATTACTTGGTACCTTTTGGAGATCAAACAATATTTTTAAGTAAGGTGTACACAAAGAGCTTTTACTAAGTAGTTCTTATTTTTTTCTCGACTTTCCATATGTGTATATCAACTGAAATTTCACAAATATTTTTCTCACAATGTAACATATGAATGATTTAACATAATTTACCGATCTAAATGTCACAAACACTCAAATCAAACACGGTCTTTGAAGAAAAATCAATAGTATTAAATTCAAGGCACAGTCGTCTCAAAATAAGGGTTTCGTGAAAGTACACAATAACGTATGCCTTATTTGTGTGATTCATAGCTGTTTTATTTTCTTCTTTACGATTTACAAAGTAGGTGCACGTTAGGGGGAATAATCCAGAGTACGCGGAAAATAAGAAATCAGTTTGTATTTTTGGGATTAGTGAATTTATGGTTTCGTTGTAACTTTTATTAGGGGTAGGTGGAAAATTGTCCAATGGCATTTGCATTTAAACTTACATAAAATTCTACAAATCAAATAAATAATCATATAGAATCAAAATTATTCTCTCAATTTTTTTTTTTTTTATTTAAAACTCGTTACGAGCACATTCACTGTTAACAGACTTTAATTAAATAAATACTACGTTAGTGTTATTAAAATAAATTAGCTTCAGAGATTAATTTATCTGATGTAAACAATTTATAATTAACGGACAAACAAAAATGATAAATATTGCTACTTAAATGTTTTAATACTTACAACAGAAAACAATGTTAAGTTTAACATAGTCAATCAATCTATTGATTAAATGACTAGCATAATTTACCCATTCAGTAAACCCTGTAATGCGCAATCATTAATTTTTATTAACAAATAGAAAACTCCCAAGGCTTACAGACCATTCATCCCACTGACACAAGCCAAGGCAAACTATGCAACTGTATCTATACAAAAAGCTACTCGTTCTTTGCTTAACTAACTATTTAAGCAACACTTTGGCTTTAATTAATCTTGACAACGCTATTGTTAGAAATACCATTAATCACTTTCAAACTTTACTATCGACGCGAGAAACGATACTCATCGACAAGAAATACCATTATAGTAACGTTGTTGTTCACCTGGCAACACTGAGCCGAAACAAGACATTGTGCTTCTTTTGTCTTTCGAAAGTTTTGTTCCAATGTCACATTGACAACTCCAATTTAGTTTAGATTTTAGCATTGATGTTATTCTAGTCTAAACTCCGAAGTAGGCTTATTGTGAGATTGAAACTATTGTATGGACGGTCATTTCTAAAGATATTTTCCAATTCTAATAACGTTGGGTTTCAATTATTTGCCAATACGCTACCTGCGCGGGTATTGGAGCTCGATTGCCTCCCGTCTGGGTACGAGCCGGAATCGAACTCGGCTCCTCACAATGAAATACATCTAAATAAATAACACGGACTTCACATTGTAATGCGGCCTCCATACAAAGTATGTTTCCACTACAATACCGACGTTCGGAATGGGGGAAAATGGAGCACACTCGATCGGGAGAAAAATATCAGTGCTGGCAACACTCGGGCTTAATTCGTGAACGTTTTGAAAACCCTGAATATTTTGCTATTTTGGAGTATTTTGTGTGGGCAATTTGCCAATAACAATTTATTGAAGAAGCAAGTGTAATAGAATTTTTGGATTTTCAAATCATTGAACTGTAATTGAGAGCAATAGGTATACATTCAAGTGCACTCCTGTTAGTAGAGACTTTTTGCGTCCCTATAGAGAAGAGCCATTAGAATCATCGGCAATCCCAAGCTCACCGATACTATAGAACCACTTTGCCAGCAACGTAGAGACATTTATTTATTAGGATTGCCAATGAGTAATACTAAACTAAAAAAAGAATCAACCAATGGATGCGTTCCCTGTGCTCACTCTGTAAAGGCAACCACAGCTAACGCAGGTACCACATTGGATATTGTATCACAGAGACAGTAGTAGTAGAGCTTTTTTGTGAAAGAGTTCGTTCGGGGAAGTACTACCACCATACCTATTTCTGCCGCAAAGCAGTAGTGCTCGCATTGCTGTGTTCCGGAGTAAGGGTAAGGGTGCCGATGAAATTACAGGCACATGAGACTTTTCATCTTTATGTCTCAGGGTGGCGGGCGCAGTGCAATGCCACATAGAGCGCGTCCTAGGTTGACCTTTGAGGAAATGCACTGTTCATAGGCAGAGGTTACCGCTTAACATCAGGTGGGCCATCAGCTTGTTCCGTCATTCAAGTAGTATAAATATAAATATAAAAAAGAGACATCGGATCTCTGCGTGTTCTGCCTCATCTACAACGGGGAATAGTCCATCAAGCTTTTCATCTTCATTCTGGCATCGAGATTTAACCATCATTCTTCACGGCACTGTGACAAAGCTCATCCACACATCATAGAACCTTTTCTCGAATGACTCGTTTCCCGAGATATTTTCTTTCTAGGATGTGTTTTTCCCGATCTGAGATTTTCCCGTATAGTTACATTACATGAGCCGCTCTGAGAAAAATGATTAAAAAAATATTCAGGGTAGATAACGCTTCGACCACCTTATATCAGATGGGCTGTAAGCTAGTTCTCTCTTCATCAACTAGTAGATGTCCACTGCTGGACGTTGCCTCCCCCATAGAATAGGGGGAATTTGCCATAATCACTACGCTTGGCAGGCGGATTGTTGATAGCAGTAGGTATTGGTGTTGAGTACTCAGGTAGATGCCAAGGTATTGGTGTTGAGTACTCAGGTAGATGCCGCTTCCAATCTCCTGATCAGTTTTCACGGGAGGAGGATAGTTTTTTAGCGTGTCCTTCGTCAGAGGAAGCAATATTATTGTATAAACTGGCTGATTTAGCGTTAGAATAATTTTAGTTTTTTGTTTTTTGTATTTTGATTTTATGTTGTATTCACGGGACGATGTTGTCGCTCAGCGACAAAGTCCTTCTAATAAATTAAAAAAAAAAAAAAAAACTTAGTTTTATATTTCTTTGTTTCTGTGTGTGTGTGTGTGTGTGTATGTGTATGTGTGTGTGTGTGTGTGTGTGTGTAATTTTGTGTGGAATATTGTTTCCATGGTTTGTCTACACAAATAAATGTTTTTTCTTTCTTTTCTTTCTTTCTTTTCTTTCTCTATTTAAGGCCAGACATTCCATGACACTAGTTTATCTATCTGTTTGATAAAAAACCGGCCAAGTGCGATTCGGACTCACGCATGAAGGGTTCCGTACCGGGTTACTACAAAAATGGCAAAAAAAACAGGTTTCAAAAATTATTGCACGCAAAAAAACACATCCAAAAACTAACCTCGCAGAGCATCGTTTAACCTACATTTGGAAAAATCACGTTAGTTGTATGGGAGCCCCCTTAAATATTTATTTAATTCTGTTTTTTAGTATTTTTTGTTAGAGCGGCAACAGAAAAAAAAAAGAAAAGAAATACATCATCTGTGAAAATTTCAACTGTCTAACTATCACGGTTCATGAGATACAATGTGGTGACAGACGGACAGACGGACAGCCAAGCCTTAGTAATAGGGTCCCGTTTTACCATTTGGGTAAGGAACCCTAAAAAAGGAGATCGCGCTCTGCCCTGAACTTAATGACTCTGTTTTTATATAATATCGTCTATAATTTGTTTGCCACTCAGCAGTCAAGACTGATGATTAAATATTCGAAGTACCTACACTTTTTTTGGAGTTCATTAACCCTGAGTTTAGCTTTCATTATTTCTTATATTAGGTACCGTTCTTGAATTTTAGAGTATCCTTTATTTAGAAGAAGGTTCTGGATACCCATTATCTCGGTAAATCAATATCACTTTCAAAGATAAAACCACTTCGTAACGCACAAAGCTAGCACCAAAATCTTTTAAAGATCGCAACTCCAAACAATGACCTACCAAACTAATGATTAATTCAAAAGTCTTTGGATTCCTTTGTACTTTGGGGCTATGAAACTAGCGATAAACGCTATCGATGAATCTGTATCTAGACAGCGGTGGAATCTGTATCTAGACAGCGGTGGAATCTGTATCTAGACAGCGGTGGAATCTGTATCTAGACAGCGGTGGAATCTGTATCTAGACAGCGGTGGAATCTGTATCTAGACAGCGGTGGAATCTGTATCTAGACAGCGGTGGAATCTGTATCTAGACAGCGGTGGAATCTGTATCTAGACAGCGGTGGAATCTGTATCTAGACAGCGGTGGAATCTGTATCTAGACAGCGGTGGAATCTGTATCTAGACAGCGGTGGAATCTGTATCTAGACAGCGGTGGAATCTGTATCTAGACAGCGGTGGAATCTGTATCTAGACAGCGGTGGAATCTGTATCTAGACAGCGGTGGAATCTGTATCTAGACAGCGGTGGAATCTGTATCTAGACAGCGGTGGAATCTGTATCTAGACAGCGGTGGAATCTGTATCTAGACAGCGGTGGAATCGGTCTACTCAAAATATTGTACTAGAATTGCTAATTTAAACATGTGAGAACTACTGAACCTTTTATGATTATGTTTACAGCAAGCGAATTGAAAAATGGCAAATTCACCATCTCCTTTTCATCATAAGACGAGCAGGTGCACGGCTTGGTACCACCCTTACCTCATTAGTACACCCTCTATTCGTACTAAACGTTTCAGTTCTACCTTTATAATGCGAACTGCTAAGGCGTGGAATTCACTACCGTCGACTGTCTTTCCTGAAAACTATAATCTGGGTCTCTTCAAGGCTAGAGTGTATAGGTGCCTTCTAGACCTTTGTGCTCTATCTTCGGCCACATTGTCACTTACCAACAGGTGAGATCGTGCTCAAATAAAGGTATCTCAAAGCTATAAAAAAAACAGCCTTTGTCTACCTACCAACTTCATAATCAGACCATGAAACGATGACAGAATTTTCTAGAGACAATGATATTGTTTTGTTATTTTGTAGTACTTTATGTGTGAATTTCATCTCAATAAAACTCTGGGAAGTGGGGCAAAATTTACTTGCAAGATTTGATTGTAAGATAGGTGTTTAACTAAATAAAAATTTGTAAAAAGTTAGGAATTTACATCATATTTCGCTGAACCTCTTGCACAACTCGATCAAGTAAGTTAGGTACTTGTTAACTCACACTTTGTAAGTAAGTACACAAGTGTAACTAAGAATGAGAAACCATAAAAAGGATAAGAAGAGTAATAAATATTGTTACTTTTCAACTAATGTCTTACCTCATCAAACCTATAATAATCTATTAAATCACATACGAATGTATTAATACCCTATAACCATCGGTATGTCAGATTAAGGATAAAAAAATCAACATACATACATACGCCTTTTTCCCCGAAAGAGTACGCAGAGCCTTAATGGGCCTATTTTCACCGTGAGTCGCACCGTGTTTTTTTTTTTTTTATAACATTGATAGACCTTTGTTTGTCCATGATCTCACCTGTTGGTAAGTGACGATGTGGCCGAAGATGGAGCACAAAGGTCTAGAAGGCACCTATTCACTCTAGACTTGAAGAGACCCAGATTATAGTTTTCAGGAAAGACAGACGTTGGTAGTGTATTTCACTCCTTAGCAGTTCGCATTATAAAGGTAGAACCGAAACGTTTTGTGCGAATAGAAGGTATACCAATGAGGTAAGGATGGTACTGAGCCGTACGCCTGCTCGTCCTATGATGAAAAGGAGATGGTGGGAATACAGACAGGACAAGTGGTGAGCTCATTGCTGCCATTGCTTCCTATGACTGACTCCATGCTTCCAGTACAAACACATTCTTTAATAAGCTAGCAGTCAGGACAATTTTTTTACCAACGAATCTTGCTAACAAGACCAGGAATCCTGTTAGTCGGTCCACTGAAATAAAAACGGCCAAGTGTTAGTCGGACTCGCCCATGAAGGGTTCCGTAGTCGAAAGTAACATAATTAAATGTTTATGTTTATGAAATTAAATGTTTTTTTTTATTTTTAACCCTAAAACGTAACTCTATCTGTCCGTTCTCTTTTCACGGCTAAATCAATAAATATATTTCGATAATATCTGACAGTAAAATAGGAATAAATAAATAAAATAAATAATGCTGGACAGTTCACACAACATTATCTAGCCCCAAGCTAAGCAGAGCTGGTGTTATGGGTACTAGATAACTGATATATACAATACATTACATAGATAGATTTTTTTAGTCATACATGTAAAATACCCAGAACACCCTGAACAAATATCTGCAGATCGTACAAATATTTGTTCCGTGGCGGGAATCGAACACGCAATGTCCTGCATCGCAGGCGAACCTTCGCTCGCCGCGCCACAGAGGTCGTCACGACCTCAACAAATACAATGTGGATGAAACCAAAAATGATAATACAAAAAAACCAAAAATCTTGTTTTTTTTTCCAGCTCTTATATCTCCCATAAATAATTGGTTGGAGAAAATTGTATTGTATTGTATTGTATTTTTTTTTTATACTACTTGGATGACGGGTCAAGCAAGAGGCCCACCTGATGTTAAGCGGTACCTTTGCCTATGAACAGTGCATTGCCTCATAGATCACGTCCACCGTCCGTCGTATTTATTGCTTACATGTACCTACAGTCAAAAAAAAAAAAAAAAAACTGTCTGTGTGTCTAGTCTGTGTAAATACAATCTACTCTCAAATAATATAAAAAATACAAAAATACAAAATGCTTTATTTGGAACAAAAACATGGGTACAGTGTATTGAGTACGATAATAAGCGCAGAAGTTTTTTAAATAAAACTGTGGCGCGAATATTAACACCCTCCTCCGAATTTACACCATAACCACCAAATGGACCACGAGTAATATGAATTCCCACCATCTCCCTTTCATCACAGGACGAGCAGGCGTACGGCTCAGTACCATCCTTACCTCATTGGTATACCTTCTATTCGCACAAAACGTTTTGGTTCTACCTTTATAATGCGAACTGCTAAGGAGTGGAATACACTACTATCGTCTGTCTTTCCTAAAACTATAATCTGGTTCTCTTCAAGTCTAGAGTGAATAGGTGCCTTCTAGACCTTTGTGCTTCATCTTCGGCCACATCGTCACTTACCAACAGGTGAGATCGTGGTCAAACAAAGGTCTATTAATGTTAAAAAAAAACATGTTGGTCACACCAGCGTGACAATCTGAAGCCCGATTCTCGTAATAAAAAATAGTCAAATTAAAGTTCGGATCATGTTACGATCTAGTGCCGATGTCACAAACGTCAAAAATGGTATTCTGCTCACCTGACAATACAACGCGGAATGTGATTATATCGAAATGTGACTGTAACTTGAATGTTTCAAAGTTTTGAGAATTCTCTCTTTCACTCTTTACAATTATTATATAGCACTATCCTACTCTAATATGTGGTCGCAAGAACCGAAAGTAGATTATGTTATGTTAGTTGTTGTTATGAGGGAACAGAATACCAATTTTTCAGTCAATTTACAATACAATCTCGTTTCAGTCAACTTGCAGTGTGGTTATAAAATAAATTAGAGAATTGGGCTTCTGGTGGGACCACCAGTCGGCACCCATTATTCTGGTCTTACTAGGAAATCGCTGTTTCTCTAGCCTGAGAGTACAAGCTATGAAATAAAACAATCGAGATGAAAAACGCCCCAACAGAACGAGGGTCCGTAATTATTAAATTGAAAAGCGTGTTTCCTCCGACAATGGTAGGGTTGACAGAACAGGCCTCCAGCTAACTTCAACTCAAACTAATCTAAAGGCTGAGGGGGTGTATTATGTAAGCCCTATTTAGTAAAATTGGGTATTTATTTTGATTTTGAATAAATAAATAAATAATGCTGGACAGTTCACACTACATTATCTAGCCTCAAGCTAAGCAGAGCTTGTGTTATGGGTACTAGATAACTGATATACTTAATACAATATATTACATAGATAGATATTTTTATTATACATAGAAAATACCCAGAACACCCTGAACAAATATCTGCGATTGTACAAATATTTGTACCGAGGCGGGAATCGAACCCGCAACCTCCTGCGTTGCAGGCCAAGCTTCGCCCGCCGTGCCACAGAGGTCGTCATACTTTAAGACATACGTATTACGTCAAGATATTATGAATCTTTATTGATTAATAACAGTAGTTTTTGATTCATATATGTATTGAATTCACTAAGAACTTCATAAGTAAGTCACTTTTCGTAAGACCGGTAGCGCCATCTAGTTAGTAAAACCTACTCATGTTTTTATTTCTGGTACACTAAAACAACAAAATAAAAAGCTTAGTTATTATGTATGTATTTTTAAGCAGCTTAGTTTTTTTTTTTTTTTTTCTTTTTTTTTTTACCTAAAATAGGCTTGCGTTTGGCTACATCTCACCTGATGGGAAGTGACGATGAGACCTATTTAAGCACGCTCGCCTAGAAGATGCCTATAAAATATTTTTCAAGATACATACATACATATAATGAAGTAGAAACGAAATTATTCATCATTTTGTATGATTTTAATCACAAGTTGTGTATTTTGCAGTAGGAACTATATTTATGTCAAATAAATAAAATTAAAATATCTTCTAATGCGATAAAAAGTTAGTTATAGATTATTTAGCACGGGGATGCAGGACTTTTATTTAATTTGTGACACGGGGGGTGACAAATTAGCTTTGCCGTCTGTACCCACCCAACAATACCTTTTTATCTTATACAGCTTGGAGTGACGAATCAAGCAGATGGCACACCTGATGTTAAGCGGTACCCTCTGCCTATGCATAGTGAACAACTTATATCATCCTAACAAGACTTAGGTTTCATAAGACCTTACTTACTACCTTCATAGCTAAATTATAAACATACTATTTCGAAAAAGATAACACAAAAACAAGTAATTAATTTTGTAAAAATTTAAAAAACCCACAACGCCATGAAACGGCTTAACCGAAATGATCAAACATAGCTAAGAAAACTCCCGACAAATACACCTTTCAAACCAAAAAATAAAATCGAAATCGGTTCATCTGTTCGGGAGCTACGTTGCCACAGCCAGACACACACACACACAGACACGTCAAACTTATAACACCCCGTCGTTTTTGCGTCGGGTTTAAAAAGGTGAATTATGTTCTTGGTTCCTATACTCAAACAAAGCTCTTTTAAAACATCCAATTTTACTGACTCCATTGAAAATTGAAATTTAGCCTTTCATTGCCAAGTATTTTCTTATTTAACGAAAAACCACCATGAAAATACACCTTTAGTAAAATAAGTTCTAAAACTTTGAGGCTTATTGTTGGCCGTCGGCAAGACTAACCCGTCTATTCAAAAATAATTGCTCAGTGATTTATAAACACACTAATTTATTTTTGAAATTTAAATTTGTAAATTAGAGTCCCCCTCCAAAAACGTAGCTATTTCTGTTTTAACAAATGAGCAACTTCAAACTTTCTGCGATACCGACGTGAATGAAACTCAGAAAAACTTTGTAGAGGTTTCGTTAATTTCTAAAGGGTTGGGAACAAAAACGAAAAAATAATTATTAATAAAAACAATTTGTTTATTTATATGGCATTTAACAAAGTTTTTTCTCAATATTATTATAATACATCGTTGGTATTGACATCGATACTCAATTATCACTAATTATATACACTTTGACGTTTAAATAAATTTACACCAAGACTGCTAGTGCAACACAATAAACCTACACTGGGCCTCAATAAATTAATTACACAGTTACAATACAAAGCAAATCAAGAGAATCCTAGATGACTAAAAGTACATAAACAATCAAACTCAACAAATAGACAAAGTTAATCACTAAACGAAATTAGATTTACAATTAGGGCACAAGACTTAACTTTTCAGCTAAAAGTAGGGACACCTATGGAAAATAATCTCTTTTTGGTTTCGATCTCACTTCTCACATCTAACATCTGACGCTGCATACCTTACCATACCTTCAATAAGACGCATCAAAAACAAAATCACAGTTAAAACTCAATTTTCCCTTTCTTTCATACAGACCAGCTCGATCCCAACATACTAGCCACTTGATATGAGCCGCACATGAATCATAATTTAATTATATCTCTAGAAATATCAATAAATATTTTTATCGAATCCCATTCACTATGTTCATCACTCGAAACTGAAAGTTCGCCACTAAGAGGCGACCCTCGAAAGCTCTTATCCTTCAAGGAAGGCAAATTGGTCTTCAATATATGACTGAGACCGGCCGCCTCAGCTGGTCGTCGTGAGGGCTGTGCTGCGTCGGCGTCACGGGGGACACGGGGGACGAGGGGGCCATGCCGTGATACTGGGGGAACAGGGCAGACGAGAAATGCTTCGGTGGAGCCGACGGAGACGTGTACAGCGACGAGTAGAACGACGACACTACCGCGGCGGCGGATGACGAGACCGTCGGCAACTTCTCAGACGGCGCCATCAGCTTAGAGAACTGCAGGTGTTCCAACTGATGCGGGAAATACGGCGACACTGCCGGGTACGAACCGCCGAAGGCCTCGAGGTGTCCCACTGAAGGAGCCGGCCCGGCGAAGTACGGCAACGGGAAACTCGGGAATGCGCCACCACCGGGCGCGCCTCCGGCCCCGGAGGGCTTGGGCTTCCTGCGCGGACGGTACTTGTAGTCAGGGTGCTCCTTCATGTGCAGCGCGCGCAGCCTCTTCGCCTCGTCGATGAAAGGGCGCTTCTGCATCTCAGACAACAGCTTCCACTCGGCTCCTAGCCTCTTTGATATCTCCGAGTTGTGCATCTTCGGGTTATCCTTCGCGATTTGCCTCCTCTGCAGCCGCGACCATACCATGAAAGCGTTCATTGGCCGCTTGATGTGGCCCTCGGACTGTGGCGAGCTGGCGGGCAGCGGCTGCGGCGCGCTCGCATACTCGGGAATCATGCCGTGGTGCATGGAGAACGCGTACGGGTGGTGACTCAGAGTAGACATGATTGAACTTTTATCGCTAAGTCTTGATCTCTCAAAGCATTAACTCTATAATGTTGTATGGCACAATACAGTGAATGAGCACGGTTGAGGTACGATTGTGTCGCGTCGAAGACGGGCGATAGACTGACGAGCTGCTAGTGCGGCCGTGTGGGTATCGGTGCGCGGGGGGCGCGGTTTCGGGGCGGAGGCGTCGCGGCCAATCAGAAAGCCACGAGTAGAGCCTTCGCCCTCCCTTAACTAAGATGCTCTCTCTTTCTCTCACACAATAGTTGTTGTATCGCCGTCTCGCGGTAACAATAGAGTATGGTGTGGTGCGTAACATTCGTACAGCTGTTGGGACTTTGGGAGCCGTGGCGCGGCTCAATGCATGATGTAACTTGGGTAATAGAATACACACTAGCTTTTTTGATTATTTCCAGAACATTGATATGTCAATAAACCAGAGTTATAGGATCTAATATAGTATTATTATAAAATGTAGGTAGGTAGATTTTATAATATTATTATTCCATTAAAAAATGAAATAGGTGCAATAAAACGCCTTGGCATCACGTTTTTGTAATAAAACGTGTAAAATTGGAATTTTACTGATCATTCGACTCGCTAACGGCATTTGTTAGTTCTCCCTATTTGCTATGTCGCCAGAGTTTTGATATTATGACATTCATATAACAGAACACTCGAATAACGATGGTAAGATATCTTTCTTGATATTTCTATAATGATAGAAAAATAAAATATTGCACGTTATATATGTTTTCACACTAGATAGTATATTTTATAGTCTTGGACGATACGTTAATTGGTACTGACCTTTTTTACAAGTTTATGTATATGTACTGTCAATAAATAAATAAAAATAATAATAATGCTGGAAAGTTAACGCAACATTATCTAGCCCCAAGCTAAGCAGAGCTTGTGTTATGGGTACCAGACAACTGATATACTTAATACAATATATTACATAGATAGATATTTTTGATTATATATAATAGAAAAATACCCAGAACACCCTGAACAAATATCTGTTCCCAGGCGGGAATCGAACCTATGAAGTCTGTTTGAATCTATGTATTTTCATGTAAAGTCACGACTTTAATTCGCATGGAGGATATCCTCAGCTCAGTTAGATCCGGGCATGCTAGAGGGTAGTCCAAATAACGTAATTGGCAAATAACCAATTTTACCCATACTTCCCTTTTGCTATGCTGTCCTAGAATTGTGGCTGTCTTAAACCAGTAACCGATGACATTTTGGAGATTGCAGGAATTCAGTGGCTGTAGGCGGATCAAAACCGTTCACCGTCGCATTCTATGGAAACTTTTATCTATCAGTGGACTTGATGACATCTAGTCTAGTAAATATGTAGGTAGGGTACTACGTCTAGTGAACGCGCCTCTATCGCTTTTACTTGATGGCACTTGACACCAGCTCGACGTTTCAAAATGATCCTTAAGGATACGGAATAAGGAATATTTTATTTTATAAAAACGGGAAATTTGAAATAAGGAATATTTTATTAGTCGTATTAAATAGTGATGTCAGTGTTATACTGGACGCACTTTACCTACTCTAGTCCTGGTGGGTTACTATGAGCTCATATTGCCATGCAGTTGATAAACTATTCAGTACAAAATATTGGTTCCGTGATGTCCGCAACTATATTTAAAGGCACAATCGCAGAATGTCTACAGACTTCTGCGATTAAAGTTATTCAACGATGAAAAATGACAACGATGAACCGATATTTTGTACTGAATAGTTTTTGAACTGAATGGATATAAGAGCTCATAGTAACCCCCCTGTTCTATTTCAACTTGTTAAACAACAAGTAATTACTTTTGTAAAAATTCAAAAACCCTCTACGCAATGAAACGGCTGAACCGATTTTGATGAAACATAGTTAAGAACACTCCCGACAATTTCACTTTTCAAACAACAAAAAAAAACTAAATCGGTTCATCCGTTCGGGAGCTACGATGCCACAGACAGATACACACAGATACACACAAACACATACACACACACAGACACATACACAGACACGTCAAACTTATAACACCACGTTGTGTTTGCGTCGGGGGTTAAAAATCAACATACAAAAGCTAATTCCCAGTTTTGGTAAATTATTACTGTTTAATTATTCTGTAAGTAATGATTGCGGCAGTGCTTTTAACGGTTTGACCACCATAAAACTATGAGACCACCATAAAATCTTTAAAGGTCTCATACAATTCAAACAAAGTAATACCCGTTTTTTTATTCATACTGCCGTTGAAACAGTAAGGAATGAAATACAATGAAGACAAAGAATAAATAACAGAAATTAAGCTGTAAAATAATTATTTTTCTTAAAAGTATGCCGCGTGCCCTTTCTAGGAAGTTATTAATAATTGTAAAGTCTAAAACGACTTATTTGTTCATTTTATTTCAATATAAATCAAGATACAACTACCTAACTTGATAGCACACTTAGCATCATGAAGGGCTGTAGTGACTAGTAACGCCATCTACCGATTAAAAGTGGAAAGAAAGTAGAAGTAGAAGTTTTTCTTGTAGAAGTTTGTAGGTACCGAATTAAATGACTCCAATTTAATTGCATAAAACAATTTTATGAATCTAAAGTTGTTTTAGATTTAGTTTTATTTGTATTGTAAAAGCATTTTCGCTACATCTTAGCGTGGGTAGGTAATGTTATTAAGATTATTGCTCTAATGGGGAGACACACTGCTTATTTATCACGCTAGGTGGCGCATAATCGCTGGTGTCGTTTCGTAGCAAAACAAAGGTCTATCAATGTTAAAAAAAACTGTCAAAATTGTCTAATATCAATGGATAATTTTAGTAAATAAACATTAAATAATAGTCTGGTATAAAACATGCCTCTGTGTAGTGCATTTCAGTGTAAAAATAAAGTTACACACCGTTTCCCTTCTGATGAGAAAAAGAAAAGACCACTAAATGACAAGCACCAGCGATGGTGGCGCTATCTGAGATTAGTTTTGCCTGTGGCTCCCCATTTGTAACTAATTTCATGATTCAAATAAATATAATTATAATAGCTAATAGTGAACCCCAAGGCATAATTTTCTCTACTTTTCGATAATTTTGTAAATTTTAACAAGTTTTAATATGTGAGGTTAAAATTTTGTAACCGATTTTTACACACTTATACCTCCCGCCGATCAGTGCTATTACGTAACTCTGATGTTAACGGTTTCGATCGATTTCACTGCTGTTTTTACTTGAAATGAAGTTCTCGCGATTTCATAATTTAAAAAAAAGTTGAATAGGTATATGATGCGCAAATATGTTGCAAACATAACAACTTCACTTTTTGGTAACGATCGATTTTAAGATTTTACTCCCCTATATATTTGCGTACAATGGGCCTTATAATGAAACTAGATTTCTAAGAAGTAAGCTCCAAATAAATATAATTAAAAAACCGTAGTCATATTATTTGAGCTGCACGTTCTAAGCACGCTTACCAAATTGAACAATACGTCAATAAAAACATTAAAATCGGGGTATGGCTCAACAATAAAACTTAGAACAAACTAAATATGGATACCTAGCTGTAACAAAGGAGGGATTATTACAGCTAAGTTACATTTACTTAACAAAGCTAAGAGTACCTGCTTTACTTTGTCGTGTGCCGCCAAGGACTGTTGTTTTAAATGACGTCGTAAAGTAAACTTCTCACAGATAACTGTTAATGAGGGGTTTTCGCGGCCGTTTCACATCATTCTGTTACTATCACCACAGTTAAAATAATACTAGCTATCACACAAAAGCACTGTCAAAGCAATTGTTAATTTTGGCAACCACATTTGAGTCAGCGCCATCTATCAAGCCAGATCGAACTACTTTTTTTATTCGAAAATGAAATGCACTTATTGGTATCCATATTTTCGAAAAGGTTAAATATTACACTAATATTTTAGAATACATACACAATTGTGGAAACGGCAAGGCTAATTTGTTCCCCCGTGTCACAGATTAAATAATAGCAACTTGGTGTCTACGTGGTATTTTTTTTAATTCATTTATTTATCTAATTATTTTCTTTAAAATATATAAATCTAAATCCCACTTACTTCGACGAAAGTACCCACTTATATGAAACGTCAAAGTTACGATGTTCAGATGTCTTGATGTCTGTTTGTGTGTTTGTTACCCAATCACGCGAAAACGGCTGAACCTATTTCAATGAAATTTAGTACACAGATTATGACTTGGATTGAGCAAAAGGCTACTTTTCATTCTGGTAAATCGCGAGCGAAGACACGGGCGGATACTAAAAAAAAACTGTGATTATTTTTTTTTTTAAAAAACCTTTCTATTTCATTATTTTTTCCATCCACTTTTCCCACTACAACCAGTTTTTCAAGGTTATCTGGCTGTCTTCGGGATATGTGTCCAAAATAACTGAGAACTCGCTGATAGCAGAAGGTGGAGAGTCTGGTCTTGATGGCCAGCTGGTCAAGTATAAACTTACTGGTTCTTATTGCCATCCTCGAGATGCGAAACATTCCCTCCAGCACCACATCTCAAAGCGTTTATCTTTTTCCTATCAACCGCTCGGATCGTCCATGACTCGGAGCCATACAGAAATATGGAGAAGACCAATGTTCGGATGAGTCTCTTTTTAGTTGCGCTGGAGACCTTTCTGTCCTGCCATTACGGCTAAGTAATAAAGTATAATAAATAATAATAAATAAATAATGATGGACAGTTTACACAACATTATCTAGCCCCAAGCTAAGCAGAGCTTGTGTTATGGGTACTAGATAACTGATATACTTAATACAATATATAACATAGATAGATATTTTTTATTATACATAGAAAATACCCAGAACACCCTGAACAAATATCTGCATATCGCACAAATATTTGTTCTGAGGCGGGAATCGAACCCGCAACCTCCGGCGTCGCAGGCGAACGTTCGCCCGCCCCGCCATAGAGGTCGTCTAATAGCCTCGTATACATAGTCGTATAATCAGCCTAAAGAACCCCACTGCTTGACATAGGCTATCTATAAAGTATCTATTATCCAGATATGTTTTTTTTTTATACTACTGAATGACGGAACAAGCAGATGGCCCACCTTATGTTAAGCGGTATCCTCTGCCTATGAACAGTGCATTACCTCATAGGACACGTCCACCTAGGACTCACCCTATGTGGCATTGCACTGCACCCGCCACCTACATAACATAAAGATGAAAAGTCTCATATGCCTGTAATTTCACCGGCACCCTTACCCTTCAAACCGGAACACAACAATGCGAGCACTACTGCTTTGCGGCAATAGGTATGGTGGTAGTACTTCCCCGGACGAACTCTTTCGCAAAAAAGCTCTATACTACTAGTACATGTCCCTCACAGAAAGCAAATAAAGAACCACAATCGCTTAAAAGATTTTAGTTTCTTCACAGTGTGTCTATATACTTATTTCAAACCCCACCCTGACACGTGCAGCTCTATTAATAAAATGGACACTAGTACAAAATACATATGAAACAGTTGTGCCACCTGAAGACCGCTGCAAGCGATCTAAAGGTAGCTCAACTGATCCAAAGCACTACTACTAATCACAATCAAATCCAACTGTTTCATATGTATTTTGTACATACCTTGTATTATTCTTTCTGTAAATAAATACCTGACACTAGTTATACATACATACATACATAGACACACGCCTTTTTCCCCGAAGAGGTAGGCAGAGCCACAATAGGCCTCTTTTCACAGTGGTTTGCACCATCGTGGAATATAGACGTGACAAGTGGTGAGCTCATCGCCGCCATTGCTTCCCACGACTGACTCAGCTAACGCTTTCTTCCAGTAATAACACATTCCATAATAAGCTAGCTACCAGCCAGGACAAATCTTATACCAACGAATCTTATCAACAAGTCCGGGTAATCCCTTAGTCGACTTTTACGACATCCACGGGAGGAGACGGAGGGGTCTATTCTTAGGCCGGACACACCACAGCACTAGTTATATGGCCTATTTTACTAGTCTTATAGGTGTAGATACTTCGTACATACAACTCTCTACACCTATCCAAAGTAAGTACCTATACAAAGCCGTACATACCCACTACATCAAAAAAATAACATGAGCGCGACCTTATTAATTAATTAAAACTCGTCAAAATGCGCCTTTCACCATTTAATAAAAATATGAAACTACATCGCACCTAATTACTTATTTCACGACACTGCAGCAAAGGGCTCGCGCCTCCAGTCATGTGGACTGAGGTTTCAGCCTTCTGTGGTTCAGGATGTTCACCTCTCTTTCTACCATCGTATAGGAGGAAAGAGCCAGCTGAGCATTCTCGGGGTTACCAACTTGTAAAAAGCTTGTACCCAATCAGTAACATAATCTTTTTTTTTGTCTAATTAATTTAATTAAAATACATACATTTATTTACAGAAAGAATAATACAAGGTATGTACAAAATACATATGAAACAGTAACAGTAACTGTTCAGTAGCGGTCTTCAGGTAGCACAACTGTTGTGCTACCTGAAGACCGCTGCTAGCGATAGGTAGATCAACTGATCCAAATCACTACCAGAAGGAAGCGTCCCTAAGATGCTGGCTGCATTGCCACGCTGAATGGCAATACTAATGCGTTGAGCCAGATAAGAGCCAGCTCTCGGGTCACGCGTCGCTAATTTAATACATGATTATTGACCGCCTTTGACCTCGTCTTACCTGCCTAGGAAAAGATCCCTCCGTCTCCTCCCGTGGATGTCGTAAAAGCCGATTATGGAATTAGACAATGACATAAGCAGCAGCATCCACCCGAGAACTCACCATCAATACAAAACACATACCTACGTCTACAGGTCGCGCAACGTGTTATGAGCGCTGACCTTCAATGCGCAGTAGTATTTTTTTGGGTCTGTATAGCGAATGCGTGAATGTACACATGCGCAATTAACCCCACCTCTTTTGCCGAGCGCTCATAACTCGCTGCGCGACCTATACCAAGCATGGTGATTAAATCTCAGCAGCTTATACGCTATAATTCCCACTCTACCAGAGCTACTGGTAAATTTTGCCCTTTCAAGGAACATGTCCCCTTAGCTGGCAGCCTTGATCCCACTAGCTAGTTAGTCTGCCATAATACAGTTCACTCCCAATGGCAACAATGGTCGGGTTGCACAATATAGGCTGGCTTAATGCCTATTCGCGCATCTTCCTATTTTAATTTTCTCAAATTTCCCATGACACCTCACCCGAGTCACCCAACGTACCATTGTGGTAGCGCTTCCTTTTTTTTAGGGCCGTTTGCACCGATTGGTTAACCGATAGTTATTTATTTATTTATAACATATGGCACACAAAACAGAATTCAACCGAAAATTATTATAAAAGTACATTACAGAAATTTTTAACTAGGTTATATTCCAAACCATGTGTACAATTCACGATTATATAAAAACAAACAGTAAAGAAGATCATTATCTAACAAACATTTTACATAAAACTAAATTAACATTTAAAACAGAAGGTGTAGAAAACACACTCTTTTTCAAGACCGGATAAAGTAGCTATTTTAAATTTATATAAATTATTATTTAAAACATCAATCGAGCTGCTATTGCTGATTAACAAATCGTTGTATAGGCGACACAAGTTATCTGCCCATTAACTTCTATCTATCAAGCTTTTGGCTTTCCTGCCTCCTTTTCCTTACGCCACTCTCCCCCCGGTCCTGCACTATCCTTATCCAATAATCACTCAATCATCAATCAATAATATCTGACCACGAGGACTGTGTATGTCATCTGACTACCAGGCTGGTGGTCTGCCGTTGGCCACCATTCCATTACTGCCGTAGTCCGTCGCCCGTCATTCCTTTCTAGCCAATCAACTGATACGAGTATTTTTGTTAGTTTGATTAATCAACTGTTAGTTTTCATTCTTTGTTTTTTTTCTGAAGTTGAGAAATGGTCATCTTTTTATGCATGGCTGGAATTAAGTATTTTTCACTATTAATTATAAAACATAATTGGCATTTATAAAGTAGTTATCTTTCAAAATAAAGTTTGTGTCTAATCCAACACCATTTTTAAAAAGAAATAAGTTTTTTTACAAGCTTTTATCTTCTTTGACCTAATAAAGACAAATCTTGAAACTGACATTTGAACCGGTTAAGGTTGAAGTCTAGGTTGGATATAGCTGAGTTTGGGCCCTAACAGTGGCAAATGCCGCCATGGCTTCGGAAGAATGCGCAAGTGTACCCGAAGTCATAGCACTAAAGGCGTTAAGAAGGAACATAGTGGTGGTTTTAGCCGGTAGGAGTCCGGCATAACCCTACTTTCACCCCTGTGACAGTAGAGTATCAATTATGGAATTCCCCACATAAAAAAAAGGATCGAAGTTTGCATACCTGTCAAATTCCGATGACAATACGATATTACGGTAAAAGCGAGCAAATCTGTAGATAGAGTCGGAAGGTGGGTAAACGCACTCCTCGATGGATAATAGTAGACTGACCGTACTTAGGCTCATTTTGATCAGCACACGGTTTCGATCACTAATTTTATAAAAGCTTGTAAGTATTTACAAATATATTTTAAGAACTTATTCATGGGATATCTCTCAAAGAGCATAACCAACCTAAGTTCTGATTAAACTCTCGGTGGCAGTGTCTCCTCCTGCCTCCTACATCCTCCCATACCGCGAGAGGATCTATTATTTTTCAGGAGAATGCATTCGTTAATGGCCGCCAATGATAATACACATTGTGGAGGCGACGCGGAGGCAATCCCATAACGCAGCTTTTCATATGGATATGTTTAATAAACTAATGAAAAGGCATCTGTATTTTTTTTCCTTCTATTTTCGTAGTATACGTTGTACTGTGAGTTGAATGAGTTTATTCAGAATTGTGAGTTTTCATGAGCTTAGATGTCATTTCAATTCTATTAGATGTCATCTCTCATGTCTCTCACGAACTCACAGATCCGCACTTTTTCTTTTTTTATACAACTTGGAGTGACGGATCAAGCAGATAGCCTGTAGGGCAGTTAGGGCTTGTACACAAAACTGCGATGCGACGCGGCATCGCAAAAATCTGCGAGTTCTTACACTTACATCTTACTACTTGCGAATTCGCATCACGTCGCATCGCAGTTTTGTGTACAAGCCCTTAAGCGGTACCCTCTGCTGTTAGCGGTAACAGTGCATTATAACATAGGTCACGTCCACCTAGGATGCACCCTAAGTGGCATTGTACCGCGCCCGCCACCCTGAGACATAAAGATGAAAATTCCTGTAATTTCACCGGCAACCATACCCTTCAATCCGGAACACAGCAATGCAATCACTACTGCATTGCGGCAGAATTAGGTATGGTGGTAGTACTTTCCTGGACGAGCTCTTTCACAAAAAAGCTCTACTACTACTCTCGTTTACTGTCCTTTCAATATCATCTTCATGCTTGCCGTCTCTTGTAAACAAAGTTCCCAAGTATACAAACTTTTCTATGCTTGTTTTCTCCATAGATAAAAACGTTACATGCCGTCGTAATTCATCTTTTTGTAGCCAATGAAACAAAATAAATTTATAACATCACCCCACTATTTTAACGCCGCCAAATCAGAAACAAAGAACAACAGAGCGTTCATGGCCACAATAAAAGTATTTAAATATTTGTGTAAACACCAACTCTGTGACGATAAGATAACTGCTATGCATTATTAAACCTTATCGTCTCCGGAATAAGACATTGGCTAATAAAAAAATAATAAGACAGAGCGCGTAATTTTTTTTGACAGCTCCTTTTTCTTTTCTGTAGAAATCTTTCGCAGATTTAAAACAATGAACACAACCTAATGACGATAATAATGTCCTGTGTTTCAAAATAATAGCTGTTTGTAGTTTAAATACAGTCCGTTTGGTGCAATGGAAACCATTACGGTATTTAATTCGTCAGAGGAAATATATTATAAGAAGTGACTTTCATACAAACTTTAACACCCTTTTCTAACACAGTAGGGCGCGAATTTTCAAAAATCATTTCTTAGTGCGCGCCTACACCCCTTTAAGAATGGTTGTGGCAAATTCCAGACCTCTTTGGCCCAGTAATTTCCGAGAGTTCGTGATGAGTGAAAAGAAAAGTCGTGAGTTTCGTCAGTGAATGAATGAGTGAGTGAGTGTGTGGACTTCTGTTTCATAATTATATTTAGATTTGATTTACACATCTTAAATTTCACTATGCACATTTCTGTGTCCTTTTACAGCCTCTATCTATCCTAGGTATTTAATAAATCTCAATAAACCAAGTAATGAATCTAGGTATGATGTATGTATGTTAAGATGTATGTAACGATGTTGTAACGATGTATATAACGATGAAACGATGATCAAACATCTCTTGAATTTCGAAATAGATGTGATGATGCCATTTTGGTGCAACTTATTGTTTCATTTCGGACAGATTGGATGCGTGGGAAATTTATTTATTTATTTTTTTCAATTAGTAAACTTTGTTTTTCTGTCTATTTTTAAATTTTTGATTGTATTTTCTTTATAACTTAAGTGTCTAAATTATATTTTTGTATCTGTTTTTATGTTTTTGGTTGTTATTTTTTATTTATTTTTCTGTTTTTGTCCTACTGTATTCCTAGTATTCTGTTTGTTCTTTTTGTTTTTTGTTGTGTGCCAAATAAATGTTTTTCATTTAATTTTTTTTTTCATTTACATATATCTTGTTTAAGGTGGATGGTGACGCTTGAGGCGCGAAATTCCATTTTTTTGTGTTTTTTGCTCATTACAGCTCATCAACACTTCTTCAGATAGCGAAAGTGGAGTTTGCGAGAACTAAGACACTTAACACACATGTTTTAATTGATAGTATCTCATAAATATCATTAGTTTAGCTACGATACCCCCTAAACACATTTTTACAGTGTTTTTTTTATGGGTGTCGTAGCTAAACTGATGATATTTATGAAATCAATTAAAACATGTGTGTTAAGTATCCTAGTTCTCGCGAAATCAACTTTCGCTATCTGAAGAAGTGTTGATGAGCTGTAATGGGCAAAAAACACGATAAAATTTGAATTTCGCGCCGCAAGCGTGAGCATTCACCTTAATAACATTTTTAGTCAACCTATCAGAACCTTCTATATTGCAAACACAACGTTGATATCCCTGTGAGTGTATGAAAGGGTTACCACTACTCATTAAAATAACATTCAAAATGTAACTCTCAGATGATGTAACAAAGTTGCTTTGCTTTTGTAAGCGGTGAATACCAAGATGCCTTCCAGGGATGGCACAAACAAGTTCATTATGCACTTAGACAATTAGTGTACGCCCGCAGCGAACTCAGTCTTTGTCAACCCTGAGAGGTATTGTTATTTAGTCTGTGCCCTGAGCCCTTCCGTTTGCCCTGCACCTTAACGGCCATTCTTGTTCTCTCATTAAAATTGAAACTTCAAATATTTTCCTTATAGACATGTAACGGAATTGACATTGTATCGAAGTAGGCAACCCTGTGGCGATGCTATTAAAGATAAGATAAGATAAGGGACCGCTGATAGATTGAAACTATGAGGGCTAGAAGGTGAGAAGGTCACACTCTGAGGTTATGGTCTAAGTTTTACATTCGTTATCTGGACTGAATTGCGAGTCGAAATGTTGTTTTTTTATGGTGAAAATTATGAATTCCTAGCGGAGTTCTTGAGAAATTTAGTAACACCATACAAAAAAACACAATTCGGTACCTAGTTGAGAGAACGAATGACAAAACTAGACTAGGGTCTCAGATATTTGTTTTACCAACAGCTGATGAATTATTGAAAAAGTCCTAAGAATTTTAAAGCTAAGGTCAGACCAACGCGTTCAGCCCGCGTTCTCAGTGGCGTGCACGATGGCGACCTATGGTAAGATAATTGATCGCCACCGTGCTGACTGACGCATTCAAATCGTAGCACCCGTTGCACCCTAGATCCTATTCATCCAGTGCTGATCATCATCAGCCCAGGAGCCTGAAATCGTCGAACGAAGAAAGGAATTTCAAAAATTCACCCTGTTGTTGTTTAAGTTTGTATAAAAAAAGTCGTGGGCTTTACACTAGTACCTACTACAAATTATATAACTTTTGAAACTATCATGGTTTTGTACATACTTTTCACTGGAAACGGGATATACTGTGCCGAAATATCGGGAACAGATAAAACTCAAGAATAAATAAATAAATAAAATAAATAATGCTGGACAGTTCACACAACATTATCTAGCCCCAAACTAAGCAGAGCTTGTGTTATGGGTACTAGATAACTGATATACTTAATATAATATATTACATAGATAGTCATTTTTTATTAAACATAGAAAATACCCAGAACACCTTGAACAAATATCTGCGATCGCACAAATATTTGCTCTGAGTGCGGGAATCGAACCCGCAACCATGGAAAATATCCCATTTCTAGTGAAAAGCAACAACAAATTATGTTTAGAAATTTGTACAAATGCATGCTGTGTGCATCCGCCGTACATCTATCGAGGTAAAGTCTGGATAACCGGTGAAACCTGGTTAAATCCGGTGGTGTGTATCCGGGTATGACGGGTATGACGCAGTGCTTACATTTCAGGAGGTCAGTTCTAGCTGTAGTGAGGTAGAACTTAGTAAGGAATGTTTTACAAAACTATCCGCTTATAGTGACCATAGCAACGTTCGGTAGTTAGTCACTACCAATCTACACTAATATTATAAAGAGGAAAGATTTGTATTTTTGTGTGAGTGTATGTTTGTAATGAATAAACTCAAAAACTACAGTGCCGATTTCAAAAATTCTTTCACCATTGAAAAGCTACAGTCACCCTGAGTGACATATGCTACCAGGGGGGGGATAGGAGGGGGGGGGGCTGTTTTTCATCCTGAAACTACCCGTGCGAAGCCGGGACGAGTCGCTAGTATTTAATGTTTGCATAAATAGGTGCAACCTTTCACTTGAGGCCCGAAATTCAAATTGTATTGTGAAGATTCACCAAAGGTGAAGGTTCACCTTGAGTGACATAGGCTACCAGGGGGGGGGGGGGGGGTTGGATAGGAGGAGGGGGGGGCTGTTTTTCATCCTGAAACTATCCGTGCGAAGCCGAGACGAGTCGCTAGTATTTAATGTTTGTATAAATAGGTGTAACCTTTCACTTGAGGCCCGAAATTCAAATTGTATTGTGTTTTTTGCTCATCATAGCTCATCGACACATTTTGAGATAACGAAACCTGATTTTGCGGAAACTAGGAGACCTAACACGCATATATTGATTGAAAGTATATCATAATTATCATTAGTATAGCTTAGTATTATTTTATCTGTGTTTTAGCTTAGTAAAATACATTTACATCTCTCATATTCGGTAAGTAGGTACTTATCACCCCCAAATGGGGTTTGTAGGTGACCAATTAGCGCTCTAGGGTAATAATGTAGCAAGAAAAGCCCTAGGGCGGTAAGTAATTAAAAAAAAACTTAACTCTTTAAAAAAGTTCGCGTACATCTAACCATCATACTGGCAATAGACATCATGCATTCAGCCCAATGACAAAAGAGGTCGCTTCGCTATTCAGCCTTGTCTTCGTATGAGTATAATAGTCATCAATTTTAAATATCGAACGGCGAAGCTCAATTTTGTTTTTGAAAAAAATAATTTAAAAAAAGATGAAAAAGGGCGGGAATAGAAAACTTTTACTTTAAATACATATTGTTTGTTTTTGGGTTTTTTTTATAATTATGTGCTAATTAGGAAAAAAACATGAGTTCTGCAAGTGATGAAGATTATTTTTTATTCTTGTAATGCCGGTTTTTTCTTCTTACCTCACAATCGAGATGTAAAGCAAAGTAGTTAGCTCGGGTGTAAGCATCAATGGCACCCTCGAACTATAGGCGCCCTCGCTGCGCTCGTGCGCCTAAATATCTCGGGCTGCAATTGATGCCTTACAGCCCTTGGCTACTAATCTACTGTTATTTACAGAAAGAATAATACAAGGTATGTACAAAATACATATGAAACAGTTGTGCTACCTAAAGACCGCTGCAAGCGATCTAAAGGTAGCTCAACTGATCCAAATCACTACCAGACGGAAGCGTCACTAAGATGCTGGCTGCATTGCCACGCTGAATGGCAATACTAATGCGTTGAGCCAGATAAGAGCCAGCTCTCGGGTCACGCGTCGCTTCGACCAGATGCCCTGAAAGAATTTTGAAAATGCGAAGGGCCCCGGAACCCCACGGACACAGAGTCTCGACCCCGAAAGGCTCAAATAAGTAAGCTCTGTCGAGACTTCCATATTTGCGTCTTTTGAGGTCCTCAGCGGATGTTTTAGCTATAAGTT
This sequence comes from Operophtera brumata, assembly GCA_932527175.1. Lineage (NCBI taxonomy): Eukaryota > Metazoa > Arthropoda > Insecta > Lepidoptera > Geometridae > Operophtera > Operophtera brumata. Next base: position 22,685,156 of record OW052235.1, read on the forward strand.
TTTTTTTTTTAATACTATATGGAAGACGGATCAAGCAAGAGGCCCACCTGATGTTAAGCGGTAACCTCTGCCTATGAACAGTGCATTACCTCATAGATCACGTCCACCTGAGACGCAACCTACCTGCGCCCGCCACCCTGAGACATAAAGATGAAAAGTCTCAAGTGCCTGTAATTTCACCGGCACCCTTACCCTTCAAACCGGAACACAGCAATGCGAGCACTACTGCTTTGCGGCAGAAATAGGTATGGAGGTAGTACTTCCCCGGACGAACTCTTTCACAAAAAAGCTCTACTACTACTAAGTATACGAATGTCAATGAACAAAAAATCACTGTACAAATAATTGAATGACATTCGTATGCGAAACGTTCCACCTCAAGCTGAATTCATTCATATATATAAAGGATTACATCAGGGGATGGGCAGCAGCATCCACCTGAGTACTCAACAGCAGTACAATGATCACCAATCCGGTGATTATGGCAAATCCCCCTGCATGCTGGGAGAGGTCTCGTCTAGCAGTGGACGCCTAAAGTCTGCTTATGATGATGATGATTTATTTATATACAGATTTGGTATATTAATAAAAGCAAAAATATTTAAATGACTAAATAAATACAAATTTAGTAAGGCAAAGTTAGTTGGATGTCATAATCAAATTAATTATATAATTTTAAAAGCGAAACGAACCCTATTTCTTAAAGTCGTAAATTTTGTAGAAACTTTTCGGGAACAACCTACCAATTTTCAACTTATTGTTTTTATAGATAATATCGACAATCAACAATCTTGATAAGTAATACTTAAATATTTGCCCTTATACTTCGCTGCTGTCGTTGTGAGTGGTTAGCCGTAACGCCAACAAGTGGTTCTGCCGGAAGACCAGCGTTGGTTGCTAGCTTGCTGTCAACCAACTCATGCTGAGGCTCATTTTGTTACTTGAGTTACACCTCGTACCTTCATATCTGTTTCTTCTTAGTTTAATACGTGTTTCCGTGTAGCTTTTGTATACAAATAAATATATATTCCTTCTTTTTTCTTTCTTTTCTTATTTTCTTACACTGTGCCTCAGTCAGCAACGAGAATATCAAATCTATTTATTTTAAAGCTATATAAGTTCTGGAGCATAGCTTTGTTTTAAGATATCGCAAGTAACGATGATGTGGTATGTTACCAGGTATTTGCAGTTACTAGCAGTTTAAACTATACATGCAATTCTAATTTAAAGTCGTCATCAAATTTAGTTACGTTGGCGTAATATTTCCAGAACAATTTTCGATTATAAAATTAGGGAAAATCCAAACGTGTGATTTCGCAATTGGGGTATGAAAACGAAGTACCTTTTCACGTTTTATACTCGTAGTCTCGGATATAAAAATCTCGTAAATCGGATGACCTTTTGAAGTTCAAAGAAAATATGAACGTAAGTTCGGCAATAGTTCAAAAACAAAAGTTCTACTGAAACGTGTCTTTGCGAACGATTTCAGCTCAGGTAACTGCCTAAAACGTGAATTGGGTTTCAACAAAAAAGATGCTGAAGTAAAACTTTCAATTTGCACATTAAATCCACGTTTTAGTGTACACTAATTCTCCGGACATTTCAGAATGATGTCGAGACTTCCGACAAAATACAAAATATCCCGACACAAAGCTTATTGTAAAGTTCTATGGTTATGTCTGATCACCAGCATGTTTTGAATGGTTGAACAACTCCAAAATCTGACAGCCCTATACTTGTCATCATCATCATCATCATCAACCTACTGCAGTCCACTGCTGAACATAGAGCCACCCCGCGCAAGTCGTCGCTCCACCTAGCCAGAGGGTGCCCTACACTACGTTTGCCAAGACGCGGTCTCCACTCAAGAACTCGTTTACTCCAACGGTTATCGGTTCTTCTGCAGACATGACCGGCCCACTGCCACTTCAGCTTGCTAATCCTCTGGGCTATGTCTAGAACTTTGGTTCTCTGTTGGATAACCTCGTTTCGGATCTTATCCCTCAGAGATACTCCAAGCTTAAGTTTATGGACCCATCAACCTGTTAGTATGTGTATACTATACTTGTGACGTGCTGCAAACGCGATGATTTCGCGCTGGCATGTCTTTGGCAGCGCGTTTCCAGCACGTCTACAGCACCACAAAAGCAGGCTCGTGACTTTGTACGTGCCATAAAGACCTTGCTATAGAACCAAGCTTTCACTGAATACTTTATTCGAATCCAGTCGGTGTTTTGGAGAAGAACGCGAAAATCAATTCTCTTTATACATAGTACTGCTACTACTTTATCGTTACACCGGTTATTTCTTAGTCACCCTACGTTAGGTAAGAGACCAGTTTGAGGTATAGCCCCGAAAAGGGCCTGGTGACCGATTACCAGTGTGGTGAAAGGATTCAGTGCGCCTCGCAGAGGCTCCTTTCATGCCCACGTCTCATGACTTATTGTTAGGATTTCTGGTTCTAGTACATATCGGTTTCCTACACCGTTTGAGAGCACTATACATTTTAGACTCAACAAATTTTCGAGTGGAAATATTAATTGGTGCACGACCGGGATTTGAACCCACGATCTTGCGATCGAAAGTTGGGGTCCCTCCTGCTAGAACATCTGTCCTCTCTCTGTATAAGAATACTTTCACCAAGACCGCTCATCTAATTGGGAAATATTAACTTTAGCCATTGATTAGGTAATATGAATTCTTGAAGACCTCGGTATAAAACAGGGACTATATGCTCGCATACCAAATGTGTACCTCCGTGTGTATTGAGAAGTTATTTTTCATGAAAAGACCTTCGCTTGATCGCGATCTCATACCTGTTGTTAAGTGACTGCGGCCGACGTTGGGCATGAAGATCTAGAAGGTAGAAAAGTCACGTATCATGGAAGTCTATATTTTTGCAATTCTAACTGTTAGCTTAATAATTGATCTGTGAGCCAAACCCAAACAAACTTAGCTCTAAAAGTAATCAGAAACCTAGCATTAAGCTAACCGCACACTTCAAATAAAGGCGGGCCACGCTAAACAATGGCGGAGGAAACAAACAGGCTAATTTGCGCGGCGCGGTTCGCGAGCGGCACCGCAAGCGGCAATTTGTTAAGCGCACGCCCACGGAGTGGTAGTCCATTGTCGACTGCTATACGATACTGTTCTATTTGGGGAATACGCGGGAATCTGCAGTTTCTAAATTCAATTTATTTTATTATAAAATGAACCGCATCCGGGAGACACGCATGTTCAGCTACAGCCGTTTTTTTTTTTTATTAGGTTTGACCAAGCTTCTGTACTGGCAAGAGAGAAGTTTTGGGTGCCAAGGAAAATACGCGAGGCTATAGAAATTCACCGCCATTCGAACTTCAACAGAGACCAGGGATGCATGTTGCCGCATGCTTGGAAACCAATTCTTGACACTGGACCTGCAAAGTCTTTGACAGCGATAGTCAACTATAGTGAGTTACGTGTGTTCCCGCCTTTACGATGATCGGCGCAGTACGGGCGATGATTCATGCCATTCGGGTGATGACGGGAGTGCGAGCGTTGCCGAAGTTCCGGCACCTACCAGTCGTGAGCTCCGGGCGCGCGCCCGCAGTTATCGCCGAAAAGCCGTCGCTTATACTCCTTGAGGAAGGGGGTATTAAGTCCCAGAAACTCGAGTCGGGTGTTTGACTCGGAACAAGTACCTACGTGAGTTATTACCGGTTTTTTCAATTATAATATGAATGTTAGTGGAAGACCTAAGAAAAGATAAATGGATTGCGTGAGAGATGATATGAATGAGAAGGGAGTGAAGGATGAGGTGACGGCTGACAGGGGAGAGTGGAAGAAAAAGACGTACTGCGCCGACCCCAAATAAATTTGGAAAAGGGCAAGACAATGATGGGTTCGAACTCGAAAGTGACTTCGCGTGGACCCCCATGCCAGTAGCTCAAGTCGGTGGTATGACGTGGAGTAAGGGAAAAACCCCTGTACCGATGAAGATCATATTCGAACATACCAATTTTATTCACGTAACCTACCTACAAAGTTTCATCAGAATCAACTGAGCATATGCTGATCAGCTTAGTTGCTCAGCGGCTGTTCAGCACAGACAAGAACCCCAGACCGTTCCGGATAACAACCAGACAAGAGTTCCGTAGTCATCAAGACAAGGAACCCTTTCGCCATGTCTTTGAAAACTTTGAAAACTATCACAGCTAAGAAGGCTTTATAAGTTAATATGCATAGTTGAATAACTAATAAAATATACTTGGAGAAGTAACAAGTAATTAATTTTGTAAAAATTAAAAAATCCCTCAACGCAATGAAACGGCTGAACCTATTTTGATCAAACATAGCTAAGAACACTCCCGACAAATTCACCTTTCAAACAAAAAATCTAAATTGGTTCATACTTTCGGGAGCTACGATGCCACAGCCAGACACACACACACACACAGACACGTCAAACTTCTTCGTCACCCCGTCGTTTTGCGTTGGGGGTTAAAAAGGAAAAATTCGTACAAATTCCATTGAAAATTACTTAGATGAAGTTGTTAGTTGCCCCGGCCTGCAATGCTCTAAGGTTGCCCTCTTCTAAATCCACAAATTGTGACGGGCAACTACGGGACCAGAAAAAGAGCGAAGAAAGATAGCAAGTCGCTTTTTAAAAATTTAACCGTAATTGTATCTGAACTTCTGCGATTACTGTTATTTAAAATACATTCTTACACTTCCTTAGAAGGTCTTTGAAATTTCTTCTAGAAATTTTCAATTACAAATATACTTTGGAGATGACCAAGTTGTAGATAACTTCAATACTTCAGTCTGAATAAATATATTTTACATCTCTCATATTCGGTAAGTAGGTCCTTATTACCCCCCAAATGGGGCTTGTAGGTGACCAATTAGCGCTCTAGGGTAATAATGTAGCTAGAAAAGCCCTAGGGGCCTAGTAGTAGTAGAGCTTTTTTGTGAAAGAGTTCGTCCTGGGAAGTACTACCACCGTACCTATTTCTGCCGCAAAGCAGTAGTGCTTGCATTGCTGTGTTCCAGTTTGAAGGGTAAGGGTGCCGGTGAAATTACAGGCACATGAGACTTTTCATCTTTATGTCTCAGGGTGGCGGGCGCAGTGCAATGCCACATAGGGTGCGTCCTAGGTGGACGTAACCTATGTGGTAATGCACTGTTCATAGGCAGAGGTTACTGCTTAACATCAGGTGGGCCTCTTGCTTGTTCCGTCATCCAAGTAGAATAAAAAAAAAAAAAGGGCGGTAAGTAATTAAAAAACTGAATGCATGATGTCTATTGGCAGTATGATGGTTAGATGTACGCGAACTTTTTTAAAGAGTGAAGTTTTTTTTTATATATCTTACCGCCCTAGGGCTTTTCTAGTTACATTATTACCCTAGACCGCAAATTGGTCACCTACAAGCCCCATTTGGGGGTAATAAAGACCTACGTACCTCACAATCGAGATGTAAAGCAGAGTAGTTAGCTCGGGTGTAAGCATCAATGGCACCCTCGAACTATAGGCGCCCTCGCTGCGCTCGTGCGCCTAAATATCTCGGGCTGCAATTGATGCCTTACAGCCCTTGGCTACTAATCTACTATTAACAAAGTCGGCTGAAGGTGGTATCTTGCCAGAGCACTCCTGAAATAAATTAGCCCAAAGTGCGAACAGACTCTCGAGCCATCGGAACACTAGGCATACGCATAGGCACTGTGATAATACTACATATTTGATGGCAAATCCGAAAAACAACCACTACAAAATTCTTTTCGCGTTTATGAAAGCGTTTTCGCACTCATATCAAAAGTCGTACGTCAATGGATACACGCACCTAAACAGTGTTCACATGTAATGATTAGCGCGTCGTGTGAAAACAGGCAATTCGCGACTCCACTCATAGTAACTATTGATTACTCTACGGCATATGTTGTATAAACTGTTACTTAACCTATAACACTGCGTTTGTTGCATTGAACGTGATTGGTGGGCGGGAAATACACGCTGGTGGTGACTTATTTGTAAATTGGTTGGTGATTAGTTTGGAACAGCTTTGAGGGATCTGTGTGTGAAATTACAGGAAATGAAGGCATCTACACCCAGAGTGTGTCTCAATAAAATTAGTTCACACACTTTGTATATTGCAATAGGAGAGACAGAGGTACATGATTGCATTTATTAAGTAAAAGTAAGTGCTCAAGAATTTAACCCAATACGTTTATTAAATACTAGCGACTCGCCCCGGCTTCGCACGGGTAGCACCCGGTGAACCCCCCCTAAGACAATCTCCTGGTTCTAAGCTACCTCCCCACCAATTTTCAGCCAAATCGGTTTGTGCGTTCTGGAGTTATAGCGTCAGGAAGGAAAACCCGACTTATTTTTATATAGTACAAATTTTACCAAGGATCCCTAATTTTTTTCAAAATGAAATGTAGCCTATGTCAAATTGGAAGAATGTAGCTTTCTATTGGTGAAATAATTTTTTAAATCGGCCCAGTACTTTTTGAGCCTATTCATTACAAACATACAAAAATAGGTACAAATCTTTCCTCTTTATAATATTAGTGTAGAAGTATAACATTTATTTACAGACCTACTAAAACAACTATTACAAATACGTATCTACAAAATACAAACCTAAAGACCGTTGCAACATCTTAATATTTAATTTTTCTTTCATATCAGTTAATCATTCTTACGTATTATTTTACACGAACAATTGTTACTTTGATTTCAACAGGTAGTAGTTGTTACTATAAATTACCTCAATAAAATAAACAAAACCAGTTTGAAACAATACTTAAACACAGAATATACTTATCTCGATCTGTTAAACGTTTTTACAATGTTATCTGATCGGCGTATAAATAATATTTTACAATGGTTCCGTACACAATGGTACTTACCTTGTTCTCATAGCTTGTAAGGGTGGTTGTAATGTAGGCCACTTGAAACTCAAGTACTTGTATGTAATCGATATAGTTATGACTCCAATATGAGGCATTGAAATTTTATATTAAGTTTAATAAGAATCAAGTGCCAGCCGACTTAAGTCCAAGTCTGGGAATTATAATAAGCATTTCAAGTGAATACTGAAATATTTATCATTTTATACTTTCAATTTGACTTTTGGATAAATAATAATTTTATCACGAGTGAAATTCTGCGTAACGTCTGTTTCTTCGTAGCCGTAGAGGCGTAGAGCTTGCTACGTCGCGTCGTCGATTCTAAGACTCTTCTACGAAGAGTTGAGTTTAATACAATCATGTTGAAAAGCAAAAAAAAATATTCTTTAAGGCTAGAGTGAATAGGTGTCTTTTAAACCTTTGTGTTCCATCTTCGGCCACATCGTCACTTACCAACAGGTGAGATCGCGGTCAAACAAAGGCCTATCATTGTAAAAAAAAAAATATTTTTAGACCAAAAAGAATTGTAAAAAAAACGAAAAGTTTTTAAACCAAAAAGTTTTTTTTTTTTACAAGCTTTTATTAATCTTGCAATGTATGTATGTTTGTCTCGGTGGAATCCGAGTGGAATCTTGCAACTTAATTTTGAAGCAGTTATCCTCAACCGATTGAGCTGAAATTTGGTATACCTGTCAAGTTCCAATGACAACACACAAATGTAACAGCGAGCTAATCTGATGATTGAGACGGAAGGTAGACAACGGAATTCCTCTATGGATAATAGTAGACTGGCCGCGTGCTTAGGCTTATTTTGATCAGCACACGGTTACGATCACTAATTTTATAAAAGTTTGTTATTGAAAAATATATTTTTCAGAAAAAACTATTTAGAATACGCATATATATTTTTCGTAAATAAGTGAAGTAGTCAAAATGTAGAAAAAATGTCAGCTGTAAGAAATAATTCTAAGATACTTCATACTGGGTGGGTTCACGGTCAGTCGAGCACGGCTGGGGTGCAAATCGAATCATCTCGCCAAATTGAGCGCTAATTCCCACCCGTGGGAGCGATCGCCGCGAGACGCCGTCACTTAGCATGGGGTGACCATACCGTGGATATAACATGAGACTTTAAAAAGAGGGCTACAAATATTCATATTTAAAAAAAGTAGTTCAATTTAGCTCGATAGATGGCGCTGACTCAAGTATGCTTGTCATAATTTGACGACCTCTGTGGCGCGGCGGGCGAAGCTTGGCCTGCGACGCAGGAGGTTGCGGGTTCGATTCCCGCCTTGGAACAAATATTTGTGCGATCGCAGATATTTGTTCAGGGTGTTCTGGGTATTTTCTATGTATAATAAAAACAAAATATCTTTGTAATATATTGTATTAAGTATATCAGTTATCTAGTACCCATAACACAAGCTCTGCTTAGCTTGGGGCTAGATAATGTTGTGTGAACTGTCGAGTAGTATTATTTATTTATTTATATATTTTTAAATGCATTGTCTGTGCTTTTGTGTGATAGCAACAAAATACCACGAAAATATATCACTACGTTGTTGACTTTGACATTTCACTTTATTTTGAAAGCTAGGTTCAAAGCAGCGCCATCTATTAGCGCATGATTTGAAACGTCCGTGAAAACCCCTCATTAAACCATAACGAAGACTCAGACATTCTTAATACATGTTGGCTTTCGTATCTATTAGTATGATAACGGTAAGATTGCGTGTCTTGTATTTATATTATATTTATATTTATTTATTAGAGTCACCAACATAGTATACACCGAAAAAAGTAAATACACACAAGATAGTTAAGTTATACATGCCAAGTGCTACCACAATTATAGTTGACTAACAACATGCTATTAATAATAAAGAGCGAGAACAGATTACAAAATTAAAAATAAAACATTATCACAAATTAATTAAAAAACACAACATGTCCTACAAATTGAAATTAAATTTTAACAAAACAAACATACATATAAAACCTTAATTTTAAGTGAAAACATTACTTAGCGAGATTTTTCCCAAAATTGGGTAAGCTTCCGTAGAACAAATCAACGCCTTCGACCTTAGACACGCAGTTATACTGGCGAACCATCCTGTTCAAAGGAGCATTAAGGCGCGATAGGTTCTCAAATGTCTGTAGAATTTTAAAGTTTTTGATAAGAATTTTCATAGTTTTCTATGAAGAAAAAAATATGTGATATTCTTGAGCTTTTTATCTAGTAAAATCAATAATTAAATACAATATTTGAATTACTTCACTCGATAAAAAAAAATAACAAAGATACCTCCTTTTTAAAATTTAAATGCTATTTTTCACTCACTTCTCTCACGTTTTAATTTTTGAAACATTTGGTTACATGTTAGTTATTATTTGAGTTAGTGAATTCATCAACAAAATTAAACAAAACTTTGAACGACATTTTTATATAATTTTTTTAAACATAAAAACACGGTATCAGAGCGTGCGCTCGCCTTCTTCGCCTCATACAAAAATGTTCGTTGAACCTATAGCGCCTTAAGCCAAAGGTTGGTCTTGCAACAATCGGCCTGAAAAACTTTAAAGCTAGACGCCCTGGGCAGCCTTGATGGAGCAGAAAAGCGAAGAGAAGCCAGCAACTCCGGGGCTTCCAAGACGTTATTAACAAGCTTAAAGAGGAAAACGTTATCGTTATCGTTTATGGAGGACACTTTGTGATTTTAGGGCTTATGACTTTAATTTTAATTTGATTTACCTATTTAATTCTGACATTCTTTTGTATTTTTGTAATTTGCATGCTAGATAAGGTAGAACATAATTGGAACTTACATACTTATTTTTAAGACCTAAGTATATGACATTATGTTCAAGCAAATAAATATATCTTTATCTTTATCTTTGTCTTTTAAGCAAGTGCCTTCGATCCGCTAACGATCTTATCTATCTTTTGTATTTGAACCTACAATAAAAAAGAAAATAAATCAGCATCGTCCACCGTTAAACGTCCACTGTTGGACGAATCTCCTCAATATAATTAAATGGGCGATTTGCCATAATCACTGCGCTTTGCAGGAGGATTGGTGATTACAGTATAGGTGTTTAGTACTCAGGAGGATGCTGCTGCCCATATCCTGTTGTAATCCAGCTTTTCCTCTTTATGTCTCAGGGTGGCGGGCGCTTTGCAATGCCACATAGAGTGCGTCCTAGGTGGACGTGACCTATGAGGTAATGCACTGTTCATAAGGCAAAGGTTACCGCTTAACATCAGGTGGACCATCTGCTTGTTAAAGAATAAAACGCTATTATGACATGTACGGGAGGAGACGGAGGGGTTTACTCTCAAGTCAAACACCATGACACAATAAAATAATTACTACTTACCTTATCATTTTAATAAAGCTTGGAAGTCCCCTAACTGGCTCCGGACCCAAGTAAGCCGATGCGGAAACAACATGGCACAAAGGGCAGAACACACCTCACCAGCATATCTGCTATATCCGACTGCATCCACCCACACGAGAGGACCTTTTAGAGGCGGCCAATAGGGGCGTATAAGTCGCAAATTACTGGCCAAAAACAATACAAAACAAAGTCGAAAAAAAATAAAAATAATTTTGCATTCCTTGAATTTTACTTTACAAGCCCAGTGTAATAGTAGGTTATGCACTGGGGGGTTATGTCTTACGTCGCGGGCGGCATATTTAACCCTGAACGTAACAAGGAAGCGAGGGTCTCAAGCTGCCCAAGACGGCTTTATCCCAGAGGAGCATACTCTACTTTTCACACCTTCTGCGAGACAATAAAAATTCACTGAAAATCACAGCACCAAACACCGTCATTTGTTTCACAGATTTTTGAACAAACCTCTACAATGCCTAGTGGGCATTTTTTTACTTAGAGTTTTCCACGAGTTTCCACACGAATTTGACGTTCCAAATTCAGATCACTTTACCTCCCTTTGAACATTGTGGAGCAGGTGGTGTGAAAAGATAATTACTACAAGTAAGAAAGTCGTGCAGTAAATCTTATAAAAGAATCATAACCAAACAATCTAGAACAACGCTCTAACATAGCCACCCTACTCCGTTGGCTCCCTCCAGCGCGGGTACCAAAACATATCCCCATGAGAAACCGCGGGCACTACACTACTCGCCACTTGAAGATGTAATCGCGCCATTTTTATGTTTTCTCTTTTGAATTCCGAACGCCGATTGTTTTCTATGCCGGCCAGTATTTATAAAGAATCTAACAAAGAGTCTCGAAGTGTTTTTTCGAGTGCGACGTTATTGAGAACCTCTTTGTTTATTTTTTGGAATGCAATTAGGGGTAGAAAATTTTACTTGCAGTGCGAATGTTGACTTCCATAGTTTTGTATGTTGAGCTATAAATATTACAAGACCCCGATCACAGCACAGGACATTGGTGTCTCGACACAGTTCTTTTAACTACTGCAGATTATCATAGTTTTCAATTGTATTGTTTAAGGTGGATGCTCACTCACGCTTGTGGCGCGAAGTTAGTTTTTTTTTTTTTGATGTTTTTTGCCCATTACAGCTCATCAACACTTCTTCAGATGCAAAAGTTGATTTCGCGAGAACTAGGAGACTTAACACACATGTTTTAATTGATAGTATTTCATAATATCATCAGTTTAGCTACGATACCCCTAAATACATTTTTACAGGGCCTTTTTTATTTAGGGGGGGGCATCGTAGCTTAGCTGATGATATTATGAGATACTATCAATTAAAAAATGTGTGTTAAGTCTCCTAGTTCTCGCGAAATCAACTTTTGCTATCTGAAGAAGTACTGATGAGTTGTAATGGGCAAAAACACCAAAAAAAAAACGCGAAACAAGCGTGAGCATCCAACTTAAGCCACAGTTTCCTGTTACTGAATAAATATATCTTACATCTAAACACATAATAGGTAAGTAACCTAATCTAAAACTCTAAGACCGATTTAAATTGTTTTCTAGTGACACTTTTGTTCACCCATTCTACGTTTATCATTTCGTTTTCAATGATCATTCATATGTTCCAGTATAGCTAAGTTACCAAAACAATTAAAAAGTGCATTTCACAAAACACAGTACATTATTTTATTGAAACAGAAACGCCGACCGAATGTCGAAGTGTCATGAAATAAAATGAGAGTGGACATCGAAACGTCGTCGGCGTGAGATAAGCCAACTTTTGCCAGTTAACACCAGGGGGTGGCCAGGGGGATAAAAGTGGCGTTTATGTTATCTCGTTTTAATTTTTATTGTAAAAAGCATTGAGTTTCTATCTTTTGTCTGTCATCTATATTTAAATCGAACTCTTCTTGGTGTCTGTATTGTGCTCCTGTGGCTATATTCAGAGCAATGTTCACAGCCGGCAGAAGACTGTTGGTAAGGCGCGTGTTGATTATCCCATTTGATCTTAAATATTCGTGAGTATATCTATAAGTTTAGGATGTAGAAGGGCCAAGCCAAAAAATTGTGTCAATAACACATAGAGAATGATTATACTTATGTTTTCGTGAGAACAAATGAAAGTGAGGGTTTTTTTTTAACATTAGACCTTTTTTGACCGCGATCTCACCTGTTGGTAAGTGACGATGTGGCCGAAGAAGGAGCACAAAGGTCTAGAAGGCGCCTATTCATTCTAGCCTTGAAGAGACCCAGATTATAGTTTTCAGGAAAGACAGACGACGGTAGTGTATTTCCACTCCTTAGCAGGTCGCATTATAAAGGTAGAACTGAAACGTTTTGTGCGAATAGAAGGTATACTAATGAGGTAAGGATGGTACTGAACCGTACGCCTGCTCGTCCTATGATGTAAACCACCCCAAAGTGGGTTGGATATTTTAAATCTATGGTTTCTGCTCTGAAAAGACCTGTGGTTTGGATGTGTCCTGAGCCGAACTAACAACCTTCCGGTAACTTATCCTTTCTGACCTTAAAACAATACAATCTGGATTATCCCTTTTAAATAGTAACTTCAGTTACTTTGAGAAATATGACGGATTATATAAAACCCAACAAAAGCAAAACGGATACAAACAAGGCCATAAAGCTACACCCGCACACATTTTAACTTTAAAAAGGATCTTTTGTACATGCTCTATTCTTTCACTGCACAGTATTTTCATGAACTTTTATAGGAATTTGAACTTTGTGTCGTTGTGATAGCGTGTGTTAGTGTGTAAGAAAAGCTGCGGTGTTGACAATGGCCGCTTTCATTGGGCGGATGCAGGTTTTTTGACAAATGGCCAGCTGGGCGATTTGTCTCGTGTAGGGCGGCGCGGCCATAGATTAGCTACTTATACGTAAAAAGTAATAAAAAGGATGAACAATGCTTTTTTTATCCCCGAGATCTACTTTAACAAATTTTTCTTTAAATATTACGCCTTTTTAAATAACTCTAATGTCATAGAGATGATATGAAAAAAACGTATCCATATATAAAGTGTTTAAGAGTGAAGACTTATCATTAGCCTTATGATTCTAAATTTATATATATTTATGATGTTTTTTGTGCTGTTAGTCTTCCTAAAATAAAAAAAAAATAAAAAAAATAAAAAGTCGTGTTAGTTGCACCACTTATAACTCAAGAACGGGTGAACCGATTTGGCTGAAAATTGGTGGGGAGGTAGCTTAGAACCAGGAGAAGCACATAGGGGGGATTCGCCGGGGGCTATCCGTGCGAAGCCGGGGCGAGTCGCTTGTATTTTTATATTCACCAAGAAAAAAGTTTCGATAAATATAACAATTTGATAGTTATTACTATTTAGTTATAGCAGTAGAGCTTTTCTGTGAAAGAGTCCGTCCGGGGAAGTACTACCACCCTAACCACTTCTGCCGTAAATCAGTAGTGCTCACATTGCTATGTTCCGGTTTGAAGGGTATGCCGCATAGCACGTGTGGCCGTGACCTATGAGATAACGCACTTTTCATAGGCAGACGGTACCGCTTAACATCAGGTAGGCCGTCTGCTTGTTCGGTCATTTCAAATTGTATGAAAAAATCTTAGATATATAATATAGATTACAAATATTCAAAAGGTCTCAGGAAGTTGCTGGATGGAGGCGGCTCAATTTTCAATTAACGGTAAATCATATTAGATCATTATAATTGGAGTTAGGGTAGGTTTTTAGAGTCGGGGGACTGCAATGGAGAGTCGGGGGACTCTCTGCTAGCTTGCACGGTCCCCAAGTGGCTGGAGGGTGGCCTAGGTGAAAAGACCAACCCTCCAAAGGTGCCAAGGCCCGGTTTGGTCAGACCTGCCGCCGGGGCGATTTATGGTGAATGCTAACGCGACCCCATTTTGCCCCAACCTTTTTTTTTTTTTTTTTTTTTTTTTTATACTACTTGGATGATGGGACAAGCAAGAGGCCCACCTGATGTTAAGCGGTACCCTCTGCCTATGAACAGTGCATTACCTCATAGGTCACGTCCACCTAGGACGCACCCTATGTGGCATTGCACTGCGCCCGCCACCCTGAGACATAGATGAAAAGTCTCATGTGCCTGTAATTTCACCGGCACCCTTACCCTTCAAACCGGAACACAGCAATGCGAGCACTACCGCTTTGCGGCAGAAATAGGTATGGTGGTAGTACTTACCCGGACGAACTCTTTCACAAGAAAGCTCTACTACTACTTGGCGGAGGACTGCTCACCGGAGGGTTTTATAGTGGGTTCAAGCCCCACATACCACGGGGGTGACGGAAGGGAAATGCGAAGGCATTTTTCCCTCCTTAAAAAAAGGTAGGTGAAGGTGATCTGGAAGAGATCACTCTCAGCGGTAAGACCGCCCATTGCATACTTATATTTTTAATATTTTAATGTATTAAATTTTAATGTGGTGCCAAAGACTTCCTTACAAACTTTGATTTCAATACGTGGTGTGCAATAAAGAGTTATACACAGAGTGTTTTTTTTTTAACTTGGACAATATGGGCATTTCCGAATCCTTAAGAGATACGGGAAAACTGTCTTTGGAACTATTTACTCATTTTGTATGAAAACGATTTTAGCGTAGTTATTTTATTATTTATTATTTCTCAATAAAAAAAAAATTGTTTTGATCAAGTTGTTTTTTAATGCGTTTATCGAGACAGTTTCATGTAAGGACTGTTTCATTGTATGGGAAGAAAAAAAACAGAGCGGTAGAAGTTAGTAAAATTTAATAAAATGTTTTGTCATACAATTTGTTAGTAATGTGGTACTTACCTACGCCATCGCAATAAATGTTCAATATGGCCTCCTTCTTGCCGTATACAGGCACAGGCACGCTTCAACACACCTCTAGTGGACATTTTAGGGAAGAAGTGGTATATGTAAAGAAGTATAAAGTAGTTTTTTTTTTTAAGTTATGGAATTATGTTTAGTGTACAGTTGTAAACTATTGCCATAAAAGTTAATGCAGTCCGAGTTATTTAATTACATAACCGCCTCTGAACAAATATTTGTGCGATCGCAGATATTTGTTCAGGGTGTTCTGGGTATTTTATATGTATAATAAAAAATATCTATCTATGTTATATATTGTATTAAGTATATCAGTTATCTAGTACCCATAACACAAGCTCTGCTTAGTTTGGGGCTAGATAATGTTGTGTGAACTTTCAAGCATTATTTATTTATTTATTTTATTTATAACACTGAAGTTGTTTTTGTAAGTTGTAAACACAAAGTTGTTCACAAAAAAGCTCTACTACTACTAAAATTAATTTAATTTTAATTTTAACATTTAATTTGATGTAGTAGTAGGGCTTTTTGGTGAAAGAGTTCGTCCGGGGAAGTACTACCAGCATACCTATTTCTGCCGCAAAGCAATAGTGCTCGCATTGCTGTGTTCCGGTTTGTAGGGTATGGTTGCCGGTGAAATTACAGGCACATGATACTTTTCATCTTTATGTCTGAGGGTGGCGGGCGCAGTGCAATGCCACAAAGGCCCATCCTAAGTGGACGTGACCTATGAGGTAATGCACTGTTCATAGGCAGACGGTACCGCTTAACATCAGGTGGGCCATCTGCTAGTTCCATCATTCTAAGTAGTATAAAAAAAACTACCTACATTGCTTCTCTGAATGCCCACGTAGTTAGGCAAACATCTCCATCATACTAATCTTTGCCGTTTGGGCGGACAGGCCTAGTAATGGTCATAAAAGGATGTTATGATATTATATCATTTTTCCTCGAGCACAATACTGGATGTATACGCCGCCATTTCCTGCCGCCTAATGCGTTCTGCGGCATTAATATAATGTCCCTTTCTGGTACTCTCTATTCTGTGGCTCTTTGTGCAAACTTGATTTGGGAATTGATGGAAATATTAAGTCGTCGAGGTTATTGAAATTAATTGGATCATTGAATTGGTCATCATCATCATCATCATCAGCGTACAGAAGTCCATGCCTACCCCATAGAATGCTATGACGAAAGTTCTTGAGCCGCCCCCATCCACCGTTTTCCTGCGACCTTTATAATGCCTGGTCCATTGAGAGGGCTTCCTCATACGTCGGTCGATCTATCAGCCCCCTTATTCGCTATGACCAAACGTATTCGCTATAACCAAACGTATTCGCTATAACCAAACGTATTCGCTATGATCAAACGTATTCGCTGTGACCAAACGTATTCGCTATGACCAAACATATTCGCTATGACCAAACGTATTCGCTATGACCAAACATATTCGCTATGACCAAACGTATTCGCTATGACCAAACGTATTCGCTATGACCAAACGTATTCGCTATGAGCAAACGTATTCGCTATGACCAAACGTATTCGCTATGACCAAACGTATTCGCTATGACCAAACGTATTCGCTATGACCAAACGTATTCGCTATGACTAAACGTAACATAACGCGGGCTCGTTACGACATTTGCTTGTAATTTCCATTTAAAACATAATATTATGACGTAACACGTTATTGGCAAGGAATCTCCTATGGTCATAGCGAATGGGGGGCCAGTACCTTACCACAAGTTTCTGATGTTATGGAATCGCTAGCGAGACGATAGTCAATGTCAAATATTAACCAATTAAGTTATTAAGATTTCTAGTCACCCCGATGTCATTGGCCAATATTAGACACTGACTATCGTTTCGCTAGCGATTCGATACCGTCAGAAACTTGTGGTAAGCTCACCGAGTTTAATTTTAGTCCCGTTCCTCTAATTATGTCCATGAGTGTAGCTTCACTTATAATCTAATCAAATCTTGGAATCGAATTATCGACCACTTCCTGATATCAGATTGATCAAGCATATCATGGGCCCAGATTTGTCATGTTATCACACTATCATAAATGTCAAAGTTACGATGTTTGTATGTTTTTATGTTTTTATGTTTGTCACTCAATCACGCCGATTCGACTCAACTAATTTCTATGAAATTTGTACAAACATAGACTATGATATGGATTGAGCTATAGGCTACTTTTAGTCTGGTAAATCGCGAACGAAGCCGCAGACGGACACTAGTCAAATAGCTCGAAGGTTAGATAATAACGACCTCGTAGATATATCGAATTTCAGTCTCCATACAAAATACGCTCATACTATTTAGTGAAATACCTATACCCTTTCTAAAGCTATTATCGAATTGAATACCACTATAAACCCCATCTTAAAGTGTTAATCAAACTAAAATACGTCTTAGTGGCAATTCCGAGACTTCGTTCATTCCATTGAGAAGAGTGAATGATATTAAGCTGAGACAAAGTTGCGTCTTCAAACTCAATCACTTTGTCTCTATGACTAGGTTATTTCGTATACTCAGGATTGCGTGAATTGGTCGTTTTGAAAAAAGTGTATCTCACGTTTCCCTTTCGAAAAAGCGTATCTTATCAAAAACGTTTTCAATTGAAAATGATGCCAAGTTTTGCTGCTACCTACCGCACAAAAAGTTCTGAGATCTTAATATGTAGTACCAAGTCGGGCATACACAAAGATACTTCCGTATTTAATTCAACTGGTTAACATTAGGTGGGGTCTCAAGTTTGATAAGTAATTCACCTAGTTAAAAAAACAACCATGTTAACTTTTATTACCTGACTACCAAGCAGCATGGCTATGATTTGGCGAATTTTAATGTAAAATGTTGATTAAGTCACAAACAGAGATCTCTAGGCACATTTTTATAGTAAAACTAGCTGCGCCCCGGGGTGTTACCCTCGTTAATCTCGATCCCGTGGGAATATCGGGATAAATATGTGCGTATGTGTTATTCCGGGAGTCCAGTTATCTCCATTCCAAATGCGTTCAGCCGTTTCAGCGTGAAGAAGTAACAAACACACTAGCACACACACACAAACTTTCGCATTTAAAATATGAGTACTGTATATATTCTGTGATATAAATCTGATAAGCATTTTTTATTTTACAACTAAATTTTAAAATACCTTTTGGACTTTGTGTTTAGGATGTAATTTTGAATAGTCCTGCAGGCATATTATGAGCTCTTATTTCCATTCAGTTCAAAAACTATTCAGTACAAAATATCGGTTCCGTGATATCCGCAACTATATTTAAAGGCACAGTTGCAGAGAGTCTATAGACATCTGCGATTAAATTTATTCAACGACGCGGATGTCAACGATGAACCGATATTTTGTACTGAATAGTTTTTGAACTGAATGGAAATAAGAGCTCATAATATGCCTGCTGAATGATGCTCTACAGCTTATTAAACGCTCTCGAACTGTTCCTATGATAAAAGCTTTACCACGACCAATTCCTCTCGACCCCACTACGCGCTGTCTTATCCACTTTGCCTGAATGGATTCCCTGAAGCCGCTATAAAGTGGCCATTGACGACGCCTCCGGGATTATTGCGAAAGTATTGTCCATGTTCTGTATACTCTTAGGTATTATATCTTACTCCAATTGTTCGGTTCTCGTTGGAATGGCAAAGGGTTTGAGTACAAAGGAAATTCCCATTTTGATGAGATTTTGACAATCATAAAGTGTAGGCCAGCGCCTAAAATGTAAGTTATCATTATTGCCGTAATTTTAGAACAGTCTATTCTTAGGCCGGACCCACCACATCTCCTCCCGTGGATGTCGTAAAAGCCGACTAAGGGATTACCTGGACTTGTTTGTAAGATTCGTTGGTATAAGATATGTCCTGGCTGCTAGCTTATTTATGGAATGTGTTATTATTGGAAGAAAACGTTAGCTGAGTCAGTCGCGGAAAGCAATAAATAAATAAAAAATAAATAAATAATACTGGACAGTTCACACAACATTATCTAGCCGTAAGCTAAGCCAGAGTTTGTGTTATGGGTACTAGTTAACTGATATACTTAATACAATTAAATACATTACATAGATAGATATTTTTTATTATACATAGAAAACACCCAGAACACCCTGAACAAATATCTGCAGATCGCACAAATATTTGTTCCGAGGCGGGAATCGAACACGCAACCTCCTGCGTCGCATGCCAGGAACCATCGCCAGCCGCGCCACAGAGGTTGCCAAAATGTTATAATTATTGCCTTATTTAAAAAAATTACCTACTTATGATTAAATTAATGGAAATTTTATATATGCTTTCGAAGAAAAACACCAATACCTGGGGGGTTACTATGAGCTCTTATATCCATTCAGTTCAAAAACTATTCAGTACAAAATATCGGTTCATCGTTGACATTTTTCATCGTTGAATAACTTTAATCGCAGAAGTCTGTAGACCCTCTGCGATTGTGCCTTTAAATATAGTTGCGGACATCACGGAACCAATAATTTGTACTGAATAGTTTAACAACTGCATGGCAATAAGAGCTCATAGTAACCCACCTGCACTAATATTATTTCTGTGCAAATTCAAGAAACAGTTCAGGAAATACTTCAATGTTCTTTGAGCATGAAAAAGTCTATAAAAAATCTACCATAAGCACCCATGTGGTGAAAGGCTCTGTGATTTGGACAAAAGTTATCAATAATTTACACATTTTGGGTTGTAATTTGAAATAGTTGTCCAATAATGTGGGGCGTCCAAATAAATAATTTAACACGAGCTAATTGAAAACATACGGTGTATTTTAGTATTGGGGTGGTTCAGCGCCCGAATTTAGCCGGACAAGTCCGGTTTTTCATTCCACTGTCAAATAAATGTGTTTTTTTTTTTTACATTTATAAATAAATAAAATAAGTAAATAAATAATGCTGGACAGTTTACACAACATTATCTAGCCCCAAGCTAAGCAGAGCTTGTGTTATGGGTACTAGATAACTGATATACTTAATACAATATATAACATAGATAGATATTTTTTATTATACATAGAAAATACCCAGAACACCGTGAACAAATATCTGCAAATCGCACAAATATTTGTTCCGAGGCGGGAATCGAACCCGCAACCTCCGGCGTCGCAGGCAAACGTTCGCCCGCCCCGCCACAGAGGTCGTCAGGTCGATTTATAGACCTTTGTTTGACCACAATCCCACCTGTTGGTAAGTGACGATGTGGCCGAAGATGGAGCACAAAGGTCTAGAAGGCACCTATTCACTCTAGACTTGAAGAGACCCAGATTATAGTTTTCAGGAAAGACAGACAGGTTTAATCTTAGAGGTAACTTATATAATATAATTATTATTATTTAAATACCACTTTGTTGCACATCCTTCTGTCAAGGACCTTTTTCTGAGGAACAGGTAAAGGTATCAAGTTGGAATTTTATAAATACGGTCTTGTTGATTACCTGTACTTGTTGATAAGATTCGTTGGTATAAGATTTGTCCTGGCAGCTAGCTTTTTAACCCCCGACGCAAAAACGACGGGGTGTTATAAGTTTGACGTGTCTGTGTGTGTGTGTGTGTCTGTCTGTCCCATCGTAGCTCCTGAACGGATGAACCGATTTAGTTTTTTTTTTTTTTTTTGAAAGATGATATTTTTCGGAGTGTTCTTAGTTATGTTTGATCAAAATTGGTTCAGCCGTTTCATTGCGTTGAGGTTTTTTTAATTTTTACAAAATTAATTGCTTGTTATGGAATGTGTTGTTACTGGAAGAAAACGTTAGCAGAGTCAGTCGTGGGAAGCAATGGCGGCGATGAGCTCACCACTCGCCACGTCTATATTCCACGATGGTGCAACCCACTGTGAAAAGAGGCCCATTGAGGCTCTGCCTACCCCTTCGGGATGAGCTAAACATTCTTAAACAACGTTTACGTTATTTTATTGGTACTGAGGTAGCTTTTTATAAATTCCGATTTTAGCACAAAAAGTGCAGCATTTTTCGAAAAGTTCTGTGCATGGTCCGGCTTTTGATGTCCAATAAAATCCTTGTCGTGATTGATACAATAACGTGTTTGTTTGAACATCTGCCGCGGCGACTGTTTAATTTAATTGTGTTTGTCTGTTTGTTTGATGCGTAAAGAGTTATAGAGGGGGTGTGAGTTAATGTTTACTGATCATTTGTTTGGGGTAGTTAAAGTAATTCACTTATCTGTTATTTTCTGGGTGGTTCGAATTATAAAGTAAATAAAAAAACTATTTTTGGTTCTAGGGCTTGCTGATGCATTATTTATTTAGGCGCTTAGTTTTTCATTTACAAAGGTTTATTTTTATTTTTTGTATACTACTTGAATGACGGAACAGGCAGATGGCCCACCTGATGTTAAGCGGTAACCTCTGCCTATGAACAGTGCATTTTATACTACTTGAATGACGGAACAGGCAGATGGCCCACCTGATGTTAAGCGGTAACCTCTGCCTATGAACAGTGCATTTTATACTACTTGAATGACGGAACAGGCAGATGGCCCACCTGATGTTAAGCGGTAACCTCTGCCTATGAACAGTGCATTTTCACAAAGGTCACGTCCACCTAAGACTTAAGATAATTTACAACTTTATAAAGGCGGTCTTTTTTTAGTTAGAGAGCATTACATTTTTGCCTTTTAGTTGTATTATTTAGTCATTTCTTGTAATTGTTAGAATAAGTGTGTAATACCTCTTGAGGCCTGAATCTTTTCACCACAACGGGGTTTTCACCATCAGTTACTTCCTCAAATAATTAAACAAAAACTAACTGTACAATGGGCGGTCTTATCGCTAAGAAGCAATTGAGTACTCACTTTTTGAAACTTTGAAACGTCCTAACATAACATAACACCCAACAGGCACATACCTACATAGTCCTGATCCCACACCACCCTGTGTCTTGAGGAACTACGAGTACCATGCTACCACAACACACAGGTGTGTTGTGTGTTGTGCGGAGCAAAATATTTCCTGATCAAACTATTTGTCCCGCAGCGGGTTTTTTTTATTGTATTTTTTATTAACTTTTTACAATGTAATGTACTGTAATGACAGTAAATAAACACCATATCGACAAAGAAAAACAAAACTTAAAGATAATGATACTTGCTAACATATTTTACAATTTCTATTGTGAATTACGACAATGACCATGTAAATCAACATCGTCCTCCTTACATAATTCGTTGACTATCGTAAGAGCCCTTGTGAATGGCGCAATTATGAATATTATTTGTAAATGGCGTGAATTTAACCCGCAACATCTTGAATCTCAGCCGGCTACTCACCCGCCGCACCACAGCGGTCATTAATTCTAGCAGTCAAGCTCCCTAGTCCCCAGTAAACACATAAAAAAAACTCTACGCACAGTGGGGCGAAGTTAGTCCACATCGGATATAGTTCCATCTCATTACACACGTCACCAATCTGTTTCCGGACACAATTCAGTTATGCCATTTATTTGGTACATTATGCCATTTATGTCATTTATGCCATTTAAGTCGGTTTATTGTGCTAAGCATTTAGCGTAGGTAATATTTTAGGGGGATACTTCGACCAAACAAAAAGTAGACTGGCATTCTTGGCCCTTTTGAAGCTTTTAGCTTGTCTCTGTAACAAAAAATTACGCATAATGGTGATTTTTTATTCCATTTATTTAATTAACTGTCCAAATATAAATATAGCGGGAAGTTTTATCGTCTATGCTTTATATTTTCGAGCACAAATTGTAAGACCACGTGCATACTGCAGACTTTTTATCGGCCGATAGTTCAGTCAGGTACTTAATCAGCATCACAAGTAATTAATTTTGTAAAAATGAAAAAAACCCTCAACGCAATGAAACGGCTGAACCGATTTTGATCAAACATAGCTAAGAACACTCCCGACTAATTCACCTTTCAAACAAAAACAAACAAAATCGGTTCATCCGTTCGGGACCTACGATGCCACAGACAGACACACACACAGACACGTCAAAATTATAACACCCTGTTGTTTTTGCGTTGGGGGTTAAACATGTATGCAAGTGCGCACATTATAACGACTCGGTATCGGCCGATAACGCCTTCAAACTGATCTGTCGGCGAACTATCGGCTGATAGAAAGTGTATGCACCATGCGCAGTGTCTAACCACAGAATAAATATTAGTACAGGGTCTAACTCCTTAGCTACGACCAAAACTTACCGCATAGTGCTCGTCGAATCCTTCAGTGCCCATGCCAACCTAACTTACAAGATAAGCAAAGCCAAATGTAAGAGGTTTGAGTCCCACTTCCTGGGGACTCCTTTTAATTTCTGTGTTTTTTGGAGAAAGGAAGGAGGGTGGTCTCTGCACTGATCACACTTTCTAGATGTCGCAAGTCTGTAAAAAGCGATGCAATTTACGTGAAATGTAACCTCAACTGTACCCTTACCACAAGTTTCTGACGTTATCGAATCGCTAGCGAGACGATAGTCAATGTCAAATATTAACCAATCAAGTTATAAAGATTTCTGGTCACCCCGATGTCATCGGGCAATATTTGACACTGACTATCGTTTCGCTAGCGATTCGATAACATCAGAAACTTGTGGTAAGGGTGCACGTTGTCACGGTCTTTAGCAGTTTTTTGTTTTTGTTTGTTTTAACATTGATAGTCCTTTGTTTGACCACTATCTCACCTGTTGGTAATTGACGATGTGGCCGAAGATGGAGCACAAAGGTCTAGAAGGCACCTATTCACTCTAGCCTTGAAGAGACCCAGATTATAGTTTTCAGGAAATACAGACGACGGTAGGGTAATCCACTGTTCCACTGAGTTAAAATGAGCAAAGCTGATCTTCTTATTTGTTTGGTCTGTAACAAAATATTGTTGTGATCAGAACCGCTAACTTTATTTGGTGCTTGAAAGCAGATTGTAAACGAGTGTTCTATGTAAATGAATTGCTTTCGTTCAAGCTTTTCGGAGAATGGAGAAGTTAAAGTGGTTTTTCTTGACTTTTCCATTAGTGTGTTGACTTCTGTAGTTGTTGTTGGTAAATTATTTGGAAAATACTTGGTTTGTGTGACTTACGAGTTAGTCAATTCTCCCATTACGATATGCACAGACGATAGGCAGAGGTTACCGCTTAACATCAGATGGGCCATCTGCTTGTTCCATCATTCAAGTAGCATAAAAAAAAAAGAATATGTGTATCAACCCTTTTTAAGTTTCAAAGAATATGAAATGCTTCCGTTATTCACATTAAAACTTGTAAACGTGGAATCCTGCTCGAACAGCAAAATATTTCTACGTCATTTGTATAGTACCTTTCATGTATGGAGATTGTTAGGAGATCTGCGTGTAGTTGTAAGGTAAGTTGAATACGGCAATGGCAAACGTCATGTGAATTTGAGTATATAGAGTTATAAATTACTGGAAATGGAATCTACAATAACATAATACAATCAACAGTCACATACATAGTCATGATCCCACACACTAGGATTCCGAGTTTATTTTTATTTTTTTATACTACTTGAATGACGGAACAAGCAAGAGGCCCACCTGATGTTAAGAGGTAACCTCTGCCTATGAACAGTGCATTACGTCATAGGTCACGTCCACCTACGACACACCCTATGTGGCATTGCACTGCGCCCGCCACCCTGAGACATAGATGAAAAGTCTCATGTGCCTGTAATTTCACCGGCACCCTTACCCTTCAAACCGGAACACAGCAATGCGAGCACTACTGCTTTGTGGCAGAGTATCGTGGTAATCAGGAACTACGTGTACCATGGTGGATATAAACCAATTAAAAACCGAACACACCACTATTTCAAACTTCAGAATAAAAAGACCCTACTCCGGTTTTTATTTTTTGTTTGAGAGTTGGCTTTAGTTGTTATTTTTTATGTGAATAATTGCAATAAACATTATGATTTATTCTGTACAAACAAGGACTATTTTGGAACGTCAAGCTTGTGTCAAGTGCCAAGTAAAAGCAGTTCTTAGATTGTTCAAAAGTCAAAGTCAAAAATTATACATTGAAAAAATTCAAGATTTTTCGTTCGACATTTTTCAATCGAGATTTTTCATTAAAGATTTTTAAATCGAGATATTTAATTCGACATTTTTCAATCGAGATTTTTCTTTCTTGAATTTTTGCTCGAAATTTTTCATCAAAATAATTTCATCAAAGTTTTTTATTTGCAAATACCTATAGATATTTATTATTTTTACGCCAACTGTACTTTACTAACAAAATCGACAAGGGATCCAACAGGAATTTGAAAGTTGCCTAAACATGAAGATCAAAGTCCAATGGATCAATCTCAATGGATCAAACAGGAACTACTCAGTTTTTCTGCCACTATTTAAACTGGGTTATGACTTGACGGAGACTCTTGACAACTTGACCATAAAAAGATATAATAATTATATCAATTAATTAATTAATTAATTAATTTAACATTGGCTAAATTGTTGCAAATATATATATATATATATATATATATATTTTTTTATACTACTTGGATGACGGATCAAGCAAGAGGCCCACATGATATTAAGCGGTAACCTCTGCCTATGAGCAGTGCATTACCTCATAGGTCATGTCCACCTAGGACGCGCCCATGCACTGCGCCCGCCACCCTGAAACATAAAGATGAAAAGTCTCATGTGCCTGTAATTTCATCGGCACCCTTACCCTTCAAACCGGAACACAGCAATGCGAGCACTACTGCTTACCTAAGCTTATACCTGCTTGCTTATTACCTAAGCTAAGAAGAAACCACAATGATGCTTTTGCTTGGTTATATTTTTAAATTTGCTAAGACCGGAATATACTTCAGGCAAAGGCGTGGCGAAATTGTGGGCCACTCCGCAAGCGCCACTTGTTCAAGAACTGAACTGAACTGAAGGACCTTTTTGAATCGTCTTATAACTGTTCCAACGTGACCGAACCTAGAAGATTTGCTGAGAAGGTTTGACAATAGGTACCTCAGAAAACGATCACTTGGGCAATCCCTTCCGAAAACCTACGTCTATGTAGCGGCATTCTTACTCCGTCTGTATTCACCAAACAACTTTTGGCCCATTTGCGCCTCGTATGAATATACACAGATATCAGACGAACCATCTTAATTTTTCTATCTTTAGTTGCAAAAATGCATCTTTAGTGGTATAGGGATAAGGTTGAAAGTTTTTCTTCCAATCGGAAAACGTAACATTGTTCCTCCTGGAAAAAGCTGGATCCAACGCGATTCATCCATCATTCATTCTTCGTGTGTGAAAGACGCTTGTGCAGATTGTCGTGCTGGTGACAGCTGCAGGCAGACGACGCTCTTAATCCTTTGTATTAAAAACCTTTTTAGATTGTGCTTTGTTTGCCAGCTTTACTAGTTTTTGTAGGTAGTGTGGAAATCTGAACGCTCTATTGTTTAAAAACTTCCTAACCAACACTCTACCATCAACCTTCCTACCTCTATAAATAGAACTCGGAATACTCTGTTCCCAAAATCGCTATACAACTCTTTGATAATGCTGAATTACAGTAACGAATGAAGCTTAGATAATGCCTGCAGTTTGCAAGGATTTCATTTACTACCCTGTTGATGGAAAACGAACTATATCTGTTTAGCATTAGGTTCTAAATCAATTTTCTGCGGTAGTTTTGAGTGTGAGTAGTGATAGCGTGTGCTTTGAGTAACACTATAAGGATAGGCATGCTGATTCATATTACATATACATACTTCCATAGACACACGCCTTTTTCCCCAAAAGGGTAGGCAGAGCCTCAATGGGCCTCTTTTCACAGTGGATTGCACCATCGTGGAATATAGACGTGACAAGTAGTGAGCTCATCGCCGCCATCACCTCCCACGACTGACTCGGCTAACACTTTCTTCCAGTAATAACATTCCATAATAAGCTGAATTATTCATCAGTGTCTCATAATTAAGCTAATTATGAGACACTGGGGCTGATGTCGTCAAAAATTATCAATTTGAGCACAAACTGAAGGCTGGAAAAATGCTGTCAAAACTATAGTTGGGAGGTGATCATCCTAGAAACGGCTTCACCAATTTCCACCAAAGATAGCTAAGGACAATCCCGATCAAGCCAACTTTCAAACAAAAAAAAACAGAGTTGGGTCATCTATTTGGGAGCTAGTGTGGCTAGGCCAAACACTGTGGCTACGCTGCACTGTGGCTACGATGCACTGTGGCTACAATGCATTGTAACTACGACGCACTGTGGCTACGATGCACAGTGACTACGACGCACAGTGGCTACAATGCATTGTAACTACGACGCACTGTGGCTACAATGCACAGTCACTACGACGCACTGTGGCTACAATGCATTGTAACTACGAAGCACTGTGGCTCCTACGATGCACAGTGGCTACGATGCACTGTGGCTAAGATGCACTGTAGCTAAGATGCACTGTGACTACGATGCACTGTGGCTACCACGTACTGTGGCTACGATGCACTGTGGCTAAAACGCACTGTGGCTACGATTCACTGTGGCTACGATGCCACAGATAGATACAAAGATATGTTGGTCAAACTTATAACATTTTATTGCGTCGGAGCCTCCGCCTTTAAAATAAATTATGGACGTAATGTTGCAGAGAAAGTGTGTGTTTTTTTTTTAAAGTCCGTGGTCGGTGGTTGAAAATCGGAACAACTATATAATATTTTCAGTAACAATCCATTACGGAGGAAAAAGTTGACATTCAAAACAATCAACTTACATAAAATGCCTACTTGATATAACGTTAAAAAGAACATTACAGAGGTAAAGTTTCAAATCTTATTATTCGATGGTTTTACATTTTGGTAAGTACCTATATTTATTAAATAATTCCCTTAACAAACACACAAAATACCACTTGATTTGGTATCGCTGTTGTAAGTATTTAATTAAGGATTGTAAAGAGCTTGTAATTGAATTTTTTGCAAGAAAACAACTTTGTTTCATAACAAGAACATTTTATAACTTGTTTGAAATAGAACCAATAAAGGGGTTATGCAGGAGCATATTTACTGAGTACAGTCAGCCGTAATATTGTGCGGGTAAAATGCCAATTTGTAGGGCTGTGTGAGGTTTCTTTAATTAAATACAATCTCAGTGATCGAGACGGGGTTTGTCGCAAGGAATAATGTAGAGTTGATACTACTTATTTATATTTATTGGAAGTACTTGTTTTTTTTTTTTTTTTTTATACTACTGAATGACGGAACAAGCAGATGGCCCACCTGATGTTAATTGGTAACCTCTGCCTATGAACAGTGCATTACCTCATAGGTAACGTCCACCTAGGACGCACCCTATGTTGCATTGCCCTGCGCCCGCCACCCTGAGACATAAAGATGAAAAGTCTCGTGTGCCTGTAATATAACAAGTAATTAGCTCAGTACCATCCTTACCTCATTGGTATACCTTCTATTCGCACAAAACGTTTCGGTTCTACCTTTATAATGCGAACTGCTAAGGAGTGGAATACACTACCGTCGTCTGTCTTTCCTGAAAACTATAATCTGGGTCTCTTCAAGGCTAGAGTGAATAGGTGCCTTCTAGACCTTTGTGCTCCATCTTCGGCCACATTGTCACTTACCAACAGGTAATATCGTGGTCAAACAAAGGTCTATCAATGTTAAAAAAAAAACCGTCAACGCAATGAAACGCCTGAACCGATTTTGATGAAACATATCAAAGAACACTCCCGACAAAATCACCTTTCAAACAAAAAATATATAATCGAATCGGTACATCCGTTCGGGAGCTACGATGCCACAGACACACACACACACACACAGACACGTAGTTATAACACCCCGTCGTTTTTGCGTCGGGGATTAAAAAGCAGATGGATTTTTTGGAGTATGTTATCACTAGAAGAAAGCGCGTGGGAAAGCAATGGCGACACTGAGCACATCACTAGTCACGTATATATATACAATACTTGTGTCCGCCCGCGGCTTCGCTCACGTTTTACTAGAGTAAAAGTAGCCTATAGCTCAATCCAGTTCACGATCTGTCTGTTTATCAAATTTCATGGAAATCGATTCAGCTGTTTCAGCGTGGTTGAGTAACAAACATACAAATCTAAACATCCAAACATAATAACTTTGACATTTATAACATTAGTGGCATTGAGGTTCTGCCTACGGAGGTTCTGCGGAGGAAAAGGCATTTTTTTTTTTTTTTTTATACTTGAATGACGGAACAAGCAGATGGTCCACCTGATGTTAAGCGGTAACCTCTGCCTATGAAAAGTGCATTACCTCATAGGTCACGTCCACCTAGGACGCACCCTATGTGGCATTGCACTGCGCCCGCCACCCTGAGACATAAAGATGAAAAGTCTTATGTGCCTGTATTTTCACCGGCACCCTCACCCTTCAAACCGGAACACAGCAATGCGAGCACTACTGCTTTGCGGCAGAATTAGTTATGGTGGTAGTACTTCCCCGGACGAACTCTTTCACAAAAAAGCTCTACTACTACTAAAATGTATTGTTGTTTTCAGACGCAAGTATCAGTTTACTTTTAAGCAATGTCCACGCTGATAAAAAAACTCATAACATGAACATGGCCCCCAGTCTTCGGTGACACCGCTATTCCTGGTAAACACATTCCTGGTAAAAAAACACGCTACTGCTAAGAATCTTCGGACGACTGGACTTTCCCTAGGAAGGCGTCCTCGTAATTGACTAAAGACATTGGGTATAATTGCATGAAGTCGTTCGGATGGAGGCGCCATAAGATCGTTGTGGCCTTCTATGGAGAGGCCGATGTCCAGCAATGGTCTTCTAGAGGCTGATGATAATGATGATGATAAAACCGTGGAGGCTAAACTATATACCACCACTAAGTAGAGGACACTGAGTGAGGTCCAGTGGGTACAGTTTTACCCAAAATATAAGATCCGATCGACTGTTTTCGTTTGCGCAGAAAAGCGCCGACTGATATCCGACAGTAGCCGAACGTATAGTATAGCTCTGACCCGCTGTATAGCTCTGTCCCGCTCACATCTAAAAGTCAACCAGCAGCGAATTTGCCGTGAAATCGATTATCCAATAACAGCGCAAGATTTAAGCACGCGATCTAGAAAGAATGTTCCCGCGTTATAGAAATTGGTCTACGGCGTAGGTACATCGGGGTGACATATATTTTGGTTCAAACTGTACCCACTGGACCTCACTCAGTGACCTTAGGGGTGGGT
This sequence comes from Operophtera brumata, assembly GCA_932527175.1. Taxonomy (NCBI): domain Eukaryota; kingdom Metazoa; phylum Arthropoda; class Insecta; order Lepidoptera; family Geometridae; genus Operophtera; species Operophtera brumata. The sequence continues at coordinate 22,715,521 of OW052235.1, forward strand.
TCATAAAGCCTGGATTGTAGAACGTCTGGGTGAGAAAATTGACTGGGTGTTAAAAAGTCTACATAGATAAAACGTCTTGGTGGTAAGCAGATAAATCAGTGAACTTTTCTAGTACTGGAACATATTGTATGAATAAAAGTAATAACAGCTCTTGCTAGATACAATCTCAACCATCAATACAAAGCTGAGGTAGTTTTCAATTAACAGAACAATTTCAGTACGAATGTAATTAAGCCATCAAACAAGCATTTTTGTGCTAAATATAATTTCTACCAAATTACCAGCGTTTATATTTCTGTTGTGTATGTTTGTGTGACACGTAATTTTCACACTGTCTAATAAGAATACTACAATCCCGACAAATTCTCCTTTAAAACAAAATCGGTTCATCCGTTCGGGAGCTACGATGCCACAGACAGACAGACACATACACACACACACACACACACACTTTTTGCGTCGGGGGTTAAAAATATATTTTCAAATAAATAAATAAAATAAATAAATAAATAATGTGTGAAATCACAACATTATCTAGCCCCAAGCTAAGCAGAGCTTGTGTTAATGTAATATTGTGAAATAATCTTTAAAACCGCTTCAGGCGTTTGGTTTCAGTAGGTTTTATTGCGTAATCATAATCTGATTAATACTTCAGGTTTTTTCCTATCAAGAGTACCAACAACTGTCAACAGTATAGATCCACCAACTTATCTGTAGAATGAAATTTATTTAGTTTTCTATCATCTACTTACATACATTTCACATACAGACAAGTTGGTGGATTATCCGTTTATGAGTAGTAAGCTTAGAAAGAGAGGTCTATATCGCAAGGGACTGAGTAACGCGGGCAAACAGATCAGAATCATAATCGATGTCCCTGCTAACCCTCAAAAAACTCAAAAACAGTTCATCTCAATCATTACAATCTCGAAAGACCCCTTCGCGAACGCCCAAATCAATTACCAGTGACAAGCGATCAATCTGAGGAAACGTCTCGTCATGAGCCGTACATTATTTCTACTCCTTCCGACAGACAGTTTTCTGTTACATTGGGCTTGAGGAAATGATGGGCTTCAAAAATACGTTGAGATTGATGTAAGTAAAGATTATTTACTTTCTGTGTTACAATAAAGCTCTGATTTTCCTTTGAATAGATACACAGTGTATTGTCTTTTGCATTGACAAACAGTTTAAAATTCGATCGAAGGAGAAAAAGCACGGATTAATTATTCTAAAGATATTCCGCGTTGCTATGCTGTGCTGGTGTGTCCAGCCCATAAGAATAGACCCCTCCTTCTCCTCACGTGGATGTAGTAAAACCGACTAAGGGATTACCTGGACTTGTTTATAAGATTCGTATCTATATATATAAAAGAGAAGTCCACACAATCACTCACTCACTGACCACTCATCACGAAATCTCGGAAACTACTGGGCTGAGAGGTCTGAAATTTGGAACAAGCTTTCTTAAAGGGGTGCAGGCGTGCACTAAGAAACGATTTTTGAAAATTCGCACCCTAGGGGGTTCAAAAAGGGTGTTAAAGTTTGTATGAAAGTCTACGCGTCGACAAAGTCGCGAGCGGGTCAGCTAGTAATATAATAAAGTAAAGCCAAATACCTCAAGTTATTAGAATGTCTTTGGGTAAAGCAGTCGAGACTTCATAGATATAAATTCTACTCTCCTATGACTATCTTATATATTTTATACTAGAGTCCACCCGTGGAATATGGTATGGTACGGAGCTGTTGAAGCGCGCCGCCGAGTGGGAGCGCGCTTTCCGCACGCAGAAGCGCGCCATACGAGCAATCGTACGAATCCCGAGAGACAAATCCGCTCGACCTCATTTCAGGGAGCTGAGAATCCTCACGTTTCCATCCTTGGTGATTTTTCAGGTGGCCGTACACAGAGAGAAAACATAACAAATTCACTTTTTGTCAACGCTTGATATTCTGATTTTATTATATGACTATTCGAGTATGGTGTTAGATGAATCCATTCTTAAGGAGTAAACTCAAAAAATTAGCCGATAGCTCAGTCCATGACATAATCTATACATTTGTGTATCAAATTTAATCAAAATCGGTTCAGCTGTTCCTGCGTGATAGAGTAACAAACATACAGCGGTATTAGAGAAAACCACGGTGCCATACTGTGGGAATAAAAAGTTGGTAAAAAACGCAAATAAAAATGGTTTATTAGAGACATCTCAATTTTGACATTTATGATATAAGTGGGATTGGGATAGATGAAATTTTTAAAACAAATTATTTTCAATAGGTACCTATTGGAATACCAAGTGAATGGGAAGTGCTAGGGAATGGCGCAAATGGGTTAGACGCCTTAATTTTTTTTCTTCCTAAAAGCCCCATCATAATCTTTAGTATAAGTAATAGCACAGATAAAATAATACCTACTATACTAGTAGTAATAGTAAAATCTTATATTACTAATAGTAATAAAATATCAATGTTAAGATCCTTTAAAATAACAACACTAGCCATGGAAACAGTCAAAATGGCCACGTTTATTCTGCTAACTGACTACTTACATAACTCTATATGTCTAACACTGAGTATAATCGTTCCTTTACTGGACACCGTACGGATGGTAGTACGAGATCCTGGCGACCTCACCAGGCACGTAGTGGAGATCCTGGTACGCCTTTACCATCATCTGCTGATTCACAACCGCAAATGGCCGCGGCGAAATGCTCTCGATTGAAGGCAAAGGCCGTAACTCCAAGCTCGGTAAGGATTCCTCCTTAGGCCTTATTGAGGAAGGCACAAAGGTCGCTTGTGGAATGGATGGCACTGAGTAGCTTATCATATTGTTGTACATAACGTGATCAGAGTATGGGACCTGATAGTTCGGTTCCTGTCTTGGCTCCATCTCTACGAACGTTTCTCTTGTAGAGTATATCGCTGGACTGGAGAAGGAATCTATTCTATTCTTCCTTCTGGGGCGGTATTTATAATCAGGGTAGTCCTGCATGTGCTTGATGCGTAACCTCTTCGCTTCATCTATGAACGGTCTCTTCTCTGTATCGTCCAAACTCTTCCACTCCAAGCCAAGCCGTTTTGAAATCTCTGAGTTGTGTAGCTTAGGGTTCAACATTGATATTTTCTTCCGCTGTAGCCGTGACCAGACCATGAATGCGTTCATTGGTCTTTTAATATGGTATGGGTTGGAGTGCCGCGTCAGTTTCTCGATGTGTTTTGGGGGTTGCTCCAATTGATATGCCATTGAGTTGATGTTTATTTAGCCTCTGTAGGTACAATTTAGAAGATTAATGAGCACTTTGAGTTGTCATGGCGTCAATAAATTGGCCATGTTTTGTGCAATTTTTGTTTGCAATTGGTCGCTATAGTAGTGGACAAACACTGTTTGCGAGACGTCTCGCCGCTGACTGACGGCCAGCATCGAAACCAACTAAATCTGAATGCTGTCATTAGTCCACAATGGATCCCTCACAATGGGATGGCCATTTTCCACGTATTATTTGCAGCTGAATAAAGAGCGGTGACAATGCTCTGATTGCTCTCAAATTGTCAGATGATACTGGTGTATGTTTTGTCCGCGGCGCGCCTCGCGGCCGTCTATTAAAAATGAACGGTACCGTGTAGCATGGCAGGTATCGAAAGTGAAACTGGAAAACGAAATAAGCATAACTTGGGGCTTAATCTTGTTATTGTAATTTTATAGTTAGTTAGTTGTAAAAGTATGCTAAAATGTATTTAATTTTAAATTGCCTGTATCTGCATACACGACACTCAATCGGAACCTAAGCGGATATCCGTGGTTCACTCTGGGCCTCAACGGAAGATCAGCGCTGGGTTGCCAACGTGGCCTAGCAAACGCTGAGTTGAGGACCCTTTTGTGGCTTGCGGCAGGCACACACACAAATTGCCATATTTTTTATATCTGTGTAATTTTTTTTTATTTTAGTTTTTATTTAGTTCATATCTTGTTTGCTTTTTTGTTGGTTTGTCATAAATAAACGATTATTTCTTTTTAATTACCAGGTCTACATTATTTCAGATTATTGGAAGATTGAGTGGTCGGCTTTAAGATGAGTTTAATGTGAAAGCTATCAAACAATATGTACTTTCATGACAAAAGAACTTGACTTACCTACCTAATCATAGATCCGGTAACCGACTGGTCAGTAGCAAAGATTTAAGGAAGAAATTTTGATGCATATTAAAACCAGCAGCTAAATCGATGCACCAATATCATCATCAGCTTACAGAAGTCCACTGCTGAGCAAAGGCCTCTCCCATAGTTTGCATCCCTGTACTACATAGGTACATGAATGTCTGATCTCCTCACTTCGGATGCGCCAATATACAGAATGTATTGGCGGTAGTGTGTCAGGCCCCACCATCCTCCTCTCCGTGGAAGTCGTAAGACTAAGGGATTACACCAGACACCAGGGGATGGGCAGCAGCATCCACCTGTGTAGGTGATCAACATGAATAGGTACTACGATCACCAATCCGCGTGCCAAGCGTGGTGCATGGTTATAGCAAATCCCTCCATTGTATTCTATGGAAGACCATCAATAATCGATCATCATCATCATCTATGGTAATTGTGTTCTAGAGTGGAGACCACGTCTTGGTAAACGTAGTGTGGGGCGCCCCCTCGCCAGGTGGAGCGACAATCTGCGTAAGGCGGCTGGTAGAAAGTGGATGGAAAGAGCTGGAAATCTGGGGAGGCCTATGTCCAGCAGTGGACAGATACAGGCTCATGAGTGATGAGGATGATGATGATGATTCTATGGAAGATGCCTCGTCCAGTAGCGGACGTCTAAAGGCTGCTGATGGTGTAGCATTTGCCTTTGGGAATGCTACGTCTGATGTGTGTACTGTATGCTTGAATTCATGTACCTATTGGGCATGTACTGTTATATTCAATAACAAATTAATAAAAATAAAAAAAAACTAACAAATGACTATAAATGACTATTCCTTTAGGCTGTTATTTGGTTATATTACGCCAAAAACCTTCAATATTCAAGCTTTTTCTATGTTAAATCTTTTTAACTATGTTGACAAATATGCAGCATTAGGTAGGTACTTACTAACGGTTGCTGATTATAGGTAGGTACATTATTTAAATCCTTGATAACAGGAAGTGAATCGATTTTTCAAGGCTTAGAGACAAAAACCATTCAGGTTGCTTCATTCACCACTCCTTTTAAGCAACAATCACAAAATAGGCTAATTCCAATGGATTGTGTAACTGTGCATCAGTGAGCTTCCAGACGTGCTAACAGACATATCGATGTTCTATAGGTTGAAAGAAAGAAAGAAAGAAAAAAATCTTTATTTGTAACGGCACACATGGATAGGACAAAAAACACTCGACATATAAAATAAAAATAATAGGTAATACATACAAAAGGCAAAAACTAAGTACTTCTACAATTAATAGAGTGTCTCTCAGTGCCATCCACGCAGCAACGTCACAAATTGGAGTCCGACTCATCATGATGTGTGTAGGTTGGTTATTGTAACGATCGTCAAATGCAGCGTTTGGTGGTTGGCACAACCGTTGACCCATACAAAATTGTTTTGGTTGTCAGCACGTCTGGAGGCCACATTAGAATCCACAGGAGTGGTGCCATTCTTGAATACAATGGTGTTTAGTAGGTATTTTGAAATCAATAGCGTAACTGATGTTGAATAGGTTTAGGGAAAAAGTTCTAATACATTTATTTACAGAAAGAATAATACAAGGTATGTACAAAATACATATAAAACAGTTGTGCTACCTGAAGACCGCTACAAGCGATCTAAAGGTAGCTCAACTGATCCAAATCACTACCAGACGGAAGCGTCCCTAAGATGCTGGCTGCATTGCCACGCTGAATGGCAATACTAATGCGTTGAGCCAGATAAGAGCAAGCTCTCGGGTCACGCGTCGCTTCGACCAGATGCCCTGAAAGAATTTTGAAAACGCGATGGGCCCCGGAACCCCACGGACCCAGAGTCTCGACCCCGAAAGGCTCAAATAAGTAAGCTCTGTCGAGACTTGCATATTTGGTTTAGGTAGGTACGTTATCTAATTTAGGGCAAAATCTCTCTGTAAAGGTTCATTCGTGGTTTTACAAAAACAACTCTGAGAACAGATAGCATATTATGTAGTATAAGTAGGTACCAAAGGCTAATAAGTTCCTTCACCACATAGCAGCATCGATTGCTTCAAATAATAACAATGTTTCAATTATGTTTGAGTCAAGGAACTTATACAGTTCCTTGGTTTGAGTCCACGGCTCCCAAACTAGTGAAAAGATTTTTTTTAATTTTATTTTGCTAAGTAAGTATTTTATTTTGCTAAGTAGGTACCTATACCCTTTCCAGAATTTTGCGGCATTCCAACTTTATCCCGACTAAGTATTAAAAACGATTAAAAAAATTAAATAGCATCTCGGTCCAGCCGTTCTCAAGTGATGCGATTACCAACGAATAGCTTTTAATTTTTATTTATATGTATTGATTTCTCTACTTGTAGGTAAAGAGATAGACGTAGGATAGAAATAGGTAGGAACTTTATCTCAGTCGATCCCTTTATTCACCCAATAGCGTAAAAATAGATGATTGTAAGTTCCTACACACTAGTTACACCAGGTACCTATTTTTTTTTTTATAATCAGTCAATGCATAAGTAAATTAAGAACTTAACTGTGATATTTACGGTATAGGTATATCTGCAAACTGAACCTTTTTAAAACACTGAACAGCGCCATCTGTAGTTTCCAAATTGAACTAGATATGAAGCTATCCGACGTAGGCCTGTCACTTGCAGTTTGCCTGTCCCAACTCCCACCGTGTTGTAGTACATAGTACATAGTCAATGGTGGTAGAGGGCGCCCTATAGCTTACATAAAAAGTTGTAAGATGTCGCTAGTAGTTTTTTTTTTAATTTAAATTTTCTTATGTGGTTGTAAATTCAAATGTTTTGCGGAGTTGAGTGAAAAATGCTGATTTTTCTGTTATACGTTCATAAGTTACAAACATAAGTTTGCAAAAAAAAAGTTCTGTGTGCACGCCAGTCAGGAAATATTTTAGCAAAAAATCAAAAAGCCAACGTCACGCGGTGTTCCCAGGCGGTCACCCATCCAAGTACTGACCGCGCCCGACGTTGCTTAACTTCGGTGATCGGACGAGAACCGGTGCTTTCAACGTGGTATGGACGTTGGCGACTAAACTTCTGAAATTACAAGTCATTATTTTGTTCCGGAATAGTAAGTTATGATGAATTAAACCTATGTAGTTTCATCCTCATTTTTAACCGAAAACAAAAAAGGTGGAGGTTCTCAAGTCGTTTTTTTTAAGTTACCTCATACCTCCGTCATTTATGAAGTTTTTTTTTAGTTCCTCGATATGCTTCCGGATTCGTCCCATTTTCATCAAAATGTAGTTCTGATGATGGGATCCATGAGGAATTGTGGGAACTCCTCAAATATTATAGGCACATTAAGAGCGATTTCGGTATTTTCAGAAACAAGTCAAGCATGTGCATTCAGAAAGTTCCATTTGGTGACGTGGAACTGATGAAGAGGACCAGAGATGGCCATTGGAACTACTCGATTATAAGTTTTTTTTTTTTTTTTTTTATACTACTTGGATGACGGATCAAGCAAGAGGCCCACCCCATGTTAAGCGGTAACCTCTGTCTATGAATAGTGCATTACCTCATAGATCACGTCCACCTAGGACGCAACCTATGTGGCATTGCACTGCTCCCGCCACCCTGAGACATAAAGATGAAAAGTCTCATGTGCCTGTAATTTCACCGGCACCCTTACCCTTCAAACCGGAACACAGCAATGCGAGCACTACTGCTTTGCGGCAGAAATAGGTATGGTGGTAGTACTTCCCCGGACGAACTCTATCACAAAAAAGCTCTACTACTACTACTAAGTATTTCACGGGTGGCGCTATGGGTGACTTTCCGATACCCGATTGAGCTGAAATTTGGCATGACTCTCAAGTTCCGATGACAATACAATATAATGGTGATAGCGAGCTGATCTGATGATAGAGACGGAAGGTGGACAACGGAACTCCTCGATGGATAATAGTAGACTGGCCGTGTTTAGGCTCATTGTGATCGGCACACGGTACCAATAACGAAAAAAAAAAAAAAGCTAAAAAAAAAAAAAAAAAAAAATGCTATTTCTTTCATTCTTTCTTTCTTTCTTTCTTTAAAATTATAAAATCTTGTATTGGGGAAAAAATCCTAGCTTTGATCGTTTTTTTTTTTCAAAAAGAATTAGGTTATTAATTAATTCAAATCAACAATTCTTACTTAATTTTTTATTTTTAAGTATTTTTAGTGTTTTTAGTTACCACATAATTTAAGTGTTTTTCTGTAAATAAATATACATTTATCAATCAACAAAAGTATGTTGACACAATCTAGAGACTTAATATCTAGACCCGAGGTTTATCAGTTACCATTAAATTGTATAAAATCAAACTAGCTCGGGTTATAAGATTTCTATACCAATCTTTATAATTAGTGTGATTTAGAAACCATATATTGTTATAAGAAACGCACAAACCAAGGGTCTAAATATTAGTGTATTAATATTGTGATTAAAATGTGATAGTTCTAGTGCGGTCAAGCTGTGGAATTCCCTTCCCCACTCTATCCGCGCCAGTTCATCGCTCGGCATTTTTAAGCGAAAAGTTAAAGAGCACTATCTCTCCTTGTAATTTACATATATACATATATATATATAAATATATATATTTATAGTATGTATTATTGTTTTTTTTAATATGTATTTTAGTGTTGTAGGTGTTTGTAGTATATTATATATATTTACGGATTTAGTTTAGGTATATTTATGTATCATTGGTATTTTAATTTAAATGTAGGTTAGTTTATTACTTTCTATATTTGTAGGTTTCTTGTCGATTTTAAGTATTTACGTATATTTTTATAATTTCTGCACACGTACCCACCACTATTAATCAGTTCTCCCTATCATCAAAGGTTTGCTGGAAGAAAACTCTTTTAGGGTTAAGCTCGCCTTTGTACATGTCCTATATGCAAGTTGTTTTTCTTCTCTGTTTGTGTGTGTACAATAAAGAATAAAGAGTGTATACCTCTATATGAAAGCATCTTGTAAAGTACTCAAAAATAGTGAGTGCCGACGAACTAGCACTTAAAAGCTAATTGAGTATTTGGACGGGGTTTTAAAAGCAACAAAGTATAAAGAAGAGATAACGGCCACGACACAGGCAGTTTGTAAATCACCCGACTGTACATAAAAGGTAGTATTTAAACCGCCATATTTATGAAAATAAGACGGTATAAAGCCATAATGGAAAATACAAAAAGCGCCCGCCCTAACGTCGTAAGGCGGGTGGGCGGCGTGGCTTTTACACTATGCGATTTATTTTTCATACCTTATTTAACTTTGAGCTATTTCAGCCCACCACATTCCTCCCTCCCTTTAATTCAAAGTTCTTATCCCGATCTGTTAGAATTGATTGTCTGTTTTCGATGGCTTGCTTCAAGGACATTTCGATTCCTCACACAAATCACGACTACAACACATATTTGGCCATTTTGGTCCCTGGCTGGCAACCCCTCGAATCAGCGGAGTTTGTGTTTTTGGGTCAGCCCGGCTTGAATGAGCTAATTTTGTTTCAAAAAGTTTCAGTTACCAACTATATTACTCCACCTAGTTGAAGCTACCCACTGTATTACTCCACCCAGCTGGAGATAGCCACTGTATTACTCCACCTAGCTGGAGTTACCCTCTGTATTATTTACCCAGTTGGAGTTACCCCACTGTATTACTCCACCAGGAGACTTTTAGGGGAGGCCTACGCCGCTGAGGCAACTACTACGGATAGCTAATACATTATAAACTATTAAGAGAAAAGTAGGAATCAATATATATAAACAGAAGAGAAGAAAGTGCATACGTCATGTTAGCTAGATAGGTGTAGTTTGTATATTAAAGTTAGTTTATTATTTAGTTTCATGTAGTTCTTATGTAGTAGAAATAAAGGCTATTTTATTTTATTTATTTATTTTATTTATTACTCCTACAGGCTGGAGTTACCCACTGTATTATTTCACCCAGTTGGAGTTACCCCACTGTATTATTCCACCTAGTTGGAGTTACTCACTGTATTATTCCACCTAGTTGGAGTTACCCACTGTATTATTTCACCCAGTTGGAGTTACCCACTGTATTATTCCACCTAGTTGGAGTTACCCACCGTATTATTCCACCTAGCTAGAGTTAACACCGTAGAGATATTTAAAATCGCAGCGTATAAACGCGCTTTAAGTGTTAACTTATTGTTATTGCGAGTTTTAAGCCTCAGTTTTATGTGTGGAATCGGTTGAGTTCTGCATGTTTATGTTTATATAGATTTATGAGTACTTGCCAAGGAGTCCGACGCCGTTAATGGCAGTATTATGGACATTTTGTTTGTTGGCCCACGCTGATAAAGAGGTGGCTCTTCACAAAATACCTCTTGCTTTTGTCTAGTCAAGTAACTCTTTTTAGGTTATCCATATGTATTGTATATTTATATTTAACTAATAAACATTGTTTTTCATTCTTTTTTTTTGTATTTTATTTTATTTATAACTTAAGTGTCTAAATTATGTTTTTGTATCTGTTTTTGTATGTTTTTGGTTGTTTTTGTTTATTTATTTTTCTGTTTTTTGTCCTACTATTTCCTAGTTTTCTGTTTGTTCAGTTTGTTTTTTGTTTTTTTTTGTTTGTGCCAAATAAATGTTTTTCATTTCGTTTTCATTTCATATTTTTAACTTGAATATTTTTTAAATATTGCCAAAACTAGATCAAGTTAACAGTTTAATAAAACAATGGATGTTTTTCATTAATATATTTCAACATAAATAAGATATATACTTATAATTATAAGTCTTACGTCTTAGTACTTATCGTATGCTTTGAACCTTATGGTACTATGTAATTTTTTACGTGCTTAGGTTTGAGTGTGTGGGTGTATGTGAGCGTGTATACCTAAACAGCTCTCTACAGTAGCTACTAATATACAAAAAGTAAGTCTACCTATGTATAACTTGAACGAAACATGTTACAAATGTTTTTAGGTTAGTAGTAGTAGAGCTTTTTAGTGAAAGAGTTCATCCGGGGAAGTACTACCACCATGCCTATTTCTGCCGCAAAGCAGTAGTGCCTGCATTGCTGTGTTCCGGTATGAAGGGTATGGGTGCCGGTGAAATTACAGGCACATGAGACTTTTCATCTTTATGTCTCAGGGTGGCGGGCGCAGTGCAATGCCACATAGGGCGCGTCCTAGGTGGCCGTGACCTATGTGAATATGCACTGTTCATAAGCAGTGGTTACCGCTTAACATCAGGTGGGCCATCTGAATGTTCAGTCATACAAGAAATATGAAAAAAAAAAAAAAAACACCAGATCATACTTACTACTTTTACTACTTTTTGTCACCGGTTCTCTCTTGGTTACTGATATAAGGCAGTAAGCTTGAGGTATCATCATTATTAATCGGCATATTTCCATTCAATATTGTTCATATGCTTCCTTTAATTTCTTCCAGTCGGCTCTGTTCCCAGTATCACGACTCCACTGGCGGCCAGCTACGTTTTTAATGTCATCGGTCCATCGTGCCTTCGGCCTGCCTGGTCTTCAGCCTCCTACCCAAGGTCTCCACTCGGTTCTTGAAGTATGGTGGCCCTGAAAAGTAAATAGTGGCCAATGGTGAAAGAACCACTGTGGTGAAAGTATTTAGTGCGCCTCGCAGGCTCCTTTCCTGGACATAACACATGTTTTTGAATTTTTGTTTCTAGGACTACCGGTTTTCCACACGATGTTTTAGTCAACGTTTGAGAAAACTAATAAAAAAAAAAAATGTTGGACAGTCCGCTCAACATTATCTAGCCCCAAGCTAAGCAGAGCTTATGTTATTGGTACTAGATAACTGATATACTTAATACAATACATTACATAGATATTTTTATAATACATAGAAAATACCCAGAACACCTTGAACAAATATCTGCAGATCGAACAAATATTTGTTCCGAGACGGGAATCGAACCCGCAACTTCCTGCGTCCCAGGTGAACCTTTGACCGCCGTGCTACAAGGGTCGTCAATATTGCACACATAAATTTTTCAACTGAAAGACCAATTTGTGCACTACCGGATAAGAAACCATGACCGACGGATTGGAAGTCGGGGTACCTTCCACTAGACCATGAGTGCTCTCAGACGAAATATCACAAAACCTAAGGTTAGCTTCTTACTACCATATACATCATACAAGTATCTTTACAAAAGTATTTCAATGAAAAATAATGAGTACAAAAGAGCTTTACTTATATAAAGCAAGAGAAAAGACGAGAGAGTGACAAAAAAACAAACACAAATAACGCTATTGAATACAGAGGAGTGAGATGTCATTCCTCCGTCCTAGAGAGGCTAGGGTTACACGGGGTGAGATTCAAAGGCGTGACCCAGGATACCAAACGACTTTAGCAGGTAAAAAACACTAAGTTTTAATTTTATTACGTGCCATAAAAGTATATTGAATAATGATATGAAAAAAAAAACTCATAGCAAGAAGCCCACGTAAGCGCCAACGGTTTTTCCTTGTAATATAGATGGATACCTCTGACGACCTCTGTGGTGCGTCGGGCGAAGGTTCGCCTGCGACGCAGGAGGTTGCGGGTTCGATTCCCGCCTCAGAACAAATATTTGTGCGATCGCAGATATTTGTTCAGGGTGTTCTGGGTATTTTCTATGTATAATAAAAAATATCTATCTATGTAATATATTGTATTAAGTATATCAGTTATCTAGTACCCATAACACAAGCTCTGCTTAGCTTGGGGCTAGATAATGCTGTGTGAACTGTCCAGCATTATTTATTATTTATTATAGAATCTTAATATAGATCTCTTTATTGGTCACAGACAGAAATAAGACAAAAATAATTTAACGCTAAAAAGGCAATACTAAGGCTAGATTGTGCTTGGTTAGAGCGATTTTTTTCAGGCAACCTTTGTACGAAATGAGCAAACTATATCGGACAATGTAAAACTAACTAAAATGTATAAAAGTCAAAAGTTATTTTGAGTTAATTTTTTGTTTTATGGTAGCATTTTAACTAATGTAGTGGATTAAAATGAAAGGGAAGTGAATTGCGTGACTTTTCAAATTGGTGGAAATTGTCTACCAAAGTTTTTGTAAAACGGCTACTGTTTTACTAAAACATGACTTGACTGTGACTTTGACGACTTAGAAGGATTGTAACGTTGCAAAATACATATATTGAAAATACAATAATTATACTTGAAAATGGCAAATGCACAAGCCATTATGCGGCGCCAATTAAAAAGATAACGAAAAAAAAACTTATAGTGACTAGTCTCTACGTAAGTATATATAATCCGAATATAATATCTGCTATTGTTAACTACTGGTTTGATATGAATATAAAATGGACAAACCCACATCAACTACTGCGTGTTTAAAGTGGCTGCCCGTCCAACCTTACGGTTATACGCGGAAGCGCACTTTATCTGGCCGAGGCCACGACCAGTTGCGTCAGGTCCTGCCGCCCATCATGCTTACACACTCCGGGTACTCATGCGAGTTGCTCGTGAACTATACAGAACACTACCATTTATCCAAAATGGTATCGGAGCAATTGTGGTCGCTCACCACCCGCACCCGCAAAGATGCTAGCTTCAACCCCAGCTAGGGGCGTTAGAGAGGCTAACTGCCATTTTTCCAGAATGGTACCGGGGCAAATATGAAATGGACAGTCGAGATAGTGCCTCATATCTCTGGGTTCGTATCTCTCGTGTACTCGGCTCCTTTATGTCGCTATTGATACGATATTTTTATTTCCTGCTCAATACTTTGTGCCCTTCCATCCCACTTCTATAGGATTTAAATATTATGAGAAGGGGTAGCGTGTTCAGATAATTTTGAACGAGATCTAATACAGATTTAAAATTAATGTCATTGTTAAAAAGAGTCAAGTATAAATTATAGTTAAAGCACAGATAAAAGAATACTATACTAGTAGGAAAAACAGAGGTTGCAGGAAAAGTCATATGTAGAATTCTCGTAACAGAAAGTCTAAATGTGAATACATTTATTTACAGAAAGAATAATACAAGGTATGTACAAAATACATATGAAACAGTTCTGCTACCTGAAGACCGCTGCAAGCGATCTAAAGGTAGCTCAACTGATCCAAATCACTACCAGACGGAAGCGTCCCTAAGATGCTGGCTGCATTGCCACGCTGAATGGCAATACTAATGCGTTGAGCCAGATAAGAGCCAGCTCTCGGGTCACGCGTCGCTTCGACCAGATGCCCTGAAAGAATTTTGAAAACGCGATGGGCCCCGGTGCCCCATTACCCGGTAATGTGAATATAATTTGTGATTTGAATTGGATATCAGAACTGAATATTAGAATTGTATGACGGATCAAACATAGGTATGTCCCACCGGATATTAAGCGGTAACCTCTACCTATATCGACCTATATAAACGACCTCTGTGGCGTGGCGGGCGAAGCTTGGCATGCAACGCAAGAGGTTGTGGGTTCGATTCCCGCCTCGGAACAAATATTTGTGCGATCGCAGATATTTGTTCAGGGTGTTCTGGGTATTTTCTATGTATAATAAAAAATATGTGTCTATGTAATATATTGTATTAAGTATATCAGTTATCTAGTACCCATAACACAAGCTCTGCTTAGCTTGGGGCTAGATAATGTTGTGTGAACTGTCCAGCATTTTTTTTTATTTTTTTATTTATACCACTACAGCAGGTCACTAAAGAAAAACTTTTTTTTTTGTAATTTTAACGACTAAACTGATTTCGATGAAATTTGGTACACAGATAATAAAACTCCTTTAATTTTATCCTGGTTCTGGAACAACAGCGATTTCGTCCACGTGGTTTTTTTCTATACAAACTTCAACACCCCGCTGCAACCCGCACAGCGATTGAATTTGGGAAAATCCTTCCTAATGCACCTCAAGAACACAAAAGGTAATGTACCCACATTACCTTTTGTGTTCTTCAGCTCTCTAGGATTTACAGTTGGCAGTCAGTTGGTGCGTCAGTCGGCCATTCAGTCAGTCACGCAACGGTTTTATGTATACTGCGAGAAAAGCCACGGTTGGACACTAGTGTTTAACAAAACAAAGCTACAGCACGTAACACGTAGACCTACGGCGTATCAGCGTAGCCCGTGGCTACAATAACGCCCGTCTGTATGTAACGGGGAGGATTGTGTGCCACTTACCCCCTCTGTAAATAAAAATACTAACCCTTTGGTGTGATAATATGTAGTTGGCATAAGCTTAAGTTATATTCATTGTTTCTTTTAAGTATTATTTTGTGTTTAGTACAGCAGCAGAAATACCTAGTCAAAACAACTATTCTTTCAATACTTATTTGCTAGTATTTAAACGAAAATTGTATTTTTCTTACGTCTATAGATCCAAAAAACAATAAGCTTCGATAGCACGTAGGAT
Source organism: Operophtera brumata (assembly GCA_932527175.1). Taxonomy (NCBI): domain Eukaryota; kingdom Metazoa; phylum Arthropoda; class Insecta; order Lepidoptera; family Geometridae; genus Operophtera; species Operophtera brumata. The sequence goes on from OW052235.1 coordinate 22,731,072, forward strand.
TAGGCCTACGGCGTAGCTGCGTAGCGTGCGGCTACAATAAAACCCGTTTGCTTGCGGGATTTCCTCAAATAGTGAGATTCCTATGAGACTCAATGACAAAGACTCAAGACTCCTATGACTCAAATTCCTATGAGATGAACAGAGACAGTTTTGGAAGAAGGTTTTTTTTTTTTTTTTTTTTAAACTAAATATATCGTAACTTTTCCACTATCCTGTCTATAACGATAGGTCCTCATAGATTAGCCACCGATACCTCAATAATCTAGGTACCAAATCCTCTGGGAATTGCCCATCGTGAACGACACGTTACCGAAAACTACGTTGCGTCCAGCGAGGCGGACGATGTATGGTCGGCGGAATTGCATCGCTAACGTAATGCACCATTAAGAGGTTTTTACTTTGTTGGTTAGTATGTGTGGGTGATATGAGGATATGGATAAGGAATTGTGATAAACATCCCACCCTAAAAGGTTTAAAAATAAATAAAATTTTATAGAATTAAAAACTAAAAATCTTTTTATTCGACTAAATTATTAAATTACAAATCAATTTGTATAATTAATTCATTAATATATTATAAAATTAATTATTCATTGAATTTAAAAAAATATAGCGTGATACATTTAATAGGTACCTACTTACTTAATATATTAAAATATGATCAAGCATGCAAGAAAGTTAGAGAGTTGGCGTTAGAGGTTAGAGTTGGCGCAAACGATCTAATTAAATCGTATCTTATTAATCGCACTCAGATGACACAAATAAATAAAATTTGCTGTAAAACACACATGGACACTGTGTACGAATCAGACGTTAAAGAAGTGGGCATAGGTGTTCCGCAAGGCAGCGTGTTAGGGCCACTCTTATTTATTATTTTTATTAATGATATGCCTCAAGTGACTGAGCATTCTATGACTCTGTTTGCTGATGACAGTACTATACTAGCTGTTTATTAATAATGATTTGCATAATTTTGAATCTGATATGAATTGCACTTTGACATCTCTTATTGAATGGCTAACATCAAATAATTTGAACATTAACTTGACTAAAACATTTTTAATGAATTTTAAGCAAAGACACAATATGAAACTTGACATTGATATAAATTATTGAGGCACCAAAGTAAATGAAGTTTATAGTACAAAATTCCTGGGAAACTACTTATAGACAGTGTATGCAAGAGATTGTATCAGTTTTCATATGCTCTTTTTAAACTAAATAAAGTAACAAGTATGCCAGCATTACTTACTGCCTACGATGGACATGTTGCATCTGTCTTACGTTATGGCGCCATATTTTAAGGAAACTCGAAGGATAGACTAAGAGTTTTTAGAGCACAAAAACGCTGCATTAGGGCAATCTGTGGTTTACGAAAGAGGGACTCATGTAAAGAGCACTTTAAAAAGTTAAGTATCTTAACGTTTCCTGCATTATACATTAGTGAGGTTTGTGTGTTTGTTAAAAGCAACCCTGAGCTTTTTAAAGAGTTTGCAGCTGGAAGTCGTCTAGAGGGTAGATTGCGAAATGTGTCGTGTCGATCACAGTTACTTCGCAAAAGTTTTTTCTGCATGGCGCCCACAATTTTCAACAAGATACCATTGTTTGTTAGATTATTAGAAAATTTAAATGTTTTTAAACGGAATCTTAACGATTTATTGATTAAAAAAACGTATTATACATTAGAAGAGTTTTTGTGGGATATAACTATTGAATGTTAATTTATAGAAACACAAGAGTGCACTCTGACATAGGGTACCCACCTATTTGAATTTGTTCGACTTTGACATCCATCTAGTAATTCTTTTAATTTCCAATAGGTAATTGTTTTTAATTTTGTTGACATTTTTATGACATAACTTTAGTAGGTAGGTAATTAAGTACACTTGATTGTCATTTTTAATTAGTGCATGCTTTACTACTTATAATTTTTTCCTGATCTCTCTTAAATTATGTTATATATTATAGAGTAAGCGTCATGTAAAAAGAACGCTGGAACGTATGAAGAAGTATGACCGCCAGCATTCTTTTTACATGACGCGCATTATACCTAATATTTGTACGCTGAAATGCAGAGTCCAGCGATCTTCACCATACCTAATCTACCAACTAATGTTATATACCTGGATTCACAAACAATAAATGATTTATGATTTTGATTAAATGATTCATAGGCCGTTTCGGTCCATAATTAATAATTTCCCATATTGACTATATACTGAAAAGTCCACTTTTCCGAAGCGTCCACTATTCCGAAGCGTTAACTTTTCCGAAGCGTCCACTTTTCCAAAGCGTCCATTTTACTTCGAATTTTTCATGTAGATCTCTCCATAATGTATTCCAAAAAACTACACACAAAACTGGTCACATTCACCTGTAGACCAAAAAGACGTAGTTACTAAGATAAGACTGAGATCCTCATATGTTAGCATTGCGGGGAACGAAGCTATCATTGTGAAATGGTATTTCAATATTTCCATCCAAATAACAACCCATTTTTTAACTACCAGCTACAATGTGTTTGTGATGTCTCTGTGTTGTAGCTACAACATAAGGTATTCAGGTGCTGATAGGAACACAGGTTGTGCACACAGCCTCAGGCGCGGCGAGGCGACGAAGCGAGAAAACGGTACATAACACGGTACAGTGGCATACACCGTTCATATCTGGATTGTGCTAAGCTGTTTGTTGAAACAAATAACATGTCTAAAACTTAACAGCGACGATGTGTTAAAATTTTGGAGTTGTTGCGTTACATCCACAGTCAGTAACAGTGAAGGTTACAAACTGTATGTTAATACAGTAATTACTTGAGGATGTAATCTAAATAAATCATAGACAAGAAACACGATTGGTGAAACTTTTCTCGATAGCTTTATTTTTTTAATTGGCCCTCCTAAAACCCGTTTTAGGTCCCACCTTCGATTAGGGAAAATATTAATTGTAAATTTTTAGACTATTCTGTAGGTAATCATATTACTTAGATTAATAGTAGATAAATTATTTTTTATATTTACTACTTTAGAAGCAAAACGAAGTTTTATCATTTGCCGCTTACGTCAGTTACTTCCGAGCGGCAGAAATGTATAACTCATCTCTTCCCGGGTTCAAGTGAGTAATAGCACTGTCACGTTCTTGCAGCTATTGTTTTCTTGCTAGACTCCACCCATTCGAAATTTTAACATATTGTCTTAAGAGCAGGCTGCACGACATACTTTCCATACAAACGCTCGTGCTCAGCTCGTACGTGATTATGAAGTTGTAACAATTTCAGAGCTAGCAAAGAAACAATGACATGGTGACCACAAACCAGACGATGACGCAGTGTAGGCCTTCGCACTCAATCGACCATTAACACTTTAAAGCTACCCCCATCCACTGACTAACTGCTACCTGTATCTTACCTGTATCTTACCGTAAAAGTCTGTAAGATATAGGTATGTTTAAAAGTGATTGATAATGCTACCTGTGAGTTGTTACCTATATTGTCTGCATGTTTTCATTGTAAGTATTTCAGAAAATTGATTGTTTTAACATGTCTAAGTGCATATAATGTGCCAAAAGATAAATAAATAAACGAAATGAAATGAAATGACATTTAAAATGTCGTCGATCAGACAATATAGCACAGAGAGGTATCTGCCAAAATGTGATGATACCTATGGAGTCACATGCGAGTCCACTTTTAACTTTGGTACCTACTATGTTTACACATTTCCACGCGACTGTACCACTCTGACACAAGGTAAGTGAATCATTCGCGGACGCTCTGTTTCAATTTCACGCACGCGTACCTCTCGAATGGCGAAAACAAAGTTACTAAAATATGGTTTAAAAGCTTACCAAAATAACGTCATATTATTATATAGACCACAACCAGCAAATCCAACCGCGCAGTCATCCAACGTGCTCATAATAAAATCTAACGTGTCGTAGTAAATGCACCATGGTTCATAACCAACAATTAAATCATCCAGACCCCACAGTGGACCAGGAAACTAAACTCAGAGGAACCAGTTACATGAAACGCTTAAAAAGACACTAACACACTGGCAAAATTATAGGCTAATAGCGGTTCTGTCTGCCTTCGGCAAGGTTTTTGAATCCATACTCAACCGATATATCACCAGGCAAGTGCAAACCCAGCCAGCCGAGAGCCAGCATGGCTTTAGAGCCGGCAAGTCCACAACCACGAACCACGTAAACTTTGTGGACTACGCGGTGGTGGAGATGGATCGGAAAAAGCAAGTCGACACGGCTTACTTTGACTTTAAAAAAGCTTTCGATCGCGTCCAAAACGATGTCCTTTTGAGGAAGTTCTCTGCTATTGGGTTTACTCCCAAGCTCCTTCAGTTATTTGTTAGTTACTTTTCTGACCGCGTTCAGTATGTGCAGCTCTCTGGGTTCCATTCTAAACCCTATGCAACTTGTTCCGGTGTTAGCCAAGTTTCTCATCATGATAAATGACCTGCCGAAGGTTGTCAGAACAGCGGAGTGTCTCATGTTTGCTGATGATCTGAAGCTATTCCTGGGAGTAAGTAGCACGATTGACTGTGAGGCACTGCAGAGGGACATCGACAGTGTGGTACACTGGGGAGAATGTAATCACCTAGAATTTAACAGTTCGAAGTGTAAAACTATCTCATTCACCCGGTCAAGCGCTCCTCTCCAGTACAATTACCACATATCTGGCGTTCCTCTGGAGCGCGTCACGGAAATTCGTGACTTGGGGTTGATTTTGGATGTAAAACTGACCTTTAATCCGCATATCCTGGATGTATGTAACAGAGCTTTTAAATCCTTGGGATTCGTTACGCGACAAACAGCTAGGTTCCATGATAGGAATGCCATTATAACTCTCTACTACGCGTTCGTGAGGAGTAAATTAGAGTATAGCTCTCTCGTATGGGACCCACACGAACAAAAATATACAATTATGCTAGAACGCGTACAAAGGAAATTTGCACGTTATCTTTTTAAAAAAATGCATGGATTCTATCCTTATTTATATCCGTCTTTGTTCGTCGCCGGAATGGTAGGCATCAACACCCTGGAGTTGAGACGCAAGTGTGCATTGTTGATGCACTATTATCTGCTGCTCAACAACAGGATTGATAACCCGACCGCGCTGGCTCGCTGCTCGTTGTCTGCGCCGGACCAGCGGCTGCGTGCGCCGCGCCTGTTTGCGACCCCGCTCCTACAGCTCATGCTCTAAATTTGCTCAACGCCCTGGTTGCTCAGAAACCAGAAACCGATATATTTTTTTCAAATTTTAATGTTTTCTTAAATTCTTCTATTAGTTTTCTAAGTTAAGTAGTTTTTAATATTTGTACCTATTGTTTGGCTTTCTGCGCGCGTTGGTGTATACTGTAAGTGCAGTAAGCAGTTGAATTTAAATAAAATAAAATAAATAAATAAAAGCGTTAATTGAAAACCAAAGCGACACAAAGTTGTTGGAGAGAAGCCATATCCTGGACAACTTGTTATAAAGAGTCTGAGACGAGAGAGTATGGACTGATGAGTCCGGACCCCAAACGCTTTGAAACTATCCAATTATCCGCCTATAGTCAACCATCTGACTGTGGATATACACAAAAACAAATAATAAATAATAATAATAAATAATGCTGGACACAGTTCACACAACATTATCTAGCCCCAAGTTAAGCAGAGCTTGTGTTATGGGTAGATAGTTTTTTTTTATTATATATAGAAAATACCCAGAACACTGAACAAATATCTGCAGATCGTGCAAATATTTTTTCCGAGGCGGGAATCGATCCCGCAACTTGCGTGGTCGCAGGCGAACCTTCGCCCGCCGAGCCACAGATGTCGTCAAATGACGAAATAAAAAGTTTTGTTTAGTTTCATAAAAGGTGGGCATCACCAGCGTATTATTCCCATTTGTGGGATTCTGACCAATTCTCAAGCAGGCCAAAGCTACGAGTATCTTGTCTTATCAGGGTGCATTCTGATACCTTACAGCACGCGTGTTGTAAGGTATCGGTAAGATAATCGTAGCTTACACGGTTTGTGTGTAACCCGTATCTTAGCAAACGGTGATCTGAGCACACGTACGAGGACCGTGTTCAACCAGCGTTGACGCGAACCACGTTGTTCATATAGTGCGCGTCATGTAAAAAGAACGCTGGCGGACAAGCTTCTACAGGCGTTCCAGCGTTCTTTTTATAATTGTACTTACTATAATTGTACATTATTTGTAGTAAACTAGGTAGGCACTCATTCAATGCATAGGTATACATCTCTTAAATAAGTAGAAAAGTAAGTAATCTCTTGAAAAGAACGCTGGAACGCCTGAAGAAGCTTGACCGCCAGCGTTCTTTTTACATGACGCGCATTAAAGCTAGCTCAGACTGAGCACTCGGGAACGATCCGAGATAGAGGGAGACACAGATAACATTTTTACATTTATTTCGTAAGGTTTCTTTACGTCCTATCTACCCTCGATCTCTTCACTAACCTCAGTCATGTCGGTCGACTCCAACCCAAAATATATATTGCCCTCTTAGTGTGTTCAGTTGGTATGTTCAGTTGGTGCATTTTAACAGATTATAGGTACTAAATAAAAGCGGCCAAGTGCGAAGGGTTCTCGCACATGGAGGGTTCCGTACCATCGTACAAGATTTAACACTATGTACTTGTTTTTATTGTTACCCCCTTTTTATTTTTAACGTTTTATTACTTTCTCTTTTCTAATCTAAGATATTTTATTATTTACAGAATGAATAATAGAACTAAAACAAGGTATGTACAATTTTTAACTATATTTTATTTTTATTTATTTTTTTATAGAAATTGTAGTCATACTCTGTGAATACTTCAATTATCTACCTATGATGGTTCATAAGATACAAAGCCAGAACAACAAAAAAAACTATGAGCCTTTTTCCTATAATTTTTAACTTTATATTATTTTCATTACTGTTTGTTATAGAAGCTAATATTATTACTCACTTATTGTAAATTGAATGTTCCTATCCTACTTGTATTAGTTGTATTATTCTTTCTGTAAATAAAAGTTCTATAGTGGTCACAACCACAATCTATTATAGTTCAAGTGACGACCTGTATGACTTTGTTTTTTTGAAAATAAAATACAGTGTTTCTCTACTTATTGAGCTCTATACAATGACACCACACATGTAGGTTTTTTTTCATGCTCCCTTGGAATTTTATTTTTATTTTTATTATTTGTAGTTATAAAAAATAACAAAGAACATATATATTTAATAATTAAAGAGATTTTACTATCTCTTTTTCACTATTTTCATTAATTAAATCACATGTCTATAAATTCAAATGTATTCAAATATATCACTGTATTCACTGTTGTATTTGTATTGTGTTGTATACTATTGTATTTACTATCTAAATATATTATTACTGTCAATGAATGTAATGTATATTATACCTAAATATAACCTACTCTACTCTACTGAAAACTTTACAACGAATAAACAACTAAAGGCCAACTCACACTGAAGCAGTTCGGTCCAACTCAAGTAATTATGAATAGGTGTCCATTAGTGGGCATTCAAGCCGGATTGTTTGCGGCCGCCTCTCTCATGCAAATACGCCATGCATGGTGTATTTGCATGAGTTGAATGGAAGTTGCGGAGGGCATTCTATGAGGAGAAAGGACACACCTTTGCAAAAAAAACTCAATATGTAGTATTCATTATTCGTAAATAGTGGTTATATTGACGACCTCTGTGGCGCGGCGGGCTAAGGTTCGCCTGCGACGCAGGAGGTTGCGGATTCGATTCCCGCCTCGGAACAAATATTTGTGCGATCGCAGATATTTGTTCAGGGTGTTCTGGGTATTTTCTATGTATAATAAAAAATATCTATCTATGTAAATTATATTGTATTAAGTATATCAGATATCTAGTACCCATAACACAAGCTTTGCTTAGCTTGGGGCTAGATAATGTTGTGTGAACTGTCCAGCATTATTTATTTATTTATTTATTATTTATATAAATTTGTAAAAGTAATGTAAGTATAATTATTAAAATGTAAAAAGTGCAGTAAAATAAGTTTATTCAATTCAAAAGTATTGAATTCAGTGAAATCACAAGTATAATTTTGAATTATCATAGAAACTAAATTATCTTCGGTTCCAACATAAAAGAACATAAACCATAAAATTATGCAACAAACACGGCTTGGCTTTATTTGATGATTATATTAGGGTGATTTTTAGGGTTCCGTAACTAAAAATTACGGAACCCTTATAGATTCGTCATGTCTGTCTGTCTGTCTGTATGTCTGTCTGTCCGTGTATGTCACAGCTACTTTTTTCCGAAACTTTAAGAGCTAGGCTGTTGAAACTTGGTAAGTAGATGACATGTATTCTGTGAACCAAAACAGTAAATTTTTGGGGTTCCCCATACTTAGAAATGATAATTAAAAAAAAAACCCTGGATACATCCATATTCTATGGATAGGTCTTCAAAAATGATATTGAGGTTTCTAATATAATTTTATTCTAAACTGGATAGTTTGCGCGAGAGACACTTCCAAAGTGGTAAAAAGTGTGTCCCCCATAACTTCTGAAATAAGAGAATGATAAAAAAAATAAAAAAATATGATGTACATAAAACCATAACCATATAAACTTCCAACGAAAATTGGTTTGAACGAGATTTAGTAAGTAGTTTTTTTTAATACGTCATAAATCGTAATCCATCTAAGAACTTTTATATTATGTTACTTGCTGCTACGGAAGCCTTCATGGGCGAGTCCGACTCGCACTTGGTCGCTTTTTCTGAATTGGTTTAGTAAACATTTAAATTCCAATAAAAAGTTATTTTAAAGTATGGATAATAATATAAAAATATCCTTCATAAAGTACGTAGGTAGGTGTAAGGTAATGACTAATTTTAAATTCTAGTAAATGAACGTTATCATGCCACATCAACGCAGCGATACTTCAATGTGCACAAAACAACATGGCAACCAATTTGCACGCTCTCTGTGCATCCAAGCCCAATCCCTGATTACGGACGAACGCGTTCTTTTCCCTCGCCAAGATTGCGGTTTAAAAAGAACTTAATCGTCTAATAAACATGCAAACAAGAACTCGCCGGCTACCTGTTGCGAGCACGCGAGACAAACGATATCTCAGCCAATCGCCACCCAGCGTCCGCCCACGACGTGACCTGATTGGCTAGCTAAGCGGGGAACAAGGGGGGATGCCAGAGGTCTCGCTTGAACATGACACTAGCAAGAAAAGCACCGCATTGAGCTTTCAGAGAGCTTTTCACGGCGCGCGCGGAAAATACCTCAAATCGCAGATACGCTCCTATAAAATTATTGTTATTTAATTTCTGTTATTCTCATTTGAGTATATTTAAAAGAGTTAAATTATCACAAAAAATATTTAACTGTAAATAAATAATAATGAAAATAAAAAACAGTGTTTTAAAAATAAGTAAAAGTTAAATTCCGAAAATTGATTTCGTAATTTCCACCATGTCTTTGGGAAAGCAACCAAATGAACACATCAAGCGTCCTATGAACGCCTTCATGGTCTGGTCGAGGGGGCAGCGCCGCAAGATGGCCCAAGATAACCCCAAGATGCATAACTCGGAGATCTCCAAAAGGTTAGGTGCAGAGTGGAAGTTGCTGACGGAGATGGAGAAGAGACCTTTTATAGATGAGGCGAAGAGGCTGAGGTTAGTACTCTGCATTTATTTTTACTTTGTTTTAGGGAGTGTTTTCTTCTAACTTCCTGCACCTTCTGCACTTATCATTATGTAACCTTATATGTTTACAAATAACAAAAAAGCTTTTAACACTTTATATTTTATAATAAGTTTTTTGTGAAAAATATGTTTTTCAATACAAGCTTTTACAAAATTAATGATCGTAATCGTGTGCTGATCAAAATGAGCCTAAACATGGTTAGTCTACTATTATACCTCGAGGAGTTCCGTTGTCCACCTTCCGTCTCCATCATCAGATCAGCACGCCATAATATTGCATTGTCATCGAAACTTGATAGGTATGCAAAATATCATCCCAATCGGTTGAGGATAACTGCTTTAAAACTTAGTTGCAAGATTCCACCCGGACAATGTAACATTGCAATGTATACATTGCAAGTTAATATAAAGCTTGTCTTCGACCAAAGTTTGGTCGAAGAAGCTTGTAATAAAAATGGAACTTATTAAATTTAAAATATCATAATAGACAATTCTAAATACTGACTTTGCAGGGAGTAAGAAATTTACTTTGTTAGATATTTATAAGAAGACAGAAAAAAAAAACTGCACAACTTAAAAAGTACTGTACATTGGCGAACTTAATGCTAGATAGCATTCTCTTCCAGCTAACCTTTATGTATTGTGGAAAACGATTTACAGGTAGAGCACATTTTTTTTTTTTACAAATAATATCAGACACTAAATACTATTTTGCCGACCCGACAGGCTGTCCAGAGTCAAACAGGCTTCTCTCAAACGAAGTATATATATTTTAATCTTCAACATATTTCCAAGGGTGTGATAGATTATCACACGATTCGATAAATTATTTCGATAAAAAAAACCTTAACTTACCTCTAAAATACGTTTATAACGTAAATATCTGTATTACCTACCTAACAACGTACGAAAAACTGTATATTTAAACAAGTATTTTCAGCGTAATCGAAAATATAAATCTTCTATGCCCTCTAAAATAACATTATTTGTTACTGTTATTAATTTTATAACCATTGATTTGTTATATTATTTATTTTACATCTCTCATATTCGATAAGTAGGTCCTTATTACCCCCAAATGGGGGTTGTAGGCGACCAATTAGCGCTCTAGGGTAATAATGTAGCTAGAAAAGCCCTAGGGCGGTAAGTAATTAAAAAAAACTTCACTCTTTAAAAAAGTTCGCGTACATCTAACCATCATACTGGCAATAGACATCATGCATTCAGCCCAATGACAAAAGAGGTCGCTTCGCTATTCAGCCTTGTCTTCGTATGAATATAATAGTCATCAATTTTAAATATCGAACAGCGAAGCTCAATTTCGTTTTTGAAAAAAATAATTTAAAAAAAGATGAAAAAAGGCGGTAATGCCGGTTTTTTTCTACTTACCTCACAATCGAGATGCAAAGCAGAGTAGTTAGCTCGGGTGTAAGCATCAATGGCACCCTCGAACTATAGGCGCCCTATTGCTGTATTTTAGACTAAACAGAAAATATACACATAAACATACACATTTGTAAATAATATTTATTTTGCTGTACTCATTGTGTTTCGATCTTTTCATGTTGTTTTTTTTATTTTTTATTTTATACTACTTGAATGACGGAACAAGCTGGTGGCCCACCTGATGTTAAGCGGTAACCTCTGCCTATGAACAGTGCATTACCTCATAGTTCACGTCCACCTAGGACGCGCCCTATGTGGCATTGCACTGCGCCCGCCACCCTGAGACATAAAGATGAAAAATCTCATGTGCCTGTAATTTCACCGGCACCCTTACCCTTCAAACCAGAACACAGCATTGCGAGCACTACTGCTTTGCGGCAGAAATAGGTATGGTGGTAGTACTTCCCCGGACGAACTCTTTCACAAAAAAGCTCTACTACTACCAAATAATTTTGATGCTAAATTCTTCGATAAAATAGTAGTTATTTCATCGAAGGCTAAATTTAAAAAATTCTGCGTTCTTAGAATCGATCATATTTTTTTAAGTAATGATGCTCCTGATTTTGACCCTGGCAGGATCGTAGCATAAACATGTCGGTTCATATAGTTTTTCTTCGAGGCCGTTCCACACTGTGTCGAGAACCTCTATGCTCCGTCGCTTGTCGCTTCTGAGATCAAAATGGCCTGCCCATTGCCAGTTCAACTTGCTAATTATTATTCGCTCGATCAACTGTCGATCGATAGGAGAATGAGATCGGTCGAAATCGATCAGTAGTTCAAACAACAAGTTCAAAAAAAATCTGTTTTTTTTGTTACAATACACATTTAACTATCAAGAAATGTTCCCCGTATACACTGTTTAAGATAATAAACGATTACTTTACTTTTACATCATATCGATCTGCTTCATTAGCCGCGTACCCACCTAGCGCACAGGCTCGCGCGGCAGCCTCGGTGTCCGGATCGCGAGCGATGGCTCCCGCGGCAGCCTCAGTAGTTTTGTTCAATTTACACGAGGCCGCCTCGCGAGGCAGGCTGAGCCATCATAAGTCCGCGAGTATTCGTAATGGACAGTCGTGTATTTTCAGCTGCAGCTATTTTCCTAGCTGCTTATTGTTTAAAGAAACGAAAACAGTCACGTTTCAAGAAAAAACCTAAACGCTTCTGGATTAGAAAAATTTATGAGCGTCGCCACCAATATGGAAATAGATTACTCGGAGATTTAGTATATGATCAGACTGTACATAATTTTACACGACAAAACTTGAAGTAGCTTCGCGCGCGAGCCAAAACATAACGGTCCCCACCTAACGCACAGCGCTCACTGAGGCACCTTTGAGCGCGTCAAGTTTACCGACAACAATCGGCTCGGGGCCGAGCCGTGCTCGGTCGAGCAAACGCGCGCCCGAGGCAAGCCGAGGCACGTCCACACCAGCCGAGGCATTTGGCTCGCGAGGCTGCCGCGCGAGCCTGTGCGCTAGGTGGGTACGCGGCTATTGATTGACTTTTATCGATTCGTCATCGATCTAGGTCGACAGAATACTTTCGCGTGGCGTATACATTTTAAAAGATACTGGAAGAGACTTAGATAATTTATAAAGATTGGGATTATTAAACAAAGGGAAGAGAACTAAGTCAGTCAACTTGGTTTTTTAAACCCCGACGCAAAAAAATTTGACGTGTCTGTGTGTGTGTGTGTGTGTCTGTCTGTCCGCTCGTAGCTCCCGAACGGAAGAACCGATTCCAATTATTATTACTTTTGTTTGAAATGTGTATTTGTTGGGAGTTTTCTTAGCTATAGATAGATAAGATAGATAATTGTTTATTTTCAGATTTCACACCTTAAAAAATTCACATGTCATCCATTTAGTTAATAAATAAAATATTTTAATTAATGTTAATTTAATTTTAATTTAATTTCATGTTTGATCAAAATCGGTTCAACCGTTTCATAGCGTTGAGGTTTTTTTTTTTATTTTTACAAAATTAATTACTTGTCTACAGAACACATCGTATCGAATTTTCAGTTTCAGATTCAGTTATTTATTTCATAAACAGTTATACAATCGTGTCTGAAAAAAAAAAGAGTAGAGATACTCCGAGTATAGACCTCTCCATAGCCAGCTGTAAGTCGTCTTGAGCTTGTGTATACTTAAGGCCAACAGTCAGCGACCACTTACACTTAGTTTTAATTATTTTGTATTTAATGAAGATAATCTTCACCTCCCACAGTCTCGATTTAATCTCTACCCAAAACAAACAACTACCCAAAAACAGTATTTGATCAAAAAATCATTTCATTATCTTTTTTAATTTTATATCTCTGTGCAAACATACCACAAAGCGACAACACACTACACCTGTCACGGTATCAAAACTTTTTTATTCGTCTGTTATCATCAGTAAAACAAAAAACTTGTTGGGTTACTTATGTAGTTTTCCCATTAGGGGTGCGATGCACAGTGGTGTGGTTATTTAAATAGACAAACCGCCGGATGTTTGATGTGACTCTTGATCTTTTATTAATTAAGAGTTTTTATGCTTATAACTGTGAGATAAACATTTAAATTTGTGAGATAAAATGACTCTTGTTCCGTGGCAGAAGGGTAGGCCTTTGGTGTGGGACGCTACATGCGTTGATACCCTTGCGCCATCTCATCTGTCCGGGACATCAGTTAGGGCCGGTGCGGCGGCAGATTCCGCTGAGGACCTCAAAAGACGCAAATATGCAAGTCTCGACAGAGCTTACTTATTTGAGCCTTTCGGGGGGGTCGAGACTCTGGGTCCGTGGGGTTCCGGGGCCCATCGCGTTTTCAAAATTCTTTCAGGGCATCTGGTCGAAGCGACGCGTGACCCGAGAGCTGGCTCTTATCTGGCTCAACGCATTAGTATTGCCATTCAGCGTGGCAATGCAGCCAGCATCTTAGGGACGCTTCCGTCTGGTAGTGATTTGGATCAGTTGAGCTACCTTTAGATCGCTTGTAGCGGTCTTCAGGTAGCACAACTGTTTCATATGTATTTTGTACATACCTTGTATTATTCTTTCTGAGATAAAATAGTACCAACTTGCGTAAAAAAACTTTAAAGCAGTTATAACAATTATTTCGTCATTCTATACATGATTATCTACATATATCTATGTATATACGATTTTCAATTTTCGTCCTATTTAGATTTTCTGTAGGGTCTAACTTGCATACAAATAAAACGGTAACATAGTAAGTAATCTTCACTATCATGTTAGTGGCTACTGGCACTGCTAACAGAAGAGTTAATTATTTTTTTTTAGATGAGGAATAACTTTCATAAATACTCAATGTATATGCTTAAGTAGGCCTCCCATAAATGCCACGACAAACGTTTTTGAGCCGCCTCCCTTACAAGGTGGGACAAATTGTCAGTACTATTTAAATGTGGGCCGCAGTGTTGCATCAAGAATTAGGCTAGTAGTAGAGCTTTTTTGTGAAAGAGTTCGTCCGGAGAAGTACTACCACCATACCTATTTCTGCCGCAAAGCAGTAGTACTCGCATTGCTGTGTTCCGGTTTGAAGGGTAAGGGTGCCGGTGAAATTACAGGCACATGAGACTTTTCATCTTTATGTCTCAGGGTGGCGGGCGCAGTGCAATGCCACATAGGGCGCGTCCTAGGCCGACGTGACCTATGAGGTAATGCACTGTTCATAGGCAGAGGTTACCGCTTAACATCAGGTGGGCCATCTGCTTGTTCCGTCATTTAGTAGTATAAAAAATATATTAAAAAAAAGGCTACAAAGTCAACATCCCATCATCCACTGCCTTCCTGCGGCCTTAAGAATCGCGTCACAGAAGTAATCAGCGCCACTAAATCCTGCAAATCGCTACAAATCAATTTAATCGGTCCATTGTGCTCTTGGGGCAGACAATTATCTGGTGGGTGTAATAATATCTTGCATTGTTGGGGGCTGCGCGTTATCGAGGGTCGCCAGGGCCATAAAAATAAGCTTATGCCTCCAGTCTAACTCATTGAAAGATCAGCCCGGCATAGAGCGGGTAATACACCACGAAGTATGTAACTGTGATATCTGAAAACCTGTAATCTATAATATAGGTTTCTTTATGGAAAGAGAGAATAGGCCTTCTAGACCTTCTTGCTCCAACGTCGGCCGCATAGTCACTTACCAACAAGTGAGATCACGGTCAACCCAGGGTCTATTATAGTTTTTAAAAAACTGCCTATTAGTCATCGAGTCTGGTGATTTTATAAGACACGCTAGAACTCTTGATGTAGGCACTCTATATCAGATATTTTCTAGTAGAAAAGTCAAGATGGTAAGGAGTCATTATAATTTAGACTTCAACCAGCCTTGGTTAAATAGCGGTAGTGGCCGTCATAGAACGGCACCCGACTACAATTTTAATACTTGCGTCAAACTAATAATTGACCTTACACCCCTCCCGTACCTCAGGGACTGACTCAGTTAAGAGCTAGACCTGTAGTCGTGTTTCCACTATAACATGGCGTTGTTTAACGATCGCCGCTTCTGAGAAAACCAAGCTTCGCCCTACAATGACTCTGCCTATTCCTAAATAGCTAAAAATGACATCCCCGTCTGACAGTAAAATAAACCTTATGCGGCTCTGCCATTGCAGCTTCTAACTTATGTAATCACGCGAATGCTTATGCACTAAAGCCTTCATTGATATCCTATACGGCCTGGCGTGGCGCACTCCGCACTTTTTAGGTATGAAGCTACAAGTACCCGGCGGACTCGACTTGTCGAGTCAATTCAGTGAGTCAGACAAGATAAGAGTTACGCGATAGAAAGAGAGGTAACTTGTAGGAGACTTTAGCTGTAGGTAATAAGCGCTGTGCGACATGAATTTTGACGACCTCTGTGGCGCAGCGGGCGAAGGTTCGCCTGCGACGCAGGAGGTTGCGGGTTGGATTACCGCCTCGGAACAAATATTTGTGCGATCTGCAGATATTTGTTCAGGGTGTTCTGGGTATTTTCTATGTATAATAAAAAATATCTATCTACTTAATTTATTGTATTAAGTATATCAGTTATCAAGTACCCATAACACAAGCTCTGCTTAGCTTGGGGCTAGATAATGTTGTGTGGACTGTCCAGCATTATTTATTTATTTTATTATTTTGTTACACTTTATTGTAAGGGGACAAGAGTCGGGGGGTGGGAGTCATAAATGATTTTGTGGAGTCAACCTTCTAGACCGTACTATTATGTATTTCTGTGATATGGCATTAAAAAAAACCTGATTCAATACAAACGATAAAACGATTAATTTTATATAAACAAATTATTTTATGCATCACAATGATCATTTTGAATAGTCTTATAGATAAGTTCTACAGTGCTATTATTATAAAATATTAATAATACTCGAAAGTGCAGCTCTATATGAATCTAGTTCAGTGAGTAACTAAGAATTAATTTAGAAGGGTTGGATTTGCACCGGCCGCTCACACTCCACGTCGCTTCGTATTTGTTATATCTAATTATTGTATTGTGTGGACGAGAAGTAAGTATGGAGGGTAGTTCTGGAAATTAGCTTTAGTCTATTCTTTCTTGTAGATCACCGCTATGAGCAAGAGACATACTTAGACACATTTCGATCTTGGTGATTTGTTTTTTATTCCCTTAAGGTAACGCAAAATTACCAATCTTAGATTAGATTTTTAACTGACTAAATCAAGTACAATATTCAAATTAAAAATATGCATGGATACTACATTATAATACCGAGGGATCACCCAGACAGAAAAATGACAGGATAACATTTTCTCGATAAAAAAAAACACAAAGTTACCTCTAACTTTTGGCTAGATTCGATTGTTTGTCAATATGGTACAGATTATTAGGTCAAAAATTAGATAAATAAGATCAATACAATAAAATAGAGGATTTTTTACCCCAGGGTTTTTAAAAATTTTCTATTTTTCACAAGATATTCAATAAAAACCGCATTTTCGAGCGGCGCGTGGCTTTTTTTTATGGAAATTTCTACCTGGCGGTAGCGCATTCTTAAGGTTACCACGGAGTCAATAAATTTCTACTACATTCTTATAAGTGTAAATGTTAAACACCTTAGAAGTTTTTCTATTAAACTACAAATAAAACTACAATATATTCCATTGTGTCTTCATACAAGCTTCATTCTGTTTGACATTGATAGGCACACCCTGCGATAATATTGTTTGAATATTGAGGACACGGCGCCTTTCGAGAAAGTTATCTGTGTTGTCTTGTGGGCTTTGTAAGTCTCTTTAATTGATTCACTAACCAATACACACGGATTTGCTTGTATATGTTACCGGCCAAACCCGATTTCAGGCCAAACTAGTCTGTCCTAGGCCAAACGACCTCTGTGGCGCGGCGGGCAAAGGTTCGCCAGCGGCTCATGAGGTTGCGGGTTCGATTACCACCTAGGAACAAATATTTGTGCGATCTGCAGATATTTGTTCAGGGTGGTCTGGGTATTTTCTATGTATAATAAAAAATATCATCATTATTTTTTTTATACTACTGAATGACGGAACAAGCAGATGGCCCCCCTGATGTTAAGCGGTAACCTCTACCAATGAATGTAATGTATTGTATTAAGTATATGAGTTATCTAGTACCCATAACACAAGCTCTGCTTAGCTTGGGGCTAGATAATGTTGTGTGAACTGTCCAGCATTATTTATTTATTTTTTATTTAAACCTGTTTGCACTGCACATGTTAGGATAAACTAGTCAGTAAAAGGAAGGACTACCGAAAGATGTGTTGGACTCCTGTATGGGCTCTTGTCTGTACTCCCGCGTGGACACTCCTAAGTGTCGCTCAACCTTCGCTACGCTACTGAGCACGCGGCTCGCTTCGCTCGGCCTCGCGGCTGGCTCCACTCAGCACCTCCCATGCGAGCTATACTGACTTCACGCTGTTTATATACACTCGTGCGAGACGTACAAGATCAGGTGGAGTCGGGGTCAGTGGCGTAACAATAGGGTGGCAGGGCTGGCAAAATGCCACGGGCCCCCGACCCAAGAGGGCCCCGCCCCAAGAGGCCGCGAGCTCAAAAATATTTTTTTACATTGTACCTGAGTATTTTATTTCATTTGAAAAGTATATTTTTATAAGTTCGGCTTAAAATCCAAAGTGAGACAAATACATTTTTAAAAATTTTCGAAATGTCCACGGGCCCACAAATAAATTTTTAAAAATTTTCGAATTTGCCACGGGCCCCAGATGGTATAGTTGCGCCACTGGTTGGGGTGCTCTGTGTCAGATCTGCCACTCATTTTGAACCAAACTTACCCATAGTGGATGCCCTCCGGCCTCACCGGATTTCATGCTCAACTAGTTTGTCCTGAAATCGGGTTTGGGCGGTAGCATTATACATTGAAAGCTTGTAAGGTACTTATTTTGTTTTTTCATTAATAGCTATTGGTATAAACCCGTAAGTTCTAAAATAGTTATAGACACAGATAAAATAAAACCATATTAGTATTATAGGTTAGTAATTTATTAGGAAATGTTAGAGAAAACGCCAAATAAGCTTAGTTAACCGGCTAGCCCCGCTTAGTTGGCCGGTTAGCTTAGTTAACGGTAATCGCTTACCATCAGGCGGGCCGTAAGCCAGATAGTCGAGCAATTACATAAAAAAAAGAAAAAAAAAGTTAGTAAGTATGGCTAAGGCCATACAGACAAACTCTCTCATACTGATATGTCACTGTTCTGACTATGCCACGTGGATACACTGTCGATCTTTGAGATTGCAAAATGAAAACGTGTTATATAAAAACTAACAAAACGTAACAACTCAAAAACTGTTCATTCAAATTCGGTTCGATACCATATCTATTGATATTTCACAATTCTTTATTTATTCTTATTGCTTATCGGTCAACAATGGTCAAAAGGCGCTCCTCTGTTTGGCTTGATATCTTTTTATCGTCTCTATTTGATGGTTGGATATCAATGTATAGGTGTTTGTTTGGCTGGGGATAACGGTCAGCCTAAAATGGTATTCTGATATTTTCATTTTGAATGCTTTAAAGAGATTTATTTATTAATTTCAAAAAGTCCGCAAAATGTTTATCGGCTAGCATGATACATCGTTGACATAAGCTGCACACAGTATTTTTTTATATTATTATTATTATTAATATTGATTTGGATCAGTTGAGCTACCTTTAGATCGCTTGCAGCGGTCTTCAGGTGGCACAAATGTTTCATATGTATTTTGTACATACCTTGTATTATTCATTCTGTAAATAAATGTATATTATTATCCTAACATATTTAGTCTCAATACTGAGCAAAATCCTTTTAAGGAGGATGCGCACGCTTGCGGCGCGAAATTCAAATTTTTGGTGTTTTTTGCCCATTACAGCTCATCAACTCTTCTTCTGACAGCGAAAGTTGAGTTTGCGAAAACACATATTTAAATAGTGTTTTTTTGTTTTTTTGTTTAGGGGTATCGTAGCTAAACTGATGATATTTATGAGGTACTATCAATTAAAACATGTGTGCTAAGTCTCCTAGTCCTCGCGAACTCAACTTTCACCATCAGAAGAAGTGTTGATGAGCTGTAATAGGAAAAAAACACTAAAAAATTAGAATCTTGCGCCGCAACGGTGAGCATTCACCTTAAGATAATTTTAATGGGTTTAAAATTTGGATACCTATCCTTAGTAGCTTGGTTAAATAAAATTACCCACAATAATAATTTATTTATTTATTTTATTTTATTTATTTAGACATCTATTTATTCCGGTCTTCAGACATACATTATAATTATTTTGAAAATTTTAATCAAATCAAAATTGAACTTAGTAGTTACAACCTACTTAGATTTTACCAATTTCATACCATATTGTCTTAACTCCTCATCCTTATAATAGTGGCATAAGTCGACTTATGTCACTATTGTATGTCTTTTGGAAGTTCAATAACTTTACTAAGAAATCCAAATATCAACGATTTCAAGAAAAGGAGTGACTGTATGTTTGAAAAAAATAAAGATTTGTGGCCTTGAATTCGTACTTGAAACCAATGTTCAAGTATGAATTTAATGCTATAAATGTTTTTTTTTTCAGTCATACAGGCACCCCTATCTTTAAATCTTACATATTTCTTATTAAAGTTATTGAACTAAAACTGATCATACATTTAGAATTCAAATCGATTTCCTGCTGTGTGTTTGCTCACAACAGCTACCCTTTATACCGCACACCACATACACAGTCCTATTTGTATCTTACTCAATAACCAAACAGTTCATATCGAATGGAATGATATCACTATTTACCGAATTCGATTAACTAAGCCCGAAGAAAAATATCGTACCAAAAAACTTATCGGGGAGATACAGTTTTTTCTTCGCCAAGATATTGTGTTTTCCTAGCGTTATCGTGTTTATTTTGATGGTAAAGTAATTGATAGAGAGGCCGATGAACTTAGTTTTATTTTATTAAAGAATAGGTCTTTATTGAAGTGAATAAGTGATTTTTCAACACTTTACTTGCTCATAAAGTTTTATTTTATTTTATTTTATACTACTTGAATGATGGAACAAGCAGGTGGCCCACCTGATGTTAAGCGGTAACCTCTGCCTATGAACAGTGCATTACCTCATAGGCACGTCCACCTAGGACGCGCCCTATGTGGCATTGCACTGCGCCCGCCAGCCTGAGACATAAAGATGAAAAGTCTCATGTGCCTCTAATTTCACCGCAATTTGGCAAATAATGACACCTGTAATCAAACTGTGACTTTTTAATTGCTATTATTCACAAGTGAGTTATAGAGACAGTTGAACATTTACACAGAGTGTGTATTTCTGTTTTATTATTATTTTCTTCACAAGTGTGTTGAAATACGACGTATGATACAGGTGTGTATTGATGATTAACGTCCTCGGTTCTCTTAAGACCCTCATGCTCCTAAGGCCCTAAGGCCCTAAGGCTCAGGTCTCAATGGTGCCTCAGCGGTAATCACCAACATTACACACGTGTACCATAATGTACTATTGAATGCGAAATTCAGTGGAAATATTTACAATGCTTAAGGGCATTTAAAATTTTCAATCTGTTTAAATTTGGACGTCCATAGCTGGACGAGACCTCCCCCAAATAATGTAATGGGGTTTTCCATAGTTACCACGCTTGGCTGGCGGATTGGTGATCGCAGAATTAGTGTTGAGTACCCAAGTAGATGCTGCTGCCCATTTCCAAGTGGCTCTCCCACCCCTTAATTCCCCCTTAATGCTTAAGTTGGCCTTTACAACATCCACGGGAGGAGACAGCGAGGTATATTCTTAGGCTGGACACAACAATGCACTGCCTCTAATTTATTTTTTATTTTTATTAGTGTACATAATACATTTACAATATCATTACAATCTAGCCATAAAGCAGGCTAATTAGTAATTAACATTGACCTAGATTTATCACATAAATTATACCTAAGAATGTGTCCATTGACACTTTTCTTAATGTCTCTATTTACTGTCTCTAATTGAAAAAAAAAAACTTGCCCGTCAAAGAGTTATATTATTCGCACGCAAAAAGTAATAAAAAACACAATTATTACTAAGCTTTCCCATGGATATCTCTATTGCAGTCGTCCGTACACAAACAGTGATCGAAAACCTCAGCTCTCCGCGTCCATTTGAATAATTACAATCGTCTCGCTGACAATCGCGCGATTCCGTCACAATGCTCGCATAATCGGACGCAGTGTCGAACGCTGGCGCAGCACTATACGCCATAACAACCCGGATGCACAGCCAAAACTCTTCCTTATTCCAATGGACTTGGCTCTACTTTTGTGTTGCAAGATTTGTACATAGTGATGGGGCAAATAATACTCGATTGTGACCAACACAATGCAATAATCCGTACATTGTCGAGTCGACATTGTTGTTTTAAGGGCGGCTGTACTCGACAATTGCGCGTTTTATTGCATAAATAATAATTTTATATCACACTGTCACGCTTCATGGACGCGTTTTGTTCCTAGTTATGAGATTTGATTCGACTTTTCTCTTTTGCATAATTTGATTTGAGATAGATTTTCAAAAAAAACTGATATTTTAAAATGAAGTCAGCCCACTTCGCATTGTCAAGTGGTTGTACTATTGAAAAAATCATATTAATTAATAGTTAGCTAATTTCAAAAAATATTTAATTAAATGGGCTATACGGAGGCCTGCAAATCCGCAATGCTCTAATTGGCTAAGTCGTGTCCTAGCCGAAGTTTTTTTACGACCAGGATACGATACGAGTACAAGAAGAGACTGAAATTTTGGATTCTTAGATTATATTACATAGAAGCAAACCCACATTCAAGAGAACACAGTGTGAGACCTCAGTTGAGCGGTGGCCGAATCTAGATGCGAGAGATTGCGCGATCAATTCCCGCTGTGGGACAAATGTTTGTATGATCTACAAATATTTATTCCAGGTCTGTGTGTAGATGGTACTCTTAGTTCCTGATATCCACAACACAAGGATCCTAGCATGGGATCAGGACTATGTACCTATGTGACTGTTGGGTGCTATATTATGTTAGATTAGCAACTTTTCGCAGGATGTTACCCGGACTTGTTTGTAAGATTCGTTGTTATAAGATTTGTCCTGGCTGGAATGTGTTATAACTAGAAGAAAGCGTTAGCAGAGTCAGTCGTGGGAAGCAATGGTGGCGATAATCTCACCACTTGTCACGTCTATTTCCCACGATGGTGCAACCCACGTGAAAAGAGGCCCATTTATGGCTCTGCCCACCCTTTCGGGGAAAAAGGCGTGTGTCTATGTATGTATGTATATTTTCTAGAGAACCCTTATTATGACCACTTCTATTCTTCCTTAATATGATCTCCCGTGAAATAAAAATGCTAATTTAAATAATTGTCCACAGGGCTTTACACATGAAAGAACACCCAGACTACAAATACCGTCCCCGGCGAAAGCCTAAAGCACTGGTCAAGAAGGAGCCCAAATTCGGCTTCGGCATCGGCAGCCTCATGGCCCCGGTACCCAGATTAATGGCCCCGCAAGTGCCACATCCAATGCAGCAGCTATCCATGCCTCATCACATGATGGATAAACCTGATCTGGGTAGAGCTCTGTTCCCGCCTCTGCCTTACCCGTTCTATCCGTTCGCGAAGATACCCAGTGATGATGGGAAGTTGGCAGCTGAGCTAGCGCATCTGCAGGTAAATTACATGCAGGTACTTACAATGTTTTTATGACTTTGCTAGGAATGCTTTAAAAGCTAAGTAGGCAAGACGAGGTTTGAGCAGTTGAGTTCGGAAGTCTCCAACTAGCGAATGATTAACCACTTTAAAAAACTATCTAGCAAACTATTTTACGGCCCACCTGGTGTAAAGTGGTCACCGTCGCTTATAGACACCGGCAACATCCGGGCTATTGTCGATGCGCTGCCTACCCTGAAGGAATTTATGATCATTTTTCTTGAAGCGACACATGTCGTAACCAAGCGGGAAAACCTCAGATGGAAGCTCATTCCATAGTTTGTAGGTATGGGGAAGAAATGATCTCGAGAAACGAGTCGTACAAGAAACCCAGGGATCTATGATGTGTGGATGAGGTTTGGTATCTGTTCAGATATCTGTATCTGTGTTTGTTATCAGATATCTGTCGAGTAAGTACTATAATAGTTAGTTGACGATGATGAGGAAGTCATCAACTTTTATGAACAAAAGCTTGGCTTTGCGGCATATACACTTCTATGATTTTATTCACCATTGGGTAAACAATTTATTACAAGCTTTTATTTAACTTGCAAAGGAATCCAGGTGGAATCTTGTAACTGTATTTTAAAGCAGTTATCCTCAAGCGATTGAGCTTAAATTTGGCATACCTGTCAAGTTCCAATGACAATACAATATGATGGTGACAACGAGCCGATCTGATTATGGAGACGGAAGGTGGACAACGGAACTCCTCGATGGATAATAGTAGACTGGCCGTGTTTAGGCTCATTTTGTTCAGGACACGGTTACGATCACTAATTTTATAAAATCTTGTATTGAAAAATATATTTTAAAAAAAAACTTATTTTGGTATAGATTTGATACCAAGTGAAAATTGGTTTCAAACCAAGATCAGGATTCTTAGCAACCAATCCCTTATAACAGACCTAAAGAAAAACACCCCCAAACTTAGATTCCTTTCTCCGCAGGCCCTCTACGGTGGAGCGCTGTACAGCAGTGCACTCTACAGCAGCGCCCTGTCCCCCTGCGGCTGCCCCCCTCGCCGCACCCCCTCGCCCCCTGCTGATGTGAAGCGTCCTGTTGCCTACGTGCTTATGAAGAGTGACGAGGAGCCTCCGCAGCACGTTATATGAAGGCCGCTGGCGCTCCCGGCGCGGGCCTGGCCGACGCACTGGGAGCGCCCCTCCACCTCGGTGCAGGAGGTCGAGAGGGATAGCAATACTCCAGACAGTGTGTGAGACTGAGAAAACTATACTGTGCGTCAGAACAAACCATAGTTTCAATACACGTGGGTATATGGACAGTTTGAGTTGAATTGCTGGCATTTCTAAGTTCTGTTAAAGGCT
Source organism: Operophtera brumata (assembly GCA_932527175.1). Taxonomy (NCBI): domain Eukaryota; kingdom Metazoa; phylum Arthropoda; class Insecta; order Lepidoptera; family Geometridae; genus Operophtera; species Operophtera brumata. Next base: position 22,755,818 of record OW052235.1, read on the forward strand.
GTAGACGTTATAAGTTTGAATCTGGACATCTTCAAGTCGATGTTAAAGACTGAATACGGATTGTGGTTAAGGAACATTTATTTTAGATTTTAATGAACAAAAATTACCAAATGTCCACAAAGAACCCAGTATGAAGTGAGAGGTTCAATAAAATGTTAAGTTATATTAATTTTAAATAATTCTTTAGACCTGACTGTTTTCAATTAAATTGTTTTTGTAGATAAGACGCATTTTAAGACTTGTGGCTTAAAATAGTTCTGAGGCATCGATGCTTTATTTTGTGCAATCTATGGGGAAAAATATAAAATAAAATATTTAGGGGCCCGCCTCTTATGAATAGGTCACATATCATAGAACTAACACTTGTAGATAGAACAGATTGTTTAGTAATTTTATCATAAATTTTATAATAAGCTGCACCAACTTGCAAAATAAGAAATTAAACACATTCATTCACTTTGTATATTATGTAGAAATACCTATCATTTTAAGTTCTGATTAGGTAAGTGTTTTTTTTCACAATCAGTAACATTGTAAGTCATTTCTTCTTTCTTATAACATAAATAAATAACCAAGGCTGCGCCTAAATCAAACATTTTTCATATGAAAAAAACTCCCCGTGCTTATTGGAAAAGGCATTTTTATTGAATACCCTGTAATATATATAGATAGTTTTACAAAACCCCCACATTAAGTCTCAGGTATTATTGTATTGATGTTATTTATCTTAAGTATTGGCCCAATAACCGCAACATTTAGAGAAACAATCGAATCTAGCCTAAAGCTAGAGGTCACTTTGTCATTATTTTTCTACCGAGAATATATTGTTCTTTCGTGTTTCGGCAGCACGTTCTCTTAATTATAATGTACCCATGCATAGGTCATTATGTCTATTCTTCTTCTGTAACAGAGCACGGATCCTATCCAATTGCAGAAGGGGTAAGACAGGGAGATGTTATTTCTCCGAAACTGTTCACCTGTGCATATTTGCTGCATGCGCATGCATATATTTTATCACAATATTGTACTTAATTTATTTAGATTAAATCAAATCTTCGATCAGCATTTTGCTTCAGGCGTAGCCTTAACAGTAATTAAACTAATAAATGTACTTATCTAATCATAAAATGAATATAAAATAATGATAAATGATGTATATATTAACAATAATAAAACTATGTTATTATACGAAACTTATTAATAAATAATGAGCTCCTTTTTTATTATAAATACTAGTGCTGTTGTTATTTTGACTAATCCAAAAAAATCGCTATTTATTATATTTTATTGTTTATTCAGGAGAGCAATATTATGACAAAACTTTTCACATTTGAGAGCGTTTAACTAAATTTAATTATTTTTATCTATATTTATGTTTAAATGTTATTTGTTTTATTCGTAAAATATGTACTTTTAATTTTTAACAATATTAAATTCAATTTATGTAATTCAATGAGAAGCTTCCACTAATACATTTTTCTTAGAATAATATTAAAGTTAGACTTTAAGTTTGTTTGTATAAAAACTAAGTACGAATTTATTGTTGAACTGAATTTATGTTTGTTGTTGTAATTTTTTTTGTTTTGTTTAACTGTATAAATTATGTTTTATACTTTTAGTTAACTTTTGAATAAAACAGTGATATAAGACAACACTACAGTATTTTATTTCAAAAAAGTACTGATTTGAAGGAATTATTATTATAAGGAAATCAAAATGGCTTTTCAGCTGAATAAATATTAATTCGAAGGTAATATTAATACATTGAAATCACAAGGATTATTTTGAATCCTCTTTTAACAAAGTTGACTCTTGTTCTAACGTTATCATAATTATAATGTTACAAGGATAATAATAATATAATAATAATAATAATATAGGTAGATTGATACTTGGAATATTATAAAAAATCTTAGGTTGATTCAGTTATTATGTATTTTCTATATCTCCAATTTAATTTAGAAATATATTGATTCAATTCAAATAATTTAATTCTTTATTGCACGAAAAAACGTATAGAAATTGTACAATTGAAGGAGCATTATCGTCCATGATGATTTCAATATGCCATCCGCTCAGTTGGAAAAAAAAGATTCACAAATTGTTTGCTATTCATAACAGAGATTAAATGAAAATGGATGACGACATGTGTTCAAAGTCCTTCAAAAAGCGGCGAAGCGGGTCTTCTTTAAAAACAGAGGGGCGTAGTTTAATCCGAAACACTCGATTATCGGCGAATCAACACTCGAACTAACAAAGGGGCAGATGTCGGCTTTATGATGAAATTGACTTGTTGTTGAGGAGTGAGATCTGAGGAGTTAGTCAGCTGTTAACAGTATCCTCATAACAGGTTCTCGATTTTAACACAAAAACGGTGAATGGAGGCGGCTTATGGCGTGGATATATGTGAAATGTGGGACATTAAAAAAAAAAAAAACGAAAAACTTTTTTTAATATATATATTAATCTACATCATATAACGCAAGGCTCCTGTTTTCAAATGTATAAAAAATATTTTAAAAAGTAAGAAATAAATTTGCGAAGTAGCCTCTGTTTTCGTTACAACCATTTTTCTCCTAAACTGTCAATCATAAGATGTTTTTACAACACGACGCCTAGAGGACCTTGGTTTTTATTAATGAAAATTATTTTCGTAATGATTGATTGATAACTAAAAAAACGTGAATTTCGCTCACGATTTTTTCACGAGTGCTATTATGTCACTTTTTAACTTTTTCTGAACTTTAATGAGTTAGATTGTGACAGAATTTGGCGTCCATCGACGCCTTAAGGTTCGTGGCTTTCTATGGGAGTGGCCTATGTCCAGCAGTGGACTCCTATGGGCTGATGATAATAATGATGAAGTTTCGAACCTTGTTCTTTGGGAATCTATTCCCTAGGGGCTTATTAATGGTATGCCTACAAAATAAATCAGGTACGGTTTTTATTTTATTTTTAGATGATTACTTATATTTTACGAGATCTTTTCTCCCCCATACGTGCAAGTTGAGGAATGGGCTCCCTCCTGAGGTGTTTCCGATAAACTACAACATGTGCCGCTTCAAAAAAAAAAAGAGTCCTTCAGGGCAGGCAACGCATTGGCAATACCTCTGGTGTTGCAGATGTCAATAGGCGACGGTAACCGCTTACCATCAGGCGGGGCCGTATGCCAGTTTGTCGAGCCATAAACAAGTAATTAATTTCGTAAAAATTAAAAAAACCCTCAACGCAATGAAACGGCTGAACCGATTTTGATCAAACATAGCTAAGAACACTCCCGACAAATTCACCTTTAAACGAAAATAAATCGAAATCTGTTCAACCGTTCGGGAGCTACGAGGCGACAGACATACATACACACACACACACAGACACGTCAAACTTATAAAAACCCGTCGTTTTTGCGTCGGGGGTTTAAAAAAACTTTTAAAAAAAAAACTTTAAAAAAAAAAAAACTTCAAGTACTATGGCATGTGTACAAATCAACATATTGTACATTTCATGCTTTAGAAACGAACATAACCAGCCTCCTTAAATTGTCCAAAAATTAAGAATCCTCGATAAATTCGCGTATCTCAATTTTTATTCGCACCCAATAATTAAATGTTGTAATAAAAAGACAATAATCACAGTTTATGTATGAGATCGCTCCCGTTAAGCGATTTAGATGAGCAGGCGAGACCCCGCGGCGTGTGACCCGGTGTAGGGTGACCATAGTATCACTATTTCAGATAATATTTTTTTCTCCTGGTTTAGTCTATTTGTAACTAAAACATACAATATAAACATAACAACATGCTTCCATCACATACCTACTCCTGTGGGGTTATTGCGCAGTAGACATACGTTTGATTTCAATGTCCAGTTTGCTATACATTGCGCAGCGTGTTTTAATTATTTCTGTTCTTGTAAAAAAGCTAAAACACGCTGCGCAATGAACAGCAAACTGGTAATCGACATCAAACGTCAGTCTACTACGCCATTCCCCCGCAGGTCTTATGCCATGCCGAACAGTATTCCTTAAAAAGCAATTCCATTTCTACAGACATGAAGTATACATAAGACCAAGTGTTCATTTGATAGATAACGTCAATCTTATACATTCTTGTACTTTTTACTAGCGTCATTCTATCATAATGTTACTTTGTGCAAGCCCTTAGACCCCACACTAGGGTTCCCTGAGTCGTGAGTATCACGAATTACGAGTAACATGGTACCACAACACACAGACCGGAATTTATATTCGCAGAACATGCAAACATGTCACGCAGCGGAAAAAACTCGCAACTCTTGCGTTTAGCCGGCTACACGTCCGCTGCGTCACGGAGGTCGTCAAATATTAATTTAGCTTCAATTAACTACTTATCGTTACATATTGTAGACAAACTAAGGACTACCACAATCCTAAAGTCATGGTCACCCATATTTTTTAGTGGGGAAATCTGTCATGTATACCTTTCTGCCCGGGAGTGACAGGAGGGTTATACCAGACTCGTACCGGCTAAAACCACAACTATGTTCGTCCGATTGCCTTAAGTCGGGACAACGGGAACGCTTTCGCACTTTTCCGCGGTAAATTCATGGTCACCCTAGTCCAACCCCCTATAAACAAACACCCTTTAGATACTAATTGTGGAGGTTGAGACGATCTCTGTTACACCGTAAATCGACGGTGGCTCATCGGTAGAACCACCCCCATTTGGATCCAATAATGGCTCTTTTTATCTGAGAATAAACCCGACTTCTTATCGGCTCGCGATTGAATATAAAAATCGGGCCAAGAAATATTCTAATGTATAAAATACCATCGTCATCATCATCAGCACCTGCCTGTACAATTCCACGATGAATGGTCTTGAGCTGCCTCCATCCGCCGAATTCCTGTGATCTCTCAAATGTCTATGGCAGATATATTTTAAATAAATTAGTGTCATAATAATAATAATTATTAATTTCAAGAACACACAATAAATTTATAAAGAAGAGCTCTTCAAAACATTCTGAAATGTTTCCTTACGACTTTAATCAAAATAACATTTTCTCTGACGTCAGAGTAATGTTATTTAAATATTGTTAAGCTGCAAGATTGAAAATAGTCCGGGACAGCTCGGGAAAAAATATGAAATTCAGAAAAAAGCGCAGGGAAAGGAAAATGTGGGGTTTCAGCTGGTTGCACTGTTCCTACCTGCGGCCACAGACAGATTGAAAATTATACGCGAAAATTAAAAGATAATCCAATAAGACCTTATAGCTCAAACCAGGGCATTAAACCTAGGTTACTATCTATCTCAACGATGGCGCAGAATAAAATGACAGCGCAGTACAATTAGCTCAGAGTTAATTACCTTGGTTTTTTACTATTACGCCTAATTGAGATGCTTACTGTTTATCAAATTTAAACTTATCGTGAATGCACTCAGAATCCTTTCCTCACACTGGCTGTCTCAATAGTTAAATCATAGTCTAGTTTCAGATCCTTATAGGGTGACTACGAAAGAACCAGTGACGCAACTATAATGAGGAGTTTATTAAATCACAAAATTTTCATAATACTAGAGTCCTATAAATGTAGAACAAACTATCTATTCTCTATCCGAAACTATTGAAAACTGAAGTCGAACATTGTCGAACAAAAACCCCAAAAATAACTTTATGCTGGCACAATGCTCGGGTGTCATGGCGGGCGGGTCTATAATGGCAATTTTTCGTATACAGTCCGTGATGCGATGAATGCTGGATGTCGCGTAAACGGAGAGCGACGTGCAAATTTGACGCCTTTGTGTTGCGCTGCGCCGTGCGTGATCCGCATTCTGGAGCGGGTGCTATTACGGACACCAGTTGCCATCACCTACTTGCTATCTCTATTGGACGTATGAAGCTGAATTTACAGTCACACTGACCGTTCGGTGCGGACGGTCGGTGCGGACGGTCGGCGCGTAGCTGTTTGACTTGTTTCTATCAACGAGAGTCGTTTGTCTCGCGCCGACCACCGTTACACAAACTCTCTTCTTTTTTTCTTCATATAATGGCTTCTGAGGAGTGCTCCAAACTATTTCGCCAGTATCATGTGATATAATTGTAATTTTTTAGTCAAGTCTTCGTGAGTTTCCGTCAAGTCCTAACCTAGTTTAAATAGTGGCAGAAAAACATAGTTTTTCCAGGAAAAATCCACCATGTCGACGACCTCTGTGGCGCGGCGGGCGTAGATTGGCCTGCGACGCAGGAGGTTGCGGGTTCGATTCCCGCCTCGGAACAAATATTTGTGCGATCACAGATATTTGTTCAGGGTGTTCTGGGTATTTTCTATGTATAATAAAAATTATCTATCTATGTATTATATTGTATTAAGTATATCAGTTATCTAGTACCCATAACACAAGCTCTGCTTAGCTTGGGGCTAGATAATGTTGTGTGAACTGTCCTGCATTATTTATTTATTTTATTTATTTATGTCGAAAAGACACGCAATACACTTAAATTACACCACATCACACATGTGCTATTTATCCAAGTTACTTTGGTTAAAATGCCACCAAAATTACACGAAATAACACGAAAAACACATTATAATATATTTTTTTTTTTTTAAATGGCACATCGAATCCACCCACGTTCTCATCCTAACGTGCATTCAGCGTGACCATGCAAAGACATCAGAGGCGCGTCTGCCAAAGCACCACGCCAACTCGCACGCCTTCTGCGCCGGCGCTGCTCAGCACTGACAGTGACAGCTATCAGTGTAACTAAAATATTTGAATTATGCATATTCAACGATTAGCACCGATTAATAAATAATAATATGAAATTGTAAATTTTATGTTATATGGTATTTGTCAAGGCTAACAAATAACAATTCAAGAACAATTCTGTACTGTACAAAAATAATTGTACGGTCAGTGTGACTGTAATTCAGCTTGATTGAACTGACCGCTGTAGTTTGGCATGAAGCAGTCAAACAGCCACAATGTCACAGAGCACCTGAGTATTATTAATTGTAAACCAATAAAGTAGCATACAAGGGCACTATCATAAGGTAACTAGAACGCAGAAAGTACGTGGATGGAGAAATTAAATTTGTTAAAATTAAAAAACCCTCAACGCAATGAAACGGTTGATCCGATTTTGATCAAATATAGCTAAGAACACTCCCGACAAATTCACCTTTCAAACAAAAACAAAAAAAAAATCGGTTCATCCGTTTGGGAGCTACGATGCCACAGCCAGACACACAAACACACACACACACAGACACGTCAAACTTATAACACACCTTCGTTTTTGCGTCGGGGTTAAAAATAAACCGGAAACAATACTAATTAGTTGTACAAGACCGGCCTTATCGCTAAAAGCAACCTTTGCCCGGAATCCTTTGGATGGAGTAATGATGAGGATACTTGGCCCACAGCCTAAGCAGGGTACATTTCTATCATCCATCAGAACACGGAATACCTCTCTGCTTTCAATCACAGCGATTTCTGTAGTCACAGTGCCGGGTTATTTGTTTGTGACGCCCGAAGCGGCCGGCGATGCCCCCGGAATCTGAATTGAAGGGTGCCAGTTCGATTCCCGATTACTTTTGTGATTTATCGGTCAGATAGGAGGAAATGGACTTAGAGTATTGATTTATATTATTTTCATCGATGAGTAGGTATGCTATCGATCAGCTGTACTTAGTACTGCTACGGCGCTGGAGACCTCTGCAACGAAGTTTGTCTATTGTGGGTAGTATCTTACAAATTTCATGATATTTTGTATACATGATCATGTATTTGTGTTAATGTAGAGTTTTTTGTGAAACTCGATGATCTCGATCTTTTGATGCTTATATTTTAATTGACATCTTTTTGGGACGAATGATTTATTAATGACATTTATTTTTATGACATGATTATTATTACTAATTCAACAACATTCAATATTGTAACTTTTGAAACTATCATGGTTATGTACATAATTTTCACTAGAAACGGGATATTTACCATGATTTTTGAGTTTTATATGTTCCCGATATTTCGGCACAGTTGCATGCGCCATGATCACGGGAGAACTGATTAAAGTCTTTGCGAGTAGATGTTATTGGCAGATATATCGATCTACCCTCTTTCTCACTCTTTTATTACGAACGATACCACTACCATGGTAAATATCCCGTTTCTAGTGAAAATTATTCAATATTGTGTCGGATTATGTGTTTGTTTTATATGATGGTATGTTGAAGTAAAAGCACCTACTTAAAATTTTGTTAAAGTAGGTATACTAGTTATATTGCATGCTGTGAAGCGGATTATGGTGGATTTTAATTTTAATTTGTCAACTTTTTCTTGATCCCATTCTCGCAATAAATAAATGAAATTAAATTAAAATGAAATCTTTTCGTCCGGGGAAGTACTACTACCATACCTAATTTTCTGGCGCAAAGCAGTAGTGCTTGTGTTCCTGTGTTCCAGTTTGAAAAGTATGGGTGCCGGCGAAATAACAGGCACATGAGACTTTCATCTTTATGTCTCAGAGTGGTGGGCGCAGCGCAATGCCACATAGGGCGCGTCCTAGGTGGACGGGGCGTATTTGAATTGAAACAAGAAGCGCTCATTTAATGCATTGTTGAAGGGAGGGTACCGCTTAACATCGAGTGGGCAATCTGCTTGTCCCAAAATTCACGCAGCAAATAAAACCCACTAATTTTTAACCGACTTCAAAATAAGGAGGAGGTTTTTTTTTTTTATACTACTTGAATGACGGAACAAGCTGATGGCCCACCTGATGTTAAGCGGTAACCTCTGCCTATGAACAGTGCATTACCTCATAGGTCACTTCCACCTAGGACGCACCCTATGTGGCATTGCACTGCGCCCGCCACCTTGAGACATAAAGATGAAAAGTCTCATGTGCCTGTAATTTCACCGGCACCCTTACCCTTCAAACCGGAACACAGCAATGCGAGCACTACTGCTTTGCGGCAGAAATAGGTATGGTGGTAGTACTTCCCCGGACGAACTCTTTCACAAAAAAGCTCTACTACTACTACTACTACTAGGTTCTCAAGTCGTGTGTATTTTTTTCTGTGTAATGTCAAAGTTACTATGTATGTTTGAATATTTGTTCTGTGTATGTGTGTGTTGTTAAATAAATATATTTCATTAAAATTCATTTCATTTTTTCATTTCGTTACTCAATCACGCCGAAACGGCTAAACCGATTTCGATAAAATTTTATACGAAGATAGATTATGACCTGTATTGAGCTATAGGCTACTTTTAATCCTGGTAAAACGTGATCGAAGCCGCGGGTCGATACTAGTATACAATAAATACAATGAATACAAATACACTGATAATTATTACCGTGGTTTGTTAGTTTATTTTACAGTCATATACTTTCCAAATCACACTGAATATAAACTTTTTTTTTTTTTGCATTTGTATTTGCACTGTAATACAGGTTTCACAAACCTATCTCAGGCACCAGTCTCTCACAAAACAGGTCTACAGTCTGTCTACCCTACAGAGTTATTATTTATTGTTTTTGTTGGAGAAAATAAATGTTTATTTTATTTTTTATTTTATTTGTATCGAAATGTTACTAGTTAATGTTACTTAAACCTATACTAGTTTGATTCGATACAATTTATTGGGAAACTGAAAAAGCACAGTTCTAGATATTATTATTGTAAGTTGTGTCTACAAAATTGGCTTGAATTAATTAATACTTAATTGAGGATCAAATCTTGTTATGAATGGCTAGGCTTAGTAGCCTCTTGACGATTACAGCTAGTTTCGTGGCCAACTTTGAAAATAACGTTCTTGTAAAGATTTTATCACGTAATAAAACTTAGGTGACTATCCTATTTTCAAAACAGGTAGTTACGGCCATACCCTCAAACAATAAGATCAATAAAACCTACATTTATCTAACTATTGAATACCATAATCTGGTATAAGCTAGTATATTGGGGTCATTCTACCGCCAATTCTCCTGAATGGTCAATGGTCGGGTAAAGCGTTGAAATTGGCGCGATCACGGGCTCAGGCCCAAATGGCAGTCATTGTCGGACAGTTCTTGGGTCGCCAATTCGATGATAGCTAGTGTCCAGTGGTTACTGTGAATCGGACAAAGGTTTTCATAGGTTGTTTTTAGTAGTAGTAGGGCTTTTTTGTGTAAGAGTCCGTCCGGGGAAGTACTACCACCATACCTATTTCTGCCGCAAAGCAGTAGTGCTCGCATTGCTGTGTTCCGGTTTGAAGGGTAAGGGTGCCGGTGAAATTACAGGCACATGAGACTTTTCACCTTTATGTCTCAGGGTGGCGGGCGCAGTGCAATGCCACCTAGGTTGCGTCGTAGGTGGACGTGATCTATGAGGTAATGCACTGTTCATAGGCAGAGGTTACCGCTTAACATCAGGTGGGCCTCTTGCTTGATCAGTCATCCAAGAAGTTTAAAAAAAATTAAAAAAAAAAAAAAAAAAAAACTATACCTCTACGCTGATCCTATAATATTTATTCATCATCATCATTGGCAGCTTAAATAATAGCCCACTGTTGGGTATAAGGCTCCTCCCTCGAACGCCATATCTTGTACTAATTGTACGCCATAGCTATTATCTTGTACTTATATTTATTCTGTTCATTATCATAAATGTCAAAGTACTCGTACTATAAAATTATTATAAAACCATACGCACTTGATGTAAAAACTAACAATGTTTCAATACCTAAAAACGCCCAAAGATAAGTTTTATTTGCTCCTAAGTCTGCTATAATCTGTAGAAAGGAAGCGGTTGACGATACGATACGATAGTGTCGCACAAAGAAGCTTATTTCCGCTCTGACTGTACTATAGAAACCAACAATACCCTTTACCCTTTGTGAGAAAATCAAATGAATCTCAGCCTTATTTCTTTACGAATTAAGTTTAAAATAACAGAATGAATGGCAGTGTTTGTCTATGTGAGTATCGAAGAAAATAAAAACTGAACAAATATCGCGATAAGGTTTTGTAAGGGCGAGAGGTCGACAGTCAATGACGGGTGTGAATTGTAATGATTATTCATTTTCGAAATGGCAGAGATGTATGCCTCAAGTTGTAAGGCATCTGTGAGGCCTAGTCCACTTGTGATTCAGATATGAAAAATATTTATTTACAGAAAGAAATAAATTTGACAACCTCTGTGGTGCTGCGGGCGAAGGCTCCCCCTGCGACGCAGGAGGTTGTGGGTTCAATTCCCTCCTCGGAACAAATATTTGTACGATCTGCAGGTATTTGTTCAGGGTGTTCTGGGTATTTTCTATAAAAATAAAATATTTAAAATTATTTTTTTGTATAATAAAAAATATCTATCTATGTAATATATTGTATTAGTTATCTAGTACCCATAACACAAGCTCTGCTTACCTTGGGGATAGATAATGTTGTGTGAACATTTAAAAAAAAAAAAAAAAAAAACAACTAATACATGTACTTAGGTATGTACAAAATTAAAAACATACATAATATGAAACAGTTGTACTACCTGAAGACCGCAATTAACGATCTAAACGTAGCACAACTGACCCAAATCACTACCAGACGGAAGCATCCCTAAGACTCTGGCTGCATTGCCACACTGAATGGCAATACGTTGAGCCAGATAAGAGCCAGCTCTCGGGTCATGCGTCGCTTTGACTTGACGATCGGATAGAATTTTATAAACATGAAGGACCCCGATACCCCTCGGACCCAGTAACCCCAGAAGGTTCAAAAAGTAAACTCTGTCGAGATTTGCATATTCAGATGCTGAGTTGTGTAACAATTAGATTTAACTTTGTTTCATAATAGCGTTACCCAAGTATTTTCATCCTGACATTTTCTGGACTCCAAAGACCTCCTAAAACGATTTTAATATAAAGCCCATTCAAATATATTGGTGTTATTTACCCATTACAGCTTATCAACACTTCTTCAGATAGCGAAAGTTGATTTCGCGAGAACTAGTAGACTTAACACACATGTTTAATTGATAGTATCTCATAAATATCATCAGTTTAGCTAAGATCACCTAAACATTTCATAGTACGCAAATAGATGGACAATATAATCGAGCTTTATTAAAAGTGAAGTCGTTATGTTTTCCCTCTGCGCAACATATTCGCGCATCTTACACTGACCTGGACTAGAGTAAACTCCGGTCACACGTTGGAGCTGACTCACACCTTTTTTTATCAGTTTCATACAAGTACGCAAATAGATGGGGATTCAAATCGTAAGATCGGGCGTAAAAAAAAGTGAAATCATCAATTTTTACCTCTGCGCAACATATTCGAACATGTTATAATGTAGGTACTGGTGTAAGATAGATAGATATTTTAACACTTTATTGATTACCACACAGAAACAATACAACAAATAATAATAATAACATTCAAAAACAAGCAAAACAATGGGCGGCCTTATCGCTGAGAGCGATATCTTCCAGGCAACCTTTGGATGCAACGAACTGAGCTTAATAGACGGCGGTGTACCTACAAAGCTATTCAAAAAGTAATAAGAGATAAAATATCTAAAAAATAAAAACATACATACCTTATGTAAAATCCTAATCCTATTATGTAAGCTCCATTGTATCCTTAACAATGCCATAAGTAGTAAGAGTAGTAACTGAATTTGAAACAAATAGACTCGGCATATAAACTACACTACGTTGGAATCGATCTATTTGATCAGGAGTCACAGAGAGAAATGGGCTAAAAACGTGATCCAATGGTACCCTAGAGAAGGAAAAAGGGCTAGAGGAGGACCTTTCCGCAGATGGGAAGATGATTTTAAAACAACAGCAGGTGCGACATGGAGAAGAAAAGCTCACGATCGGGAGCTTTGGAGGACTCTGGGGGAGGCCTATGCTGGGAAGCATAACAACCATTTATAACTGTTTTTTTTATTGATATCATATTGTAAACTAATTATAAGGTTGTTAAATAAAGGCTACTGAAATTGAAATTGAAAGTTGGAATCGTCAAAACAGCATAGCTGTAGCCGTAGTGCGACTTTTTGCTAAAGTTTACGCGCTCTACCAAGCCGCGTTTTACGCGCAGTTTGTATGAAAAAATGTACAGAGCCCCTAGCGGCGAGTTAATGAATCATTTTGAGGTACGCCTTCAAACCAACACAAAAACGTAGTGTCCCCTCTGAACACTCGTCTATGGCTGACGGAAGAGCGCGGCAAAAACGCGACGTGGTGCGATAACACAGACAATGGCAGCTAGTGTACTTAACAATGGTTCGTTTGTGACGATTCTTCGCATAATAGCGCGGGTAATTCGATAGAGGGCCTTTATTGCGAATTGTGGGCGTGTAATTGAGTTACTGCGTGGACCTTCTGTTTTGTTGTTTGCTCTTTGGTAGTTTTAATTAGCTTTTGTTTGATTTAGATTATAAACTTTTTAACCCCCGTCGCAAAAACGAAGGGGTGTTATAAGTTTGACGTGTCTGTATGTGTGTGTGTGTGTCTGTGGCATCGAAGCTCCCGAGCGGAAGAATCGATTTCGTTTTTTTTTTTTGTTTGAAAGGTGAATTTGTCGGGAGTGTTCTTAGCTATGTTTGATCAAAATCTGTTCAACCGTTTCACTGCGTTGAGGGATTTATGTTTTTTTTTTAAATTATTTACTTGTTCAATTTGTAATCCATTTTTCAAGTAGGTACTTGCTGGGACTCCTCTCGTCATATTTGAAAAGAGACGTCTTCTGAAATGAAATGGAAATTTATTTGCGTGAATACAGGTATTTTGGTTCATAATCTATTTTTGGTATCACTGTATACTCGACTAGATTGTCGTGCAAATATTTAATTTTTAATTTTAGCATCTTTTAATCTGCTTTTATTTTATTTCTTCCCTTTTGTTTTTTTTGAGTTATTTTGTGTTATTTTGGTGGCATTTTATCCAATGTAGCTCGCTTAAAGAGCACAAGTGAAGTGAAATGAAATGGAAGCGAATTGCGTGACTTTTCAAATTGATGGAAATTGTCTACCAAAGTCTAAGTAAAACGGCCACCGTTATACTAAAACATGACTTGACTGTGACTTTGACGACTTGGAAGGATTGCAACGTTGCAAATGATATTGAAAATACTTCTTTTTTTTTTCTTTTTCGGAACTTTTATAGTTATACTTGAAAATGCCAAATGCACAAGCCGTGTGAAGCCAATTATAAAGAACAAAAATACTTGCTGGCCGTCATGCTGCCATGATATAACAATACCATGATGAGAGTGAGCTGATCTGCTAATGGAGACAGAAGACAACGGAACTTGTGTAGAATACTATTATATATAAGTCCACTGCTGGTAATAGGCCTCCTCCGTAGAATGCCGATGATTTTTCTAATAGGCCGTGGTGTGTCCGGCCTAAGAATAGACCCCTCCTTCTCCTCCCGTGGATGTCGTAAAAGCAGACTAAGGGATTACCCGGACTTGTTGATAAGATTCGTTGGTATAAGATTTGTCCTCCTAGCTTAAGAATGTGTAATTACTGGAAGAAAGCGTTAGCTGAGTCAGCCGTGGGAAGCAATGGCGGCGATGAGCTCAACACTTGTCACGTCTATTTTCCACGATGGTGCAACCCACTGTGAAAAGAGGCCCATTGAGGCTCTACCTAACCCTTCGGGGAAAGAGGCATGTGTTTATGTATGTATGTATGAATTCTTATTATTCTATGCGTCTTACCATATTGCCAATCACCACGATTGGCAGCTGGATTGGTGATCGCAGTATGAGTGTTAAGTACTCAGGTGGATGCTGCTGCCCATCCGTGGTAACCTTAGTCCCACCTTATACACCTAATACTATGAATTTTTAGGTACCTACTCTAATATGAGAGAAAAGCTTTGTGATTTTCTATTATGCGTTGAGAAAATCTGTAAAAGCTGCCTTCATCACTCTCATTCTTCCCTAAGCCTTCCACGCGAAGAAGCACCGCGATTAAGCTCACGAGCGCACAAAGGACTCATAAGCATACACGGAGGCCTAATCCGATAAAAGTATAAAAGTCTCTGGCGCTCGCGTTTTGTAGCGGCTTGCGATCGCGGGGCTATAACTATTGGAAGGAACTATATCGGGATTGTGTTCCTTTTCTTAGCATCATGAATCTTACTGATCATCTAATTTGCTGGAAGATCTCCACTGTTGAGACCCACAGCGAGCGATCTAGAACCAACGATGTTCTCTGAATTTCTGCCACCGTTACAATGACGGCTCAGCAGCTACTTGCGCTGTACAAAGCTCAAGTGAGGTCATGCATGGAATATTGCAGCCACCTATGGGATGGTTCCGCAAAATATCAGCTTGCTGCTTTGGACTCAATAGAGCGCTGTGCCATAAAACTAATTAATGACGAGGCACTGGTTGCGAAAAGGTTGCAGAGCTTAGAACATCGTCGAAGAGTTGCGTGTTTGTGTATTTTCTACCGCATACATTTCAGTGAGTGTGCTCAGGAGCTGCACGATTTGATCCCCTCGTCTCCATTCCGCCACCTGACGACCAGACGTGGAGAGGCGTTTCACCCTTTGGTTGTTGACTTACCACAGTCGCGTACAAACCGTTTCCCGAGCTCTTTCATCATGCGGACAGCAAAGGCCTGGAACTCTCTTCCGGCTTCTTTATTCCCTTTATCATACAACTTGGGCATCTTCAAACGAAGAGTTAATAGGCATCTTCTAGACGAGCGTGCTTAAATAGGCCTCAGCGTCGCTTCCCATCAGGTGAGATGTAACCAAACGCAAGGCTAAATTAGTTTTTTTGTTTTTTTTTGTTTTAGTGTATTTTGTTGTATCCATGTGTGCCGTTCCAAATAAAGATTTTTTCATTCTTTCTTTCTTTCTAGATTTAAATAAAAAATAAATAAAAAAAAAACACCAGCCCATAGACTGCCGGGAAGTTGTCCGGTTTGTGGTGACCGTTACACTGTAATCAGCTATCCGGCCGTCTTGCAGTTCGAGGTTGCTATCTGAACCTTGACAGCGGTTCTGTTTCTGCGATATGGTCTGCCCGTTGCCACCTCAACTTGCTAATCTTGAGAACTATTATTTTATTATGATTTTTTAATTTTACATGGTCAGTACACGCTGTACGTACTATTGCCATACCATATTATCATATTCAATCCAATTCAATTCAATTTCTTTGGTGTGGGACGCTACATGCGTTGATACCCTTGCGCCATCTCATCTGTCCGGGACATCAGTTAGGGCCGGTGCGGCGGCAGATTCCGCTGAGGACCTCAAAAGACGCAAATATGCAAGTCTCGACAGAGCTTACTTATTTGAACCTTTCGGGGTCGAGACTCTGGGTCCGTGGGGTTCCGGGGCCCTTCGCGTTTTCAAAATTCTTTCAGGGCATCTGGTCGAAGCGACGCGTGACCCGAGAGCTGGCTCTTATCTGGCTCAACGCATTAGTATTGCCATTCAGCGTGGCAATGCAGCCAGCATCTTAGGGACGCTTCCGTCTGGTAGTGATTTGGATCAGTTGAGCTACCTTTAGATCGCTTGCAGCGGTCTTCAGGTGGCACAACTGTTTCATATGTATTTTGTACATACCTTGTATTATTCTTTCTGTAAATAAATGTAATTCAATTTGTTTATTTCTGACAACAATACATTATAAAAAAAAATAAGTTAAAATGAGTAATATTTTAAAGAAATTTCGAGTAAAAACATGATTAAAAATATAATAAAAAAAAACAAAATCAAAACATAAAATAAATTAGAGAAATTCAAATTCAAATTCAAAATATTTTATTTGTAACTCAATCAAAAACATAATAAAATACAAAGCTAACTGTTATGTATGGATTATTTCCTAGCGTGGGTAGTTGTACTATATGTATCATGCAATAAATATCTACCCTCAGTTGGCTCTGAATCTCTGTGTTTGATTGCAACATATCACTGGCAACGGGATGGAAATTAAATCATTTTAATTGTTTTAAACGCGTGTTGACAACTTAATACCAT
Organism: Operophtera brumata; assembly: GCA_932527175.1. NCBI lineage: Eukaryota > Metazoa > Arthropoda > Insecta > Lepidoptera > Geometridae > Operophtera > Operophtera brumata. Next base: position 22,772,793 of record OW052235.1, read on the forward strand.
GCCACTTGGTAAAATAGAAAGTTTCGATATCAATGACCAAAATTGGGACACTTATGTGCGTCGTGTGAAACAATTTATCGCGCTCAATGAAGTCAAAGAAACTTTACATGTTTCCACTTTAGTGACACTCGTCGGTCCTCAGTGCTATGATCTGATGTGCGATTTATGTGCTCCGGACCTGCCAGAAGATAAATCATGGGCAGTTCTCGTGAAATTAATAAAAGATCATTTGGAACCAGAGAGATCGGAAATTGCAGAGCGACACGTCTACAGGCAAAGGAAGCAGGCGCAGGGCGAAAGTGTTCGCTCCTATTTGCAAAGTTTGAAGCATCTGGCTAAGACTTGCAACTTTGGTGTCTCGCTAGAAGTAAATCTGCGTGATCAATTCGTGTCAGGATTGTTCAGCGAGGACATGCGATCCAGGCTGTTTGCCGAGAAGAACATCGATTACAAGCGGGGCGTTGAGCTCGCTTTGGCATTGGAGGCGGCGGAGCGGCACGCGAGCGTGGCGGGTGCTCCGGCCGCGGGCCTGAGCGGCGCGCCCGTGAAGGACGAGGGGCTCCACCGCGTCGGCGGAGGCGGCGGCGGAGGCGGCGGCGGTGCACAGCGCGCGCGCCAGGTCGCGCCCGCTCAAGGCGGGGCTGCGACGGCGGCGCCCGCGGCGCGCCAGCTGTGCTCGCGGTGCGGCAAGCCCGGTCATGTGCCCGGCAGGTGCCGGTACAGGTTTTATTCATGTGACAAGTGCGGTGAAAAAGGACATTTGAAGGCGACGTGCAAAAATAATGACGGTAACGGGGCCGCAAAGAAAGGTCAGTACTTTTTGGACGATACCGATTCCGATGACGATCACCACTTTTATAACTTGGTCAGTAATAATGGTGATATGCCCTACTATATTCGATTGAGTGTGGAGAATGTGCAGTGTAAATTTGAGATTGACACGGGTAGTAAAATTTCTGCAATATCTAAAAAGTTTTACGGCTTACATTTTTCGCAGATACCTATTCAAAGCAGAACTCTTACGTTTCGATCTTATACTGGTGACGTCATCGAGACATTAGGTTATATTGTGGTGCGCGTGAAAGGGGTTTCGGAGGCCGCTAATATGAAGCTTTATATGTAATAGATAACGGGGGACCTCCACTGTTGGGGCGCATTTGGATTAAGCATTTAAAACTATCGCTTTTTAAGAACGATAATGGTATGATCTACAACGTGGCTAAAGTAGATTCGATGGCTAATACTCTTCGAAGCTAATTTCCTGAGGTATTCGCGGAAGGTTTAGGTACTTGTAAATCGCGCATACGGCTGCACCTGAGTGATGAGACGCCGGTATTTGTTAAGGCGCGGTCGCTGCCGCTGGCGCTGCGCGAGCGCGTCGAGCGGGAACTCGATCGGCTGCAGCGGGAAGGGGTCATCTATAAAGTTGAAAGGTCTGACTACGGCACGCCGATTGTACCGGTAGTTAAAGCTAACGGCGATATTCGCATTTGTGGTGACTACAAGGTGACCATTAACTCGCGGCTCAAAGACTTTCATTACCCGCTGCCGCGGATCGAGGACCTCTTCGCGACCTTGTGTGGGGGCGAACAATACTCGAAGTTAGATTTATCTAATGCTTTTCAGCAATGTATTTTAGAGGATGACTCACAGCCGTTTTCGGCCATCACTACTCATGTAGGAACCTTCGCCTATTCCCGGGTACCTTTCGGTATCAAGTGTATTCCTGAAAACTTTCAGAAAATCATGGAAGAAACATTGAGTGGATTGCCATCAACGACCGTGTTCGCTGATGATATTTGTGTGACTGGCGCCACTAAAACGATTCATATGTCTAACCTTAGGGCAGTTTTAAAAAGATTAAAAGATAACGGACTTCGAATAAATTTTTCCAAGTGCCAATTTTTTAGAGATTCGGTGACCTATTTAGGGTATAAAATTGACAAGTTTGGTTTGCACACGGACTCTAAAAAAGTTGACGCGATTGTGGCCGCTCCGGTCCCAACGAACGTGACCCAATTGAGGAGTTTTATCGGCCTTGTGAATTTTTATTCTAAGTTTTGTCCTAACATTAGTGACATACTAAAACCTATGTATAGCTTATTTAAAAAGAACACGAAATGGACTTGGGATAAAAATTGTGATACTGGATTTAATAAAATCAAAAAATTGTTAAGCAGTTCTCCGGTGCTAGCACACTATGACCCGAGCCTGCCATTGATACTGTCAGTGGACAGCAGTCAGTACGGGCTGGGCGCGGTGCTGGCGCAGCAGTACGCGGACGGCAGCGAGCGACCCGTGTGCTGCGCCTCGCGCACTCTCAACGCGGCTGAGACCAACTACTCGCAGTTGGATAAGGAGGCGTTAGCCATAGTGTTCGGGGTCACTAAGCATCATCAGTATTTGTACGGTAGAAAATTTTTACTTAGAAGCGATCACCGAGCTCTCAGTTACATATTTGGTAAAAATAAAGGGATACCCGTGACAGCCGCCAGCCGGTTACAACGTTACGCAGTAAAGTTGGCGGCGTACGATTACGACATTGCGTTCGTGAGATCTGAACAGAACTCCGTCGCCGATGCGTTGTCGCGTCTCCCGCTCGCGGCGACTGGGAGTCGAGCCAGGGGCGAGGACGAGGACTGCAGCTACTTGAGTTTTGTGCAGGAGAACTTACCGGTAAGTTTTAACCAGATCAAAGCAGAAATGGCAAAAGACACTCTATTGAACAAAATATACGGTTACATAATGTTCGGTTGGCCGTCGTCGGACACCGAAAAGGAAGCTGAGAAACCGTTCTTTCGAAGAAAGGACGCCCTACACTCGGATCGAGGATGCTTGGTTTGGGGCTATAGGATCGTGATACCCAAATCCTTACAAGAAACTATTTTGAACGAGATACACGAAGGTCACCCAGGTATAGTAAGAATGAAGCAGATAGCTAGGAATTACGTATGGTGGGAGACGCTGGATGCGGATATTGAGCGGGTGTGCGCGGCGTGCGTAGCGTGTCGCTCGCAGCGTGCCGCGCCGCCAACCGCGCCGCTGCATTCATGGCCATGGCCACACGAGCCCTGGATAAGACTTAACATGGATTTTTTGGGCCCGTTTCGAGGTAAGTACTATTTTGTCACAGTGGACGCGCACTCAAAGTGGATCGAGGTGGACAAAGTAGCTAGTACGTCGGCGTCTAACGTAATCAGCAGTCTTCGGCGGTTATTTGCCCGGTTTGGTTTGCCGAAAAGAATAGTGACCGACAATGGGCCTCCTTTCTCTTCGGCTGAGTTCGGTACGTATCTGCAGAGGAACGGCATTAAGCATACGGCCATCGCGCCATACCACGCAGCGAGCAATGGCGCGGCCGAGAACGCGGTGAGGACCATAAAGAGGGTCCTGAAGAAGGCATGTCTCGAGAGCGTCGACGACGATTTAGCCTTGAGTAAGTTTTTGTTCATGTACCGCAACAGCGCGCACAGTACGACAGGACGTGAGCCGGCTGTGGCTATGTTCGGACGGCGTCTGCGTGGCCGCCTCGACCTGCTGCGTGCTGACCCTGGCGAGGCGGTGCGCGACGCGCAACTGCAGCAGGAGGAGCGCGCTGCAGCCGCCCGTCCGCTACGTGTGGTCGCGCCCGGCGACCCAGTGCTGACGCGCGACTACTCGGCGCGCGGCCAGAAATGGACAGATGGGGTAGTCGTGGAGCGTTCGGGACCCGTCTCATACAAGGTAAAGACGATGGACGGACGAGTTCATAAACGCCACGTCGACCAGTTACTTGCCGACAGAAGTGTAAAGTCACGTTTCTCGCTATCTAATGTATATCAGGGGAGTGACGGTGAACTCGGTGATGCGGGGTCAGATTCGCGCGGAGACAAAGGGTTATCGAGTCACTCGCATGCCGATGCGGGTGTTGTGGATAGTCCGCGGATAGCGACGCCGTCGCCGGCCACGTCCTCGCCGGACAGCCCGGCCGCGGTTGCACCGCAGGCGTCGCCGCCGCCGAGCGTGACACAGACGCGCCGGAGGGCTGCTCTTAGGCTTGTAGAAAAGATGAAGAATTATAAATAAATATTTATTGTACCCTTAGGGTTAGGTACTGTATTCATTGTACTCGTTATATCGATTATGAATAAATGCATACTTTTGTGTTATGATGAATAGCTATAAGTAGGTATGTCTACTTATGCATTAGCTAGTTACGTACCTACCTATAATGAATCGGTACCTTGTAATAGTTTAAGGGAGGACAGTGTTATGTATGGATTATTTCCTAGCGTGGGTAGTTGTACTATATGTATCATGCAATAAATATCTACCCTCAGTTGGCTCTGAATCTCTGTGTTTGATTGCAACATATCACTAACAAATTTTTGCATTGAGTCACAAAATGGTCTCTGTCTCAGCTTGAGCCAGTTGTAAACACGTTACAACCAACGCTGGTCTTCCGGCAGAGCCATAAGACGACGTCACAATAAAAAATATAAAAAAAAAAAAAAAAAAAAAAATATCGAACACTTGTCAAGAGAGCACAACATACGCTTTATAGGCATACGAATAAGGTCGTCATGTCACCGTTGGCGCCGTCTACCTGACCAACAATTATTATGCTCTAATTCAAATCTAATTTACTAAAGGTATGAACAAATTACATATGAAACAGTTGTGCTACCTGAAGACCGCTGCTAGCGATCTAAAGGATTATGTAGTTTTACACGTTCTCATGTACGTAAATAAATGATGTCACTTCCAGTGAATCCAACACCATTTGACAAAAATACAACAACAGCGTTCCCACAAAGTGACCACGCCACGCCGGACTGGACGTGAAAAGAGCGATCTGAATAAAAAAGGCATGAGCCTAGTGTCGGGACGCATAGCTTTTAAAGCTTTAGCCGCGATTATGTTTGTGAATAACGAGCTTACAAATATCTAAGGTTTTTATTTCGATAGATATTTAGGATAACAAGAGGAAATCTCTCGTTGAGACGGAATTCATTATAATGATGTTACTTCTTATTGAAGTAAGTTTTTAACCGTGTTTTGTTATTGTGTTATTATTTAACGAAATATAACAAAAAAATATATACTACTTGAATGGCGGAACACGCAGATGGCCCACCTGATGTTAAGTAGTAACCTCTGCCTATGAACAGTGCATTACCTCATAGGTCACGTCCACCTAGGACGCACCCTATGTGGCATTGCACTGCGCCCGCCACCCTGAGACATAAAGATGAAAAGTCTCATGTGCCTGTAATTTCACCGGCACCCTTACCCTTCAAACCGGAACACAGCAATGCGAGCACTACCTACTGCTATGCCATACCATACTGTGCTAACATACCATAACATAACACCCAACAGTCACACAGATAGTTCTGACCCCACACTAGGATTCCCTGTGTCGTGCGTATCAGAAACTACGAGTACCATTGTACCATAATACCCAAACCCGGAACAAATAATTGCAGATCATACATTTGTCCCGCAGCGGGAATCGAACCCGCAACCTTTTGCATCTCAGCCGGCTACTCGCACGACGCGCTACAGAGGTCGTCAACGAGCTTACAAACGCGGTCGTATGCGTGTAATGTTAAGTCACACCGTTCGACAACTCAAGTAGTACAAGTTTTTCAATGAGGGGTTTTTACGGCCGTTTCTCATCATGTTTATATCCTTGAAAATAGATGGCGCCAGCTCTGTAAAAGCTAAAGTAGCTGTCAACGTCAACAACGTAGTGATATATTTTCGTGATATTCACACAAAAGCACAGACAATGCATTTGTCATTTTGACAAGTATACTTGAGTCAGCGCCATATATCGTGCCAAATCGAACTACTTTTTGTATTTTTTTATTCTTTAATGAAAAGCCCACATTGTGAAATAATGACGTGTTCATTTGTGTCACAAAACCTGCTAGCATTTAGAATCGAGACAGACAGACCGACAACAAAGTGATTCTATAATGGATCCGTCTGTTGGAACTTTTTAAGGTACGGAATCCTACAAGTACAAATGAAACAGTTGAGCTACCTAAAGACCGTTGCTAACAATCTAACGAATTCAACTGAAGTTTGTTGTGTTTTTAACTGAATAAACAAATATTATTTCTCATTCAATATAACTAGTCCTACTGAGCTTCACAATGTAGATCGTACCTATATGCAAAGCCATGCAAAACAGAACAAATAGCAAAAACACCCAGAATCTTAGGTAAAATATCATTATAATATCGCGAAAGTTTCAAAGGTTTATAACAAACAAAAAGGGGCAACGAAAACCAAACACCAGACAATATAGATTTGGTTTCCCGGAGAAGAATGCCTGCCATAAATAAAAGCAGTAAATAAGAGTAAAATATTGAAAAGTGTCGTGGCGGGTAGAAAGGCGCGCGAGGCTTTATATCCTTGGGTTTCCGGCCGCCAGCGCGCCAAAATGGCACTACGGATATTTGTGTAGCGGGATTCAGAACGCAGCCAATCGCGCTGCCGAATAAAAGAACCTCAGACAATGTTTACTTTAAAATTTTAAACTATCTTGAACTCTATTCACTTCGGAATTCAATTATCGTGAATATAGTCTGTGGAAATTGGCACCCAACGTAGTATTGGGGCCATGTAACTTATTTTTAACTATTAAGGATAATACAACTAATACAAGGTATGTACAAAATACATATGAAACAGTAGTGCTACCTGAAGACCGCTGCTAGCGATCTAAAGGTAGCTCAACTGATCCAAATCACTACCAGACGGAAGCGTCCCTAAGATGCTGGCTGCATTGCCACTTAATTTTTATTTAATTACGTGACGAGAACTAGCAAGTGGACCACCTGATTTTAAGCGGTAATCCCAGCCGATAATAAATGTAACCTCTTAGGTCACATCCACCTAGGACGCGCCCTACATGACGACCGTTATCTTGAGACAAAAAACTCTCGCATGAACATACTCACCATGAAAAATTAAAAAAATTTGTAAAAATTAAAAACCCCCAACGCAATGAAACGGCTGAACCAATTTTGGTCATACATAGCTAAGAACATTCCCGACTACATCACCTTTTAAACAAAAAAAAACAAAATCGTTTCATCCGTTTGGGAGCTACGACAGACACACATACACACACAAACGTCAAACTTATAAAACCCCGTCGTTTTTGCGTCGGGGGTTAAAAATACATTTGAATACAAATCATACCGCTCGACGCTTAAAATATGTTAAGTGTAATGGCGTCAATAAGCATTGATCAGTTTTAAAGAGCCGGCTTAATTTTATTGCCTATTTTAGAATACCTTATTACTCAAAGTGCCGTGGTGTGTCCGGTCTAAGAATACACTCCTGCGTCACTTATACTGCGATCACCAACCTGTCTCCCAAGCGTGGTGATTACGGAAAATCCCCCCATTGAATTCTATGGGGTAGGCCTCGTCCAGCAGTGGACGTCTGAAGCTGCTGATGATGAATGACTCAATATTATCACTGAAATGGTACCTCAAAAACAATATGTACTAAGACTAGGGTAGGGTATGGTTGCCGGTGAAATTACAGGCACATGAGACGTTTCATCTTTATGTCTCAAGGTGGCGGGCGCAGTAAAATGCCACATAGTGTGCGTCCTATGTGGACGTGACCTATGAGGTAATGCATTGTTCATAGGCAGAGGTTACCTTTTAACATCAGGTGGGCCATCTGCTAGTTCCGTCATTAAAATAGCTAGCTAGCTAAACTAACTAAGGTTTAGATTTGTTTAAAATGTGTCTTCATCCATTATTTGCACCTAGTTAGTTCGTGTTCGTAAATTATAAAATGCTCTTACATTTTCCATTTCGTGTAAGCTCACATACATGCAAAAACAACACAATTTCAGGGAATGCTTGCGGCTTAGTCCTCTGTTTCGAGCATATTGATTTCTTTCATTTTCTATTTCAGCCCAAAGCGAAACATTTTTATTCCTATTTGTCGCGTATATTCACAAGTCGTCTACCCAAATTTCATTTGGATGATACTCTTTACGTGAGTGGTTCAGTCTGAAATAGTCAAAGCTGGAAAGATTCATTAAAACCGCTGAAAACGTAAATACTTTTTAAAATTTCAGGATGAGAAATAATTTGGCTAAAAACAAAACTCTATTATCTAACCGTTTCTCCACTCGATGTCCGGAACCGCAAGGGAGCGCGCAGAATATTTGAAATTGGATCCAAATAGGCGTTAAATAGCGGCGTGCTCTGTCATAACGTCATTTGGTGTTCATCAGTGGGCGAAACAGCATCTCCGTTTGGTGCACATTTTAGTAGCGTAAGGAATAGCGGGGCACAGTGAATCGGAAATTCAGATTTGCATTGGATATACCGGGCGGTGATTGCATTTTCTTTGCAGCTACAGCCTCATTTAATTTCGCTTGGAAGCTGAGACTGGGGCGCTTGGTTTAGCTAAATTTGTTTCCTGTCTGCTGGTAATTTTGCTATCTAGAGCTTGTCATGGCGATTAGTAGTAGCTAGATTCTACATCCAAATAGATTTGGAGGTTGAGGAAGCACTCGTAAAAAATTACGGGTCGATTTAGACTATAATACGTGTGTCCCAAGACTAAATGGAGGACAAGTACTTTAAATATTTACTTTTAAAAGAAAGAAAGATTTATTTTTTAGCACACACACACTTCATAGAAATAACAAATAAAAAAATAATAGAATTACATTCTATCAAATAAAAAAAAACACATAAAAAAAAAATATACCCATAGGGTACTTAACTTAAACATAAAACTAGACCCTACGTGATGTAATGGGTAAAATTGGTCTTTCCTTATGCAAAACTTCCTAACTTCAATATTTAAAGTACTTGTCCATGTAGCATGGCCGTGGGACATACTTTTTCCCATAATTCTTACAGTTATACAAAAGCATGGAGCCTAAAAAATCGCAACTCTGATCTATAATAAAAAAATCTTATGAATAACATTGAGAATAGAATCACAATTCGGGTGATAAAGGCGAATTCTCTGGCAGCCATCAGCCAACCTCATTACTTTTCATATAAAACGAGACGCGGTGAGGATTTCTTATAAATTTCATTAGGAGCAATCGATTCGACTCGAATGAAGTGACATTGCAGAGGATGGAAAAGTTAAGAGTCGGGTTGAAAGGCTTTATTGAAGAGAGCAATGACAAATACATGTTTTTTTCAACTTGATATCCCGACATAGTGCTTAGATATAGAAATAGCGTGACTGAATTACTATTAACGCACCTGTATAACTTATCGAAGCACAACCTAAACTGTAAGTACTAGAAACCTGGAATTAAGAGAACATTCCTTATGTGATCTAGAATTTAAACAAAAAAAAACTCCCTAAGAGGGGTGCAGCGTGGTGTTTAAGTTTGCATGGAAAAACGCCACGCGGCAAAGTCGCAGGCATTCCACTACTTATCCATATAACTACAAACAAAAATAAAAGAATAAACCAACTCCTTTTTTTTTTTTTTTTTTCCTTAACCTATTGTGTCCCGCTGCTGGGCAAAGGTCTCCCCCAAAATTTTCCAGGCATCCCGGCCTTTGGCAGTTTCCCACCACTCCTTCTCGTGAGCTTCGAGATCGTCCCGCCAACGCCTTCTCGGTCGGCCCCGTCGTCGCCTTCCGTCTTCAGGCACCCAAGGAGTTACTACGTTCGCCCACTTCTCGGGGTGCATCGGACTGACGTGGCCAGCCCATTCCCACTTGAGCTTTGCTGTTCTGCTCCCCACAACGGCAATGCCAGTTATCGAAGGCAGCATGGTGTTCCGCACTCGGTCGATGCGTTTAAGACCGAGAATGCTGCGTTCCATTGCTCTCTAGCAAATCGTGAGCCTCAAACCAACTCCCAAGATGTTTAATTACAAGATTTATGAAATAGTCTCAATGAATTCTTAAAATTACGTTGTGACGACAAAAACGGAAACCAAAAAGTAACTGCGGTGTAAAAATACATTGCCGACTGAATACCTCAAGTTGTTTTAAAATAAGCAACCTCGATGCATAAGATTAGATAAAAATCCGTACTTTTATTCGAGACGCAGCAATACATGATATAAATCTGACATCATAATACTCCAGGGGATGGCAGCAGCATCCACCTCTACTAATCGTGCTACGCGGAATATCCATTGAATAATTACACGTTGTTTGTCTCATTCGATCGAATTTGAAACTGCGTGTCAACGAAAGAGACAAAACGCTCTGTAACTATACCAAAGATAATTCTAGTTTTATAGAAGCACGGTAACAGTTATAACCAATACTGCGACCACTTTGCCTACCAACGGAGACCTGCAATGCTCTAAGGTGCCTGCTAAGCGTGGTGATTATGAAAAATCACAGAAATTAATTTTGTAAAAATTCAAAAATCCCTCCACGCAATGAAACGGCTGAACCGATTTTGATCAAACATAGCTAAGAACACTCCCGACTAATTCACCTTTCAAACAAAAAAAAACAAAATCAAAATCGGTTCATCCGTTTGGGAGCTGAGATGCCACAGACAGACACACACGCAGACACGTCAAACTTATAACACCAAGTCGTATTTGCGTCAGGGGTTAAAAAAAAGAATAAGGAGACCGTTCGTCGTGGCATTCTATTGAAGAGGGCTATGTCCAGCAGTGGGCTTCTAAACAGGCTGATGATGATTATGAAGTATAAATAATTTAAAAATATATTGATTTACGTAACGAAGACTAACTAATCTACCTAACTAAACAATATAATTAAATTTTTAAGTTAATTCACAGTCTAGATTCAAATAAAAATCGTTTCCATTTTGAAATTTCAATTTGTTTTCAATAGTTCAGGGTGGATGAGCATTTGGTTTCCACGACGAGCCGGAGACAATCTAATTTGCACAAAATAAAATATATTCTGGTATAAACTTCAGGTTGTACATATATCAGCTTCAGGTGGTATTGCTGCCTATGCTTAGATAAGTACCTACCGTGTCATAAATTAATGAATACAACTAGTAGTAAGAAGGATCATCCAAAAATAACAGACCGTGTTTGTTGCCTGATTCTTCTAGGTCTGGTTGCGTTGAAACAGGAGTAAATGTAAATTTATTTTTTAAGACGATTCGAAATGATCATTGTGATTTCAATGAATAAAATACCTACTTTTTGACTTTTTTGACTGTTATTCCACGTCAAACTAATGCAGCTATCATGAATTAAATCTTTGTCAAAATATTTAAACCTATTTAAAAGCTATTTATTTATACATAGAGCTATTTCTTCAAATTTTTAACAGTAACTTTTAATTATAATTTTATTTTGTTACTTCAAAAGTCAAAGTCAAAGTCAAAAGTATTTTATTCATTGAAATCACAAGGATCATTTTGATCTTAAAAAAACCGAAATTAAGTAAAAAAGTACTAGAAACCGTTCTTGTCCTAAACCCGACACACAAAACAAAGCCACTATATTTATAGGCATTCATCATCATCATCAACAGCCTACATATATGCCGAAGAACCGACAACCGCTGGGGTAAACGTGTTCCAGAGTGGAGACCACGTCTTGGTAAACGTAGTGTGGGGCGCCCCCTGGCTAGGTGGAGCGACGATCTGCGTAAGGCGGCTGGTAGAAAGTGGATGGGAAGGGCCAGAAATTGGTCTAAATGGCGCACATTAGGAGAGGACTATGTCCAGCAGTGGACTGATACGGGCTGATGATGATCAGCAGCCTTGAGACGTACAATGCTGGACGTAGCCCCCTACTGAATGCTATGGGGATTAGCCATAATCACCACGCTTGGCAGGTGGATTGGTGATCATAGTATAAAAGTATAAAAAGTTTATTTCAGTGACAACAAAATTGATTTTGAGTACTTAGTTACATCTGCTAAGTTTTAGTAGTAGTAGAGCTTTTTTGTGAAAGAGTTCGTCCGGGGAAGTACTACCACCATACTTATTTCTGCCGCAAAGCAGTAGTGCTCGCATTGCTGTGTTCCGGTTTGAAGGGTAAGGGTGCCGGTGAAATTACAGGCACATGAGACTTTTCATCTTTATGTCTCAGGGTGGCGGGCGCAGGGCAATGCAACATAGGATGCGTCCTAGGTGGACGTTACATATGAGGTAATGCACTGTTCATAGGCAGAGGTTACCACTTAACGTCAGGTGGGCAATCTGCTTTTTCCGTCATTCAGTAGTATAAAAAAAAAAAAAAAAAAAACTGCACATTATCTGGATAATCCCGGACACATTTGTATGCCTTTAGCATTACCTCATGCTCAATACAACTGACGTACCGTTTTACCCAAAATACAAGTCCGATCGACTGTTTTCGTATGCGCAGAAAAGCACAGACTGATATCCAACAGTAGCCGAACGTATAGTATAGCTCTGTCCCGCTGTATAGCTCTGTCCCACTCATATCTAAGAGTTGACCGGCCGTGATTTTGCTGCGAACTCGATTAACCAATCAGCGCAAGATTTTAGCCCGCGATTGCTATTGGTAGAAAGAAGGTTCCCGCGCTATAGAAATTGGTCTACGGCGCAGGTACATCGGGGTGACTTATATTATTTTGGGTAAAACTGTATGACAACCTATACACGAACAACCTATACTATAACAACCTATAATATAACAACCTTTAGCCTAACAACCTATCTTTTAACTATAAACAACCTATAATATAAAAATCTTTAACCTAACAACCTATCTTTTAACTATAAACAACCTATAATATAACAATCTTTAATCTAACAACCTATCTTCTAACCTATCTTTTAACTATAAACAAAATATAATATAACAACCTTTAACCTAACAATCTATCTTTTAACTATAAACAACCTATAATATAACAATCTTTAATCTAACAACCTATCTTTTAACTATAAAAAATATATAATATAACAACTTTTAACCTAACAATCTATCTTTTAACTATAAACAACCTATAATATAACAACCTTTTACCTAACAACCTATCTTTTAACTATAAAAGATTGCCGACCAATTTTTCGAACACAGGTTCGTAGAAAATCTACGTTAATGGTATTAAAAGTTGATTGAAATTAAGTACACAAAGTCGATAATACAGTACGTAAACACGTCGAATTAAGGGCAAACATGCGCTAATGGCACTTATACGAGTCAACAGCCGTGTGCCTTAATTAAATAGAGTTTAAATAATTTGACAGCTTGTTACAAAAAATAACGTACACAGGTGACTGTATTATTAGAAAATGTAGTGTTAACATAACAGCCAACAGTCACATAGTCACATTTTTAGTAGTAGTAGAGCTTTTATGTGAAAGAGTACGTCCGGAGAAGTACTACCACCATACCTATTTCTGCCACAAAGCAGTAGCTCGCATTGCTGTGTTCCGGTTTCGAGGGTATGGGTGTCGGTGAAATTACAGGCAGATGAGGCTTTCATGTTTATGTCTCAGGGTGGCGCCAAATGCCAAGCAACTGGGCCAACAGTTTGATCCGTCATACCAAGTTGTAAAAAAAAAAAAAACATAGTCCTGATCCCACATTAAGATTCCCTGTGTCATGGGTATCAGGAACTACGAGTGCCACAATACCAAGGCTAACATCAAAACATTTGTCCCGCAGCGGGAGTAGACACTGTAACCTCTCGAATTCAGCCGGCTAGTCGCCCACTGCGCCACAGAGGTCGTCATTGTCATAGTTGTTAGCCTTTAAACAGAGTAAAGAGTATAATTATAACGAAGTCTATAGAAATATACTGGACAGTTCACACAATATTATCCAGCCCTAAGCTAAGCAGAGCTTGTTTTATGGGTACTAGATAACTGATATACATTACATGGATAGATATTTTTATTATACATAGAAAATACCCAGAACACGCTAAACCAATATCTGCAATCGTGCAAATATTTGTTTCGAGGCGGGAATCAAACCCGCAACCTCCTGCGTCGCAGGCGAACCATCGCCCGCTGCGCCACAGAGGTCGTCAAAGCTTTTATGATTTCGTATTGTTCATGTGTAACACGACCTTAGGTACCTACCAACCCTACACACTCTTAATTTTCCCTAAATAGCAAGGTTGTTAATAAACGCTGTTATGAATCTTTTAAAAGAAAAAAAACTAAGTATTTCCCCATAAAACCAACAATTATTACCACATTTCGAATTAAGTCAACTGAAAAATTGTCGACAGTTGAAGGCACCTTAATTCCCCATCACGATCACACTGTATTGAAGAGTACCTTAACCTGACTAGGGTTGCCTCCCGCTAGTTACGATACTAGAACTTCGTGTCACTGGTTCTTTCTTGGTCACCCTGCTCTAGATCAGAGACTACTAAAATAGGTGATGTTCATTATAGGTATTCCACTTCTGAAAACATTAGAAAAAATCATTGTTTTTTTTAAATTACGGTTTTTTAGTTTTCTAATACTAGGGCCTTAGGATTTATTTAGCAAAGAAAGCAATTTTTTCATCTCCGTATCGAGAAGAAGAAAATAAACAGAGGATTGTAGGTTTGATTCCCATCAGGACTTTAGTCGTGGCAGACGTGGCGCACTCCCCACTTTAGGTATGAAGCCACAAGTACCCGGTGGGCTCGACTTGTCAAGTCAAATCAGTGAGTCAGACAAGATGAGAGTTACGCGATAGAAAGAGAGGTAACATCTAGGTGAATTTAACTGTCGGTAAATAGCGCTGTGCGACCTGAATTGCACTTTATTGTGTGGGGACAAGAGTCGATATTTATTTAAATTGTTTTGCGGAATCAACCTTCTTTGCCTGTACTGTATGTGTTCTGTGTTCGTGGTGGCAATGACAAAGAAATTATATTTCAAATAATAATACTACTTATCATGCTAGGAATAAGGAATGCTCAGAAAATCAATGTGGTTAATATTGTAATTTAATTAATTTAATTTGATTGGATTTAAATTACAAATCACAAAATATTTTAGAGCTTTGCCGAGTTTTGGTTCCGTGCTTGTCTGGCAGCCCTACTCCAGACGTATAATTTTCCCCGACTGTTTGCGTAACACCGAACTCAGATTAAACCGACGATAAATAAATACTTAGCGTTTAATCCATTTGCTGGAGATCTAATTCAGCGATAATAAGAAATGAGAAGAATGGACCACAATGACGGCTAGTGATGAAACTGCTGAATTTATGATCTTGATACTTGTAGCAAAGGTTTGACTTGCAAGTCATTAATTTTGTAAAAATTAAAAAAAAAACCTCAATGCTATGAAACTGCTGATCCGATTTTGATCAAACATTTTTTTTTTTTTTTTTTTTATACTACTTTGATGACGGATCAAGCAAGAGGCCCACCTGATGTTAAGCGGTAACCTCTGCCTATGAACAGTGCATTACCTCATAGATCACGTCCACCTAGGACGCACCCTATGTGGCATTGCACCGCGCCCGCCACCCTGAGACATAAAGATGAAAAGTCTCATGTGCCTGTAATTTCACCGGCACCCTTACCCTTCAAACCGGAACACAGCAATGCGAGCACTACTGCTTTGCGGCAGAAATAAGTATGGTGGTAGTACTTCCCCGGACGAACTCTTTCACAAAAAAGCTCTACTACTACTTAGACATACTAAACATAGCTAAGACCACTCCCAAAAAATTCACATTTCACACAAAAAAAAAAGAAGGGGGCTACGATGGGACAGACAGACACACACACACACACACACACACAAACACACACAGACACGTCAAACTTATAACAACCCGTCGTTTTTGCGTCGAGGGTTAAAAATATAAATATATATTGTATTCAATAGATTTAAGTTATGGCAAAGAATTGCTGAAGTTGAAAGCTGAAGTAGCAATGGGCCGGTCATGTCTCCAGAAGAATCGATAACTGGTGGAGTAAACGAGTTCGTGAGTGGAGACCGCGTCTTGGCAAACGTAGTGTAGGGCACCCTCTGGCTAGGTGGAGCGACGACTTGCGCGGGGTGGCTGGCAGAAACTGGATGAGGAGAGCCAAAGACCGGGCTCAATGGCGCGCCATGGGAGATACCTATGTCCAGCAGTGGGCTGCAGTAGGTGCAGTAGGTAGGATGATGATGATTGCGAGGAATTGATTTTTTGCATGTTACACAAAAAGGAGACAATTTACACCAAAATTGGAGCGCACGCCGAAGTCAACTTTAATTTAATGACGTCACGTTACAAATTCGTCTGAGGGCTCGTCGAGTTGCCTAACTGTTTCCATATGCCATGCTTTCACAAATTAGCTTTCACAGCACTACGACGTAGAGCGTGCTACGAGTGCTACGGTATGGCTACGTCGGTAATGAGAGGCTCTCAATTAGACCACATAAGAACCATCTAACGGTTATCATTACTTAACCTTTCAGCCATTATATAGAACTTCATTTTTCCCTTTATTCTTTTTCCCCTAGCTATATTCAATGATTCCTGTTATGGAACCTAGTGGAACGCCCGCGACTTTGTCTACGTGGAGTTTTTTCCGTACAAAATTCATCACCCCGCTGCTTGGGGGGTAAATTTCATAAATTCATTTCTTATTGCACCCGTACCACAAAAGGAGTATATCCTCCGAATTCCAGATCTCTAGGACTTACAGTTTAGGCTGTGTCGATGGGATGTGTGTTTTTTTTTTTTTTTATACTACTGAATGACGGAACAAGCTGATGGCCCACCTGATGTTAAGCGGTAACCTCTGCCTATGAACAGTGCATTACCTAATAGGTCACGTCCACCTAGGACGCGCCCTATGTGGCATTGCACTGCGCCCGCCACCCTGAGACATAAGGATGAAAAGTCTCATGTGCCTGTAATTTCACCGTCACCCTTACCCTTCAAACCGGAACACAGCAATGCAAGCACTACTGCTTTGCGGCAGAAATAGGTGTGGTGGTAGTACTGGTTGTTTGATAGCCAGTCAGTAAGTCGATCACGCCACGATTTTATATATATTGATATTGATATGATATTCAATGATTCCTCTTCTATTACATTTAGATATGCGAGACGATAAAAGACAGACAACACTGAGTTAGATACTTCGACCAAAGTAAAATTTGGTCGAAGGTTAGGTAGGTATTTGTTGAAAATTTCAGCAGAAAAACTTTCAAGGGAAACCGTTCCGTAGACCGTTTTTTATGCAAATATCTCAAGAGCATTTTTCCCAAACCCTTTTTATTCCACAACTTAAGATCCCTAATGAGAAACACTAAACCGGAACTCCAACGACACTCGCACTTTGGCTTTTCTTTAAAAATAAAATTTTGCTCCGAGAATAAGAAGTAATAAGCAGTTTTCTTTCGCGCCAAAATTGTCTCCCATAATAGCGTCGGCGGAAAGATAGCGCCGCCATAAAAAGAGATAAACGACCGTTCTCTCTATTATTTTTGTACTTTAACAAAGGCAATGTGTGCACCTGCCTTTGTCTCTTTCTAACCCGTTAGCGGCCGCCTTCTGTCTCGGATGCGAGTGAAAAACAAAAATTGGTCGCCCACCCCTCCCCCTGCGCTAATGTTCTTGAAGCAAGGAACGGGCAGGCAGCCACGTTAATAAATTTCTTGAGAAACTTAATACATGTCAATTAAAATTTTATTAAACTCTCGAATTGAGCGCTCTTGAACGTGTATTATAAGCTTTATTAGTATTTTAATAACGTTGGTTCATTATAACAGTACACAATTTTGTTAACATCAGAAAATTTAAGGATATCTTGGAGCAGTAACGAATTTCGTTCGAAACCTTCGTGTTTCTTACTTCATTTTCAAAACGACTTCTCATTACAAAGCTCTCAGAATAAATGAAAAATATTCAGCACTGAAATTGATTCAGCCGTAAAACCGGCATAAAAGCGTGAAAAGGCAACAAAAAATTTATTGGTCCGCAGTGTGAGTGCGACCTCTTTGTTGTCATTGTGTTGCCATTCTGCGGCGACAATGGCGCGCTGTTTTGGCGGGAGAAAAGGCGGGAACCGTTATCGTGGGCGCCATTACGCCGGCTTATCAGCGCCGCTTCCGCGCAAGACTTCGCCCCCTTTTTCTTTTACGGTCACGTCTGGCTCAGGTGGAGATAGCTTGCTTCGAGCTACTTGGTGACGTTTTGTTTTCGACATTTCATTGAAACAGCCAAGACGCAAACAGCTGAACGATATTGGCTTCTTTTTTTTTCCTTTTTAGTTGGCGCCGCACTGCTTGTGCATTTGCCATTTTCAAGTATCTGTCTGTATTTTCACTATATTGTATTTTCAATATATTTTGCTACGTTACACTCCTTCCAAGTCGTCAAAGTCACAGTCAAGTCATGTTTTAGTAAAACGGTGGCCAATTTTACTAAAACTTTGGTAGACAGTTTCCACCAATTTCAAAAGTCACGCAATTCACTTCCATTTCATTTCACTACACTTGTGCTTTTTAAACGAGCTACATTCGTTAAAATTCCACCAAAATAACACAAAATAACTCAAGAAAACACTAAGAAAAGAAATAAAATAAAAGTAGACAAAGTTTTTTTTTCGAAAATGGCGGGAAGAGTCGTTGCATCATTTAAGGGGGAAAAACATGAAAATACGACGCCAAAAGCTAATTTTATAACAGGCATATGAAGAAAATTCCTCGGAGACGACCTCTGTGGCGCGGCTAGCGAAGGTTGGCCTGCGACGCAGGAGGTTGCGGGTTCGATTCCCGCCGCGGAACAAAAATTTGTACGATCCGCAGATATTTGTTTAGGGTGTTCTGGGTATTATCTATGTATAATCAAAAATATAGATAGAAATGTTTCTATGTGATGTATATATAGGTACTCTAAAATAACCTAAATTACATTTGTCATAAAAACTAGTGTGAAGGTATTTCTGTACTGTTGAAAGATTATTAAGAAGATTATATATTGTATTATTGTAAGTATATACCAGTTATCTAGTACCCATAACACAAGCTCTGCTCAGCTTGAGGCTAGATAATGTTGTGTGAACTGTCCAGCATTATTCATTTAAGTTGTGGTTGGTTGTAAGTTTTTTGTGTATATACTGTAATCTTTTTTGATGAGTAAATTAATACATTATATTATATTTGTTTATTTATATTATAACTAGCATGTATAATTCTAATTTGGTCATTGATCATATTTACGTTTTTTTTTTTTTTTTTTTATACTACTTGGTTGACGGAACAAGCAACAGGCCCACCTGATGTTAAGCGGTAACCTCTGCCTATGAACAGTGCATTACCACATAGGTCACGTCCACCTAGGACGCACCCTACGTGGCATTGCACTGCGCCCGCCACCCTGAGACATAAAGATGAAAAGTCTCATATGCCTGTAATTTCACCGGCACCCTTACCCTTCAAACCTGAAAACACAGCAATGCAAGCACTACTGCTTTGCGGCAGAAATAGGTATGGTGGTAGTACTTCCCCGGACGAACTCTTTCACAAAAAAGCTCTACTACTACTACGTACTTGGTTTTCTTACAAATACATATATAAAATAGTCGATCATAAATAAGTTAACACAAACGCCTCTACGCAAAATACCTACTCTAAATGCTCCACCGAGTTGAAAATGAAATATATAAGTGCTTCCAATAAACAAGATCATTAGGGTGAGGCGGAGCTGAATGAGCTAATTAAGGCTCCGAAAGAAAACCCGAAGAAAAGCTGAGAAAACTCCGGGAAAACAAGAATATTCCGGGCAAGTGACAGGGTCGGATTGAAGCAGTCGCTACTTTGTGAAGAAATGTTTTTTGTAGGGTGTCGTCTATTAGGAGTTACGTTAAATACGGCCCAGAAACTAAAGGTCGTCCTTCCAGCAGTTATGGGGCCGCAGTATTCAAAGTATCAGATACCAAAGATCTATTCGTAATTTAATAAATTAAATTTTATTCCGAATTAATCACAAACTACTAAAAAAAAAAACACCCTGCCGGCGGTGTTTTCTGGTATTGGCACGCCATAACACGGGTGATCCTACTTTGGGTACCAATGCTATCACACTATGAATTACCTACTATAAGATAATTTTAATATAACTTTATGTTTGTATACTAATTTTTGTAATGTTAGTTGTTTTTTTTTTTGCAATAATCACAAAAATTACAAAAGTTGCCGCTTGGCAGGCGGATTAGTGATTGCATTATTGATCATGAGTACTCAGGTGGATACTGCTGCCATCTTCTGGTGTTACTCCATAGCCGGCTTTTACGACATCCACGAAAGGACACGACATGGCCTATTAAATAATTTGAGACTGTGTCTAGTAAATTAAGTAGCTAGGAAAGGGTAGGGAGAGCCTCAAATGGGCCTCTTTTCTGTGTGGGTTGCACCTTCGTGGGAATATAGACGTGACATGGGGTGAGCTCATCGCCGCCTTTTCTTCCCACGGCTGACTCGGCTAACGCTTTGTTCCAGTAATAACAGCAGCCGGGACAAATCTTATACCAACGAATCTTACTAACAAGTCCAGGTAATCCCTTAGTAGGCTTTTACGACATCCACAGGACGGAGGGGTCTATTCTCAGGCCGGACACACCACGTATATCAATATTGTGGTTCACCGTAGTCGGATTATAGTTTTTATAACGTCATACTCCTCCTAAGTCCGGCTCCGTGAAACCGTCCGCGTTGCCTCTGAATGGTCGACTAACAAACTCTTTCACAAAAACACAATAATTACTTTAAGCCAGATAAAAACGCTTTCTTCGCGAACTCCGGACACAAGGGCCTTAATTCCACCTTGGCACCCACTTTATTTTTATTACATTTTTCTGAGAGAAAGAGCCCTCGGCATCAACAAAGGGCGTTTTCTTTCTTTATTATTGGGGCTTTGAATACGAGGTGATTGGCGCGTGTCATATTTTTACTTTCTGACTTATGGCACAAAGTACGTAGGCGGTGCGCACTTGCTTATGGACTGAATAATCTTTAACAATATTCATCCTTCTGTTGATGAAATTCAGTATTTAAGGTGGATGCTCACGCTTGCGGCGCGAAAAACAATTTTTTTGTTTTTTGCCCATTACAGCTCATGAACACTTCTTCAGAAAGCGAAGGTTGAGTTCGCGAGAACTAGGAGACTTAACACGCATGTTTTAATTGATAGTATCTCAAAAATATCATCAGTTTTAGCTATGATACCCCACACACATTTTTAGTGTTTTTTTTTGTTTAGGGGTATCTTAGCTAAACTGATGATATTTATGAGATACTATCAATTAAAACATGTGTGTTAAGTCTCCTAGTTCTCGCGAACTCAACTTTCGCTATCTGAAGAAGTGTTGATGAGCTGTAATGGGCAAAAAACACTAAAAAAAATGAATTTCACGCCACATGCGTGAGCATCCACCTTAAGAATACATTATGTTTTCCAATAAAGCAAATTAAGGCATCAATGAGAAAAACTCTCCCACGAAATTAAATAGTTAAAATTACCACGAAGTTAAATAGACCACAGAAACAAAACCGTATAAAAGCATGTGGTAAATAAGGTATAGGAACAGAAAATCAATGAAAATCATTCCGTGACAGACTGACTCACTCTCTGATTGAATATCAACGTACAGTTTAAGTAGTAAGTGCTTTGTTTTTTTTTTATACTACTTGAAAGACGGAACAAGCATATGGCCCACCTGACGTTAAGCGGTAACCTCTGCCTATGAACAGTGCATTCTCACATAGGTCACGTCCACCTAGGACGCGCACTATGTAGCATTACACTGCACTTAGGCTTACACACGCACCATTCTCATTCCAGATCTCTATACCTGAATTTTAGAGAGTACAGTCCTTTTATGGTCTGAGGGTGCACTAAGAAAGGCATTTCAAAAATTCACCCCCTAAGCGATGGGATTTTTTTCATTTTTACTTTTTAACTGCGTGAATGACTGCACATGCCGATGGCCCACCTGATGTTAAGCGGAAACCTTTGCCTTTAACAATGCATTACCACATACGTCACGTCCACCTAAGACGCGCTCTATGTGGCATGCACTACGCCCGCCACTCTGAGACATAAAGATGAAAGTCTTATGTGACTGTTATTTTACCAGCACCCATACCCTTCAAACCAGAACACAGCAATGCGAGCACTACTGCTTTGTGGTAAAAAAAGGTATGGTGGTATAAAAGCTCCTTTAGGACCATTCGCTTGACTTCACAAAATGTATAATTTCCCAGAGTGAAATTATACATTTTGGTAAAGGTCTTGAGACGTAGAAGCAAGCGTTCTCTAGTGTTCTATAAAACTACAGATGAATTGTCAAATATTCACAGCACAACATTCTATAATTATCTTACCAAAAACCAGCATCTTGTAAATAATTATCCGTTAATTTATTACCCGGCAGATAAGCGTGGTTTATTGAAAAACTTACCGTGCAGTTGATTTAAGATTAGTTCGCAAGTTGTACAATAATTCAGATGGAGCGTTGATTCGCGCTCGCGAGGCGGAGCGACGGAACTCGCGGTACAACGATGTACAGCGAATGCTGGAATAAATCTATTTCATCGGATTAAAAAAGCGAACAAGTGCGTGTCAGCCACTATTTGCCCGTTGCGGACGCTTTTTCATACTAACGTATTTTACCAAATATGCGTGTCGGTGATTAGTTGCCTGTTGCAATATGCGGACGCTTTTTCATACTAACGTATTTTACCAAATATGGGCAGTCATTTTTTTCACTGAAATGACTATTGTTGGCTTTATATTGTTAATTATTTGCGTCAAATTATATTTGGTTGAAGAAAACAGCATCAAAATTTTAGTCAATACAAGTCATTTCGATGTTATTTTAGCTAATAATCCAGTGTTTTCTTCAACCAAATATGATTTGACGCAAATAATTAACAATATAAAGCCAACAATAGTCATTTCAGTGAAAAAAATGACTCTGCCCATATTTGGTAAAATACATTAGTATGAAAAAGCGTCCGCATATTGCAACAGGCAACTAGTGGCCAACACGCATATT
Source organism: Operophtera brumata (assembly GCA_932527175.1). Lineage (NCBI taxonomy): Eukaryota > Metazoa > Arthropoda > Insecta > Lepidoptera > Geometridae > Operophtera > Operophtera brumata. Next base: position 22,795,727 of record OW052235.1, read on the forward strand.
TGGTAAAATACGTTAGTATGAAAAAGCGTCCGCATATTGCAACAGGCAACTAGTGACCGACACGCATATTTGGTAAAATACGTTAGTATGAAAAAGCGTCCGCATATTGCAACAGGCAACTAGTGGCCGACACGCATATTTGGTAAAATACGTTAGTATGAAAAAGCGTCCGCATATTGCAACAGGCAACTAGTGACCGACACGCATATTTGGTAAAATACGTTAGTATGAAAAAGCGTCCGCATATTGCAACAGGCAACTAGTGGCCGACACGCATATTTGGTAAAATACGTTAGTATGAAAAAACAACCACCTTAAATGGGGGATTTCCTATTTTACACAACTAACAACTTCAACAACAATATTATATTATTATTCATTTTTATTTTTCTGCTTTTGTCCTACTGTATTCCTAGTATTCTGTTTGTTCTGTTTGTTTTCTGTTGTGTGCTAAATAAATGTTTTTCATTTAATTTTTCATTTCATATAAGTAATTTTCAATAGAATTTGTACGAAATTTTTCTTTTACGGGTGTTTCCCACTTTATCCATTGATCATTTGATTTAGTGCGACCAGTGTTTTTTCTAATTATGTCCCAATCTATCCACTGAAGACAAATTATCGCATTTTGAACAAGTGGTCAGGAAATAAATACTACGTTATCCCATTATACCATACTAGCAGCGCCCGCGTAAGTCTCGATCCCGTGGGAATATCGGGATAAAAATGTGCCTATGTGTTATTCCGGGAGTCTAGTTATCTCCATTCCAAATTTCATACAAATCCGTCCAGCCGTTTCAGCGTGAAGAAGTAACAAACACACTCATACACACACAAACTTTCGAATTTATAATATTAGTAGGATAATAACAAGTGGATTGTTAAAAAAAACGATAAGCCGACTACTGAATACCACTATAATAGGTATGTTAGTTACATTACCTCCGGGGTAATGTAGTTTCTTGTTAGTGAAAGAATTATCGGAATCGGATCAGTAGTTCCGGAGATTACCGTACATCCAAACTCCCAAACATTACCTCTTTACAATATTTAGTAAGTAGAGTTAAGTATAGTGAAAGCGTTGTTTGTCGTAGGCTGCGCTACGGCGGCTACGATGCTACGGCGGCGTAGTCTCTCGTAGCAAGTATAGAAGACTTTGTTCCTCGTTACACTGTTTCTTTCTTGGTCTTCTTGAGCTATGAAGCTTTATGATTTTGACCATTAGTAAAAAAAAACAGTGCGAGGAAAGGATATAAAATGATCCTTGTGATTTCAGTGAATAAAATACTTTTCACACCACCTGCTCGACAATGACAAATTACATGTCATGCAACCTCAACGTAAAGTAAAGCATTATCTCAAGGGATATAAAGTTGTATGAAACTCCCTAGGTAATAAAGTGATTTGAATTTAGAACGTCAAATTCGTGTGGGGACTCGTGGAAAACTCTAAGTAAAAAATGCCCATATGGCATTGTAAAGAGGTTTGTTCGAAAATCGAACTGACCACCATAAGCAGAACTCAAAAACATATTATATGAAAAAGGTGCGTTCACAAGGAATGTGAAACAAAAGACGGTGTTTGTGCTGTGATTTTCAGTGATTTTTTACTGTCTCGCAAAAGGTGTGAAAAGTAGAGTATTTACCTCTGGAATAAAGCCTGTCTTCGTCTCGGGCAGCTTGAACCCCTCGCTTCACTCAGGACTATATAACTAGTCCCTCGTTACGCTCAGGGTCCAATATGCCGCCCGCGACGTAACACTTTGCTTTATTCCCTTTTAGAGCATAATCTACTATTTCACTTTGACACCCCGTGCATTCTTTGATTTTAAGTTACAACTTAATATAAGTAGATAGGCAACTACGGGGAATTATGTACGGTTCTTCCAGAAAGTAAATTTAAACTGCCTAGTTATTACATTAAATCCCAGAATTGCCTCTTCTAGTACTTACTACGCTCCAAGTCCTACACATCAACGTAACATCTTGTAAAGTTTGAGCCAGTTAATAACGCGCACATCCTTGTTATAAACTTAAGAATACCAAAATAGTGTTAAAGCCGATCCAATGAAAATAACTGTGCTTAAGAGGGCGCATGCATGGATCATAGATTTGATTCTTAGCAGAGTTAACCAAGTTCAATATTCACATTAAAAATATGCATGGATACTACCTTCAACACAGAATATATAATAGTACAAGTACCTACAACAAAATAAAAAAGTATGGGTACCCATACAAAACGTCCGTGAAAAATAAGTCACAATTACAACACACGTACGTTACGTCACTCGTTGCCGTCACAAAGACCGACTGAAGCGAAGTGAGTCAGCTCACTCACTTTATAAACTCCAAAACTATCGTTCCCTGAGGCCATACTTTTTTATTTTGGTCGAAGGATACTACATTATAATTCCGAGGGATCACTGTCATAAACCACTGAGAAATATATCCCAAAGTTACGTCTAACTTTTGGCTAGATTCGATTGTAAGTATCTAAATATGGTGCAGAGTATTGTGTCAAAAATTAGTAAGAGCAAAATCAATAGAACAAAACGAGTTATTCGATTAAACTGGTTTTTTCTAGCAGTGCGAGGCGTTTTTTGTACGAATATCTCTGTTTGGGGATGGCGCAGCCTTAACTTTCTTGAATATGTAAAATATTTAAACATTAGGTGGTTAGATTTACATTTTAAATTGGACGTATAGTAAGCACTCGCTAAGCACTCGTCCATAAAAAGACAAAATGTTTTTCCACCCCTAAATATAATCCGATCTCAATGATTTTTTTAGTATATTTTTGACACAATAAAAGACTAGGTTATAATTTACAAAAATTTAAAAAAGTTTAAATTTTGAATAATGCTCCCCCCCCCCCCCCCCCCCCCCTCCTCTTCCCCCGTGTAACAGCACAATAACGCTTGTCTAGGACCCCTCAGCCACGTGAAAAACCGTCGCATAACAAAATCATACGTTCAACTTGAAGATAGTCTTTGCCGACATTTAGGTGAAAGAAAAAGTACCTACAGAAGTCGTTTAGAAGATGAATCTTTTCAGTCGAAAACAGCTGCACTTTGTTTTTTTTTTATCACATGACGAACATCTAGAACGTTTTCGTACGTTTACTTAACAGATTAAATATCAATGAATAACAAAAAAAAAAACAGCACATATCATTGACTGCTCTATGAGATAAAGCCTACAAACTCCAGTACGGAGGCCTGCAATGCTCTAAGCCTACAAATAAGGCGAATCAGCTGCTGTACGCGCCTTAATAAGATAAGTATCGATATTCAATCTCCGCTCTGCGCTAATCACCGCTTGACGCGATGTAGATAAAAGTTTGCCCATCAGGGTTAATTAGTTGCCAAGTTTCGCGGTATTGCTGTACCTAATCTTGAACCGAGTTAAGCCACAGAGCAAGGGAAAATTATTTAGCTGTACTAGCTGCCATAGCATCCTTAGTTCTGTTCCGTTCTTTCAAGGCCTTTTTTTTATACTTCTTGGAATGACGGATTAAGCAGATGGACCACCTGATGTTAACCATGAACACCAGTTCACCTCTGCCTATGAACAGTGCATTATCACATCGGTCACGTCCACCTAGGACGCACCCTAAATGGCATTGAACTGCGCCCGCCTACCTTTTTTTTTTTTTTTTTTTTATTTTTTTTCTTACCTTATTTCCTTCATCCTATTCTGTTGCCTAACTTATCTGAACTTTAAAGAGTTAGCTAGTGTAGAATTTGAGGTAACTTATCACTTTATCGTGCTACTTATAAACGAGGATCAAACTTGAAATAGTTACATAGCGCTTTGTCTCTTTCTGACACGTTTGAAACTGCCTGTCAATGCAAAAGACAAAACACTGTAACTATTCAAAGGATAATTCGAACTTTAGTAGCACGGCTTGTGTTTTCTGAGTTTGTGTAACTTTGTTGGGGGGCAACTGCTTTACCAGATTTTGATGGCATTTGGTGTGTGGGTTGGGTAGGGGGGGAGGGGGGGTTTGACTGCTTTTCATCCTGTCACTACCCGTGCGAAGGCGGGGCGAGCCGCTAGTATAGGTATTAAAATAAAAGAGATATTGAGATATCATGGTATTTTTAATACAAAATATTGTTAATATCGAGTAAAATCTACAGAGAATCTGCAGTATACAGAGACAGTTCAAAGTATTATTTCTTGTTGTTATTATATTGATATTTTAATAACACAAATTATTGACTATCAATAGTCAATAATGTGCTGCTATCAATGAGGAGTTTTCCAAGTGTCATTGTCAGTATAGTTCTTTAATCGTCAAGAGATGGCGCTCGCGTAACTATTGGTATTTACATACTTTTTTAAAACGTATTTAAAATTGTATCAGCAGTGGAGAACTTCGTTCAGCCAACGTAAATAGTTTTAGAATCGAATAGAAATGAATATTCTTTATTGCACAAATCAAACAATGTACATAGGCGAACTTAATGCTAAGAAGCATTCTCTAGCAGCTAACCTTTGTGTATTGTGGATACATTAGTTTTAGTTACAAAATCCTGCAAAATTATTTAATAATTAATATCTTTGTGATAGTTACGTATTTAGAAATATTTACTGTTACCAAAACTGTCGCCAACGCCATCTAGACAGGATAAATAATGCTAAAATGACACTAGGAAAATTCCTCATTGTCAATAAGCAATAGCTAATTGCCGTTTCATAATACAATCAAAGTACTTACAGCTACTAGAACTAGAGTGCATGTTCTCCAAAATAAACCAAAAAAATAAATAAACTAAGCAACAGCGACATCTATTGACGCTGCTGCGCCTAGCTGAGCGCAAGCAACCACCTTAACACCTCTAACCATCTTAAAAAATATAACTTAGAACGATATTAAACTTACAAATACCCAACAAACAACAATATAAAATTTATTAATAAAATATGCAAACAAATATGTTTGGTTATAACATTTATGTATAGTTTCAACAACAAAACTTTGAGCAACATAATAAAACAACAATTTGATGAGGAAACCTAAAAATAATCTAAACCGATAATTTAACGGATAGTATTTTCAAAATACTGAATCACAATCTAGCAGGGGTTCCCAAAGTGGGCGATAACACCCCCTTGTGGGCTCTGCAGACCCAAAGGGGGGCGGTAAGAGACCCAGAAAACAATGGGGGCGTCAAATTAGACACACTTTCGCATTTTAATAGTTATTAGTATTCCTAGATAGGTCATTTTAAGTTTAAGATAGTTATTTTTTTGATGGGCAATCATCTTTTAACAAGTTTTTGTTTTAACAACAACCCGATTTGTGCATGTTTAATCTCCGCTAATATAGCTCCGTTAATAATAATTAATTTAACAAAGTGGGCAGTAGATAAAATCAGTTTGGGAACACCTGATCTAGCTTATTGATTTTTACATAACGTATTTTTGGTTTAATAAAATGTACAGACTTTAAAATCTTATTACTTTTGCCGCAGTATAGATAACGAAACCTAAAACTACGAATAGCTGACTATCTACAGTGGACTGTCTAGTCTACAAGAGACAGGGAAGGATCTTAGTATATTTTGTTACTAATAAATATCATTGATATTCAACAAAACTAGCTAAAAGTCCAGTCAAGATGTACATCCGTGCATGCAAAAGTTCCGTTCATGCTGAATTTTCTCTCTCTCTCTCTCTCTCTCTCTCTCTCTCTCTCTCTCTCTCTCTCTCTCTCTCTCTCTCTCTTCTCTCACGGCTTGTGGAGTGGAATCTGTCTGAAGGAAGTCACTTTGCTCAGGAGTGTGGTGATTTTAGTTTTTTCAAGGCCAAACGGTGCTGAGGTGGTATCGCGCCCGGTCACGCGGTAAAATCCACTTGACTGCTTTTGGTTATCTGCCGTTTTTGAGAGAACCGCTGAGCCTGCAGTTTCAAAATTATGTCTCAAATTAAAGCTGATAAAATTTACTACAACTTCATTGCATAAAATCGTGGAATGCGTGACGTGGGATGCGTATTTTAGAAGACAAAACAAGTGAAAGTTTTGGGGGAAAAAACACTTAAAAAATAAAGGTCCAATTTTCAAAGAACTGTATCTTGGGAACCGACGGCTCTATAGAGCTCGCGCTAGTGTCAAATTGTAGAAAATTTTGTAGTTTAAAAGTATGCATAGTGACTATACCGGTCAGACCCTTCCTTCAACAAGATATTGAGCAAAAAATGCAAAAAAAAAAAAAAAAAAAACATTGATAGACCTTTGTTTTACCACGATCTCACCTGTTGGTAAGTGACGATGTGGCCGAAGATGGAGCACAAAGGTCTAGAAGGCACCTATTCACTCTAGACTTAAAGAGACCCAGATTATAGTTTTCAGGAAAAACAGACGATGGTAGTGTATTCCACTCCTTAGCCGTTTTTATGGTTTTTTGGGCACACTAACTGTTCACTGGGCATTTTGTTTCTCTTTTGGTTCGGACACTTTTGAACGCTGACCCGAAGTCTATTTGCTTTGAGATCTTTGAGTAGGAGATATTCATGCGAGTGTGACTCGCATCCGTGTGGTCTGTTCCAAAGCGGCCCCGGCGGGGGACGGCAGTGGGAGGGGGGCGGGCTCCTGGGGAGGGGCCTCGCCGCGGAACCGACGGTATCTGCAACAAACGACATAACTTACAAACGAACTTATCAACAAAATATATTACTTTTATCGTCACTTACCAACAGGTGAGATCGTGGTCAAACAAAGCACTAACAAAGTTAAAAAAAAAAAAAAAAATGTTGGGATAAAAACCAAGTGCGTGTCGGACCACGTGTAGGGTTCCGAAGTCAAGCCCCAGTTGTCCCTCTATACTCTAAAAGTTTTCATCACAGGATATCCAAGATAATCAATGACAGAAAGAAAGAATGAATGAAAAAACATTTATTTGTGAACGAAGGTAAAAGCCCCTGATTATATTCCTTAGTCGGTGTTTATGACCTCCACGGGAGGAGACGGACGGTCTATCCTAAGGCCGAACACCACAAGAGTTCCTACTTACACAGTATCGTAGAATCTCGTCTGCTGTTTGCTCAGCGAGGGCTTGGTCTCCGCGAGAGCACTCTTAATGTCCCCCGAGGTGATCGCCACCGTCTCTAATGATTATGACCTCCACGGGAGGAGACGGAGGGGTCTTTCCTTAGGCCGAACACCACAAGAGTTCCTACTTACACAGTATCGTAGAATCTCGTCTGCTGTTTGCTCAGCGAGGGCTTGGTCTCCGCGAGAGCACTCTTAATGTCCCCCGAGGTGATCACCACCGTCTCTAATGATGGCTCCTCATCAGACTACAAAATAAAAAGTATATATATTAAAAGATGCATCATTTAAGAGCCGTTACGCACTGTCGACTGATCGCCGGCGACTGTGACTTACTATAGTTTAAATAGTAGTAGAGCTTTTTTGTGAAAGTGTTCGTCCGGGGAAGTACTACCACCATACCTATTTCTACCGGAAAGCAGTAGTTCTCGTATTGCTGTGTTCCGGTTTGAAGGGTATGGGTGCCGATGAAATTATAGGCACATGATACTTTTCATATTTATGTCTCAGGGTGGCGGGCGCAGTGCAATGCCACATAGGGTGCGTCCTAGGTGGACGTGACCTATGAGGTAATGCACTGTTTGAGGCAGAGGTTACCGTTAAACATCAGGTAAAAATAAGTTTGATGTAAAAAATATTATTTTTAATGCAAGCTTTCATAAAACTAGTGATCGTAACCGTGTGCTGATCAAAATGAGCCTTAACACGGCCAGTCTACTATTATCCATCGAGGAGTTCCGTTGTCCACCTGCCGTCTCCATCATCAGATCAGCTCACTGTCACCATAATATTGCATTGTCATCGGCACTTGACAGGTATGCAAAATATCATCTCAATCGGTTGAGGATGAACGCTTTAAAATTCAGTTACAAGATTCCACCCGGAAAAACACATACATACATTGCAAACATTACAATTGTTAAGTTTTACATTGTTAAATAAAAGCTTGTAATAGTAGTTTATGCAACTGAGACGAGAGTCTGTTTATCTGATAATAGGTTGACTCGAGTGTTTTAATACCTAAGTTATATGCAGTTTCATACACTACTTTATCTTCACTCATAGGAAAAATTGAAATTAAACAAAGAAAAACACGATCGGCAAAAAAATTTATGGGCAGCGCGGGAAATTAAGTTCAAACTACGCATGCGTGCGCCATTTTTTCACAGTTCAAACTGCGCATGCGTGCGCCTTTTTTTCATATTCAGGCTATAACCATAGACTAGTTTAATGAATTAAAAAAAAAAAGATAGCGGTACTATAATGAGTTTTATGATACAGTTGGCGGTACTATAATGAGTTTTATGCTTAATTTTATGTATATGCGTCTATAAAGTGCGTCTGTATGTATACCGTCTTTGAATCAGCTTGTTCCGTCATTAAAGTAGTATAAAAAAAAAAAAAAACTATTCGAGTGTAGATAAAATATCTAAAACACTTACTAAATGAATTCGACACAATTCCAAGTCTAGTCTCGATAACTGAGCGGTAACCAGCAATGACTTCAGATCAGCCGGGGAGTACCCTTCTGTCGCTTCCGCTACTAACTTGAGGTCCACGTCTGTCTCCAGGTTGAAGTCCTTGGCGAGCGTACTTAGGACTTCGTACCGGCCATCCTGTTCACAACATGTTAACTCAAGTGATCATGTTATGTGATCATCGTTAAGGCGCTATAGGTTCAACGAACATTTTTGTATGAGGGGAAGAAGGCGAGCGCACGCTCTGATACCGTTTTTTTATGTATAAAAAAATTATATAAAAATGTCGTTCAAAGTTTTGTTTAATTTTGTTGATGAATTCACTAACCCAAATAATAACTAACATGTAACCAAATGTTTCAAAAATTAAAACGTGAGAGAAGTGAGTGAAAAATAGCATTTAAATTTTAAAAAGGAGGTATTTTTTTTTTTTTTTTTTAAATGGTGAAGTAATTCAAATATTGTATTGAATTATTGATTTCACTAGATAAAAAGCTCAAGAATATCATATATTTTTTTCTTCATAGAAAACTATGAAAATTCTTATCAAAAACTTTAAAATTCTAGAGACATTTGAGAACCTATCGCGCCTTAAGATCAATATATAACCATATAAAAATACAATTGACGACCTCTGTGGCGGGGCGGGCGAACTTTCGCCTGCGACGCCAGAGGTTGCCGGTTCGATTCCCGCCTCGGAACAAATATTTGTGCGATCGCAGATATTTGTTCAGGGTGTTCTGGATATTTACGATGCATAATAAAAAATATCTATCTATGTTATATATTGTATTAAGTATATCAGTTATCTAGTACCCATAACACAAGCTCTGCTTAGCTTGGGGCTAGGTAATGTTGTGTAAACTGTCCAGCATTATTTATTTATTTATATACACTACCGTCGTCTGTCTTTCCTGAAAACTATAATCTGGGTCTCTTCAAGTCAAGAGTGAATAGGTGCCTTCTAGACCTTTGTGCTCCATCTTCGGCCACAGCGTCACTTACCAACAGGTGAGATCTTGCTCAAACAAAGGTCTATCAATGTATAAAAAAAACACCTTTCCCATACACCTTTGATTGAAAACTCCGGAAATAAACTCTTATACCTATTTTATTTCTTCATGTTTTCCTTTTGACAGACACTAACATAGCATAGCAACCAAAAAGCAAAAATCTCTATGTATACTAGTAACAAGTAATAAAAAAAAACAGTAAAAATTTAAAAAAACCCCCATCGAAATGAAACTGCTGAACCGATTTTGATCAAACATAGCTAATAACTCTTATCCAAAACTTAAAAACTCTAGAGCTCAGACATGCTGTGAACCTATTGCGGCTTAATGGTGCGGAGCCGCATCCATATGCGATCCATGTAGAGCCGGCCAGCACGGGGCCGCGCGCGCCGCCCTCCGCGCCGTCCAGCCGCGCCAGCAGCTGGCTAATGGTGGAGACGTGTTCGTTACCGAGGCGGGCAGCTCGCAGTAGACGTGCGTGGAGAGCCGGCCAGCACGGGCCCGCGCGCGGCGCCCTCCGCGCCGTCCAGCCGCGCCAGCAGCTGGCTAATGGTGGAGACGTGTTCGTTACCGAGGCGGGCAGCTCGCAGTAGAGGTGCGTGGAGAGCCGGCCAGCACGGGCCCGCGCGCGCCGCCCTCCGCGCCGTCCAGCCGCGCCAGCAGCTGGCTAATGGTGGAGACGTGTTCGTTACCGAGGCGGGCAGCTCGCAGTAGAGGTGCGTGGAGAGCCGGCCAGCACGGGCCCGCGCGCGGCGCCCTCCGCGCCGTCCAGCCGCGCCAGAAGCTGGCTAATGGTGGAGACGTGTTCGTTACCGAGGCGGGCAGCTCGCAGTAGACGTGCGTGGAGAGCCGGCCAGCACGGGGCCGCGCGCGCCGCCCTCCGCGCCGTCCAGCCGCGCCAGCAGCTGGCTAATGGTGAAGACGTGTTCGTTACCGAGGCGGGCAGCTCGCAGTAGAGGTGCGTGGAGAGCCGGCCGGCGCGCAGCAGCGCGGGGTCCACGAGGTCGGGGCGCGACGTGGCGGCCAGCACGGGGCCGCGCGCGCCGCCCTCCGCGCCGTCCAGCCGCGCCAGCAGCTGGTTCACGACGCGGTCCGTCACGCCGGTTGAGTCGTGACCACGCCTAGACGCACACAAACATATACCGTCTTAAGACTGCGCCAACCCCAGGCAGAAATCTTCATACAAGAAAAAAGCCTCGCGCCGCTCGAAAAAGCGGTTTTTATTGAATATCTCGTAAAAATTTATAATTTTACAAAACAACCTACTTCCAACCTGTTTTCCTTCACCTTAAAGTAGAAACACTTGGAGGTTTTACTAGTAGACCCAACAAACAGTAGAACCTCCTGGAGATTTTACTAGTAGACCCAACAGTAGTAGTAGTAGAGCTTTTTTGTGAAAGAGTTCGTCCGGGGAAGTACTACCACCATACCTATTTCTGCCGCAAAGCAGTAGTGCTCGCATTGCTGTGTTCCGGTTTGAAGGGTAAGGGTGCCGGTGAAATTACAGGCACATGAAACTTTTCATCTATATGTCTCAGGGTGGCGGGCGCATTGCAATGCCACATAGGGTGCGTCCTAGGTGAACGTGTCCTATGAGGTAATGCACTGTTCATAGGCAGAGGTTACCGCTTAACATCAGGTGGGCCATCTGCTTGTTCCGTCATTCATTAGTATAAAAAAAAAAAAAAAAAAAAAAAAAACAGTAGAACCTCTTGGAACAGAGGTACAGTATACCCTCGGCTTTGCTGTATTGATTAATATGCACCATTTTATTAAACAATCGAATCGAGGCAAAAAATGGACGTAACTTTGTTTTTTTTTTCTATCGAGAGAATATTGTCCTATGCTGTTTCTGGTACAGTGTCCCCTCGGAATTATAATGTAGTATCCATGCATATTTTTTATCTGAATATTGTACTTGATTTAGTCAATTAAAAATCAAATCTAAGATTGGTAATTTTGCGTTATACCGCACCCCGAGACGGTCATTTGCGAATGACAATATTTACGTGAATACCACTTGATTCAACAAATGATCGTTTACTTTAGATAATTGAAGCGGTTGACAATACTACTACGGTATTGACAATGACAGTTTGCTATCATTCGCGTCGATTGACTGCAAATGACGCGCCGTGCATTAACGGCGAATGATAACAATGGACGACCTCTGTGGCGCGGCAGGCACACCGCGGTTCGCCTGCGACGCAGGGGGTTCGATTTTCGCCTCGGAACAAATATTTGTGTAATCTGCTGATATTTTTTCAGGGTATTCTGGGTATTTTCTATGTATAGCAAAAATATATATCTATGTAATATATCAGTTATCTAGTACCCATAACACAAGCTCTGCTTAGCTTGGGGCTGTATAATGTTGTGTGAACTGTACAGCATTATTTTTTTATTTATTTTACTATTGTTTTCTTTATTCTTGATCGCGCCCTCAAATATGGCAACACAACTTTCAGAATTACAGTCAAACAAGTTTAAGACTTACTTGGGCGCCAGACTGTCGAACTCATCGAAGAACAGTATGCAGGGGCGCTTCATGTCGGCTCTGCAAACAATAAACATTGCTATTTAAAGGCATGCCATTATTATAATGCATACAGCATTACTAGCGGATGCCTGCGGTTTCACGTGTATTATTCTCCCGAACGAATTCAATTTCGAAATAATAAATATCGTATGTTTTAGTATTATGTAGTATTTCTAAAGCTAAACTATACTCTGAGACCAGATTGAGGTATGGCCTACTCGTACAGTAGCCTTTGGACGTCCATTGTCGGACGAGGCCTCCCACATAGAATGCAATGAGGGGATTTTCCATAATCACCACGCTTGGCGGGCGGATGATCGCACTATTAGGTTAGTACTCAGATGGATCCGTACGTCGTCTCACCGGCCGGTCGAAGCCGGGGGGGGACGCAGTCCCGGACGTGCCCTTTCCTGCGGCGTTCATACGAACCCAGTAACAACTAGGGGGTCATCGTTCTGGCTCGTTTGAGCCTCAGCGTTCCACCTAACTAAGAGAGAGGCACCGGTTGTAATCCGTGGAGTGGGGCAAGTGGGAGGTAGGTGGGGAGGGGGGTGAAAGGTGTGTTGGCCTCCTTGGACTCCCGGTCGAAGTCCAGAGCCAGTTCACGGGGGTAGCACTCGGAGCGTGCTGCTCTCTCAAAGGCCGGGGCGAGCTCACGAAGGTGCTGGATGGAAGGTGGAATAACCCACACAGTCAACCATCCCCTTTGCCAGGCGGTCTAAGAAGCGGTCAAGTTCCTCCCCTTGAGGTTCCTCTGGATGGTGGCGTTGCGTACGCACCGCGGCGCGTTGACGACAGCGCGTAGGCATTGGTTCTGTTGGCTGCGTTCAATCTGTGGCTCTCGGCCAACAGAGCGTACCACTCGGGGGCCGCGTATGTCAAGCGCGGGCGTCTTGTGGAGGGCTAACTTGACGCGTAGTGGGAGGGATGAACATTGGACCGACTTCAATACTCAGATATACTGTTGCCCATCTCCTGGTGCTAACTTAGTTGGGAAGAGACGGACGGGTCTATTCTAAGGCTGGGTCTGTATGTCTTACTTGTGGAACACCTCTCGTACGGGGGCCTCGCTATGTCCGATGTACTTGGAGAGCAGCTCAGGTCCCTTCACGGTGATCATGTTCATGTTGGCCATCCTCGCGAGACAGGAGCCGATGAGAGAGTTGCCCGTGTCCGGGGGCCCGTACAGTACTATCTTACTTGTCGAACACCTCTCGCACGGCGGCCTCGCTCTGTCCGATGTACTTGGAGAGCAGCTCAGGTCCCTTCACGGTGATCATGTTCATGTTGGCCATCCTCGCGAGGCAGGAGCCGATGAGAGACTTGCCCGTGCCCGGGGGCCCGTACAGTACTATCTTACTTGTCGAAAACCACTCGTACGGCGGCCTCGCTCTGTCCGATGTACTTGGAGAGCAGCTCAGGTCCCTTCACGGTGATCATGTTCATGTTGGCCATCCTCGCGAGGCAGGAGCCGATGAGAGACTTGCCCGTGCCTGGGGGCCCGTACAGTACTATCTTACTTGTCGAACACCTCTCGTACGGCGGCCTCGCTCTGTCCGATGTACTTGGAGAGCAGCTCAGGTCCCTTCACCGTGATCATGTTCATGTTGGCCATCCTCGCAAGGCAGGAGCCGATGAGAGACTTGCCCGTGCCTGGGGGCCCGTACAGTACTATCTTACTTGTCGAACACCTCTCGCACTTCGGCCTCGCTCTGTCCGATGTACTTGGAGAGCAGCTCAGGTCCCTTCACGGTGATCATGTTCATGTTGGCCATCCTCGCGAGGCAGGAGCCGATGAGAGACTTGCCCGTGCCTGGGGGCCCGTACAGTACTATCTTACTTGTCGAACACCTCTCGTACGGCGGCCTCGCTCTGTCCAATGTACTTGGAGAGCAGCTCAGGTCCCTTCACGGTGATCATGTTCATGTTGGCCATCCTCGCGAGGCAGGAGCCGATGAGAGACTTGCCCGTGCGGGGGGGCCCGTACAGTACTATCTTACTTGTCGAACACCTCTCGTACGGCGGCCTCGCTCTGTCCGATGTACTTGGAGAGCAGCTCAGGTCCCTTCACGGTGATCATGTTCATGTTGGCCATCCTCGCGAGGCAGGAGCCGATGAGAGACTTGCCCGTGCCCGGGGGCCCGTACAGCAGTATGCCGCACGCTTGCGAAGGGAACAGGGCCGGATACTGTGGCATAAACAAATATTTTTTACAATGACATTTATTTATTACATAAAATGTGGTTCAAAGATAAAATAAATAAATAATGCTGGACAAGTTAACACAACATTATCTAGCCCCAAGCTAAGCCAGAGCTTGTGTTATGGGTACTACTAGTTAACTGATATACTTAAGGGGCCCCAATTCGATTTGCACTAAAATCTTGTAGGTTCGTACAATTCAATTTTTGAAAGAGAGGCACTGTGTAATATGAGAGCTAGTGCCAGATCCTGTGGTTGGAATTCGGTAAATTCCGCTACCTACTTGCGAAACGGCAATAAACGCGCAAAATATTCTAAAACTTGTTCCAGCACGTACGTTTTTAGGGTTCCGTAGTCAAAGACAATAGAACCCTTATAGATTCGTCATGTCTGTCTGTCTGTCTGTCTGTCTGTCTATCTGTCTGTATGTCTGTCCGTGTATGTCACAGCCTTTTTTTTCGAACCTATAAGAGCTATACTGTTGAAACTTGGTAGGTAGATGTATTCTGTGAACCGCATTAAGATTTTTACACAAAAATTGAAAAAAAAACAATTATTTTTGGGGTTCCCCATACTTAGAACTGAAACTATTTTTTTTTTTATTAAACCTATACGTGTGAGTTATCTATGGATAGGTCTTCAAAAATGATGTTGAGGTTTCTAATATCATTTTTTTCTAAACTTAATAGTTTGCGCGAGAGACACTTCCAAAGTGGTAAAAAGTGTGTGTGTGTGTGTGTGTGTGTGTGTGTGTCCCCGTAACTTCTAAAATAAGAGAATGATAAAACTAAAAAAAATATATGATGTACATTACCATGTAAACTTTCACTCAAAATTGGTTTGAACGAGATCTAGTAAGTCGTTTTTTATTTTTGGGTATCTATGGATAGGTCTTCAAAAATGATTTTGAGGTTTCTTATGTAATTTTTTTCTAAACTGAATAGTTTGCACGAGAGACACCTCCAAAGTGGTAAAAAGTGTGTCCCCCCCCCCCCCCCCCCCCCATAACTTCTAAAATAAGAGGATGATAAAACTAAAAAATATATATGATGTACATTACCATGTAAACTTTCACTCAAAATTGGTTTGAACGAGATCTAGTAAGTAGTTTTTTTTTAATACGTCATTAATCGTAATCCATCCAAGAACTTTTATATTATGCTACTTGCTGCTACGGAACCCTTCATGGGCGAGTCCGACTCGCACTTGGCCGCTTTTTTTGAGAGTCTTACAAGTTTGTGAATAAAATGCTTGTAATTTATATTTCAGACAACATGGGCAAGATTACTGATAAGCCTTTTTTTTACTTTTACAATTTATAAGTACATTATAAACATCAAAAGTTCAGGTAAAATTGTGCAAATAAGCTGATTTTTGAAGGCTTATACAGAACTTAGAGGTAATCCAAAAAAAAACAAAAAAACATCACGTACGGAGATATATTCTTCAAGATACATATTTGTACAAAACATCTGAAGAAAAAATTGTAACAACTTCATAATCACGTAAGAGCTGAGCACCAGCGTTTTTATCGAAAGTACTGGAATTGACTGCTCTTAATACAATACATTACATAGATAGATATTTTTTATTATACATAGAAAATACCCAGAACAACTAACTAACAAACAGTTAACTAGTTTGTAAGGTGTGCAATAAAGTATTTTCATTCATTCATTCATTCATTCATTCATTCATTCATTCATTCATGCGGAAACGAGTTGCCTCCTTGATGAGCCGCGTGCGGGGTAGCACCAATAGCCTCCTCGTCACCATCCTGGACAGGGTTGACTGTCCCGTCGTGAGGCACTGGAATGCCATATATGGCTTCCAGAGCCGCTATGTTTAATGTGCGTAAGAGAGTGATTTTATTTTGGCTCTTTTAAAATTGTGTTTTCTGTATGGATTTGATCTGAAATTTTTTAATTAATAAGCCCCGCCGAGTTTTTGGCCCTACTAGTATTTCGACAACCGTATTTGCATAAATTGTGAATAAAATGTATTTTTTTTTTTGTTTTTTTTTATACTACTTGGATGACGGAACAGGCAAGAGGCCCACCTGATGTTAAGCGGTAACCTCTGCCTATGAACAGTGCATTACCTCAAAGGTCACGTCCACCTAGGACGCACCCTATGTGGCATTGCACTGCGCCCGCCACCCTGAGACATAAAGATGAAAAGTCTCATGTGCCTGTAATTTCACCGGCACCCTTACCCTTCAAACCGGAACACAGCAATGCGAGCACTACTGCTTTGCGGCAGAAATAGGTGTTCTAGCAATGTTCACAGGTAATCTCAACAGACCAAGATTACATACCAGGAATGGTACAAGAGGCAATTGAGATTACTAAGTATAATTTCAATAGAGAAGATGGTTTTCAATTATCTGGAGTATGGAAGCCTGTGGTGAGAATGTGTAAGAATCAAAAAAGTGTGGTACCTGATACGCGTCCGGATACCGTTAGTGTTGTGTGTCGAGTTGGGGTGAAGTGTGACAATGAAACCGATGGTAGTGGTATCGTTAGTAATAAGGCCGGCCACATACACTCGGAATACCGCAACGGAATTCCTTTTCGAAATGCCTTAGCGGGATTCCGCACAAACGCCACACACTTGGGTTTTTTTCATTCGGCATTCATTTTTCATCATGCGGAATTACGAATCGAAAAAAAATCCTCACGGAAAATTACCTAGTGTGTGTGGTAGGTCCATAGATTTTTATGGACTTAATGCGTTCGATATTTCATTTCGAAATTCCGTTTCGGAATTCCGTTACGGTACTCCGAGTGTATGTGGCTGGCCTAAAAGATAGATCGATATATCTGCCAATAACATCTACTCGCAAAGACTTCAGTTAGTTCTCCCGTGATCATGGCGCATGCAACTGTGCCGAAATATCGGGAACAAATAAAACTCAAAAATAATGGTAAATATCCAGTTTCTAGTGAAAAGTATGAAATGTTCTAGTTACCATAATAGGCCAGAATATGCACTCGTTGAGTTTCTCCTTGACGGCGTGCAGGCCGCCGAGCGCGCCCCAGATGTCGAACGATTTCGCCTTCTCTACATCCCTCGTCACGTCTTCCACGATGCGCGGCCTGGGACCTCCCGGAGTCGCGTCTGGAAGGCACAAGTTCAGTGCATCAGTGGTAGACCTGGAGGCCTACCTTCGTCGTCCACTGCTGGACATATATACCCCCTCTCTCTATATACCTTTTATAGCTATGATGAATTCATAGACTATAATCATCATAAAATGAAAATGAAATGAAAAACATTTATTTGGCACAAACAAAAAAAAAACAAAGAACAAACAGAATACTATAAGGAAACAGTAGGACAAAAAACAGAAAAATATATAAAAAATAACAACCAAAAACATACAAAAACAGATACAAAAACATAATTATACCATTATCATACCTAAATATACCTATTTTTGATTGTGACTTATGATTTTATTAATTTAAATAATGATAATTTAATCATTGTTATTAATTAATTATTTTTTATTTATTAATTAAGCTATGAATAGCGTAATTATAATATGTTTGTATAATATTTTAGCTTCATACTCGTATAGCATAGCTAGCTCTTGGTACAATACCGTACCAACCATACACGGTGTAACTGGAGGGGTGGATCATCGGTGGCAACTAGGAACTCATGGCACATCCGAATAACCCCCATGTATGTTCTACGATTTTGGATAGTTTAGTAGTAATGCCTATTTTGGTGCTAAATTTTTGGCCAATTCCTATGGAATAGGGTTCACGTAGAATCATGATTTTATGATGAAGTTGTAGCATTAGCGCAACAAAACTTGCACAGTAGGTAGTCCATGAAGTGAAGAAGTTTTTGAAGATACAAATAAAAAATATTGTTAATTTATTTATATGGGAAAAGTGGCGTCGGAATGTATTGTTAGTTTTCAGGAAAAATTTCATAAACATCAATAATTCATTAACTTGAAATTTGTTGTTAAATTATTGTCAGAATATATTGTTAGTTTTCAGTACAAATTTCAGAAACTTCAAAAATTCAAAAACTTGAAATCTGGAGAATAGATCTACTGAGGTTGTTGGCTTATGAACACCACGTGTAAGGAGGTCAAATGCATTTAAACCCATTCGGAAAAAAAAAAAAAAAAAAAAAAAAAGAGCTCATTCTTACATCGGCGTTGGCCGAGTGCACATGGTTAAATTAGCAAAGTACAAAGTCAAGTTCAAAACTAATAAAGTCTTAGTGAAACCTCTTTTGTGTTTTCCTCATTTGCACGAAACCCACTGGAAAGCCCCTAAGTTGCCTGTTGCCGTTCGGAGAGATATGATGCTGGAGGGCAATTCTCGTGCTTTAGAGATTAAGTCGAATTCGACATATGTCGAAAAAAGATGGCGAATGTCGAATAAAATCTTAATTTGCTATTCTCGTGATGTCACAAATACACATAAGTCTACCAAAATCATTCAAATCGAATACGATTTGATGGTTATTGTGACATTTTCGTGACAATTTTTGTAGACATTCATGCTTCGACATTATCTCTAATTTAGAGATAATCTGTACAATCCGAGAATTGCCCTCCAGATCCGACATGTATGTATGTAAATATCATAAATCCTCCACTTACTTTTCTTTTTGACAGCGGCAAAGATTTTCTTATTGTAATAATCCGTGATGTCTCTAATCGAGCTCCCGTTGGTGTCCATTGCGAGACGGATGACGTCATCCACGTCCACTTCGAACTGGTCGCGGATCTTCTGGTTGACGAGGTGCTGGAACAGCTGGACTCTATCCTCCTGAGGATAAGGGTGGGAATCGCATGACAATTACCGACTTCAATTACGTAAGCTTCGTTCGTTAGGCATGACCGATTCTTTCATGGCCACTGTGCCTTGGGTCAGTTGCCTGTTTGAGGTATGGTGGCCTTAAAAAGAGCCTTACAGCCTATAGCGAAAGGACCAGTGTGGTAAACATAAGTCTGACGACCTCTGTGGCGCGGTGGGCCAAGGTTGGCCTACGACGCAGGAGGTTGCGGGTTCGATTCCCGCCTCGGAACAAATATTTGTGCGATCGCAGATATTTGTTCAGGGTGTTCTGGGTATTTTATATGTATAATAAAAAATATCTATCTATGTATTATATTGTATTAAGTATACCAGTTATCTAGTACCCATAACACAAGGAAACACTAGCACTAGCACTAGGAAAAATTCTATTTTTTCACCTACATCGAGTTCGAATCCAGCCTCCGAAGGAAAAAACCACTTTTTGCACAAGAAAATTTTCAAAAGTTCTATTATTTTTCAACTTTGCAAGAATGGAGTTTGATACAGCGAACATCACATTACGTAACAAGAAGCACGTCAATTTAAATCTGTCATTAATCGATTACCTTGATCTCGAAGTCCAAAACTCGTCGCTGCTAGATTTAAGCTCTAGAAGTCTTCCCAACATATCTTCTGGCGACTATTTGCAGATAAATGAATTAAAAGAAGAAATTCAAAATTTGCATTTAGAATTAGACATTGCTCATGAAGAAATCGCAAACCTAAATATGAGCAACAAATCTTTGCACGACAACTTACGTGAAGCTGAAAGAAAATTAAAGTTGTTTAAACAAGTACTATGTAGTGACGATCTAAATAAATCACGAAGGGGAAGTTGTAGCAGTAGTGTCATGTCTACGCCGCTATCCACTAAGAGGTTCGGAAGCCCCATCATCACCAGAAACCTCTTAGCGAAGCTGCAAGCGGAAAGCATAATACCAGCTCATCTTAGGACTATTCCAACTTCAAGCACAGCTGTTGATCGCAAAACATTACAGACAACCATACCAGAGACATCTACCGAGAACGAACGACAATTTCAACATTTGATATCGAAAAATGACAACGATCACCTCACCAAGAGTCGAGCGCTATCCGTAACACAACCGGTAGGGGGAGACACCAATATCAGCAGCAACCAAGAAATAAATCATCATGAAATAAAAAATAAGATTGT
Source organism: Operophtera brumata (assembly GCA_932527175.1). Lineage (NCBI taxonomy): Eukaryota > Metazoa > Arthropoda > Insecta > Lepidoptera > Geometridae > Operophtera > Operophtera brumata. The sequence continues at coordinate 22,816,024 of OW052235.1, forward strand.
TATATTAGGAAATGAACAACTCTCGGGATTATCATCGGTCATCGGTGACGAACGGTCCGGAAAATGGAACGACTCATACAAGGTATCTGCATTCATTAAAAGAAATGCCAGTTGTTACCAGGTACTGTCAGAGTGTGATTCTATTAAAGAGTCATTGACTAACAAAGACGTAGTTGTTTTATGTGTTGGTTCTCATGAATTCAGTCCTAACTATGTCTTGAGTCAGTTGGATATCGCACTAAGAAAATTAAAAAATACCAACGTTTTGATTATTCCTGTAAAGCAGAGTGCGTATTTAAATGTAAAACCACTGAATTACAACATTAATTTATTGACCCAACGATATGATAATTCTAAATTTATTGACATCTATTGCAATGATAATTATAATGCTGATAGGATATATTTGAAAAATCTAAGTAATCAAATTAACTTGTGTATTGATACTCATGACTACAAAATGAAATATTTGACTTTTGACTCTAATAGTATTTTTAAGAAAAAAAAATTGAATAAAAATTTCCAACCCACAGCTAATACAAACATTTCGCAAGTTTCAACTGCCATACAAGCTGCCAATTCCAAAACCGATGTTTGGAGCCCCGAGTAAGTTTTTTCGTGAATAATTTTAGTGTTTTTCATCAAAACATTGCCGGGCTAGTAAATAAACAAGATATGGTAGAATTAGCCCTTCTAGAACTTAAAAACAAAGGAAAAAATATTAGAGTTTTATGTTTTACTGAAACTAATTTAAAACCGGGCGAAGAGCAGAATGTTCACTTACATGGTTTTGAACTAAAATCATTTTGGAGTCGAAAGAAGAAATTAAGGGGGGGTGTGTGTATCATGGTATCTAAAAGAGTGCCATGCTCTAAATTAACTTTAGTAGAGGAGTTTGCGGAGCAGACACATTTTGAGTGCTGTGCGGTAGATATAACAAACAGTAATCTTATAATAATATGTGTGTATCGCGCCCCCAAGTCGAACGTACAAGTTTTTTTTAATAAACTTGACACGATATTGCATAAAATCACGACTTTCAATAAGAAAAGAGTCATCATTACTGGTGACTTCAATATAGACACTTTGAAGGTGCACAATCATTCTCGATTGCTTAGGGAGCTACTATCCAACTACAACTGCACACTTCATATAACAGATCCAACAAGGAAATTGTCATGCATAGATCACATAGCCAGTAACATCCAAGCTGCGGTTGGTTCGGTTCATAATTTAGCCCTTTCTGACCATAACACGGGACAGATTTTAGAATTTTCACTTAAGTTAAAACAACAAAGAAACATCTGGTTTGAAGAAAAAAGGGAAATCAATGACAATAACATTGCCAAGTTTCTTCAATGTATGGAAGCCCTTACTTTTTCTGAAGTGTATGCGGAAACCTCGACAAATGGAGCTTTTAAAAGTTTTCACGAACTTTTGACACTTTTCTTCAATCTGTGCTTCCCGAAGATAACTGTCAAAATCTCAAAATCTAACACAAAGGCACGTTGGATTTCAGATAGTCTAAAGAAGTGCTGTATTGTAAAAAGGAAACTGTATATGCAATATTCTAGAGCGCGTACAAATAAGCTAAATCACAAAAGAAGATATTTAAAATACGCAAAAATATTAAAGACCTGTATCCTCGAATCTCAAAACATACAGAGCGCTAAGTACTTAAAAAAAGCGAAAAACAAATGCAAAGCAACATGGGACATCATAAAATCGCATGAGTCGACGAAATCAGAGCATAACTACATAGAGTCAATAGTATATAAAGGCTCTACTATTACTGATACAATAGAAATTGCACGTTCCTTCAATGATTATTTCATTGAAATAACAAACAAGCCAATTCATCCCATAAACAGCCATGTCGATATTCTTAGTTCCAATTCGAGCATGTTTTTAATACCAACCACTCCAAAGGAGGTATTCAAGATTATTAAGTGCCTTAATAACTCCAATGCTCTAGGATTTGATGAGATACCAACGTGGCTCATAAAAAAGAGTGCCGTAATATTAGCTCCGTTGCTAAGTCATATTATTAATTTGTCATTCGTAGATCGTGTGTTTCCAGAAAAGTTGAAACAATCCATCGTCAAGCCGATACACAAAAAAGGTAGCGTCACGGCTCTAGATAATTATAGGCCTATAACTTTGATCCCAATCATTTCGAAAGTCATAGAGAAAGCAATGCTTTCCAGGATCTTAAGTTTTACCAATAAATTTAATATCATAGGCGCTGAACAGAATGGATTTATGAAAAATAAATCTACAACTCTAGCTATATTCAATCTGATCAAATCAATAGTAGAGAACGTCACTGCTGGAACACCCACAGTGGGCTTATACTTTGATATGAGCAAAGCTTTTGACTTTGTTCACCATTCGAGGTTATTGGCTAAGCTCTACAAATGTGGCATCAGAGGTGCAGCTCATGATTGGTTTAAGACATATTTAAATAATCGAAAACAATGCACTGAAATAGCAAAAATAGATCAAAAATCTAAAAAAGTTATTTGTAGATCGGAATTCAAAGCAAATACCTTTGGAGTCCCGCAAGGAAGCATATTGGGACCAGTTCTGTTTCTGCTCTACATTAATGATTTACCGAAATGCACGGAGCATAAAACAATCTTATTTGCAGACGACACCACGATCTTGGTAAATTGGGAAGATAAATTAGACCTTGAAGATGAGATTAATAGGACAATAGATAATGTAGTTAGATGGCTAGATGTAAATAATTTAAAAGTGAATATATCGAAAACAAAAATTATGCAATTTCATGCTATTAACGGAAAAACTATACATTTTAGGGCAAGCTATCAGGGCAAAATCATTGAAGAAGTGGAATCTTTAAAATTTCTTGGAGTAACCATGGACAAAACGTGTAGCTGGAAACTCCACATAAACGAGCTCTGCACAAAACTAAACCGCTTTGTTTATGCTCTTAAGCGAACCAGACAAGTAGTCTCCCTTCAGGCAGCCCTCCAGGCGTACCACGGGTATGTGGCATCTGTACTACAGTATGGGCTACTGATATGGGGTAACTCAACGGATACAGACCGAGCGTTTAAATTACAAAAGAAATGCATACGATCTATTTGTTCAGCTCATTATTTAGAACCTTGCAGACCGCTATTTAAGAAGCTACATTTACTAACTCTACCGTGTCTATACATAAAACAACTAGCTATTTTTGTAAAACAAAACCCAGAATTATTTAAAACAAATCAAGACGGACGTTCCCTCCAACTGCGAACACAAACAAATAATAGGCTCTATCTCCCGTTTTGTAAAAAATCTCTTCAGAAAAACGCCAACTTTATGGCACCAAAAATTTATAATAATCTCCCCGAAGGACTCAAAGAGTTGTCCGGAAACCTATTTAAGATAAAAATACATAAATGGTTATCAGAGAAGTGTTTTTATTCTGTGGATGAATTTTTGAATTTGAAAAATGTCTTGACTATTGTAAATTAAATTAAATTAATTATTAATTAATACCTGTATTGTTATTTGTGAATTAAAAGTTTTTTTTTAAATATAATTTGGACTAAGTTATTTTTGTTTGTATAGTTATCACAATATTGTAATTGATTAGTAGTATTAATGAATTGATTAAGAATTAATTTAACCAATGTATGTAATAGAGACGTACCTATTTTAAAACATTTGCATGCTTGTGAAGCAAGAACATGTGCTCCTCACTACAACATAAGGCCTTCCATGTATCCTACCATGTTCTAGCAAATAAACTGATTTCATTTCATTTCATTTCAAGCTCTGCTTAGCTTGGGGCTAGATAATGTTGTGTAAAACTGTCCAGAATTATTTATTATTTTTATTTATTTAAACGGTTAAAAAGATTGGTTCACTCTTCAGAGGCTCCTTTCACTATAGAAGCATTTTTGTGAGAGTTCATCCGGGGAAGTACTACCACCATACCTATTTCTACCGCAAACCAGTAGTAGTATTGCTCGCATTGCTTGAAGATGCCGATGAAATAACAGGCACACAAGGCTTTACGTCTTTATGACTCAGAGTCGAAGGCGCAGTGCAATGCATGACACGTAGGGCGTGTAATAGGCAGAGTTTATTACCTATGAGGTAATGCACTGTTCATAGGCAGAGGGTACTGTTTAACATCAGGTCCAGAATCAGCTCCAAAATTTATCGAAAAAAAAAACACTTTGCAGCATCAGGACATAATGTTGCCACCCGACACGAGACCTCAAGAATAAATGGGCTTTTTAAACCCTCAGCCCCATGGTGGATGCAAAAACCTATGTGTTTGGTTCAAGCTCATTGTCATTCTATGAACTGTGGAATAAATATAACCACTTATTTTTAACAATATCATGTGATAACGCGCAGCAAACATACCTGCGTCAATTCGGGCATATTGAACTGCGCAGTGAAGAGGGGGAACCCAGTGAACACTTTGAACACGGGGTGCAGGTCGTTCACTGTGCGAGCCGTCATCAGAACCGACACTCCAGAGGTCTGGGCTAGTGTTTGCTTCACGTCGATTGCGAGTCTGTAACACAAGCATCATCATCAGCCGTAAGACGTCCACTCCCCCATAGAACTGCGCAGTGAAGAGGGGGAACCCAGTGAACACTTTGAACACGGGGTGCAGATCGTTCACTGTGCGAGCCGTCATCAGGACCGACACTCCAGAGGTCTGGGGTAGTGTTTGCTTCACGTCGATTGCGAGTCTTTAACACAAGCATCATCGTCAGCCGTAAGACGTCCACTCCCCCATAGAACTGCGCAGTGAAGAGGGGGAACCCAGTGAACACTTTGAACACGGGGTGCAGGTCGTTCACTGTGCGAGCCGTCATCAGGACCGACACTCCAGAGGTGTGGGCTAGTGTTTGCTTTACGTCGATTGCGATTCTGTAACACAAGCATCATCGCCAGCCGTAAGACGTCCACTCTCCCATAGAACTGGGCCCTGAAGAGGGGGAACCCAGTGAACACTTTGAACACGGGGTGCAGATCGTTCACTGTGCGAGCCGTCATCAGGACCGACACTCCAGAGGTCTGGGCTAGTGTTTGCTTTACGTCGATTGCGAGTCTGTAACACAAGCATCATCGTCAGCCGTAAGACGTCCACTCCTTCATAGAACTGCGCAGTGAACAGGGGGAACCCAGTGAACTCTTTGAACACGGGGTGCAGATCGTTCACTGTCCGAGCCGTCATCAGAACCGACACTCCAGAAGTCTGGGCTATTGTTTGCTTCACGTCGATTGCGAGTCTGTAACACAAGCATCATCGTCAGCCGTAAGACGTCTACTCTCCCATAGAACTGGGCCGTGAAGAGGGGGAACCCAGTGACACTTTGAACACGGGGTGCAGGTCGTTCACTGTGCGAGCCGTCATCAGGACCGACACTCCAGAGGTCTGGGCTAGTGTTTGTTTTACGTCGATTGCGAGTCTGTAACACAAGCATCATCGTCAGCCGTAAGACGACCACTCCCCCCATAGAACTGCGCAGTGAAGAGGGGGAACCCAGTGAACACTTTGAACACGGGGTGCAGGTCGTTCACTCATCAGGCTTCGCTTTGACTCCTTACAGAGAAGAGCCGTTAGAATCGTCAACGACCCCAAGCTCTCCAGTTCACAAGAGCCGCTGAGCCTGCGCCGAGACATCTTTGTGTTCTATCAACTCTATAATGGGGAGTGCTCTGAGGAGCTGTTCAATCTCATACCCGCATCCAGGTTCTACCATCGCACTTCTCGACAACGCAAGGGAGCTCATCCACACATAATCGAATTTGGAATGTGGAATGTGTTGAATTGTGAAATGGGCTCCCTCCTGAGGTGTTTCCGCTAAACTACAACATGAGCCGCTTCAAACAAATGTAAAAAAAAGTCCTTCAGGGCAGGCAACGCATTGACAATGGCCCTGGTGTTGCAGATGTCAATAGGCGACGGTAACCGCTTACCATCAGGCGGGCCGTATGCCAGTTTGCCGAGACATACCCATTATAAGAAGCTATATCCTGAGGCGACAGCCCCTCCATATTAGCGGGTACCAACGCATCCAGGTCGTCTAATATCAGCAGCGCCGGCTTGCGATCCACGCACGTGCCCAGCGCCTTGGCAACCACACTGCCGATGTCCTTGCGACCCTTCAGGGGTCGGCAGTGCACAATGTACGAGTATACGGATATCTCCTTCTCTACCAGACTGCAGATTGTCGACTTTCCAGTGCCACTCAAACCTACAATAAATAAATAAATAAAATAAATAATGCTGGACAGTTCACACAACATTATCTAGCCCCAAGCTAAGCAGAGCTTGTGTTATGGGTACTAGATAACTGATATACTTAATACAATACATAGATATTATATGTTTTTTATGATACATAGTAAATACCCATAGCACCCAGAACAAATATCTGAAGAGGCCCTAGTCGGAGTTTTGCAAACACCATCGTAACGATGAACGTAACGCCGATCGTACGTGTATAACACAGTAACTAGCTATTTATTAATCTGTGCCAAAAATGTCACAGATTAATGGCTAGTTACTACGCAATACACGTACGCTCGTCGTTACGATCATCGTTATGAATTTATGACGGTGTGTGTAAACTCGGACTTGCCCCATGTCCTACAAATATTTGTTCCGAGGCGGAAATTAAACCCGCAACCTCCTGCGTCGCAGGCAAACCTTCGCCCACCGCGCCACAATTATCAGATCTACATGTAATTCCTCAAAACAGTGAATTTAAACACCGGTTAATGCACGATATTTTCTTGTTTTCTGCCCGCCGCAACGCGCTCTAGGGCAAAATTCTAAGCCTACTCTCGATACCCTACTACTGAGAACTGCTAAGAAGTGGACACTACCTTCGTCTGTCTTTCCTGAAAACTATAATCTGGGCCTCTTCAAGGCTAAAGTGAATAGATGCCTTCTAGACCTTTGTGCTCCATCTTCGGCCACATCGTCAATTACTAACAGGTGAGATCGTGGTCAAACAAAGGCATATCAATGTTAAAAAAAACAGCTGAAGGAAATTTTTGCCTCTTATTATTGTCGTCATCACCATCAACTGATAAAAGTCTATTGCTGGACTTGGGCCTTCCCCACAGAACGTCGCGACGAACGACCTTAAGCCGCCTCAATCCACCGACTTCCTGCACTGGATGGATCATGGTGGATTAATATATAATCAATATCCTTAGTCAAGCTTGTAACTGAAAAAAGCAGAGCACAAAAGCTGCATTCCTCTGAAATAAGTACAGACCTCTGTGGCGCGGCGGGCGAAGGTTTGCCTGCGACGCAGGAGGTTGAGGATTCGATTCCCGCCTCGGAACAAATATTTGCACGATCTGCAGATATTTGTTCAAGGTGTTCTGGGTATTTTCTATGTATAATAAAAAAAAACTATCTATGTAATGTATTGCATTAAGTATGTCAGTTATCTAGTAGCCATAACACAAGCTCTGCTTAGCTTGTGGCTAGATAATGTTGTGTGAACTGTGTCCAGCATTATTTATTTATTTATTTTGTACAGTTTATGAACAAAAATCAACTCACCAGTAACCAACACACTGCTTTTCAAATCAGAACACTTATTGAATCGAGCCTCCCGATGTATATCAAAATAGATATGAGAGATGATCCTTTCTAACAGCAATTCCAGAGGCTTTATAGTCCTGCAGTAACTTCTGTAATCATAATCCATGGACACAATTGGGTTTTGCATTCTCAAATCTGATAGGTCGAGACTCTTCGCTGATATCGTACAATGTCTAAATGTTTCTTGAGTCAAAGTCGTATAAGCCAGCCCGTCCGGGGCAAGCCTGAATTTAATATACCCACTGGTCAATTTTCTGTTCTGTTTCACCATATCGTGGTTTATTAGGAATACTTTACCGGAATATGTATTTTGGATAACCTCAGTTTTGAATGTATCTACTAACGCTAATTCGGATTCATGATGAATTTGATTTGTGTATGTTGTTATTTCAATATGATGTGGTTGCCTCAACGTTTTGCTGTCAATGAATGTTAACACAATCATTGTACCGTTGTCAACATTTATAATTCTGTTCAATGATTTTGGAATAAGTACTGTTGGTATAAATTCACTGTAGACTTCTCGACACAGACTTCTGTATATAACACTGTTGACTGGTACAACTTCCACACACAATTCGTGACGCCATGCGGTTCCTTCGTCTCCACCCTCATTTGTGTTGGGAATCGTGGATGGCAAGCTTTTCATCAATGCTACGATAAGAGGAGAACTCCGGAATGCTTCCTCAACTAAATCTTCATGCATGAAGACTGTGTATGGGTGTATTAGGTCTTTCTTTCCCTCGCCTTCTATTGGAAGGGCTCTCAGTGCAAGTCTTTTTGGTGAATTAAACAATGGCCGAAGCAGCCCTTTTGATGCGTTGCATGAATTTTTCTGTTTTTGTTCTTGCTGTGGGTTTTGTGGGCTGATAGCTCGAGGCTCTAGGACATTCATTCTGACTATGACACTGCTGTGATTGACTAGTATTCCTGTCTGTTGAGGGGTGAAGACTATAGGGATGGAAGGGGAAAGCCATACCACTGCTTTCTGGTTGGCTACCACCAGCCTCAGTTGATTCAAGAAAACACTCTGCAGTTGTATCTGGTTGTGTTCCTGTACAAAAAGTTAAAAAAATACTAATTATTTAGTACGGTTAAATACTAGTTTAAAGTCTATTTGGGATAAAATAAGGAAAATTCACCAAAGATGTAACAGAATGATACACAAGGAAAGACAAAGAAAACAATGGGAGGATGACCCGAGGGAATTGTCGGGACCAACATGGTGGTGATTAACTCAAGACAGGCAAGCGTGGAAGCCTTTGTCGAGAGGCAAGCTGGTATTCTCTTTAGTATTCAGTTTTAGTTAGATATAATTAAATCAACAATAAAGGCTATTATTATTGTTTTTTTGTTCTTCCAGCTCTACAATTTTTCCGCAAGGGCCGCTTGTTCAATAACTGAACTGAACTGAGGTGTTTTTTGCATGGGCCTAGTACTAGTAACCGATATTCAACAGTTTACTTACCAAAATGACTTGATCCTCATTACTATCTGCTTCTATATACAGAGACTCAACCGTCCTGATATTGCTTGATGAAGACACATACACATCCTGCCCTATTGTCATCCCGAGCAGTCTGCAGTGTAATGGATGCACCAGGATCGACCCCTCAGGGACACTGCTGAGGAACACGGCCCATAGATACACATGACCTTCTCCTACTTGAACTTGGATGCACTGAGCCTGGATATAAGAGCATGAAAAATTTAAGTAATATGATGAAAGAAAGAAAACTAAAACAAAAACCAATTACACAGAAACAAAAAATATGGCTATTTGTGTGTGTGCCTGATGTAAGCCACAAAAGGGTCCCCAACTCAGCGCTTGCTAGGCCGCGTTAGCAACCCAGCGCTGATCTTCTGTTGAGGCCCAGAGTGAACCACGGATATCTGCTTAGGTTCCAATTGAGTGTTGTGTATTCAGATATAGGCAATTTAAAATTAAATACATTTTTAGCATACCTACTTATACAACTTATTACAGGCACATGAGACTTTTCATCTTTATGTCTCAGGGTAGCGGGCGCAGTGCAATGCCATAGGGTGCGTCCTAGGTGGACGTGACCTATGAGGTAATGCACTGTTTATAGGCAGAGGTTACCGCTTAACATCAGGTGGGCCATTTGCTTGTTCCGTCATTCAAGTGTATAAAAAATAAATGAACGATAAATTACAACAAGAATGCCCCATTAAACAAGACCCCATTATGGCAAATTCTTGTCTAGTATTAATGCATGGGTAATCACAATAGTACCAGAATAGGTAAGTCAGTATTGTCTACTTTTGAGGCACAGTTTGGTAGTCAATACTTTGGAGATGCACGTTTAAGACAAAGACTGGTCAAGGCACTTGTTAATCAAGGTTTTAATACAAATACAGCTTTGAATACATTACCTCTTGTGCATTTGTGCAATATTTTGAACTGATGTAAGCAAAGCAAGTTTGCTCGCGAGTTACATTCACCGTAAGTTTCACACCACCCAACATTGTACACGGTATGTAAGTAGAATAAAGTATCCGCTACAGGTTTTTGGATAAATTTAAACTGTTTTGCAAGTAACTTCGTCAATACAATCTAGTAAAAGTATTAATATATGTAAATAACATTCTTAGTCCCAAATCGTCCAATCCAAAAACAATCAATCCGCTGATAATGATAACAGTTTTTATAGGGTTCCTTGTCCGTATTCCGTATTATCCGTACCTAATCCCACAATATTATGAAGGTGCACAACTGCACAAGTGTTAGCTTAGCTCGGGGTTTCTTTGCCATTCCCTACCTACCACCTAATCCCTTCTTCGATACCTACCTTCTCTTTTTCTCCTTCTCCCTCCATGGGAGAACCTACTGGTTGGGAAACATAACAACCAACAGTCACATACATAGTCCTGATCCCACACCAGGATTCCCTGTGTCGTGGGTATCAGAAACTACGAGTACCATGGTACCATAACACCCAGACCCGGAACAAATATTTACAGATCATAGTTACAAACATTTGTCCCACAGCGAGAATCGAACCCGCAACCTTTCGCATCTCGCCCGACGCGCTACAGAGGTCGTCAAAACCGCTAGTTTTAATCGTAGAATTGAAACTATCGTGGTTGGGAATCATATTAAATAAATAAATAACGGCTTACTACCACTGTATTTCGTCGCTTTGCTGACGTTTATTTGTTTAATAGTATTAATAGTGTTAACAGTTAGCTGGAAGTTTGAAGAAAATTCTAGTTCGCATTGTTCACCAATGTACGTACGTTTTTTTCATAAGCGTCGTGCGTTCCTCATACATAATGCATTTTCTATCTATTTATATAATCCCTGCACTAGGCGCATCATCCTACGATCATGTGACCTGACGACCTCTGTGGCGCGGCGGGCGTAGGTTAGGCTGTGACGCAGGAGGTTGCGGTTGCGGGTTCGACTCTCGCCTCGGAACAAATATTTGTGCGATCGCAGATATTTGTTCAGGGTGTTCTGGGTATTTTCTATGTAGGTATAATTAAAAAAACTATCTATGTATTATATTGTATTAAGTACCTATATCAGTTATCTAGTACCCATAACACAAGCTCTGCTTAGCTTGTGGCTAGATAATGCTGTGTGAACTGTCCAGCATTATTTATTTATTATATTTATGTATTCGTGTTCGGACCAAAGAATTAAAGTTTAGTTCCACCAACTTCTCTGTGTCAGTTGACAGCGTCGCTAGTGGTGTGGTAACATTTTGCGATCAGAAGAGACAAAACATGGTGTAAATTCCAAGAACGTTCCGAATTTATTAATATTCCAAGAACTTTCCACGTATAATATATAATTTTTTGTTCTTTAACTGATTTGTATAAATTGTAATCGTCTTTAGTCCCAATTTTGTCAACCTGAACAGATAAGTTGATGGCAACTGTTATAGAATATTTATGTTCCTTGCTCTGTAAATATCCAAAGTCAGTGTTCAGACTTCAGACGGTCGGCCAACAGACAACTAGGATGCTAACCCGTGACGGACGGAACTCTCTAATTACAAGTCTAACACGCGCTTGGCGTATGTACTGCTGAAAACTGTCACTGTCATTCATTGCCCTGTAACCTTGACAGTTTTGTTCCAAGATTTCTCCACAACATTTGTATTAAATGCTCAAATTGTAGTGATTACTTTCTATGGCTGTTATCACAAAAATCCACTCCAATTTACGCTACGTAAACAATTATTTTATAGTGGAAGGAATATCAACTAAGTTGGGATTTCAGTAATTATTCTTAGGAAATTAATCTTTGTTATGTTTATAAAACGAAAGTGTTTGTTTTTTAAAATGAAATCGGAGAGTAAAAATAACAAGTGATGTCAAACTTCTGAAAATTGGAACGTATTACACATAATTCGTATTACTCGTCGTCATTGGTCCAATCGTCAGCCAATAAAATCATGGAAAATTGTCGAAAAGCGCCCAACCAACGGTTTTTGAGGACGTTCATCTGTCCGGTGTCTTGTGAATTTATTAAATTATATATATTGGAATTATAATACGTTTTAGAACAATTGGCTTTAGTGTAACATTCACAGTGAATAAATTTAACTCGAAAACGGCCACCGCCGTTTACTAAACGTAAGTACAAAACTGTCGTCAAAATCAGTTGCCGTGCGTGAGTGATGTGATGTTCGCTTGTTTTGCCTCCATTTTTGATCGTTATACGTGAACATTTTCAAACGGTTGTTTACATTCAATTTTCTATTCTCTTGTTGTGAATTAGTGTAGAAATTATTTTTAGACCTGGTGATAACTACCACGGTGTTGAAGCAGTCCACGTGATATCCTCAAATTGTTTCAGTAGAAAAGTAATGGCGCCAACAAGGTTGGCATCCAAGCCAATCGGCGCCAATGAGAACCTGAACGGTTTATTGGGCCATGGGATTACGACGAGGAGTAAGCAGTTGGCTTCTCTGAAGAGTCACAAGGACAATCTTAAAATGCCAAACAAGAGAAAGGCCGACAGCCCCTTGAAAGATGTGATGGCGAAAAGGGCGGCGTTTGGAGACATCACCAACGCCTTTAACAAATCCAGCGCTCCTCAGGATAAAGACAAAGTCATGGTGTTGAAGAAGGTCACTGTGGAGACCAAAATGCTCCCCACAGTCAAGGTTAATTTCTCAATTTCTATTGCTATCTATCTTGAGGGTACCTACCTCTACTTCATTCTATCAAACAAAACTGTATTTTTGAGCTTTTCGAGCATTACAAAACCATGTGTTTTACGTAAATGCAAATCAGATGATGTAAATAGTAAGAGGTCATTGAACTTTCCCTCTAACAAAAATCACATGCTTGTATCAAGCCTACATGTTTCAAGTAATTATTTTCTTTAAAGTAGTATTGTTCTTTTTCATCAACCGGTAGATGTCCACTGCTGGACGTGCCCCCCCCCCCCCCCCCTAAATTAAAAAGGGGAGTTGCCAAAATCACCATGCTGGGCAGGCGGGTTGGTGATTAAGTACTGAGATGGATGCTAGTGCCCATCCCGTGGTGGAATCCCATAATCGATTTTACAAAATCCATGGGAGGAGATTGAGGAGTACTACTCTTGGGCCCAGACCACCACGGCCATCATGGTTGAGAGATTAAATCAAGTTGAATTAAATCCCTTTTTTTTATCATTCACTTAAATTGTAAGGGCCAATCAAATTTAATAGAACACACATCAACTGAAGAAAAATGGACTCTCTTTATTGCTAAAATAATTATTAAGGGACTACCACAATCAGTCTGCTGAATTACATAGAACCAAATAAAATTATTAAAAAAAAACATGTTATCTAAGCAGAATACAGAATCGGGTCCAAAGTGTTCTGGGTCCGGTGTATAATTTCGCCATGTCCATCCGTCTGTCTGTCTGTCAGCAGCTTAGCTCAGAGACTCTTAGTACAAGAAAGCTGTAATTTGGCACGGGTAGGTATATCACCCCGACAAAGTGAGGGGTGTGTGAAATCCATTTTTTTATTCAGGGATTCGTTTGTGAAATATTAATCTTTAAAGTTCTTATTTTTATAAGAGTCAAGTGTCTGTTTCAATTTACAAATAAAAACAAAAAAAAAACCTGACACTCATTACTTTACCTTATCACAAAAGATACATTCAACATACATACATACATATATCTATACACCCGCCATTTGCCCCGAAAGGGTAGGCAGAGCCTCATATGGGCCTCTTTTCACTGTGTGTTGCACCATCATGGGATAATTCCTGAAAACAATTGAATGATTAAATTTCATACTTTGAAATGCATTAGGGCAGTTCTAACATCACATCAAGTTATGATCTAAAGATCCTGTGTTTAGGGCAAGAAGTTTTTCCATTTCTAGTTTTTAACAGGCTAAGTAAAAAATATCTATCTATGTAATATATTGTATTAAGTATATCAGTTGTCTAGTACCCATAACACAAGCTCTGCTTAGCTTGGGGCTAGACAATGTTGTGTGAACTGTCCAGCATTATTTATTTATTTATTTTAAGTAAAACCCTCAGACTGATCCTCATACTTGCATCCTCCATGATGGCCAGTTGATAGTGTTTATAAAAACTGATAAAAAAGTCAACTCGATGAAATAATTGCCAATCATTATCAATTAGCCCACTAACCCAGATATTTCTTATCCCATGTGTTGTGTCTTGACATTGTATTGATTTGCTTCCTTACATTAATATTGTGGTTTATATTACTGTATACTGAACAGTCCATTTGACTCAATTGTTATTTTAGTGGCCAGATATATTGTGCATGATAAGAGGCTGCAAAGTGCACTTTTGCACAAAGTGAGCGGGCTAAGGTTCGGCTGCGACGCTGGAGGTTGCGGGTTCGAATCCCGCCTCGGAACAAATATTTGTGCCATCTGCAGATATTTGTTCAGGGTGTTCTGGGTATTTTCTATAAATAACAACAAAAAAAAAAAAAAATAAGTATATCAGTTATCTAGTACCCATAACAGGGCTAGATAATGTTGTGTGAACTGTCACTTTATTTTCTCACCACACTTTCTTTCACAAGGCCGTTTGCAGGGTCACCATAACTCAATCACTGACCTAACACAGGTTGGCACTCAACCTGGTCACTGACCAAATGCAGGTTGACCCTCAACCTACTCACTGAGCTAATGCAGGTTGACCCTCAACCTTTCAACTGAGCTAACACATGTTGACCAAGAAAGCACCAGTGACACAATGAACTAACAATCAACTAGTATAGATAAACTTTAAGCTAGTACACTACACTTATTTTTGTTATTGTAGAGCATCAAACCACAGACTGTTGTCAATGGCAAGACCACAAAAACCAAAACACTCCAGCGAGTGGCCACAAATGCCATTGAGTCCGTTCAAAAACATTTTGCCAAAGATCCTCCTAAACCGGTGGCTACGAGGGCTCAGAATGGTATCCTCAAGAATGGTGACAGGAAGGATAAGCTCAAAGATCAGAATCAGAGCCAGCACTCGTTTAAATCAGCCAGGAGTGATGTGTCGGGAGAACCATCACTCTACGTGACCGCTCTGGAAACTATGTAAGTATTGACTAAGTAATGAATTTGATTTTACAAGTAAACTGTTCAAATGCCTGCGACGCAGGAGGTTGCGGGTGCGAGTCCCGCCTCGGAATAAATATTTGTACGATCTGCTGATATTTGTAAACATTTAGTAGTAGTAGAGCTTTTTTGTGTAAGAAATTGTCTGGGGAAGTGCTACCACTATACTTATCTCTGCCGCAAAGCAGTAGTGCTCGCATTACATTAAGGGTATGTTTGCCGGTGAAATTACAGGCACATGAGTCTTTTCATCTTTGTCTCAGGGTGGCGGGCGCAGTGCAATGCCACATAGAATGCGTCCTAGGTGGACGTGACCTACGTGGTAATGCACTGTTCATAGGCAGAGGGTACCGCTTAACACCAGGTGGGCCATCAGCTTGATCCGTCATACCAATTTGTTTAAAAAAAAAACTTTCTATGTTTTGTATTAAGTTCAGTAGTTCAGTATCAGTTATCTAGTACCCATAACACAAGCTCTGCTTAGCTCAGGGCTAGATATGATCTGTGGAAGTTGTAAATTGGCTCAAAGCCAGCCTCTCTTAGTTTTCCCGATAAATACCATCAACACATTTACAGCAGCCCCACCGAAACAACCAAGGAAGAATGTAAGACTATAAGCGAAAAGCTTGACAAAGTGAATCTAGACGAGAGTGCCAACCGCTCTCTTGATGATGAGAAGGAGCCTCCCCATAAGGCTCCCCCTGGCATCACAGACTTTGATCTGGAGAACTGGAATGACCCGTTCCAAGTGTCGCACTATGCTATGGATATCTTCAACTATTTGAAGGGCAGAGAGGTAGGTATCTGTATTCTATATCTGTTTAGTATCAACTGTGTAAATGGTACCTACTGTCGAGATGCGTGAAGATCTACATATTGCTTCTGGCCTGTGTGTTGTACTTGTACTTGTAGTGCAGACTCTTCTCCGCAACTAGGCCACCAACGGGCCCTTTTTGCCTGTGTGTTGTAGTACCATGGTACTGGTTCCTGATGCCCACGATACAGGGAATCCTATCCTAGGATCGGGATTCACGACTATGTATGTATGTATGCTGTTGGGTGTTCGCGCGGATTCGGACGGTAAAGTCCCTTTCGCAAAATTTCCCGCATGCTCAAAACGGCCCGTTCTCGGAACGTCCCTTTCTTAAAATGTTCTCAAAACGGCTCTTTCTTTAAATAACCCTTTCATAAAACGTCACTTTCAAGAAAAAACGTATTTAACTCTATTGTCATATCCGTTGTGGTCAGAATCCGGAATAATAATTGTTACTTGTGTTGTTTTGTTGTTGCTTTTGGGATGAATTCCTGGGATGAATACGGATGCACCCGATTATGTGCACGCCTGGGCATCATAATCACACAAATATTATAAAAAAGCAGCGCCCCGCGGTTTCACCCGCGTAAGTCTCGATCCCGTGGGAATATCGGGATAAAAATGTGCCTATGTGTTATTCCGGGAGTCCAGTTATCTCCATTCCAAATTTCATCCAAATCCTTCCAGTAGTTTTTACGTGAAAGAATAACAAACATTCATCCATCCAAACAAACTTTCGCGTTTATAATATTATAGTGGGATAAGCATTTTTGATTTTTTAACGAAATTTTAAAATACCTTTTGTATATGTGATTAGTATGTAATTATGAATAGTCTTGATGATGCTCTACTTATTAAATGCTCTTGAACTGGAGGGCAATTCTCGGATTGTAGAGATAATGTCGAAGCATGAATGTCTACAAAAAAATGTCACGATAATGTCACAATAACCATCAAATTGTATTCGATTTGAATGATTTTGGTCGACTTATGTCTATTTGTGAAATCACGAGAATAGCTAAAGTTTGTGAGTGTGTGCGTGTGTGTGTTGTTACTTCTTCACGCTGAACCGGCTTTAGTCAACAGTGGATAGTCGAATCCTCTAAAATGTCCAGTGTGCCCGTTTCGTCCGGTTGGAACCTATAAGGTGCGGCGGACCCTTGAAATTGTGAAAAGGTTCGATTCGGACGATAATGAAGGTTCACAATCTAAGAACCGACGATTGATTATATTCTTTTCGCGAACGGAACGTTATGCGAACGGGATATTATGCGAACGGGACATTTTGCGCACGGGACTTTTCGAGAACGGGACGTTATGCGAACAAGGCTTATTTTTAAGACGCTATGTTAAAATTTTGGTGTAGTTGGTGTAGCTCACTCACTATCAGTAAAGGTTACAAACTTGATGTTAATACAGTAATTACTTGAGGATGTAAAATCTATACCTCACCTCTTCCCAGGTTCAAGTGAGCAATAGCGCTGTCACTGTCTTACAGCTACTGTTTTCTTGCTAGACTCTTTCTTCTTCTTTTTTGTAGTAGTAGACCTTTTTGTGAAAGACTTCGTCCGGGGAAGTACTACCACCATAACTATTTGTGCTGCAAAGCAGTAGTGTTTGCATTACTGTGTTCCGTGAAGGGTACGGGTGCCGGTGAAATTACAGGCACATGAGACTTTCCATCTTTATGTCTCAGGGTGACGGGCTCATCGCAATGCCACATAGGGCGCGAACTTGGTGGACTTGAACTATGTTATAATGCACTGTTCATAGGCAGTGGGTACCGCTTAACATCAGGTGGTACATCTGCATGTACCGTCATCTAAAGTAGTAAAAAGAAAAAAAAAGTGACCCATAATTCAACACTGTTTTGATGTAGATATGTGATTGAAAGCTGCTTGTCTATAAATAAATAAATAAACTCTCCTTAAACAACTATCAAAGTTATTTATTTTAAAATAAATAACTTTCCTTCCTCACTGAAGCGAGACATAGCTTCGTTGCGCCTCGCAAAGTAGTCTGTAAATCTCTGCAATCATCTTGTTTCAGCGCCTATTCCCTATCGATGACTACCTGACCCGCATGAAGGGAATAACACAATGGATGAGGGCTCTCCTCGTCGATTGGATGGTGGAGGTTCAAGAGAGCTTTGAACTGAACCACGAGACATTATACCTGGCTGTGAAATTAGTGGATCTGTTTCTGGCTCGGTCCACCAGGAAGCTGACCATCGAGCAGCAGCTCACCAAGGAAGAGCTGCAGTTGTTGGGAGCCGCCGCTCTGTTCATCGCTTCTAAGTTCGATGTAAGTAAATAAAAAAATTAATAAAAAAAAATGCTTGACTGTTTACACAACATTATCTAGCCCCAAGCTAAGCAGAGCTTGTGTTATGGGTACTAGATAACTGATATACTTAATACAATATATTACATAGATAGATATTTTTTATTATACATAGAAAATACCCAGAACACCCTGAACAATTATTTGCTTATTGCACAAATATTTGTTCCGAGGCGGGAATCGAACCCGCAACCTCCGGCGTCGCAGGCGAACATTCGCCCGCCCCGCCACAGAGGTCGTCACACATAAGTTACACACATAAGTAGATAACAGCCAAATTCAAACCACAAGCAAGAAAATTATGTAATTATAAACAAACTTTTTTTTTTTTTTTTTTTTTTTAACATTAATAGACCTCTGTTTGACCACGATCTCACCTGTTGGTAAGTGACGATGTGGCCGAAGATGGAGCACAAAGGTCTAGAAGGCACCTATTCACTCTTGACTTGAAGAGACCCAGATTATAGTTTTCAGGAAAGACAGACGACGGCAGTGTGTTCCACTCCTTAGCAGTTCGCATTAAACTATAGGATTTGGCAAGATAATGGTACTATCAGGGTAGGCACCTTTACTGTTGTAGTTAGAGCGGCTTGTTCATAAGAAACAGGTGAATTTTAAAGAAAAATAAATGTGTCTGTCAGACTTATAATTGACTTTTCAAAACAATTATAAGTCTAAAAACAGCTTCAGCTCAATCAACTCTATTTCTCGTCTGGAATAATTTACCATACTGAGAAAACTCAAATAACTGTTACCCATCCATTTTAATTAATTGTTATGTTGTCTTAGTAAGTAATTTTTAATCCCCAACTTAAACTCAGGTGTTTAAGTTTGAGGCCATAGTGTGTCTGTATATCTGTCTTTAAGGCATGTTTGGCTTTGTTTGGTGCAAATTGGGGCAGCTGTTTTCAGGATAATCCAGAGAAATCTTAATGGAACACTCAAAATAGTCTGTGGTTTCTATTATTTGTTCCCTGTTGTGCTTGCATCTTACAAATACAAATACAAATACAAATATATTTATTTTGCCAATGAAACTTACAACTAAAACATTATCCAATTAATTAAATTAGCAAAAATGGTCGTCACTCAGCGTATGCTGCGACAGCGCAAACGCTGTGCAGCGCTGGTTTTACGTAACGCCAGTGTGTTGGGCAGCACTGCGACACACGTTTTACGTGACGCCAGTGTGTTGGGCAGCACTGCGACACACGTTTTACGTGACGCCAGTGTGTTGGGCAGCACTGCGACACACGTTTTACGTGACGCCAGTGTGTTGGGCAGCACTGCGACACACGTTTTACGTGACGCCAGTGTGTTGGGCAGCACTGCGACACACGTTTTACGTGACGCCAGTGTGATGGGCAGCACTGCGACACACGTTTTCCGTGACGCCAGTGTGTTGGGCAGCACTGCGACACACGTTTTACACAGAAAAGAAAAGATGAAATATTATTAAATGCAATCGTGGTAGAGCTATGATTCTATAAGTATTATATTAAATTATATTAAATAAACAAATAACAAAACAAACAAAAGAGAAGAGAGAACATTGTGAAACTAATGCTGTATTAAACTAAACTAAGCGTAGTGTGTGCTGCCTTATGAACTTTTGCTGATTCTCTCTATCATCTTACTTTTGACTGCCTACCTAAGTAAGGCTTTTAATTTGGTTTTCCTTTTTTCCTTGAATCAGCTTCAACTTGTTCTCGAGGCACCACACAGGCGCTCTCCACCTAGTAGTAAGAAGGATCATCAAAAGAAAAACAGACCGTGTTTGTTGCCTGATTCTTCTAGGTCTGGTTGCGTTGGAACAGGAGTAACTGCAAATTTATTTTTTAAGACGATTCAAAATGATCCTTGTGATTTCAATGAATAAAATACTTTTGACTTTGACTTTGACTAAATTTAGGCCCAGAACGACTACCTGTGGATGGTAAAAATTGTGAATGTAATAAATGTTTCTTAAGTGTGTTTTTAAAGGAGTGAATAGATCTTCATACATTTGATGATCTTCGTCATAAATCGACCTTCCTAGTCCATCATTTGTATGAAAATCCGTGTCTTTCATGACTGTATGTGTTATTACAAAGGGAATTTCGCTATGAAAATAACCAATAACCAAGTTGATATGGTGCCAGAAAGCAGGCACGCTACATGTTTCAGAAAAATTCTGTACAATCCTTGGTGATGTTTACTCACTTATGTGGGCCGCGGCGCAGACGTTCAACCATCATCGCCTGATTTGCAGGCTGCGTCTGTTATGCACTATTATGATTTGATTAGATGAGCAAGTTGAAGTGGCAATGGGCAGGCCATATAGCTCACAGTACCGACAACCGTTAGGCATTAAAGGTTCACGAACCAGACGCTGTAGTTTAGGGAGACCCCTCTTGATAAACCGCCGATATTTAAATGTTGCTGGAAGTCTGTGGATGGAGGCGACTCAAGGCTCGTCGTGGTATTATATGAGGACTCCTATGTCCCGCACTGCATACACGCATAAAAAGATGGCTTCAGATTGCTAAAGGCAATGTTAACTAGTCTATTTGTCTGAGGTCCACCTGTGGACTTATACAGGCTGCTGATGGTAATGATAGTAAATAGATGAATAAATGCTGGACAGGTTCACACAACATAATCTAGCCCAAAGCTAAGCAGAGCTGGTGTTATGGGTACTAGAGCTGTCAAACTTGATGATAACTTGTGATTGCTGCTGTGCAGGTTGTCCATCGTTACTCTCAACTCTTCACTTTCCTGTTTCCAGGAGCGTATTCCGCCCCTTATCGATGACTTCCTATACATCTGCGATGGTGCCTACACCCTCAGCCAGCTGCTCAAGATGGAGATGAACATTCTGCGCGTCGTGGACTTTGACCTCGGCGTTCCGCTGTCTTATCGCTTCCTTCGGCGGTATGCGAGGGTAAGTAACTTACTATATTACTTGTATACAAAATCCAGGAGTGAATAGCGAACTGTCTGTTACATTCGCCACGGATACTATGTCTAACCCGATGGCCACGAGCCGCAATGCCCAAAGCGAATTCGCTCTGCGCTGCAAACGTCAGCGTCGAGGGTTAGAGCAATAGCGCACTAGCGACCTGGCAGTGCGCGTTCTCTATGGCGATTTCATACTAATGTATCTATCTCGATGGCCGCCGCGACCTGGCCGCTACGGCCAAGCCGCTAGTGCGCTATTGCTCTTAAAATCATTTTCAGTGTAAAAATGATGCCAAGTCTACTACCTACTGAAAGTTCCGAGATATAATATGCCATTCCCAAGTTGGGCATTCACAAAGAACATTCCGTATTTAATAATATTGAATTAATTAGACCATTACCATGAACAATAATATAGGACTCAGAGGACACTCGCTGAAGCTGCAACGCGGGCCAAGTACCAGCAATCCGAGGATGCACATATTGCCTAATGGCGTCGTGCTCACTTGGAACCGGCTACCAGACTTAGTGATCAGTGCCCCCTCAGTGAATTCTTTCAAAAATAGACATGACAAACTTTTAAAGTGCACTGATAAGGACTAAGATATACACGCATCAGCTCCGAGAGCTGCCTGTGTATTATAAATAATTAAATAAATAAATAAAATAAATTACCCAAAGATTCCCCCTGATGATCCCCCAAGGCCAAGATGGGCAGACAACACTGTAAAGGTCACAAAAAATATAACGTAGTATAATGTTGTCAGTGCGCCCGCGTGTCGATGCCGACGCTGACCCTGGCGCGGTTCGTGCTGGAGCAGTGTCTGCTGGAGTACGAGCTGCTGCACTACTCGGACAGCAAGATGGCGGCGGCCGCGCTGCTGCTCGCGCTGCGCATGAAGTCGCTCGGCACCTGGACGCCGACCCTGCAGTATTACACAGGTACACCACCTGCAGTAGTACGAGCTGTGCACTACTAGGACAGCAAGATGGCGGCCGCGCTGCTGCTCGCGCTGCGCATGAAGTCACTCGGCACCTGGACCCCGACCCTGCAGTATTACACAGGTACACCACCTGCAGTAGTACGAGCTGTGCACTACTAGGACAGCAAGATGGCGGCCGCGCTGCTGCTCGCGCTGCGCATGAAGTCACTCGGCACCTGGACGCCGACCCTGCAGTATTACACAGGTACACCACCTGCAGTAGTACGAGCTGTGCACTACTAGGACAGCAAGATGGCGGCCGCGCTGCTGCTCGCGCTGCGCATGAAGTCACTCGGCACCTGGACGCCGACCCTGCAGTATTACACAGGTACACCACCTGCAGTAGTACGAGCTGTGCACTACTAGGACAGCAAGATGGCGGCCGCGCTGCTGCTCGCGCTGCGCATGAAGTCACTCGGCACCTGGACGCCGACCCTGCAGTATTACATAGGTACACCACCTGCAGTAGTACGAGCTGTGCACTACTAGGACAGCAAGATGGCGGCCGCGCTGCTGCTCGCGCTGCGCATGAAGTCACTCGGCACCTGGACCCCGACCCTGCAGTATTACACAGGTACACCACCTGCAGTAGTACGAGCTGTGCACTACTAGGACAGCAAGATGGCGGCCGCGCTGCTGCTCGCGCTGCGCATGAAGTCACTCGGCACCTGGACGCCGACCCTGCAGTATTACATAGGTACACCACCTGCAGTAGTACGAGCTGTGCACTACTAGGACAGCAAGATGGCGGCCGCGCTGCTGCTCGCGCTGCGCATGAAGTCACTCGGCACCTGGACGCCGACCCTGCAGTATTACATAGGTACACCACCTGCAGTAGTACGAGCTGTGCACTACTAGGACAGCAAGATGGCGGCCGCGCTGCTGCTCGCGCTGCGCATGAAGTCACTCGGCACCTGGACCCCGACCCTGCAGTATTACACAGGTACACCACCTGCAGTAGTACGAGCTGTGCACTACTAGGACAGCAAGATGGCGGCCGCGCTGCTGCTCGCGCTGCGCATGAAGTCACTCGGCACCTGGACGCCGACCCTGCAGTATTACATAGGTACACCACCTGCAGTAGTACGAGCTGTGCACAACTAGGACAGCAAGATGGCGGCCGCGCTGCTGCTCGCGCTGCGCATGAAGTCACTCGGCACCTGGACCCCGACCCTGCAGTATTACACAGGTACACCACCTGCAGTAGTACGAGCTGTGCACTACTAGGACAGCAAGATGGCGGCCGCGCTGCTGCTCGCGCTGCGCATGAAGTCACTCGGCACCTGGACCCCGACCCTGCAGTATTACATAGGTACACCACCTGCAGTAGTACGAGCTGTGCACTACTCGGACAGCAAGATGGCGGGGTATAGTAAAGGTGCATTTAAACGACGCGGGGTAGCACGATCCTACGCGAGCCGAGCCGTCCGTGGAGATGGGGCTCGGCTAAATACGAACGCAAGCGTGCTCGTTTAAACGACGCGGGGTGGCACGATCCTACGCGAGCCGAGCCGTCCGTGGAGATGGGGCTCGGCTAAATACGAACGCAAGCCTGCTCGTTTAAACGACGCGGGGTGGCACGATCCTACGCGAGCCGAGCCGTCCGTGGAGATGGGGCTCGGCTAAATACGAACGCAAGCCTGCTCGTTTAAACGACGCGGGGTGGCACGATCCTACGCGAGCCGAGCCGTCCGTGGAGATGGGGCTCGGCTAAATACGAACGCAAGCCTGCTCGTTTAAACGACGCGGGGTGGCACGATCCTACGCGAGCCGAGCCGTCCGTGGAGATGGGGCTCGGCTAAATACGAACGCAAGCCTGCACGTTTAAACGACGCGGGGTGGCACGATCCTACGCGAGCCGAGCCGTCCGTGGAGATGGGGCTCGGCTAAATACGAACGCAAGCCTGCTCGTTTAAACGACGCGGGGTAGCACGATCCTAAGTTAAACGTTACGTTACGTCCGTTTAAGCACGCCGAGCTGCGCCGAGCGTAGTTGTTTAAACAGCGCGTGGCGCGCTGAATCACGAGCGGAGTCAGGCTCGGCTCGCGTATTTGCGCGCCGCTTAATTGCGCCTTTAGTAGGATAATAAACTTGACTGATATGTGTGAATCGGTCTTTAACGTCGTAAATTATAATAAACCCACAGACCGCGACTGAGTGTGTATAATAACGCCTTTTAACCAATTCTCCTTACTTCAGATATCTATTATATCCGTTTAAGAACAATTGTATGCAAGTCGCGGCTGTAATATACTATTTACATACATACATACATAGACACACGCCTTTTTCCCCGAAGGGGTAGGCAGAGACACAATAGGCCTCTTTTCACAGTGGGTTGCACCATCGTGGAATATAGACGTGACAAGTGGTGAGCTCATCGCCGCCATTGCTTCCCACGACTGACTCGGCTAACGCTTTCTTCCAGTAATAACACATTCCATAATAAGCTACCAGCCAGGACAAATCTTATACCAACGAATCTTATCAACAAGTCCGGGTAATCCCTTAGTCGGCTTTTACGACATCCACGGGAGGAGACGGAGGGGTCTATTCTTAGGCCGGACACAATATACTATTTATATTCCAGGTTATTCCCTGAAAGACATCCTTCCGATCGCGATTGCACAAAACGCGATCCTGCACAAGAAGCCGAAATCTGCCATCAGCACGGTCAGGAACAAGTACTCGCACACGATATTCTTCGAAGTGGCGAAGGTACCTCTCGTCGAGAACATGGCGCTCAGCAGCTGAGAGCGATTTAGTGGCACTTTACGACTAGTGAGGAACTTACTAAGCTGGGTCCAAATTATGTAATTTTGCGTGTAAATAATCGAGGCTGCACTCGTGACCTACGCTAAGCTCATTCTCTACAATCGTTGTATTTGATAATTGCTATATTTATTGTTGTTTTTATGTATAAAAACCAGCCAATTTAAAAAGTATGTTTTGGGAATATTCAATCTACTTAATACATAAACCGTTTTTTTTTATTGTTCCCGATATCTCGGCACAGTAGCAAGCGCTATGATCACGGGAGAACTAACAAAAAATTTTTTTTGTCGTAGTCTTTGTATCCAAAACAGAAATAATCCGTCAATCAATCTGAAACTTATTAATAAATTGACTTGTGTTTTGATTTGTGAAAGGCAAATTTGTGAGATTTTCTAGTTAGGTATGTGCAAATGATTATCTAAAAAGTACATATTGATACTTTAAAATTTTAGAATTTCATTCACGATGGGATAAGTATGGCTGATAAGTATTGCAGAAGGGAAAATATCAAGCTGCACCGTGTCTCTGCATCAAGAAAATTACAATGTTTATTTGAATTTTTAATTCCTATAACCAATGTTGTTTTATTTAAATTATTTGAATTTTCAATTCCTATAACCAATGTTGTTTTATGGAAATTATTTGTATTTTTAATTCCTATAACCAATGTTGTTTTATGGAAATTATTTGAATTTTTAATTCCTATAACCATTGTTGATTTATGGAAATTATTTGAATTTTTAATTCCTATAACCAATGTTGTTTTATGGAAATTATTTGAATTTTTAATTCCTATAACCAATGTTGTTTTATTTAAATTATTTGAATTTTCAATTCCTATAACCAATGTTGTTTTAAGGAAATTATTTGAATTTTTAATTCCTATAACCAATGTTGTTTTATGGAAATTATTTGAATTTTTAATTCCTATAACCAATGTTGTTTTAAAGAAATACGTTTTGGCTTAAAACTTTTTTATATATATTTTTCATGTAACTTTTTAAGTAGTACTCACCAAGGACTAATATAATTCTTGTGTAAGGTGTCACTTTGCCGTAGTTTTATAATAATTGTAAGTAGATGTTGACTTTGTTGCGTTAGTGTTACAGCAACAAATAAATACTACACTGCCATCTAGTAAGTGTATTAATTATATGATAGGTACGATTAGACGTAAATAGTTTGTAAAATTAGTTTAATTTCAAGTGTCTGACATTTCAATGTCGGGAAAATTTACCTTTGGTACCTAGTTAAACCAGTTATGTACTGAATTACATAACATTGGTAAAATTAATTAGACCGTGATTACAAGGTGTGCTACTCCGTGACGGACACCAGATGACGTCATTAGCCAGATGCCATTTTAATGCAGCAATAACGAATAAAAACTATTGTTAAGGTGGGGTATAACGCAAAATTACCAATCTTAGATTAGATTTTTAACTGACTAAAACAAGTACAATATTAAAATTAAAAATATGTACGCATACTACGTTATAATACCGAGGGATCACCCAGACAGAAACACGATGGGACAAAATTTTCTCGATAAAAAAAAACACAAAGTTACCTCTTATTTTTGGCTAGATTCGATTGTTTGCCAATATGGTACAGATTATTGGGTCAAAAATTGGATAAATAAGATCAATACAATAAAACGGAGGGATCGATCACCCTCGGGGTTTTTTAAAATTATCTATATTTCACGAGATATTCAATAAAAACAGCTTTTTCGAGCGGCGCGTGGCGTTTTTTAGTGCCTGGGGTTGGCGCAGTCTTAAATCAAATTAAACAATTGAAAATGTCGTGTTTTTATCACGGATCGTACAGAACATAAAAGGGGGTCGGGAGTTAGATTATATTATTATACTGGTAGCACAAAGATGTACTGTCTCAATTGTCATTGGCGATGACGTAGGCTGGTGTTAACCTCGTGATTATCGTTTCTCGGAGTAGCATACCTGGCAAAGTATATTATACCATGGATTAGGTTACTATGTGAACCGAATGCGAATTATAATAGTTTAGGTAAATAAAGACTGAATTTTGTGTGACGAAATTTTTATGTTTACCTTTTATTGTGCCATAAATGTTGGCAATAACAATTTCAAAAATACTAGATTTGAGACGAATATTAAATACTAGATTTGAGACGAATATTAAATACTAGATTTGAGACGATTATTTGGGTGAAAAAAAGAATAACTTTTACTAAAAATGTCTTGCTGCCATTCCATTATTATTGGCCACCTGTTGCTTTATGTTGCGATTTTTTCTTCTAGCGAGTACGATACATATGCACTATGCACTGCTTTTATCCACATGGCGGAAATCCTCAGATTTGCTTCTGTGAGATCCTCTTTGGGGGTAGGCAGACTGTCCAAATTATTTAGTAGAAGTCCACTGCTGCACATAGGACTCCCCATAACACTTCACGAAGAGCTGTTTTGTTTAGGAGTTTAAAATTTATAGGTCGACCCATTGATGTCTATATTACTTAATTAAGACGTTAGAAAGAAAATAAGTCTGGAAGTCGCATTAAGTTTCCAAAGCGAAAACGAGCAATACGTCTTAAGATTTTTGCTTGAGTCTGCGCCTGACACGTGACCAAAGTTTGGGCACAATTTTAAAACATTGAATAAATTTTGTGGTCACAAATACTTGCCAGACTTGTTATGAAATATTTGCTCTCTCATCGCAATGGCTAATGACAACTTTGGACGCCGTAGATATCTCGGTTTTATTTGAGTGTTAATTAGTAGCTGCTAGCAAACTTTTCAATAGGCGACACTCAACTGCTCTGATCAGCGGCGAAGGTGTTTGCTAGACAACTATTTTGCAATAAGTATGGCAGGCAGCCCGAACTTTCAACTTTGTTTACTTTTATATAGGCAGAGTGCAAATGTGTTCAAACTTTGCACACTACGCATATGCCCATCCCACACTTGCGACTGTACGTTTTGCGTATTTGAAGCTAAGTCCGGCGGGGGCTTTGGAAGTCTGGTTTCAACCTAGTTTCGATCAAATTATCGAGAGGTAACCCTTTTCTAGATTTATGGACATTCCAAATGCATTTATGAACTAGTGTTAGGTATGTAAAATACTAGCCTCATGAGTACCTATATAACACTATTACTCTGAAATAAATATTATAATTTTGAGTTTTATTATGGCTTAGATTAGGTATATTTTTCAACGATTTTTTACCTCAAAATGTTAAGTGTAAATGTTAAGCCAAGCCGAGAACTATGTTAAAATCGACTTGAGTGTAAATGCTTTGAATTTGTTGCAAATCTGCTTAGTTATTTTTGTGTAGAAGTAAAATGTATGAACCTCGTTTAGACCATAGGTTTAGGCAACCCGCAGGTTCAGCTATGATTCATAAATGTTAGCAATATGTTAAATGTATAAGGATTTATCGATCCGATATTACGCTTAATCATTTTTAATTGAAATGTATAGTTTGCAATTTGTTGTGTGAAGGAGATAATTACGGTGCAGTCGGCGACAAAAGTGACTGCTCCCTGTAATGCGCACGTAATAATGGCGAGTAAGTGTTCAGATATTTTTGTAGCTGGCCGCACCGACAACAGACGCCGGATGTTGACGTTTTTATACATATATGTATTCTTGGCAAGCTTTGCTATACTCTTTTAAATGTAGTTATTAATAATGAATTTTGTAATGTTTTAATATAATTAATTTACATATTAATTATTGTGAGATTATTCCCATCATTTGTCTTGTTTTGTAATTTATCACATTTTAAAAAGTACAAAATATTGGAATGTTATAATAATGTTGTTCGTTTAATGATAGGTTTTAGATTAATTTCACTTTGAATAATGTTTTTTTCTTGATAATTTTGTCATCTAATATACAAAGTTCATTTAAAACTCTTGACTTGTAAATAAAAGTGATTTTGGTTTGGTCATGTGCTGTTTTTATTTTTGCCCTACGTTGTGACAAGCTAGTGTCATACGTGTGAATGCGGATTAGTGATCGCAGTATTGGCGTTGAGTACTCAGGTGGATGCTGCTGCCCATCCCCTGGTGTGTGTCGTCGGCTTTTACGATATCTACGATAGGGGTCTATTAGGCCGGACATACTACAGTAGGTTATTTTGCTAGGGAAAAAATACAGCAAAAATAGGGCCTCCACATAAAAAACCGGCCAAGTGCGAGTCGGACTCGCGCACGAAGCGTTCCGTACCATTATCTATAAAAACGGCAGAAAAAATCACGTTTGTTGCATGGGAGCCCTCTAAAATATTTATTTTTTGTATTTGTTGTTATAGCGGCAACAGAAATACATCATCTGTGAAAATTTCAATTGTGTATCACGGTTCATGAGATACAGCCTGGTGACAGGCGGACAGCCGAGCCTTAGTAATAGGGTCCCGTTTTACCCTTAGAGCATTGCAGGCCTCCGTAGGTTTTACCCTAAAAACGGCGATGCCGTCTCTTGTAATCGTACTAGCAAAGACTTGCTAATAGCTCTACGATGGACTTAGCACATTAGCATTTCATACTCATACACTATCAACGCCAAAACCTTTGAAAATTCGGACGATGAGAAAAGAGTTTGATACACTCTATTCCAAATGTGTTAAATAACCAAGCAGCAATGGACGGAAAAAACATGACAGTGTTTCTCTTTTGGTTCGGAAGACACTGAGCGCTAACACGAAGTCCATTTAATTTGAGGTCAGTGCTTACTAGAGACAGGCCAAATTTTTTTTAAGGGAAACACTCATTAAGCTTATACAGAAAACCTAGATTTCCATGCAGTAGTGGTCACATTGCTGTTTTGGTTTGAAGGGTATGGTTGCCGGTGAAATTACAGGCACATCAGAATTTTCATCTTTATGTCTCATGGTGGCGGGCGCAGTGCAATGCCACATAGGGCGCGTCCTAGGTGGACGTGACCTATGTGATAATGCAATGTTCTTAGGCAGAGGGTACCGCTTATCATCGGGTGGGCCATATGCTTTATTAGTATTAGTATTAAAAAAAAAAGTGTGAGTTACAACTGCCTACACCAAACTACGTCCCTGTCAATTGATGTCAAATCTGAAGACATGGCTCTGGGTCAACCTTTTTTATAACCGGGACCGTTCTCGTTATGTCGTACGTCTGGATTGAGGGATCCTTGCATAAATTGAGGTGTTTCATTACAATTCAAGCTTAGAGCATTTATGCTCTAGGAATTAAAGCAAGGATCCCTCAACCTAAACGTACGAAAAAACATGAACGGTTGCATTGAGGTAATATGTACTACGTACGTAGTATATATTACCTCAATGAACGGTTGTAGTTTTGTTTTGGTAATAAGTTAATAACGTTCAAAGATAGCGCGATTGGGCAGGTCTCTGTTGGGGCCTAGGCCGTGTCAGGTCTCTATTGTGGCCTAGGCGGTCTGTACGTGGGCTAGGCCGTGTCCGGTCTCTATTGGGGCCTAGGCCGTGTCTGGC
Source organism: Operophtera brumata (assembly GCA_932527175.1). Lineage (NCBI taxonomy): Eukaryota > Metazoa > Arthropoda > Insecta > Lepidoptera > Geometridae > Operophtera > Operophtera brumata. The sequence goes on from OW052235.1 coordinate 22,846,536, forward strand.
GTCCATCAATATTACATCTTATCCTAGAAATAAAACCAAGTTAATCTTTTGTGTTGTGATTTAATCACACTTCAAAACAAATAGTTTTCCAGTAGTCACGAAACACGGCTCCCTGCTTTCTTACACATTATAAAAATTACAAAACATACTACTTACCTACATATTACAATTTGATAGATAGGTATTATATGTTATAGTATGTAGGTTTACATACGAGGAATCATTGGCAAGTTGGCTTGAGAGGCAACAATGGATGAACCACAGTTTTTCCCCTAGGACAGATTGATCAGAATCAAAGAGCGGAAAGAACAAACAAAAACTTCATACAAAAAATAAGAAAATTCCTAAACTCGGCCCTCAATAATTTGGTAGCGATTGTATAGAATTGTTGACCTAATAATTTGGTAGCGATTGTATCCAATTGTTGACCTAATAATTTGGTAGCGATTGTATCCAATTGTTGACCTAATAATTTCGTAGCGATTGTATTTAATTGTTGATCTAATAATTTGGTAGCGATTGTATCCAATTGTTGACCTAATAATTTGGTAGCGATTGTATCCAATTGTTGACCTAATAATTAGAATCATATTGAAAACAAAACGTAAATAGCCATACTTTTTTTAGTGCATCACAATTCAGAAGTAATTCCGTCTCTGCCATGTGTGTATCATGAGTATCATGAGACATACCTACATAGGATACTTTTTAAAGGAGTTTTTAACTGTTTTTTATGACCGTGGCATTTGGCCGTTGGCTTTCCTAGACATTGGTCAATGCGAAGGAGTCACGCCACGTTTATGTAACAAAGCAAGTATCAAATTTAGAGCAATACGGCCTCCGGGCTATGGTATCAAATGACCGAGTTATCGGGTGGAGAACATCTAATTCCATTATGGCTGCTGTCCCTTCTTTATTAATTGATAACAATTTTACAATTAATTAATTGAATTTTGCGGATATAACTTGTCGACTCAAAATATACATTTTTTACAATTTATCTTTAGGGGTATGTTTAAATTGAGTCTACGGACGCCCCCGACGAAATTAATAATATAGATTTTGTACAATACCCAGGTAAAATTCATATCTTCGATTAGCGAATTTTCTTTATACCTCCTCCTCAAGTTGAATGAATAATATACACATTGCTCGGTATTATTGCCAACTTAACTTAAGAGAATCAAAGGAAGGCCTTTGCCCTGTAAGACACGACAGGGTCATCAAAATAATACTTAATCATTAGTGAATCACTAGTGCGCCATCTAGTTTCGATTTGATAAAACAAAACCATTCCGACATCATTATGAATAATAATTATATTATTACGTTTAAGTCCACAATATACTGAAAGCGGAAAATTAATAGATACAAAGGTTTTTAATCCTTGAATAACATAGGAACGGTACCTCATATTTTATGAAAATACTCGCGACTCGCCCCGGCTTCGCAGGGTTAGCCCCCCCCCCCCCCCCCCCCTCCAACCCCTCCCCCCTATGTCAATCTCCTGGTTCTAAGCTACCTCCCCACCAATTTTCAGCCAAATCGGTTCACCCGTTCTTGAGTTATAAGTGGTGTAACTAACATATAGATTGAATTCAATACATTTTGTATTTCTCAAACACGACTTTCAGGTTATACTCGTAACAGACTTGTCCGTATAGAACATTTCTCTATCCCTTTCTGCCGCTAGTAAACACCTTTATTAGAGCGAGAAAGATTAGCTTTCAAGCGCCCGCACCCGTCAGCTTCGGCATCCGTTCCGACTCCGCTCTAGCGGACGATGTTTCAGAGCGAGTTAAGGTACGGACAGACGTGCTCATTACTAGCACGAAAGCATGCTTTTATTGAGCAAGTGCTCATTAGTAGCACGTGTGTCCAGTCATTGCTAGTAATCAGCATGCTTATTACGAGCATGCTCAAAAATCAGTAGTTTGATTTTTGAGCATGCTACCAGAGGCGCGGTTGGGAGGTGGCGTGCTAAGCACGTCTGAACACGTTTGCTTGGGAGCAGGAGCATGCTTATTTAGGAGTAATGCCTAAAACGAGCATGCTTATTGCTGGCAAATGTGAACAGTTCCAGAGCATGCTAATTTTAAGCGAGCATAAGCTTGCTTTTTGTTGAGCACGTCTATCCGTACCTTAACTGAAATGCTGTTTCGTGTGGACAAGTCTGGTCTAACCCACAAAGAGGGCTTTTCATTAACGAATAAAAAAAGTAGTTCGTTTTGGCTCGATAGGTGGCGTTGACTCAATTATACTTGTCAAAATAACAAATGCATTGTCTGTGCTTTAGTGTGAATATCACGAAAATATATCACTACGTTGTTGACGTTGACATTTCACTTTATTTTGACAGAGCTACTTTAGCTTGTACAGAGCTGGCGCCATCAATTTTCATGATGTGAAATGGCCGTGAAAACCCCTCAGTGAAAAATTATCAAAAACTGCGAAATTGTCGTTAAAAAAAAACATCATGATGATTTTATCAAAATTGTTTCAGTGGTTTTCGAGTTGTTATTTCTGCTGTTATAAACGTTGAATGGGTTAGGTAGTCGAGCAAAAACAATAAAACATACTGTGGTAGCATCCATCGTCATTCCGAAGCCTCGCCTCAATGTAACTATATAGGTACATAAATCAATGTGTATAGCACAAAATACATACAAATGCAATACTAGTACACTTTTAGCAGATAATCACTACTTTAAAATGAGGTCACGCTATTATTGTAGTCGGTATCACAATATGTGTCAATTAGCTTTCGACGCGCACCGTTTAATAAATTTGTCACGAGCAATTGCTAACAACGAAAGTGTATAATAAGTTATTAAGGTGGATGCGCACGCTTGAGGCGCGAAATTTAAATTATTTGGTGTTTTTTGCCCATTACAGCTCAGCAACACTTCTTCAGTTAGCGAAAGTTAAGTTCGCGAGAACTAGGAGACTTAACACACATGATTTAATTGATAATATCTCATAAATATTATCAGTTTAGCTATGATACCCCTAAACACATTTTGACAGTGTTTTTTTTTGTTTAGGGGTATCGTAGCTAAACTGATGATATTTATGAGATACCATCAATTAAAACATGAGTGTTAAGTCTCCTATGTGTCGCGAACTCAACTTTCGCTATCTGAAGAAGTGTTGATGAGCTGTAATAGGCAAAAAACACCAAAAAATTTGAATCTTGCGCCGCAAACGTGAGCATTCACCTTAAATAAGTCTCGTAAGATTGTAAACTGTAAACTCTCGAATAATTGTAAACAAACCATTTGATTTACAGTAATTAATTTTGTAAGAATTAAAAAACCCTCAACGCAATGAAACGGCTGAACCTATTTCGATCAAACATAACTAAGAACAATCCAGACAAAATCACCTTAAAAAAAAAACAAATCGGTTCATCCGTTCGGGAGCTACGATGCGACAGACAGACACACAGACACGTCAAACTTATAACACCCCGTCGTTTTTGCGTCGGGGGTTCAAAATACAAGTTATTGGTAATTAATATCACTATATTGATATTATAATTCCACGGTTAGTTTGAATTGGTGTCCATTTCCTTCTCTATATCACGGTCCATAGCTGTAGGTCTTAGCATAGGCATATGTTATATATAAGGTTTTTTTTTAACTATTTTAGTAGCCTTTCTATAAGAAAATCTGAGATCACGAGAAACCAGATATAATTTCCCAGTGAAATTGTCAGGAAACCACAGGCAAAACTAATCTCAGATGGCGCCACCATCGCTGGTGCTTGTCATTTAGTGGTCTTGTCTTTTTCTCATCAGAAGGGAAACGGTGTGTACCTTTATTTGTACACTGAAATGCACTACACAGAGGCATGTTTTATACCAGACTATTATTTAATGTTTATTTACTAAAATTATCCATTTTTTTCCTTTTTTTTTGCCTTTGGCCTCGAAACAACAGCAGCGATAATGCGCCACCTAGCGCGATAAATAAGCAGTGTGTCTCCCCATTGGCCCATCTTTTTCTTTTCGTATGAGGTAAGCGCTGGCCTCTGGTGTCAGAGTTTGTCAAGCCTCTGACATGGCTTATCGACTGCTGCTTATCCAACATTGGCCCATGAAATTGACAGATTGTCAATTTTACTGTGAAATTATAATAACACGGATTTTACAATAACCCTGAAACACAAGTAATGGATAAATTGTAAACTATCGCATATTTTTTATACCGTTTTATACGCGTGGAGTTTTTTCATACCAACTTCAACAACCCCCTCTGCCCCCTTAAGGGTTGGATTTAGGGAATTCCTTTCTTAGTGCACCCCTAGACTACAAAAGGAACATACCTTCCAAATTTCAGGTCTCTAGGACTTACAGTTTAGGCTGTGCGTTTATAATCAGTCAGTCACGCAAAGATTTTATATATATTGATAAAATTGTCTGTTAACCATTATTCAACAGTTTTTACAATCTCACTAGATTTATTATACAATTTCGATGATTACAATTATCCTGTAACAGATACATATATTATTTTAGATTCGGTAAGTGTATTTTTAGGCAAGTTCTTATTAAACATGGAAGCATTTTCTTTAGTCTTATTAATATTCAAACTAAAGGCGATTGCAGCTACACCCATCAGGTAAAATTAAAAAGTTATTCTTACTTAGGTCTTAGCACGAGTTTTGATAGTTTCCGAAACTATGTGAAGTTTTGATACCTTCCACAAATTTACTTGAAGCGCCTAGTTTCTTTTGATACCTTCCACAAATTTACTTGAAGCGCCTAGTTTCTTGACGTTTCCGCTAGGGGCGATGCAAGTAAATGTATAGAAGGATACAATCCTTCATACATTTTGTTCATAGGCAGAGGTTACCGCTTAACATCAGGTGGGCCTCTTGCTTGTTCCTTCATCAAAGTAGTATAAAAAAAAAACTATTGAATCTATCATAGTTATGGCTATGTTATGTTATCATACTTTTAACTAGAAACGGTATATTTACCATGATTTTCGAGTTTTGATTGTTCCCGATATTTCGGCACAGTTGCATGCGCCATGATCACGGGAGAACTAACTAGTCTTTGCGAGTAGATGTTATTGGCAGATATATCGATCTACCCTCTTTCTCACCCTTTTATTACGAACGATACCACTACCATCGGTTTCACTGTCACACTTCACTCCACCTCAACACAACACTAACAGTATCCGGACGCGTAGTAGGTACCACACTTTTTCATGGCGCTTGCAACTGTGCCGAAATATCGGGCTCAATTGAAACTCAAAAATCATGTTAAATATTGCGTTTCTAGTGAAAAGTATCCTTTATATAGTTTCGATAACTATCAAAACTCGTACTAAGGCCTCTGATCTTATATCTAAATCGGCGGATAATCATTCGCGTTAAAACGTAGCTTAAACTTAATTCTTTCAAACACAGCGTACATTTATAAATATTACAAACACCGGCACTAGCAGGCATGATGACAGACATTTTTGAAACTATCATAGTTATGAACATAATTTTCATCTTTATATCTCAGGGTGGCGGGCGCAGTGCAATGCCACATAGGGTGCGTCCTAGGTGGACGTGACCTATGTGATAATGCACTGTTCATAGGCAGAGAGTATCGCTTAACATCAGGTGGGCCATCTGCTTGATCCGTCATACCAAGTTGCATTAAAAAAACCGTGATATTTCCATGGTTTTTTAATAATGTCAACTGTGCCAAAATATCGGGCACTAACAGAACTCGAAAATCATGGTAAATATCTCGGTTTTATTGAAAATCATAATGATATTAACAAAAAACCTAATAAATTGAAATTAATTAATTAGTGAAATTACTGATTTGTTAATGAAAATACGTAAATAGTTTCCCAATATGTTTCATACTAAAAGCGAGACTATTTTCTGATTTATATGAAATAAAATACTAAATACGGCTATGGGCGGCTACTGGGCTCTGATTGGCATTTCGCATAACATGGCGGTTATGCGAAACGCCAATTAGATCCCGTCACAGGTGTGACGTAATCGTAACGCTCCAGCTCGGGAAAGTACCTAATGTTAACCAAAAATTCCGCATCGGCAACGCAGGCACAGATTAAATAATAGTTACTTTGGATTATCTTTGTTTACAAAATCATGACATCACTAGCAAACGCCATGACACCTGCGAGCGTTTTGGCACGAAATTGTCAGTTGATTTAATAAATACAAAAAGTTGCTATTAAACGTTAGTTTTAAGGTGGATGCTGAGGCGCGAAATTATGATTTTTTTGGTGTTTTTTTCTCATTACAGCTCATGAACACTTCTTCAGATAGCGAAAGTTGATTTCGCGAGAACTAGGAGACTTAACACACATGTTTTAATTGATAGTATCTTATAAATATCGTCAGTTTAGCTAAGATCACCTTAAACACATTTTTACAGTGTTTTTTATTTGTTTGATTTTCGCGCCTCAAGCAAAAAAAACATCCACATTAAACAGAAATCAGTATGTGCATTTAAAAATGAGTCATCATGCCTGTTAAAATGGTAAGTAGTAAAAAATATCATTATGTTCCTAGCCCAATAAATACTTCATTATATTTTAGGTATTGGATATAATAACTATGATATCAGCCCCTAACAGTCCCTCTAATAGTATTATTTCGGTTAGATACAGATGAATTTAAAACGTCTTTAAATATTAATAAAGTCTATACTTCAATATACAATCAAATGACGAGACCCATACACACAAGTCTTACACACAGCGTGTTAATAACTGACACGCGAATCATGGCTACATTATAAAACTAAGTACTTATAACAATAATATGTACAATACTGCGTTATACATTAACGCGTCTATATTTACAGTTTTGGATACTTTGGCTGTAGACAGGGCGATGGCATCGCGTTCGTTCCTTTCGCTTGGTACCACATCATGTCTCTGAGGCCCTAGTCGGAGTTTTGCAAACACCATCGTAACGACGATCGTACGTGTATAACATAATAACTAGCTATTAATATGTGCCAAAAACGTCACAGATTAATGGCTAGAGATACAAATAGACAGTATGTTTAAACTGTCATTAAGGAAATGGCTAATTGAAAAAGTTTTTTATAATATTAATGAATATTTTAAATTTAAAACCCAATTGACATATTATTGACTGTTGACATCTTTTTGAATACTTAAATACTATTGCATGTCCAAAATGGATTCAATGTGTGAAACCTATTCTAGTATAATTACAATAAGACCTACTATTTACCATCATTGTTGCAAAAAAGATTATGAATTATGAATTAGTTACTACGCAATACACGTACGCTCGCCGTTACGATCATCGTTACGATGGTGTGTGTAAACTCGGACTTGCCCCTCTGTTATCATAATCAAAGGATATTGTAATCAAACATTCGAATTCGAGAGATTGAACATTACCAACTGTAACGATAATATCTTATTACCTACAAAGATAATTTAGCAATACATTTTCTTACTGTTTATTAGTTCATTAAATAGGAACAAACACAATACACCCTATGTTTATACAATAAGAGGTTCGCGCGGAACCCTCGCTATAGCTAACAATAAGAACCCACGTACAGGAACTTTGACATGTAATTTTAAGCGTTACAAAGCCTCCGCTTAAAGTAAGCTGAATATATTGTGCTAGGTACATTAGCACTGAGGCTGAACCGAAGGCCAAGAAAAAATTGCTCCAAATCGCTTAAGGTGGATGCACACGCTTGAGGCCCGAAATTATTATTTTTTTGGTGTTTTTTGCCCATTACAGCTCATCAACACTTCTTCAGATAGCGAAAGTTGATTTCGCGAGAACTAGGCGACTTAATACACATGTTTTAATTGATAGTATCTCATAAATATAATCAGTTTACGATACCACTAAACAAAAAGAAACACTATAAAAATGTATTTAGGGTGATTGTAGCTAAACTGATTATATATATGAGATACTTGATACTATCAATTAAAGCATGTGTGTTAAGTCTCCTAGTTCTCGCGAAATCAACTTTCGCTATCTGAAGAAGTGTTGATAAGCTGTAATGGGCAAAAAACACCAAAAAAATACATTCGCGCCACAAGCGAGATAATCTATCTTAAGGTGGTTGCTTTTTCATACGCACGCATTTGCACAAATATGGGCGAACAGAGTATAATTTTACACTGAAATTACTGTTGTTGGCTTTTATATTGGTCATTATTTGCGGCAAATCATATTTGGTTGAAGAAAACAGTGGATTAATAGCGAAAATAACATCGAAATTACGATGTTATTTTCGCTATTAATCCACTGTTTTCTCTGTTCGCCCATATTTGTGCAAATACGTTTGTATGAAAAAGCAACCACCTTAAAGCGAAGTAGCGAACAGCTAGACGCTTTGAGCCTTTGAAGGACTAGATCTAAATAATAAGTGACTAACCGTACCCGTAACACGAGTACGTTTGCTACGCATTCTAAAATTACAAATCAAAATTCATCCTCCCGTAATATTAGCTGGGGTTGACTGACTTGTGGTTCTGTAACGTCTGTTCGTGCGGGGAGTCCATGGGGTGCGCGCGGGGGGAGACGGGCCGAAACGTGCACTCGAGCGAGTCCGAGTCGGGCGTGTCGGGCGTGGTCGGCGTGCGCCGGTCCGACGGACACATGCGCTTGGAGAGCGGCGAGTCGGCGTCATCGCCGCGTCGCTTGCCGCCGAGGAACGCGGGCCGACTCACCGGACTGAAGCTTGACGCTCGGATGGCGATGGGGGACAGACTCCGCCGCGTCGTGTACTTCCTGGTGGGGGACGGCGACACCACCGGGGAGAACCTGGAACGAACCACAAAAGTTTTAGTAGATGGCCCACCTGATGATATGCGGTACCCTCTGCATATGAACAGTGCATTATCACATAGTTCACGTCCACCTAAGACACGCCCTATGTGGCATTGCACTGCGCCCACCACCCTGAGACATAAGGATGAAAAGTCTCATGTGCTTGTAATTTCACCGGCAACCATACCCTTCAAACCGGAACACAGCAATGCGAGCACTAATGCTTTGCGGCAGAAATAGGTATGGTGGTAGTACTTCCCCGGACGAACTCTTCCACAAAAAAGCTCATTACTACTAACCGAAAAGCGATGGTAGCGTAACGGTTCAATAGTGCAACTCAGAATCCAACGATACCTGGTTCGATCCTAGGCTCCGCACCAATGACTTTTCTAAGTTATGTGCGGATTTCCATCGCTCTGTGCTTCGGAGGGCACGTTAAGCTGTCGGTCCCGGCTGTTATTGATTAATAGCAGTCGATAAGCCATGTCAGAGGCCCTCGGGCGGCTTGACAAACTCCGACACCAGAGGCCAGCACTACCTCATACGAAACGAAACGAACTACTAAACCAAAGACTGTTATTAGTAAATATAAAAAATCGACCTCGGTGAACGTATTCAGACCAGTTCGGAGACATTCTGGAAAAAGCCCAAGTCAAGAGTACCCTTAACCGACGAGCATGTATGAAGAATGTGATGAGAGTGAATGAAGCAAGAGGTGTGTCAGGATCGTAGCAAGTGGAAATCCGTGGTCTCTGTCTACCCCTCCGGGAAACAGGCGTGAGTTCATGTATATAAAATCGTCACGTGACTGACTGATGTAAAGTCCGAGATTTAAAGTTCGGAGGGTTCATTCCTTTTGTGATGTAAGAATGCACTAAGAAAAGAATTTCCGAAATTCGCCCCAGTGAAATTACTGTTGAAATTTGTATAGAAAAAACTCTACGCAGACGAAGTCGCGGGCGCTCCACTAGTCAGGAAATCAAATAGAAGAACCTAAGTCATCGACATAGCTCTTGGAATGGCAATGGGCAAGCCATGTAGCTCGCAGAGCCGAAACCCGCTGGGAAGTAACGGTTTTCGAGTGGCGACCCCGCCCAGACGCAGTCAACGCAGTTTAGGACATCTCCTCACTTGATAGACTGATCGCAGGCATGAAGATGGAGATGGAGGCGCCAGAAACCTTATTGTCGAGGCATTCTATAGGGAAGGCCTATTTCCAGCGGTGAACTTCATCGACTGAATATTAGATGTATTTAGTGGGGGAGTTGGCCTTACCTGGGTGTTCTAGTGGGGGAGTTGGCCTTACCTGGGTGTTCTAGTGGGGGAGTTGGCCTTACCTGGGTGTTCTACCGACGACCGTGCGCGACCTCCCGCGTGTTGCTGACGTCCGCACAGGAGTCGAGCGCGCTATTACCTGGGTGTTCTAGTGGGGGAGTTGGCCTTACCTGGGTGTTCTAGTGGGGGAGTTGGCCGGGCCGCCTCCGATCAGCGTGAGGTCTTCACAAGACTGGCCCATCTGCATGGCGGAGTGCACCTCCCGCTCGTGCGCGACCTCCCGCGTGTTGCTGACGTCCGCGCACTCCTCCAGGCGGAGCTGGCTCACGCGCGGCGCCATGCGGGGGCCCCACGAGTTCTGGAACACATACCGTTATCTACACTCAACCCGGGTAACATTGCACAATTTGTTGTTTTTTAACCGTCTTAAAAAAAAAAAAAAAGGAAGAGGTAAAAGGTCAAGTCGTGTGTATTTTTATTGTTTTTTATTTTTTTTAGTTTACTCGATTGGATTCTGTATTGGTGTGTGAACTGTCCAGCATTATTTATTTATTTTATTTTTTCATCTGCTTTTTGAGATTATTCGGAAGCGCAAATCAATCCATAGACGCGTTTTTGCTCCTCAACCATTTACCACGTTATTCCCATTGACAATGCCCGGAAAACCCTGTAGATACATACACATACTACACACACACTATGCACATACACATACACACACACACTATGATGTACCTTACGAGTTTTGTACGCATTGAACTCATACATATTCACGAACAAAGAGACAACTAATTAGGTATGAAGCAGGAATCGAACCTTTGACCCCTTCTTCTCATTCAAATAATGAGACAAGGCACAACTGAAGACATTTGCATTTTAAATCAATGGGTTCACCTAAGAAGCCAATTGTCGTGTCTTTACGACAAAAATACAATTTAGATCTGCTTTCCAGCTGCGAAGTTAGATATCGCAAATAGTTATTTCGCGTTAAAAGCAAATTTATGAGTTTTAATAAAATAGATTCTTTAATAATAATGACTGCATTGAAATCTAAAGTGTAGCATGGATATGGGTACCATTTACATTATCGTTGCCATTCCACATGGAAAAAAAGCGGCCAAGTGCGAGTCGGACTCGCCCATGAAGGGTTCCGTAGCAGCAAGTAACATAATATAAAAGTTAGATAGAGATAGATAGATAACACTTTATTGCACACCAAAATAATAAAAATAACAAAAAAAAAAAAAAAAAAAAAAAGGGACATATGGGGGGGGGGGGGGTTAAATAATAAAAGTTATTGGATGGATTACGATTTATGACGTATTAAAAAAAAAAACTTACTAGATCTCGTTCAAAACAATTTTGGTTGGATGTTTACATGGTAATGTACATCATATTTTTTTTTTAGTTTTATTATTCTCTTATTTTAGAAGTTATGGGGGGGGGGTCACACTTTTTACCACTTTGGAAGTGTCTCTCGCGCAAACTATTCAGTTTAGAAAAAAATGATATTAGAAACCTCAACATCATTTTTGAAGACCTATCCATAAATACCCCACACGTATGGGTTTGATGTTTCTTTTTTCTTTTTGAGTTTCAGTTCTAAGTATGGGGAACCCCAAAAATAAAAAAGCGGCCAAGTGCGAGTCGGACTCGCCCATGAAGGGTTCCGTAGCAGCAAGTAACATAATATAAAAGTTCTTGGATGGATTACGATTAATGACGTATTAAAAAAAAACTACTAACTAGATCTCGTTCAAACCAATTTTGAGTGAAAGTTTACATGGTAATGAACATCATATATTTTTTTTAGTTTTATCATTCTCTTATTTTAGAAGTTACGGGGGGGGGGCACTTTTTACTACTTTGGAAGTTTCTCTCGCGCAAACTAATAAGTTTAGAAGAAAAAAAAATTAGAAACCTCAACATCATTTTTGAAGACCTATCTATAGATACAACATACCTAGGTGTGTTGTATTTATAGATAGGTCTACAGACAGTGTCATGTAAAAGTCCACAACTTTCATAAGGATAAAGAGGAGAGCCCCTCAAGACCTCATCTAGTATCTAAAAGAATATGTACTGAATTAGAGTCGTGGATATGCCACTGGGCGTATACCATTCATGTCAAGCACGAAAGAAGCACAAAACTCTTGCCCGGAAAGGCAGATTACAAGAAATAAGTCATTTTAAAACAAGTTTCTCTTACGTAATCTTCTTCTTTTCGTATGAGGTAGTGCTGGCCTCTGGTGTCAGAGTTTGTCAAGCCGCCCGAGGGCCTCTGACATGGCTTATCGACTGCTATTAATCAATAACAGCCGGGACCGACAGCTTAACGTGCCCTCCGAAGCACAGAGCGATGAAAATAACGTAACTTTGGGGGGCCATGTTGCTCGCGTCCGTAGATTTACCCTTGAATTCTACACGTGTCCCCTGGGTGGTGCTAAAGGAGCAACTAATCTGGTGGTAGGCTTCGGCCGCGGCTTGTCACCACCCTTCAGACTAAACCGTGGTGCCAAGCGATTCGTCGTGTTCCATCATGATGTCTGAAGTAGCCACAAGATGCCAGTGGGAAGTTGTGGACAGCTGTAAGTTTGTTATGTGGACCGTTTTTGACTTCGTGACTTTTACTCTGCCGGGCACCTTGTATCGGAGACTAGCGGGATCCGAAGCACAGTTTTCTGTTGGCTGACCGCAGGTTGTAGGGGGCCCAATTAGCGAGCTAGCCACTCGTGAAAGGCTGCCCCGCCGCCTCGCGAAAAATCCCGAAGTGTTCCATCGTGCCGTTTGGCGACCGGACGAGAGGACCCGATGGCCACTTTCGGGGGGGTTCGGGCGTCCCCGCAGTCTCCGTGCAAGTTTCCCTATGGCTCTGTATCTGTTGCTGGTCTGCAGGGCCTGTACCATACTCCTCGTCTACATTTTCTCACCATACTTACCCAAATCCCAAATATGAAAGTTACAAATAAAAAGAGCAAGTTTAAACAACAGTTGCACGTCCTCTCTCTTAATGTGCACCTCGATAATATCAGAGGCCTGCACTCAAATCTCGATGCAGTCCACCACCACCTTGAGACTGATAAACCGCACTTGCTCTTCTTAACGGAGACTAAAATCGACACCCCTGCTGACTCAGCATACCTGCTCTACCCCGGCTACACTCTAGAGCATCATTTCAAACCTTATGCAGGGGTATGCGTGTATGTTGATAATAATTTCTGTTACAAGCGTCTCCGGAGCTTAGAAGATCCTAACTATTCTGTACTCTGGATTTTGTTGGACACGGGCTTGGAGCAGTTACTCTACGCCTGTGTTTATCATTCCCATAGTGGAGATAGGGATACATCTCTTCTCCTTCAGCACCTGAGTGATTCAATTGATATAGCGCAGCAAACTTATCCTCGTGCACAAGTCACGCTTGTTGGTGACTTTAATGCCCACCATCAAGAGTGGTTGCACTCTGTTATGACCGACCATGCTGGTAGAGAAACTAAGAAACTTGCAGACACTTATAATCTTACTCTTATGTCTGACGAACCAACGAGGATACCCGATGTGCTTGGCCACACGCCTAATTGCCTTGACCTTGTTCTCACCACTGATCCCGACAGGTGCCATGTCTCTGTGGTTTCTCCTCTTGGCACTTCTGATCACTGCCTTGTTAAATCAGTGTCCACTTTTTCTCCGCCTGACACAAGTAAAAAAGAAAGTAGAAGAGTGTGGCGTTTTAAAATGGCAAAGTGGGAGGAGATGAGGCACTTCTTTGCGAGTTATCCTTGGCGCCAATCTTGCTTCTCTTCTTCTAATCCAACTTACTGTGCTAAAGCCATTGCAGAGGTTGTACGTCAAGGTATGGAGTATTTCATTCCTTACTCGGACATATCTTCGGATAATAGAACATCGCCCTGGTACACCCCTTGCTGCGCTGATGCTAAGAAAAATGTGGAGACTAAGTACAAGGCTTGGGCTCATGCTAGAGCACAGAAATCTCATGATATTGGTGGAAAAAAGAAAGAGTTCAACGCTGCTACCAAGCACTATAAAAGAACTCTGCGTTTAGCCCGTTTCGAGCGCATCAGCCATTTTGGAGACAATCTCTCTTCGCACCCAGCGGGCAGCAAGGCGTTTTGGTCGCTGGCAAAGTCAATTGAAAACAACTTCTGTCGCTCGTCTTTGCCTCCACTTTTGAACCTGACGGGTCTCTTGCTCATTCAGCTAAGGAAAAAGCGAATCTCTTCGGCTCTCTGTTTGCTGGAAACTCACATCTGGATTCGGCAAACCAAACACCACCTTTTTTACCTAACTGTGGCTCTCAAATGTCAAAAATTGCTTTTCACCAGAAAAAGGTATTGAAGATTCTCCGAACTTTGGACATTAACAAAGCCAGTGGACCTGACGGTATTCCTGCCGTCGTACTCAAACAGTGTGCACCTGAGTTGTCACCCATTCTCACTCGCCTCTATCGTCTCTCTTTTGAGTCGGGGATTGTGCCTGATGAGTGGAGGCAGGCTAACGTGCAGCCAGTCCCGAAAAAAGGTAGTCGAGCCGACCCCAGTAACTACAGACCAATAGCCATCACCTCCATATTCTGCAAAGTTATGGAGCGTGTCATTAATACTAGGCTGCTTGACTATCTAGAAGATAATGATCTCCTCAGTGACCGGCAGTATGGCTTTCGCCGAAACCGGTCCACTGGGGATCTTCTAGTTTACGTCACGCATTACTGGGGTGAGGCATTGGATCGCCGTGGAGAAGCCCTTGCTGTATCTCTAGACATTTCCAAAGCTTTCGACAGGGTCTGGCACGCAAGCCTTCTTTCCAAACTTCCGACATTTGGGCTACCTCCTGAAATGTGCAGCTGGATAGCTGATTTCCTTAAAAATAGATCCATACGTGTTGTCATTGATGGCAGTGCGTCTGACCTCATGGAAATCAATGCTGGCGTTCCGCAGGGAAGTGTACTCTCTGCAACTTTATTTCTTCTGCATATCAATGACCTGCTCTTACCAGGCATCGTCGGGTATGCTGATGATAGTACTGTTGTTGCTAGGTACTTTTCTAGTCCAAGAACGTCCGGTGCTGAGCTAGTAGACCTGAGGGGTGATATGGTTAGGCAGACGAGCGAGTCTCTTGGAGCGGTTTCTAGTTGGGGTGAGGCTAATCTGGTCTCGTTTAATGCAACCAAAACCCAGGCGTGTGTTTTTTCGGCAAAAAAGAGTTCGGTTGATCTTGCCCCACTATTCCGAGGTGTATCGGTGCCGTACAGTGACCATATCCAATTACTCGGCATGCAAATTTCTTCCAACCTCAACTTCGGTCTCTCTATTGAGTCTAAGGCAAAATCTGCGGCCAGAAAGCTTGGTATTCTGTCTAAGGTAAGATACTACTTCTCGCCCCAGCAGTTACTTACGCTGTACCAAGCTCAAGTGAGGTCATGCATGGAATATTGCAGCCACCTATGGGATGGTTCCGCAAAATATCAGCTTGCTGCTTTGGACTCAATAGAGCGCCGTGCCATAAAACTAATTAATGACGAGGCACTGGTTGCGAAAAGGTTACAAAGCTTAGAGCATCGTCGAAGAGTTGCGTGTTTGTGTATTTTCTACCGCATACATTTCGGTGAGTGTGCTCAGGAGCTGCACGATTTGATCCCCTCGTCTCCATTCCGCCACCTGACGACCAGACGTGGAGAGGCGTTTCACCCTTTTGTTGTTGACATACCACCGTCGCGTACAAACCGTTTCTCAAACTCTTTCATCATGCGAACATCAAAGGCCTGGAACTCTCTTCCGGCTTCTTTGTTCCCTTTATCATACAACTTGGGCGTCTTCAAACGAAGAGTTAATAGGCATCTTCTAGGCGAGCGTGCTTAAATAGGCCTCATCGTCACTTCCCATCAGGTGAGATGTAGCCAAACGCAAGCCTATTTTAGGTAAAAAAAAAAAAAAAAAAAAAAAGTAATGATCATCATCATCAGCCTAAAGTCCACTGCTGGACATAGCTCTCCCTCATAGATTGCCGCGACGAACGGTCCGGATCCGACTCCATCCACTGCCTTCCTGCGACCTATAATGTCATTGGTCCATCGAAAGGGGGCTTTCCCCTTTTGCATTGTCCTGCTTGTGGTCGCCACTCGAGAACCTTTCTTCCCCAACAGCTATCAGCTCTGCGAGCTATATGGCCTGCCCATTGCCACTTCGACCACAGAATAAATAATAGTGCTTCAACTTGCTAATTCTGAAAGCTATGTCAGTGATCTTGGTCCTTCTAGGGATCTCACATCTCACACATAATGTGAATAGACACTGATTAGATTTTGTATGAATTATTGAATACTAATTAAATAAAAATAAATACTTCTCCAGTAATATAAGTAATGAAATTACCTACTGAATAGTATACAAATTTACGCTTAATATTTTCTCTAATCGAAGGAAGGACCTAAAAAGCGTTTTAGGTTTTTACCCATTGCATTTAAAAAAAAAAATCTATCTAGAAAAGTTCCGCCAGTCGTGTTTCTTGTCTATGATTTATTTAGATTACATCCTCCAGTAATTACTGTATTAACATCAAGTTTGTAACCTTTACTGTTACTGAGTGGGTGAGTATGTAACGCAACGACTCCAAAATGTTAACAGGTTTTAGGGTTCCGTAGTCAAAGACAAGGAACCCTTATGGATTCGTCATGTCTGTCTGTCCGTGTATGTCACAGCCTTTTTTCCGAAACTATAAGAGCTATACTGTTGAAACTTGGTACGTAGATGTATTCTGTGAACCGCATTAAGATTTTTACACAAAAATGGAAAAAAAAAAAAAAAATTGGGGTTCCCCATACTTACTTAGACCTGAAACTCAATTTTTTTTTTTTCATCAAACCTTTACGCCGACGGTTTGTTCTAGCTGATGGTGACTTACAGTGACGTTCCCCGGCGGCGTGAGAGGGCTGAAGCTGCCGCTGTAGCGCCGCGTGCGCGACGCCGACGGGTTGTTAGAGAACATGCTGAAGAACGAGGTCCTGGAACAACGTGCTGATGATCAATTTAACATACTTTTTAACCCCCGACGCAAAAACGACCTGGTGTTATAAGTTCGACGTGTCCGTGTGTGTGTGTGTAGCTCCCGAACAGATGAACCGATTTCTTTCTTTCTTTTTTTGTTAGGAATGTGAATTTGTCGGGAGTGTTCTTAGCTATGTTTGATCAAAATCGGTTCAGCCGTTTCATTGCGTTGAGCGTTTTTTTAATTTTTACGAAATTAATTACTTTTAATTTAAAAAACCGATAGGAGTGGCGTTTGAGGGAGGAGGCTTATACTCAGCAGTGGGCTATTATTTAAGCTGCCAATGATGATGATATATCTAGCGTTTGTTGACTATTACAACACATTCGATAGCATCACTCACTCTTCCAAATTCATAGCCACGAAAATACGAAATACAAATCTCTGGTCCATACTTTAAAATAAAAAAATGAGTCAAACAGGGCGACTCTTTATCCCCAGAGCTTTGCACAAGCACACTTGAAGAGGTTTTTATAAATCTTGCGATAGGCTTCGCCGACGACATTGCCCTCTTCGCCACAACAGCCCTCGTACTACAGTCTATGCTCGAAAACCTCAGCAATGCAAGCCGTGAAGTTGGATTAAGGATGAACATGTCAACGACCAAAGTAATGACTAACAGCACTGCCTATCGCATATATGTGAATGGTGAAGCTATTCAATATGTCCGTCCGTGAATACCTTGTCTCCCTCCAGAGGGGCAGGCAGGCGCCAGACGCACTGAGAATGCCTGGAGGAGCTATTGTTCGTGAAGGAGATCATGAAGGGTAACATTCAAATTGGATCTCGCAGCATCTCTGGAGTGAATGCGTTTACTCTTTCCTTTAAATTCTACTAGGTACCTATATTGTATTTTGTTTTTATATATTTACACGTTTATTTTATATTATTTTATTGTATTTTTATTGTAACTTCACCTCCTCTCACGTTCTTTACAATCCTGTCCATCCAAAGGTTGCCTGGAAGAGATCGCTCTTAGCGATAAGGCCGCCCATTGTATCACCGTGAACTAGTTTGTAAGTTAATATAAGTATGTTGTTATTTTATTATTTTAAGGTGAGTACAATAAAGAGTTTTCTATCTATTTTCTATCTATCTATCTACCAATAGTACTGGGGGGTTAGTACGAGAATTTGACAGTATTCGAAACTATATGAAGTTTCATTTCCTTCCATACATTTACTTGCAGCGCCCCAAGCGGAAACGAGGAGAAAACTAAGGACGCTGTCAGAAAATGTATTGAAGGAAACGAAACTTCATATAGTTTCGAATACTATCAAATTCTCGTACTAAGGGTAAGCGCAAAACTCATGGACATGTGCATCCTTCCCGTTCTTACATAAGGCTCACAAACTTGGTCTTCGAACAATATCCAAAAATCCAAACTCAAGGTTTGCATGGCAAATCTTGCACATTGATGCCATGAAGCTCAGTATTCTTGCAGTATTTATTTTAATAAATAATCGCGTCCGAAACGCCAAACTGCGCTCTAAAATAAAAATTGACGATGTAG
Organism: Operophtera brumata; assembly: GCA_932527175.1. NCBI lineage: Eukaryota > Metazoa > Arthropoda > Insecta > Lepidoptera > Geometridae > Operophtera > Operophtera brumata. Next base: position 22,865,203 of record OW052235.1, read on the forward strand.
AGAAAGCCGTTAATCAGAAGTGGGATTGGGCCACGTTTGTTGCATGCCCATCGAGCTGTGGGCCACAATGTCAGTGGAGCCCTGATATGGCACCGCGGCAGACCACGCAGGAGGTGCCGGAACGAACAGGACGCCTATGAGACGGACTCGCAATCGCTAGCACAAGATCGAAACTACTGGCGAAAGTGGGGGGAGGCCTTTGCCCAACAATGGGACAGCACCGGCTAATTGTACTAGTATTACTATAGTATACAAAAACTTTGTTCACTAGCGAGCGCTATTCTGACAATTTCTAACTTACCAGGGCTGTTATTTCCTATGACCATAACAGATTATTTGCCAATAACGTGTAACGTCACAATGTATTCTGAACAATGATTCCACGCAGATATCGTAACGAGCCCGCGTTATGTCACGTTTGATCATAGCGAATAATGAGGCTGAAGTTTAATGAGTTAGAGAATGACAGAATATGGCGTCGGACAGCGCCTTAGTTAATTAAACAAACAATATTGTGGTAGGCTGATATTGAATGAAAAAAACAATAATACAATTTGACTCATGTTGACTGTGCTCTATTTAAATAACATTTAATTTTGTGATATCAACAACCGAACAGTGAATAATTGTTGAAAATCTAGCTTCCATTAAATCATATATCAACAGCCTTTAGACCTCCACTACTGGACGAGGCCTCCCCCTTAGAACACAATGGCGGGGTTCGCCATAATCACCACACTTGGCAGACGGATTGGTGATTGCCTTATTGGTCTCAGGTGTATCAGAGATGGCTTTACAACATCTACAGCAGGAGACGGAGGGGTCTATTTTTAGGACCTACACACAAAACAGCACTGATAGTTACTAGCAATGTAACATATATTATGCGTAATCTGGACTTGTCTCTGGCTACCCCTAAGTAGGATCTGAAGCTAGGAGAGAACTTGTCAATGATTGGGTTCAAGATATATCAAGCGTAGTGTGTGCTGCCTTATGAACTTTTGCTGATTCTCTCTATCATCTTACTTTTGACTGCCTACCTAAGTAAGGCTTTTATTTTAGTTTTACTTTTTTCCTTGAATCAGCTTCCACTTGTTCTCGAGGCACCACACAGGCGCTCCCCACCTAGTAGTAAGAAGGATCATCAAAAGAAAAACAGACCGTGTTTGTTGCCTGATTCTTCTAGGTCTGGTTGCGTTGGAACAAGAGTAAATGTAAATTTATTTTTTAAGACGATTCAAAATGATCCTTGTGATTTCACTGAATAAAATACTTTTGACTTTGACTTTGACTTTGAATATGTCCAATCTCCGTATGTATTTAGGCTTTTTTGAAACAAAGTTATGGCTATGGAGAGAGCTATGCTCGGAGTTTCACAATGTGATATGAAATGAGGAGATCCATAGACAACCGTTGAGGATCAAAGGTTTTCGATGAACAACCATGAACCAGGCGATGCAGTGCAGCTGAAGGCTCACTCTAGTTGGACTAACATTTTAAATGTTGCAGGAAGACGGAGGATGGAGGCGGCTTAAGACTGTACATCATGGCATTATTGTTTGGGGACAATATCTAGCCAGCCGTGGACTTCTACAGACTGATGATAAAAAGAAGGCATGTGCCAAATATGTTTGCACTTGCCTCTGACCACCGATAGATCTGAGTAAGATAGATGTGTGCACTGCGTCCGAAGATGTTCATATCGGGGATCAATGTTGATACCTTTTTTATTTTAAGTTTTGCTATATTCAGGGTTTGAAAGAATATCAATGATAATTATCAAGATAAATATAGTTTCCTGCTATTTATGAAACTTCTCTTATCTTGATTACTATCATTGATCCTTTCGCACCCTGCTATTTAGGTAAAGTTTCATAAATTGCAGGATTTTTAGGAGGAATGGATAATTATCAATGATAATGATAACGTTAAAGAACTCCGTTTTCCGCATTCAAACTCTATGTTTGGTCTATTGTGGGTGAATTATCAAGAGAAATATAGTTTTAAAAATAGCAGGGTTTAAAAGGTTAAGAAACCTACAATTTGCTGTAAAATCAGTATTGGTTAGTGAAAATAGCAATGAAATGTTAGTCCAGCTGAAATAAGATTTCAAAGCTATAGTCTGCATGCATTTGAGGTAACTTGTGTATATTCCAAGTACTGCCCAACTATACATCTAGTGTATATTCCAAGTACTGCCCAACTATACATCTAGTGTATATTCCAAGTACTGCCCAACTATACATCTAGTGTATATTCCAAGTACTGCCCAACTATACATCTAGTGTATATTCCAAGTACTGCCCAACTATACATCTAGTGTATATTCCAAGTACTGCCCAACTATACATCTAGTGTATATTCCAAGTACTGCCCAACTATAAATCTAGTGTATATTCCAAGTACTGCCCAACTATAAATCTAGTGTATATTCCAAGTACTGCCCAACTATAAATCTAGTGTATATTCCAAGTACTGCCCAACTATTAGCTGAAAATTTAGCAACTAAAGTCTGATTCTGATGTCAATACAACATGATCTGATGATAGGGTTACAGTGTTCAAATAGAACTCTTCACTATTAAATTGATACAGTTTTAATAGCATATTTTTACTGATCAAAATTGATCAGATTCAAACGAAATAATGTAACATTTAAATTCTCTTTTCTTTGACAGCACCTTTACTTTATCTAACTCAAAGTGACACCTTGTGTTGGTATTATCAGTATTAATATGCATATCATTTTCAAAAATAAGTGCAGCTACTAAATTATTGTCAAATAGGTAGTAGGTATTATGTACTGAAGCACACAATCAGTGTTTGGATGTTTTGATAGTAACAAAATGATAATTTGTCTGTAACTTGGCACTTGATGGTATTAGATTACATCCTTGAAACTGCAATTATCTTGGCCTTGATTTAGTCATTTGGCTTGTTTTTGTCTTTCTTTTTGTATAATCTGATCTGATAGAAGAAATCAGCAATTGGTAGAACACACAAAATTACAGACTGCTTCTTCATGACTGCAGTGCATTACAAAACACTGCAACATTACACTGAAAATGAAACCATGCTTCCTGCCAAACAAGTCCTCTAGCTAATCGAATATTATCCGGTACAAGAACAGCTCTAAATACGGGCACGAAACCTAGACGACTTCACCAGCTGTCAAAAATAGTCAAGCAGCTTAGCAACAACCTTTATCGGAGCCCGCAGTAGGCGTAACTAAACATCGCACTATACCTGGGCGCGGCGTTCGATGTGGGCGATGTCATGGACGTGCAAGACACCTCATTGATCAAAGGTGCGCTGCTGGACCTCTTCAGTAAGTTAGGAGCATCTACATCCATTATCTTAGAGCCACCATTCGTTCACTGACGTACTAAGTCTAGGCATCGGGTTCGCCGACACGATTAGCCTTTACGGTTTATGTAACACTGCAAGTGCAATAACACACAAACAAACGGACAAATTACGCTACTGTTAAGACTATATCCATGTTAATTATTGCGTGTAAATCAAAGATAAATACACGAATTCTTTATAAAAAAAACCTAGACGAAACGATAGGAATCGTAGGCACAAACACACTCCTCAACTCAACAAACGATCTGTCAAATCAAATCTTTTTTTTTTTCATTCGCGTTTTCGTGCAGGTTATTAACGCTTTTAAATCGCCGCCGTTTTGAAGGATATAAATAATGCGTTCAGAAAAATAATTTCGAGCTGACCATTAACGAATACCCGGTACGGAGGCCTGCGTTGCTCGATGTCGAATACAGACCGTTCAGCGAAGATACTGCGTTATACTCTAAGTCTGTGTCTTTGCCATGGACTTAAAGTCCATGGTAGACACTCATGGAGTAGGCGGCCCAGAGGGGCAAGTCCGAGTTTACACACACCATCGTAACGACGAGCGTACGTGTTTTGCGTAGTAACTAGCCATTAATCTATGACGTTTTTGGCACAGATTAATTGCTAGTTATTAGGTTATACCATGGACTTAGTATACAAGAGGACTGAGCGCTGGCAGCTGAAAAACGAGCCGAGCAAGATATGAACTATAGAGTTAGTGTGTCTACTTCTAATACGGTGACCATAAAATAAAGTCATGAGTCAGGAGACTTTTTCCATAGACTCTTATGAACGTGGAGTGAAACAAAAGTTATTTAAATCAAATTATTTATCACAGTTATTTATGCAGCCAGATTCATACTGGAGGCTTGGTAAGTGATCAGTATCACGAATCGATAACTCTTTTTGTTAATTTCGTAAAATTAAATGTTGACCTCCCTTAAATATGACTCGGGACTGGTGGCTACCCTCGAAAACAGTTTCAATCCCAATCCAATCCCAATCCCAATCCAGTTTTCACAAAATTTTGCACTCTTGAACAAAATCGAGATTGAAATTGAAATCGAGTATGCGACCGACTTCTTGTGATGATTCCTGAAAGAACAACATGAAGTAGGTGTGGCTACACACAACGCAATAAAACTACCATTCATAACATTTGAAAATAACTTGCTTAATCCTTATCATTTCACCTAATTATTACTTATTTTCCCAAATGTCTTGGATTCGATTATAGTGGTTTAGTTCCTTAAAATTCCACCAGGTTCGCATCCAATCGTGTGGCAGGATTGGATTCAAGAGTACCAAATGGCACGATTTGACAGCAAATCCAAAATTAGGATTGCGATCGAGTGTCAAGGGTAGCCACCATGGGCTTGCGTTTGTAGGAAACACGTTTTTTTTCTAATATCACAGAAAGTGTATTTACCTTACCTATACAATGGTCATGGTCACCCTTGCTATCGTAAAGCTATCATTTCAAGTGTTAGAAAGGGACAAACTGACTCTATTCTACCTATCTCTCATGGCTCGTCTTTCCTCTATCTATGACGGTAATCTAAATTGAGTCTTAAACTAATCACATAAGGTCTTGTTTCGGTATTATAATTATTTAGAGCGCTCAGTCCTTTTGTATACTAAGTCCATGGGTTATACACGTACGATCGTCGTTACGTTCGTCGTTACGATGGTGTTTGCATAACTCCGACTAGGGCCTCCGAGCATGGACTGTTTTGTATACTAAGTCCATGGCCCAGAGACGACCGCAGACGCAAGAAGCTTGAATTTCAGACGGCAGATAATGCGTAGTATCCTAATTGCAAGTTGTCAGAGGGGCAAGTCCGAGTTTACACACACCATCGTAACGGCGAGTGTACGTGTATTGCGTAGTAACTAGCCATTAATCTGTGACGATTTGGCACAGATTAATAGCTAGTTATTATGTTATACACGTACGATCGTGTTACGTTCACCGTTACGATGGTGTTTGCAAAACTCAGACTCACTCCTCAGATTAAGAACAGATTCATGGGGCAGATGCATAGATATAAAAACAGTAGTACTACGTTACGTAGTTTTCTCGGGTAGTTTTTGCATAAGCTTTAGTTCTTAATCCGAGGTTTGTACACAAACTTTAGCAAAATTACTTGGGAAAACTTATTTTGTGATCTTACAAAACCTGATGCCAAATGCACCTAAGAAGAAGGTAACGTTGACTACCAATCAATCCATTTTAAATTATGAAATGCAAACCATTGTAAAATAAAAATAAAATTGTGCAAATGTATTATGTAAAACCTTGTAATAAATGTGACAATGTTTCAGCGCAGCTGTGAAATATTTTATTGGCGCGTATTTAGGCGCCGCACTTTACTGCGAATGGTTGATTTACATGGTGCAGCCGTTGTTCTGGCCCAAGCTGATGAAATGCCTGGATGAAGAAGCATGCACCAGAATACTATTCATAGCGGACCCTCAAATTCAGGGGGATCTTGCCGTATCTGCTCCGCTGAACTATCTCTACGAATGGGATAGTGACCGGTAAGTCACAAACTTTCAAGAGAAGTTTGCTTTGGAACATGGGAGTACAAATTAAGGGTGGCTGAGGGTTGGATTGAGAAGGGGTGAGCTTCCCCGGTTGTGGTGTCGATAAGGAAACTGAGGAAATAAAATTTCAGACTTAATATCTTAAAAACGGTAAGTGGTATGGAAAAATGCATTTAACATTAACTGATGGATACGAAAAAGCTACAAGAAAAAAGTTTTTTCTCAGTGCCCCCTTACTCTGACCCAAACCACGTCTGTCATCTAGGGAAGCCCCTAGATGACATTTCGTTCACACCTCAGATGAGAACCTGGATAAAAATATCTTTTAAATGACGTTGGGCATTTTTTCCATCCTCTTCTTGTCCTGCCTCTAAATCGGAGATGTGGAGGGTTACACTACTGCTGATGGATATTAGCCAAACTAAAGGTGGCGGTTACAATGTACATAGACAATTTAGCTCCAAAAATCAATTGCACAGCTAAACTGCTATGCTAACTTCAACCTGGTCAAGATTCAGTAGCAGAACTGTAAGTAGCACCTTTGGGACTTTGCTCCATCCCTACCCAAAGTGCCCCCTTATTTAAAGCATTATCTAAATGTTTCCAAATTCCATTTTGCATTTACATTTTGTAATTCCTTCAATATTGTTTTCAAAAGCTTTTATTTAATGTTTATTTGTTAGTATGTTTAACCAGTTCCTGTTATCCACTACAATTTATTGATGACAGCGATGGAGGACAACACATTTTAATTTTTCACCAAAAACATGCATGCAATTTTTAAAGGACATACCTAAATTTTTTAATTCTAACATCATTGAATACCTGCTATTTTATTTTATTTATCTACTAATTGATTTAATGTTTCTAATAAATCTATTTTGCATAAAATTTAAAATCTTATTTGGTCTTTAAATAAATGAAGAACATTATGAAATTCCAGGTATGTAAAATCCACCTTCAATGTAGTAGCCGGCCACTTCAAGCCAGATGTGCTGGTGTATTTGGGAGACCTGATGGATGAAGGGTCTATAGCCACAATGGTTCAATTCCATGAATATGCCAAGAGACTATTCAGTATATTTCAACTAGACTATCCTTTTGTGGTAAGACCTTACTACTTATTCTCTACTATCTTGAATATGTCATAATAACATGCTTACAAATGCCTACCACTATATAATTTATTTATCACTCATGTAGCTATAAAAGATGGAGAGTATCAAATGCTCAAAAACATCATATTCCCACACATACCTAACTTTGATGACATATCTTTTGCGCTCATGTTAATGTTACGCCATTTTTAGAGCCTGTTAACGCCATCTGTTGACGAATAGTGGCGCTATAGGAAATGTACTTGTTAGCGCCATCTGTTGACGAGTCGACGTAGAATTGCTAAATCTATCTGTTGTTAGAGCAGGACGCATGTATCATCTGACCTTTGGTTGTTTCGAGATATTTCTACTTATGCTTGTTAGTACTGGAATGTTTAAGATGTTGAGTTTGAAATATAAACAGATTTCGCTCGAAGAGGATCAGTCATAAATTGGCCACCACCGGTGCGAATAAATCAAGTGACTTGAGAGTGATAAATGTGAACAGTGTATCTAGTAAAGTACAGTCTTGATATAGAGTTTATTAGTATTTTCTAAAAACTTTATTTAAAGTGTAATTTTGGTAACCAGTGTTCAGTGTGAGCATTTTATCCCAAACCCTAGCTTGTAACATAGATTGCACTTCTGCTAATTCTATTACATCTCTTAACAGCAAATCTGGCTACCAGGTGACAATGATATAGGAGGAGAAAATGAGCCAATCAAGAGAGACAAAATATCTGAATTCGAGAAGGTATTTGAGCAGCCGTCCGTGATCACACACCGTAACATATCATTCTACAAAGTGAATGGAATCACACATGACTACCCCAAAGAGTTAGATGTGGATGGAGACTACAAGATAGTTGTATCGCATTATCCTGTGACGAGAGAGCCTTTGTTTGGGCATCAGGTAATATGTTTTTTTTTATCCTAGATCTACTCAAAATCTCAAGAGTCAAAATTTGTCTATTGGTAAGCCTTACCAATAGACAAATTATGACTCATGACAATGTCCAAACACATCCTACCTACGACGACCTCTGTGGCGCGGCGGGCGAACGTTCGGCTGCGCCGCAGGAGGTTGTGGGTTCGATTTTCGCCTCGGAACAAATATTTGTGCGATCTGCAGATATTTGTTCAGGGTGTTTGGTATTTTCTATATGTTATCTATGTAATATATTGTATTAAGTATATCAGTTGTTTAGTACCCATAACACAAGCTCTGCTAAGCTTGGGGCTAGATATAGTTGTGAGAACTGTCCAGCATTTTTTTGAAAAATCCTGATCTCAAAGTATATAAGTACTTTGTACAGAAGGTTGTCTCAGTACAACATTTTATAATTGACTCTTAATTGAGTGTTCACCCGTTTCTCACGACCAATGAAGCCTAGTGGGAGATTATAAATACACATATGGTTTACTATATTTTTAACCCCCGACGCAAAAACCACGGGGTGTTATAAGTTTGACGTGGAGCTACGATGCCACAGACAGACGTCTGTGGCATCGTAGCTCCCGAACGGATGAACCGATTTTGATTTTGTTTTTTTTGTTTGAAAGGTGAATTAGTCGGGAGTGTTCTTAGCTATGTTTGATCAAAACCGGTTCAGCCGTTTCATTGCGTTGAGGGTTTTTTAATTTTTACAAAATTAATTACTTGTGATTAACAAACAGGATCTCTTGCTTCCAGGTTAACAACGAAATCCATCCAGATATCTACTTCTGCGCTCACGAGCACGAGTCGAAGTACGTGATGCAGGACCCCCAGCTCGCGCACCGCGTCACGCACTGGCTGAAGGACAACGGCGAGGTGCTGAGGGTGCCCGCCGGCGGAGACACGCTCTACGAGGTGTACGTGCCCACGTGCTCCTATAGGATGGGCACACAACATATTGGATACGGTGCAGCTGTGTTAGGTAGGCCATTTTACCTACCCACAGCAGCTCGCGCACCGCGTCACGCACAAGCTGAAGGACAACGGCGAGGTGCTGAGGGTGCCCGCCGGCGGAGACACGCTCTACGAGGTGTACGTGCCCACGTGCTCCTATAGGATGGGCACACAACATATTGGATACGGTGCAGCTGTGTTAGGTAGGCCATTTTACCTACCCACAGCAGCTCGCGCACCGCATCACGCACTGGCTGAAGGACGCAGGCGAGGTGCTGAGTGTGCCCGCCGGAGGAGACACGCTCTACGAGGTGTACGTGCCCACGTGCTCCTATAGGATGGGCACACAACATATTGGATACGGTGCAGCTGTGTTAGGTAGGCCATTTTACCTACCCACAGCAGCTCGCGCACCGCGTCACGCACTGGCTGAAGGACGCAGGCGAGGTGCTGAGGGTGCCCGCCGGCGGAGACACGCTCTACGAGGTGTACGTGCCCACGTGCTCCTATAGGATGGGCACACAACATATTGGATACGGTGCAGCTGTTTTAGGTAGGCCATTTTACCTACCCACAGCAGCTCGCGCACCGCGTCACGCACTGGCTGAAGGACGCAGGCGAGGTGCTGAGGGTGCCCGCCGGAGGAGACACGCTCTACGAGGTGTACGTGCCCACGTGCTCCTATAGGATGGGCACACAACATATTGGATACGGTGCAGCTGTGTTAGGTAGGCCCTTTTACCTACCCTCAGGGCACTTCGCGTCAACTCATTTGCATGGAGATGTGAATTTTCAAAGTCAAAGCCAAAAAGGTTTTTTTTTTGTATACTACTTAATTGACGGAACAAGCTGATGTTAAGCGGTAACCTCTGCCTAATAACAGTGCATTACCTCATAGGTCACGTCCACCTAGGACGCGCCCTATGTGGCATTGCACTGCGCCAGCCACCCTGAGACATAAAGATGAAAAGTCTCATGTGCCTGTAATTTCATTGAAATCACAAGGATCATTTTAAATAGTCTTAAAAAATAAATTTACTCCTGTTCCAACGCGACCAAACCTAGAAGAATCAGGCAACAAACACGGTCGGTTTTTTTTGATGATCCTTACTACTAGTTGGGGAGCGCCTGTGTGGTGCCTCGAGAACAAGTGGAAGCTGATTCAAAGAAAAAAGGAAAACCAACTTAAAAGCCTTACTTAGGTAGGCAGTCAAAAGTAAGATGCTAGAGAGAATCAGCAAAAGTTCATAAGGCAGCACACACTACGCTTGATATACTCATAATAAATTATATGTAGGTACAGACTTTGTAAATTGGAAAATTAGCTGTCGAGGGGCAGAACGACATCAGGCCACGCGGCTTTATAAACTTTTCATAATCTTCTCACTACGGGCGCTGTTCGTTAATGAGGGAACAAGCAGATGGTCCAGCGGAAACCTCTGCCTTTAACAATGTACTACCTCATAGGTCACGTCTACCTAGGACGCGCCCTATGTGGCATTGCACTGAGCCCGCCACCCTGAGACAAAGATGAAGTCATATGTGCCTGTAATTTCACCGGCATCCGAGTTAGCGCCCTTAGTGTTGGCGCGTTGCTCGCGTGTTTATGTATTCAAGAACACCACTTGTGGATAAGTGAGCTAGTAGAGAAGGATAACAAATAGCTAAGTAGGTAAAGTTTTTTCGGTGACACAGATGAGCGCCCCTAGCGGACTTTTTAAGAAACTACAAAAAATACCTTAAAAAAAGTCTTAAAAAAGACTTGCAATACTTGTAATAAGACCTAGCGGTCCATGAACATTTCCCATTTTATAACTTGAAGGACACTGAGTCAGAATGTAGGGTACATTTTCGACGACCTCTGTGGCGCGGCGGACGAACGTTCGCCTGCGACGAAGGAGGTTGCGGGTTCGATTCCCGCCTCGGAACAAATATTTGTACGATCTGCAGAATAGATATTTGTTCAGGGTGTTCTGGGTATTTTCTATGTATAATAAAAAATATCTATCTACGTAATACTTTTCACGAGAAACGGGATATTTACCATGATTTTTGAGTTTTGATTGTCGTTGAGTTGAAATATCAGGACCAATCAAAACTCAAAACTCATGGTAAATATCCCGTTTCTAGTGAAAAGTATAACGTAGATAGATATTTTTTATTATACATAGAAAATACCCAGAATGTAAATAACCATGATAGTTTCAAAAGCTTTATCTTCATAATGTATTGTATTAAGTATATCAGTTATCTAGTACCCATAACACAAGCTCTGCTTAGCTTGGGTACTAGTATAGTATTATTTTATCTGTGGCTTGGGAAACCTAATGTGTGACCTGTCCAGCTATATTTATTTATTTATTCTCACAGCTCTTTGAACCTGCCATCTTTTTGTTTCAGACCACATCACCAGAGAACTTACTTACACCGTCTTCTGGTCGCCGCGTAGGTTCCCATACCTAATTTTTTACGCCGTCATTTTGACGATAGCTATATTATACTGCCTGGTGTTCTGTGCAGCTCAACTACTACGCAAAATGAATAGACTGGTCAGACGCCATGAATCTTGGACCTACGATAAAGTGCCGCTTTTGACCTAAATATCCTATATAAACAAGCAAAATTTCTAGTATATATATAAATATTTTTTATATTTGTAATCACGTTCTCGAAAACGGCTCTAACGATTTAGATGAAATTTGCTATATGGAGTTTTTGAGGGCGAAAAATCTATCTTAGGTCTCGTATCTGGGAAAAACTGTTTTTCCACTAAAAGATTTATTCACGAATCGCTATCTAATCTGTGTCAGTCACAGAATATTCCTCGGCGGAGCGGAAGAATTTGAATTTCGAAAATTCAAATGATAATACTGTGACCGACATTAGAGATTGTAACCCACCGTCCACTCTCCATACACCGGAATAACCTTCGTGCAAAAGCTGAACTTGTTTTAAAACGTAACATTGGCGAAATTGTGGGCTATTCTGCAAAGGCCACTTGTTCAAGAACTGAACTGAACTGAACTGAGATTGTAACCCTTATAGATTACAGATATACATAGATATACATCTATATACCTTATAACATAGACTAACTAAACACAATAGACTGTTAATCTCATACAAGAAAACGTGCATCGATGAATGATTGCCTACAATGACGCTAGATGTCGCTGTTTTGAATCTGCTATAAACGATTAAAATAATTTTTACATGTAGTATTTCGAATAGATCGATAAAACATGTTTTGCGACAATAGTTTCATAATAAAAAAATAAATAAGAAATTTAAATGAATTTGCCAGCGCCATCTAGAAATAGCCTGAAATTTTGCCAGCGCCATCTAGAAATAGCCTAGAATTGACCTTTTTTGAGTCACGTTTTCTTGTATGAGATTAGCAGTCTATTGTGTTTAGTTAGTCTATGCTTATAGATATACATTTTTCTATCATCTAGATACATACATTTCATTCTACAGATTAGTCGGTGGATCTCTACAATCTCTAATGTCCGTTTTCAACCAGTTCAGTTGACACTTACTAAACACGATAAGGGTAGCGATACACTACGCCGAGCGAAGCTCGATCGCAGGTACTACTCATTAAAGGAATTGTTGGAGAATAGCTTAGTTAGATCACTTTCCTTATAAGTTATTTAAAACAATATTTATTTACACTCACAATAGAACAACTAATATATAATTAAAAAAAATCAGATTCATGATTATTAATAATAGGTACCTTAATACTTGCTAATAAATTCTATAATCGTAACAAAGTGCTACTAAGTCACTTCTGTAATCTGAAATGAGGATCGAATGTTCTTGTACAGATCGATCTGTACAAGAACGAAGATCAGCTCTCAGAATTAGCAATGTACCATAAAGGTCGCAAGAAGTCGGTGTATGAAGGCGGCACAAGACCGTTCGTCGTGGCATTGGGTGCGTGCGTGGGGGAGGCCTAAGTCCAGCAGTGGACATACACCTAGTAGTAGTAAGTTCTATAGGCTGATGAGTACAAACTGTAATTACAATAATAATTAATGACACACTGCTTATTTATCTCGCTAGGTGGCGCATTATCACTGGTGTTATTTCGTGGCCAAACAAAGGTGTACAAAAATTAAAAAAAAAAACTGAAACTTTTAGTAAAGAAACATTAAGTCTGGTATGAAACATGCCTCTGTATAGTGCATTTCAGTGTACAAATAAAGGTACACACCGTTTCCCTTCTTAAGAGAAAAAGACAAGACCACTAAATGACAAGCACCAGCGATGGTGGCGCCATCTGAGATTAGTTTTGCCTGTGGCTTCCCATTGATCAACAATTCTCCTTATCTTGCCGAATTAAAATACTTAAACTGAATTCTAATATGGCAACCAGTAGATTTAAAAAAATCTTAGTTCTAATTATTATTAATTATTATAATATAGCCGTTTTGGAATATCATAACAATAATATGATTCAGGTACATAGGTAGACCAAAGCAAAAAGTTTATTTTTATTTTTTATTAGCTGATTGTGGCTATTATATCACTGCGACCAGTTAGGCCTATTGTGATCGCCACTTGTTACATACCGCCCCTGGAGAGGGCGTTTACAGTTCACCGCTAAGACCTACAGCTGCTAGGAACTGTAGGATTTTCTTAGGGGTGATTTCTTTCAGTTCATCCGGGCTGAGGATGTGTTTGCCCAGATGAATGCTGCGTTTGTGCATTAGTGGTCCACACTCACCTAGCAGATGAAGAGGCGTTTCATCCGCCTCATCACAGAATCTGCAGGATTGCGTTTCGCATAACCTTAACTCGAACATGTGCTTGTTAAGGCGACAGTGTCCAGTAAAGGCTCTGACCATAATGCGATGGTTGCTCCTACTCAGCGCTAAGATACGGTTTGTGTTCCGCTTATCGAAGGCTTTAATAAGAGCTTTGGAATGGGTCAAGCCAGTGGACTCAAACCACAGCTTGACCGATTCTTCGAAACAGGAGTTCATCAGGGTTCTTTGAGCCAGGCTTATTGTGACGAATATTGTGGATTTTCGAATTAATTATTATATAATTAAAAATACTGCACTATTGTAAAATACTAATTACACATAAATTAATGGAATTGCATTCTGTATAAAACTACAACTTATTCGTTTTGTCTTTTACTATTAAATAAAGACTGATATTTAAATCTTGATTTATTAGCTTTGTTTTTTCATATCAAATAATGACTGATAATTTTTGATTTTGTAATAAAATAATTTAATTCTGTTAAAACTGTGTTTCAGTTAAATCCTGCCATCCAAGCTTTAAAATGTAAGGGTTCTGGCACCAACCCTCTCCGAATTGTAGTTTTCGAAATACGAGGATAAGGGGGTTGCAAGGGGGCTGAAAATGTGGGTGAACAAGGGGTTTTTTGAATGCCGTACTTTTGACTCATACTTTTTTTTGTTATATAACTTGATATGACGGAACAGGCAGCTGGCCCACTTGGTGTTAAGCGGTATCCTCTGCTTATGAACAATGCATTATCTCATAGGTCACGTCCACCTAGGACGCGGCCTATGCAGCCTTGCTCTGCGCCCGCCACCCTGAGACATAGGTGCAGTCTGTGCCTGTAATTTAATCGGCACCCTTCAACCCTATAACCCTACAAACCTTCAAACCGGAATAAAGCAATGTGAGCACTAATACTTCGCGGCAGAAATAGGTATGGTGGCAGTACCTCCCCCAACAAACTCTTTCACAAAAAAGCTCTGCTATTACTAAGTAGTAGTAATTTTGGTAGCATTATCCGACTAATATTATAAATGTCAAAGTTACGATGTTTGGATGTTTGTTACGCAAGCACGCCGAAACGGCTGAACGGATTTCTGTGAAATTCGGTACAAAGTTAGAATATGACCTGAATTGTGCTATAGGCTACTTTTTGTCTTGCGTTTTTGGCGAGCGAAGCCGCGGGCGGACATTATTGATTTATAAATTCCTTTTAACATTACTGAAACTGCAGTAAGTAATAACAATATTGGTGGTTATATTTCAGTATTGTAAATTATTTAAATTCTGCCCTTTTTAGCCTGATTTGATCTAACTGGGATTACTGCGAATAGTGTTACAGTTTTGGCACAGAATACATAATAGTACAGATTTTGGCAAATTATAGACTGGTTTGTGCAGTATATTGTGTAGGTTAAGGACCAATATTCAACTGGAAACTTTAGGGCCTGGATAGCAGAATAGGACTTTCTTGACGTAAGTTGGAAGTGCCAGAGCTACTATCATGTACACATTTAGTACAACAAAAGTCGTGAAACTTGATACTAAAAAGGTTCTTATGGAAAGATTAATTGCTCCCGTTAATAAGTTGGCAATCAGAAATAAGAGAAGCCCATTTGAGTTCACATCTTCAATAATCTTTGGCATTTCAAAGTTACCCTTTTCATTATGAAAGTATTTTTCGAAATAATACAAAATTGTCACAATTGTTACCAGACAAGTTTCTATAAAAATACAATAGGCTGCATTTGCTAAAGTTCTGGAAGCAGGTTTAAAATAATTGGATGTATAAGTCAAAATCCATAACGTAAAAGAGCCTAAAATAAGTTTTAGAAAAATATTATCTATTGTTCCGTTATAGTATGCTTTTCCAGCAACATGCCTGTTCATTAGCTCACCCTTCAGGTGTGATGCGAATAAATACATTGCAACATAACCCAGACAGGATGATATTCCTTCTCTATTTGCTGACAATATCGAGTCTCGTGGTGTATTCCCAAACACCCATTGTTGCACACCGCAAAACAAAATAAACTCATGAATTATTAGTAACATAAAGCTCAGAACTATCGTGTTAGTCAATGAATATGACTTAGATGATAAATACAGTATAAAAGTAGAGAGAAACTTGCAAACTGCCAGTGTGAAGAAGAAGTTCCAGTGCACACCGTACTCCGATACATGTTCTTGATAATCCAGCTGCTTTACTGAAGCATACCGTACCACTCCCAAAGCAGCAAGTATAACTATAAACTTCATATTGCCCATTAACGCATTCCTCCAATTGCTCTTCAACAAGTCTTTGTGCACTATGCCACTTATTAGCACAAATAATCCTACTCCAGTATCCATCAGACTGTATCCATATCTCTCTGTCTTGGCCAACTCACGGGGGAAACCTCTGAAATCAACTGCCAATATGCACAAAACGGTTATTAAATAGGTCAGACCTCTCATCACTGATATTGTTTGCATTCTTTCATGATGGTAAGACTTTTCTTTTTTCACATTTTTGATGTTCTTCAGATAGTAATGCGTTTTTATTTCCCATAGTAACATAGCAAAAATAATGAAGTTTAGCAGATACAAATAGTCAGATAAAACTGTATGTGCCATTATCATGGGTAGCACTATAACCATGTATTCGTAAATCTGTTGATATCGAAGGTCTTTGATCTTTACAGATGAGTAGATGGTGCATTGAACAGTAAAAAAGGCGCAACAGAATACGTGCAAAGCGGAGGTTCCGTGGTGGTTTTGCATCAGGGATTCATGGTACGTTTTGTATTCAGTGGCGTTCATTGCTTCAATGTCTTGATCTTCCATCATTGTTTACGAGATGCAGCTGCGAATAACAAACCTGTCCATGTACAAGTCACAGAACTTTACAGATTTATCTTTTATCTTGTCACTGGCATGAACAGTTAGGAACCAGACACACAGAATTCCGATCCTCAAGGAACGCAATGTTTATTTAGCCAAATGCAAGGAACATACATATTAGGTACTCATTGTAATTGAAATAAAATATAATTAATTACAAAATCATAAATAATATGCAGGGTTTTTTTTTTTCTTTTTTTTCATTATAATTGGCGCCGCGCGGCTTGTGCATTTGCCATTTTCAAGTATCTGTATTTTCACAATATTGTATTTTCAGTATATTTTGCAACGTTACACTCCTTCCAAGTCGTCAAAGTCACAGTCGAGTCATGTTTTAGTAAAACGGTGGCCAATTTTACTAAAACTTTGGTAGACATTTTCCACCAATTTCAAAAGTCACCGCAATTCACTTCCATTTCATTTCACTACACTTGTGCTTTTTAAACGAGCTACATTAGTTAAAATACCACCAAAATAACACAAAATAACTCATGAAAACACTAGAAAAAGAAATAAAATAAAAGTAGAAAACGTCTCCTTTCGAAAGTGGCGGGAAGAGCTATGCGGGCTTTACTAAATAATTCGATCAAGCAAGATATTTTTTGTAAAGAAACAAACAAATGTTTTTTTTTTTTTTCCTTGCGCCCTTTCGGGTAGGCTATAGTCTTAGACCATACCGCCTAGTCATACGTAACGTATACAAACAAATGAATGTCATCTAGTTTTTTTTTTCACCCTTTTTGGCAGGCTATTGCGCTAAGACCATAGACGTGAATTTTCGCTACGCTTAGATCTACCAAGACCGACCAAACAGCCTTCATTGCCCGGTCACCCGGTGGCCGTTTTGGCCACAGAATAAGTAAGGGTATCATTACGAAAGATGGTCTGAACTAGGTTTAGGTCAGGCCTACGTAGACTAGTCTTAAGTATGGACCTTTTTAGTAAATACTACTTGAATAGCAGAGGGTAAACTAAATCCATTGAGTAAGTAACATGAATGTAGGGAAGTAAGCACTACGTTTTAGGTAAATCTTCCCGCCGTTCTGTCATTTCTACGGTAAGTTTTTTTGTTCGCGAGATGTTCGTCTGATGCGTTAGCATCATATTAGTCTGTGCTAATTGTAGGTATTTACCCATGTCTGGTATCATGCTTCTTTGTTGCCACGTAGCTCCGGAACGAGTGCTCTGAATTCAATGCGATCTTTTTTCTAAGTATGGTGGTGTTTGTGAGATGATTCTTAGCTATGTTTAATGGAAATTGAATTGATGCAGCTGTTTCCAGAATAATCCGCTCTCCTGTTTTGGGCTCAAAATGTTAATTTTCAACGAAATCAGGCTCCAGGGTCTGATGTTATTCAGCATAAGATTAGGCCCTCAGATACGGGCGCCATGATGGAGGATTGTTGGTACCACTTATTTGGTAGAAAAATGTAAAATAAAGGGCAACGGTAACGGCTAAAATACATGGTAGGTGATAGATAAATAACCGGTCAAGTGCGAGTCAGACTCGCGTGGACAGGGCTACCCAAGTAGGCTACCCTTTAACTAAGTACTAGACCAATTCATCTATTCCGATTTGTCACCACAAGATTTTTCCCCCACTAACGGTTTTTACCACTACTGACAATCACTATTAAAAATAATAACAATCATTTGAATCATAGGTAATATAGAATTTAAGACTCTTCATACATTAGACTTAGATTATTATTGTGTGGTAGCGGTAGCTGAGACTAGATCACTGTTCTGCCCACATGTTCGCTGATGACTTATGTACGCTCCGAGCTGGCACCGACCTCGCTGAGACGTGTCACCTGGTGCAGCAGGATATGGATGCGGTCGCACAACAACGTTATATATAACGAAGCTTCTTATAATTAGCTCACCTTATCTAAGTCTCACAGAATCGCCACCACCCATGTATACTCATAGGTTTTCATCTAACTGGCTATCAATGTGTACCTATTGAGAGAATAGACTGTGTAACGTACCTAGGTGTAAAAGTAGACATTAGTTTTTCTTGGTCTCATCACATTGATTATATTTGTAGTAAAGTAAAGAATATTCCTTGGTTTATTGGCACTCTTAAATGTTTATATTTCTCGTTAGTAGATTATTATTTTGAGATACCTATGCTCTTGAATGCTATGGCCTTACTTTTAAATTAAATCATAATACAGATACACTCGAATCAATGCAAATCAGACTTCTAAAACTGTTTGTAGCAAAAAAACAAAAAGCAACTGTAAAGATGACTGTAAAAATATTTAATTAATAGTTGTTATAACCATGGAAATGTTTTATTTAAATCATCATCATCATCATCAGCATATAGAAGTCCACTGCTGGACATAGGCCACCCCCATAGTATAAATAATAAATAAATAATGCTGGATAGTTTACACAACATTATCTAGCCCCAAGCTAAGCAGAGCTTGTGTTAATGGGTACTAGATAATTTACTGATATACTTAATACAATATAATAACATAGATAGATATTTTTTATTATGCATAGAAAATATCCAGAACAAATATCTGCATATCGCACAAATATTTGTTCCGAGGCGGGAATCGAACCCGCAACCTCCGGCGTCGCAGGCGAACGTTCGCCCGCCCCGCCACAGAGGTCGTCAAAGGTGTAGTATAGTTTGTGATCACTTCTCAGTGCCGTGAATCACTGGCAATATGCACTGAAAATAGGCTTTCATCTTGAGGCTCCGCTATGTATGTCTGACTGAACTCATCATCAAAGCTACAACTCCTACCATGTGCTGATCAAAATGAGATTAAGCACGGCCAGTCTACTATTCTCTATAGAGGAGTTTCGCTGTCCAACTTCCGTCTCCATCATCAGATCAGCTCGCTGTAAAATTACTGATCGGAACCGAGTGCTTATTGAAATGAGCCTAAATACGGCCAGTCTACTATTATCAATCGAGGAGTTGCGTTGTTCACCTTCCGTCTACATCAACAGATCAGCTCGCTATAAGTCCCATTGAGGCCCTGCCTACCCTTACGGGGAAAAAGGAGTACGTAAGTCTATGTATGTACTTAGGTATTGAACGGTCGAAGCTTTCTACACTATCCTATTTCGTAAAAATCATGAATGCTTTATTCGATTTATTTTTTACTTTTAACAGATAAAGAAACAAAATATAAATTATCGTAAGTAGCTTGAATCCATTGTACTTTTTCAATAAACTTCGTTTAGAAAATTTAAACATCCCCGGTATATTTTGTAGTTTTTGATTTAAACATACAGGCTAAGTACCTACAAATTCGCATAAAAACTGTCTGAGATTATGATGTTGCATTTGACAGGCGCCTGTAAAGATAAAACCCATGATAAAACCCAAGGAACTTTTCAAAAATACATCGGCTTCCACATTCAAATATTGTTAAAAAATATGTAATAGCGCGTTGTAGTTAAGGCGCTATAGGGCCAACGAAAATTTTTATGTCAGGGTGTGAAGCACGCGGGGTCGCCCCGCCCACTGAGCGGGACGCAGGATGCGCCGAGTTCAATGACCCGAATTCTATCGGCGGGTAAGAGCGTTTTCACACTTTCCGATCCGATATCCTTATCGGAACACATTTCCATACATTTTGTCGGTATCTGATATTGGAGACCGATAAAATGTATGAAAATTACGGCCGATAACGGTATCGCATCGGATAGTGTGGAAACTCTCTAAGGCGCCTTGCTATTATTTTCGCACATACGGTCATAAAGTAGTACAATATGCGCACAAAAAATAATAAGTTTTAGTGCTAGTAATAAATAAATAATAAAGAATTTTTACGTAAGTTTTTTTATTATTTCTGTTGGATATTTGGATAATCACATTACCTATAAAAATGGATCGTCAGGAAGGTATCTAATTGTGGCAGAAAATCAGATGTTCCATAAACAAAATAAGTAGTACCTCATGATTCGATCCTAAGAAATTACCTCTCCGTCTCCTCCAGTGGATGTGTGCAGTGGTCTGTCCGACCTAAGAGTAGGCCCTCCGTCTCTTTCTGAGGAAGAGTGCAGAGGTGTGTGTCCGGCCTAAGAAATTACCTCTCTGTCTACTCCAGTGGATGTGTGCAGTGGTCTGTCCGACCTAAGAGTAGGCCCTCCGTCTCTTTCTGAGGAAGAGTGCAGAGGTGTGTGTCCAGCCTAAGAAATTACCTCTCCGTCTCCTCCAGTGGATGTGTGCAGTGGTCTGTCCGACCTAACAGTATACCCTCCGTCTCTTCCCGTGGAAGAGTGTCGTGGTGTGTGTCTGGCCTAAAAAATTACCTCTCCGTCTCCTCCAGTGGATGTTTACAGTGGTCTGTCCGAACAAAGAGTAGCCCCTCCGTCTCTTCCCGTGGAAGAGTGTCGTGGTGTGTCTGGCCTAAAAAATTACCTCTCCGTCTCCTCCAGTGGATGTTTACAGTGGTCTGTCCGACCTAACAGTATACCCTCTATCTCTTCCCGTGGAAGAGTGTCGTGGTGTCTAGCCTAAAAAATTACCTCTCCGTCTCCTCCAGTGGATGTTTACAGTGGTCTGTCCAAACAAAGAGTAGCACCTACGTCTCTTCCTGTGAAAGAATGCCGTGATGTGTTTCCGGCCTCAGAAAATACTTCTCCGTCTCCTCACGTGGATGTGTGAAGTGGTATGTCCGGCCTAAGAGTTACCCTCCGGTTTTTCCTATGGAAGAGTGCTGTGGTGTTTGTCGGGCCTAAGAAGATACCTGTGCGTCACCTCACGTGGATGTGTGCAGTGGTCTGTCTGGCCTAAGAGTAGACCCTCCATTAGTTCCCGTGGAAGAGTGCCGTGATGTGTGTCCGCCCTAAGAAAATACCTGTCCGTCTCCTCAAGTGGATGTGTGAAGTGGTATGTCCGGCCTAAGAGTAACCCTCCGTTTTTTCCTATGGAAGAGTGCTGTGGTGTTTGTCCGGCCTAAGAAAATACCTGTGCGTCACCTCACGTGGATGTTTGCAGTGGTCTGTCTGGCCTAAGGGAAGACTCTCCGTGTCTTTCCATGAAAGTGTGCCGAGGTGTGTGTCCGGCCTAAGAAAATACCTGTCCGTCACCTCACGTGGATGTGTACAGTGGTCTGTCTGGCCTAAGGGAAGACCCTTCGTGTCTTCCCGTGGAAGAGTGTCGTGGTGTGTGTCCGACCTAAGAAAATACCTGTGCGTCACCTCACGTGGATGTGTGCAGTGGTCTGTCTTGCCTAAGAGTAGACCCTCCGTCTGTTCCCGTGGAATAGTGCCGTGATGTGTGTCCGGCCTAAGAAAATACCTGTCCGTCTCCTTCCGTGGATGCATTGAGCATCACATCAATCAAAAAATTCTACCTATATCATTCTACAATTTTCAATGTAATATTGAATTCTTCTTGAAAGTATACAATTTATTAAGTCGCATAATCTAAATAACACAATTATCTTTACAGACTCTAAGAGCTCCCTACAATCTATATTATCCAATCCTTTTCGTTCTAAATCCAATTTTCCTATCATTCTCCAAATTCGTGCTTAGGCATCAGATTTTTTTGCAGTCTGTACCGGACCATCCGTCATGCGTGAAGTCTTGTCAAATATTTCGTCGCTGTAGTTGGAAAACTAAACAACTAATAACAACAACAAAACCAAAATCGCGAGAAAAACGCGATTTACTGTTTTATTGCGTCAAAAATGGCAATAACTTTTTTATCGTAACTAATTTTGCAGTCCGTGTTTTGATATGTTATAGATTGGTACTGTTTCTATTTTTGAATTTAATGATAATACATTTTAGTTGTTTTGATTAAGAGAAAAAAATAAAAAATGACTATGTATTTTTCCCTCGCCAAAGTTTTGAATAATTGATGCAGTAATTTATTTTTGCATGTCAATTGTTTAGTTTTCCTTCGTCAATGATCTCCACTGAGGTTCAAAAAGCTAATGATAAGAGCCATTATTTAATTTTCCCATAATAGTGAAATCATGAAATGATCTATTATTTACTTATTTGAATATGACAATCCTATCCATGGGTATAGATTTAAATAATATTAAAATACATTTTAAAATAAAACCAACTTATAATAAATAAATAAATAAATAAATATTTCTGGACAGTTCACACAACATTATCTAGCCCCAAGCTAAGCAGAGCTTGTGTTATGGGTACTAGACAACTGATACACTTAATACAATATTAACATAGATAGATATTTTTTATTATACGTAGAAAATACCCAGAGCACCCTGAACAAATATCTGCGGATCGCACAAATATTTGTTCCGAGGCGGGAATCGAACCCGCAACCTCCTGCGTCGCAGGCGAACGTTCGCCCGCCGCGCCACAGAGGTCGTCTTCATAATCATTTCTTTTTATCAAGACTGAATATTAGAAAACTACTGAAACACCTACATTATTTTAGCAGACTTATAAATTCAAAGTAAGTGACATAACAAACTTATCATACGACTATAATGCTTATAAAATCAACAAAATGAAATCAATTTGTGGAACACAATAATTCTAAGTATCAAAAAGAAAAAGGTATGTCGACTAAAATCAAAACTATCTAAGAGTATAAACTTGTGTCTGTTAACTTTCATTCAGAGTGGGGAACATTGAGATAATGTCCTGGGGCGTCCTCCTTGTCGCTCGTCCTCTAGAGCAAGACGTGTCCATCGACATGTATGGGCCATCATAACCATGCAATAAAGTCGATTTCGCAAAATGTGTTACTTATGTAGTTTTCCTACTACACGACGATTTATAAGTTTTTTATCAATTGATGAAAATTATATTACAAAACCTTTACTTACGAATGAAATGCGATGCCTGAAGCATTATTTGTATTTCTTGTGTTGTTTGCACTTGCAGAAAAGCACAGGAAGGCATTGTATCACCAAGGCATCTAATTTTGGTATTTTTCAGCATAGCTGTCACTCGTTGCCGTGACAAAGACTGACTGAAGCGAAGTGTACTAGCTAGGTCTCTTTAGAAGCTTCAAAACTATCGTTCCCTAAGGCCCGTCCATTCATTTTATTTACGTTGATGTAAAAATGCACCATATTGCTGTACTAATAACGAAACGCATTATTATTTTATTATACATAGAAAACACCTAGAACACCCTGAAAAAATATCTGCAGATCACACAAATATTTGTTCCGAGGAGGGAATCGAACCCGCAACCTCCTGAGTCGCAGGCGAACCTTTGCCCACTGCACCACAGAGGTAGTCAGAAAGAAAAGACGAAGGAAGGAGGAACCGCCTCCCCCGGACGCGGTTCCTCCTTCCTTCGTCTTTTCTTTCTGACGACGAAAATCAAGAGGTAATAAGCCGTTTATTCATTTTCAAATGGTAAAACCACGACAGTTTCAATTTCATACGAAGATTTATTCTTAGTTCCACTTATTGCTATTAACCTTATCCTAAACTAATAAACTACTATACCACTGTATAACTATAAACTATACCTAAAGGTCGCTATAGTTTAGGATAAGGTTAATAGCAATAAGTGGAACTAAGAATAAATCTTCGTATGAAATTGAAACTGTCGTGGTTTTACCATTTGAAAATGAATAAACGGCTTATTACCTCTGATTTTCATCGTTTTGCTGAAGTTTCGAGACTGAGTTCAGAAGCCTCTTCATTATGAGCACCGCCCGCGACAAACAAAAACGATTAAAACCCAAAACCAGTGTTAATAAGCCGTTTATTCATTTTAAATCCTAATAAGTATGGTTTGTATTTCATTTCATAGGGAGTTGGTACATAGATAGAACCACACACCTAAACAGAATGCCAGGCACAAATAGGTAGGTACCTACCTAGATAGCAGAATGAACAGGTAGCCTCAAAGCTGCATGAAAAGTCCTGGGACAGAGCTAACAACACGCTAGGTAGTGTCGCGTCGGTACACCTATGCAACAATATCGGTAGGTAGGTAACTACAAATATATATCACAGATACAAAAGTACCCTCTCATAGTCATTCACAAAGCGAGCAAGTTTGAAATTGCAAACAGAAAATCCTCACATAAAATTGTGAAACTTGTGGCATGATCTTAAAATAAAAGAGTGAAAGAGACAGAAAATAGATTGTAATTGTTTTATAGCAAACAATTTGGTAAAATTAATAAGAGGCGCTTGCTCCAAGGGCCACTAGAGGATACTAGGAAGAGTGATTATGTGGGATATTAATGAGCCAACGATAGAAATTTTGTGGGTCCACTAAAGGAGGTGGGCAACCGCAGACCCAGGTCAAAAATAAATGAACCAGGAATGGAAGTAATTAGTATGGTTCTAAATAAATATATTTTCATCTTTATCTTAAATGTTGTTTTTTTTCAAATTTTTGTAAACTTGTATATTTTTAGAAGTTGGGAAGCAAAAGTTGTATTTATAAATAATATATTTATGAATAAATGACACTTGTCCAAACTGCATATCAAATTTTGAAAAATTGAAATAGTGAGGATTTCTATATTTACACCGGAAATATACATTCTATAGTGCTGTGCACTGGTGTCGACGAGTGTACGAGCGTTTGCTCGCCGGGGCGTAGCCCTGAACTTTACTAAAAACAGATTTCCTGCCTCACAATTTTTTGACGACCCGCTGTGACTTTTTTTCGCCGTGTAGTTTCTATAGAAACACCACTGTCATAACAAATTTACATTGGAAATTTCTGCGCACGCACGGAATGACATCCAGATATAAACAAGAAAACTTTTCAATCAAAACAACAATTTGTGTTATCAGTTTTGTTATCATTGCTGTAATTGTGTACATATGTTTTTGGTATTTATTAGTGTAGTGCTTATATTTTCAATCCTTTTCTATAAGTTTAGTTTTTATGACAAAATGTTAAGTGTATCCTCATCATCTGTTTCACATACCTGCGAGCAGTGTTCAGATGGAAGGATTTTCAAGAGTACAAGAGGATTAAACATTCACAAATCCAGGTGCCACAAAAATACAGATAACACTATCCAGACGGTTTCCTCTCAATCACCAAATCACACTGTAGGAACCCTTACATTTGACCAAACTCTCAACAACCTTCACACCAATATTCCAATAGTAAAAAGGATTCCTAGAGGAGCAAGGGTATCATTAGCTAAATCTTTAACATCTAAAATACACAGTATTACTTCTACCAACCACTCGACATAATATCAAGGAGTGGCAAGACCTTTTTATCTTTTCATACACCCATTTTCACGCAAACCGAACTTGTGACAAATCTTTAACCGCCCAACTAAAACTAAACTCCACAATAAATCCCAGTTTCCACAGCATACAAATACACCCCCGTTCTAAAAAATACACACCGAACGTAAAAAAGACAGTAGAAAACAAGGCGATGGACGGAGATATTAAAAATGCCGCTAGAATTCTCTTCTCCGATGATACCCTAGCTCCCCATAACGACGAGACGCTAGAAGGCCTACGAAGTAAACATCCCTGCGCAAACCCTACCCTTTTGCTACCAAATCCTCCCATCTTTGATAATCCCAATATTCAAGTTACCGAGGAAGATACATTATCCGCTATCATGTCATTTGCTAGTTGCTCTGCTGGTGGCATAGATGGAATGACTCCTCAACATCTTAAAGATCTAGTGAGCATTTCTACCGGTGATGCCGGTAGAGCCTTACTAGTTGAGCTAACGAAATTATGTAATCAAACGCTAGCAGGAAAAGTATGTCCAGATTTCACTAGATACCTATATGGAGCCCGGCTGTGTGCCTTCAAAAAAAAGGATGGTGGCATCCGTCCAATCGCAGTTGGCTGCACACTCCGAAGGTTGGTTTCAAAGTTAGTATGTAGGCACATAGCCACCAAACTAAATTCTTTTTTTCAACCCACACAATTAGGGTTTGGTTGCAGAACTGGGTGTGAGGCAGCAGTACACTCCGTCCGCACCTTTCTACATAAAGATACGGATGCTGATGTACTCCTTAAGGTTGATGTCAAAAACGCGTTTAATTCTCTCGATAGGTCTTCCTTGCTGAACGAAGCATCTATTCACTTGCCAGAAGCTTACCAATACATCTGGCAGTGTTACAGTTCTTCGTCAAACCTAATATACGAAGACAATATAATTTCTTCTGATGTCGGCGTTCAGCAAGGAGATCCTCTAGGTCCAGCACTCTTTAGTTTAGGCATCCACCCGATCATCACAAATCTAAATTCAAAACTGAATGTCTGGTACCTAGATGATGGAACCCTAGGAGGTAAGGCGGATACTGTCATGAAAGATTTACTTAGAATTATTCAAAATTTTCAGAAACTAAGTTTAGAATTGAATTTTTCGAAATGTGAACTTTTTATATCTGACCATATCACTGATTTGGAACGATCACTAATTATTCAAAATTTTCAGGCTATTGCACCGAACATTAAAGTCATGGACAAAAATTCACTTAATCTTCTAGGGGCCCCAATTTTTAACGAAAGTATTCGGCCACTTTTACAGAGAAATATCGAAACTTTCAAGGAAAATGTCAACAGATTAGGCATTCTAAATTCTCATATAGCGTACACCATTCTTAAGTTCTGCCTTTTTGTCCCAAAATTTACTTACGTTTTAAGATCAAGCCCAATATGGACACATCAGGATTTTTTAGATAATATAGATAACGTTTTAAAAGACACCTTTGAAAAAATTCTAAATTTGTCACTTGATAACTCTTCCTGGACCCAAGCATGTTTACCCGTTCGTTTCGGCGGCATCGGCATTCGGAAAATTTCTAGTGTAGCTCTTCCAGCTTTCTTGTCCTCCGTACATAGCGTGGCACATCTCTGTGGGATAATACTCAAATGCCCTTCATCAGAGATACACTACGCTTCGGAGGCAATTACAGCTTGGAAGTCACTCTGCCCCAATAATAACGTCCACAGGAAGAAAACCAACAAAAACAGTGGGACTCTCCATTGGTGCAGAAGGCCTATGACTGTTTGGTTCAAAATTTATTCAGTGATCGCGACAAAGCCCGCCTTCTAGCTGTCTCGCAACATGAATCTGGACAATGGCTCAATGCCATTCCATCGAAATCCATCGGAACACTGCTTGATAATAGGACTTTTCGGGTAGCGTTGGGGCTCAGACTAGGTGCCCCTATATGTGAGCCCCATCGTTGTTCATGTGGCAGCGACGTCGATAAGTATGGGACCCATGGTCTCTCCTGTCAAAAGAGTGCTGGCAGGTTTTTCCGTCACGGCTCCTTAAATGATATCGTGAGACGGGCCCTTGACACTGTCAATTTACCCAGTGTCCTTAAACCAGTCGGCTTAGCCCGTAATGATGGCAAAAGGCCCGACGGTATGACCTTGGTTCCCTGGGAGCGGGGGCGAGCCCTAGTGTGGGACGTCACTTGCGTTGACACATTGGCCCCCTCTCATCTCAGTGGAACAATCACCAAGGCTGGAGCCGCGGCGGAGGCAGCAGAAAATGCTAAGCGGCGCAAATATGTAGTCCTCTCCGATGACTACATTTTTGCGCCGCTTGGTGTAGAGACTTTGGGACCATGGGGCCCTAATACTAAGACCTTTTTTAAAAAAATATCACCGATGCTTATCGACGCCGCTGGTGACAAGAGGGCTGGCTCCTTCCTGGCGCAAAGAATTTCTTTGGCCATTCAACGTGGGAATGCAGCCAGTGCTCTTGCCACCTTGCCCTATGAACCAAATTTATTGTGTTAGCTTCTTTTTTTCTTTTCTTTTCTATATTTAAGTATTTTTGTACATACCTTGTTTTAGTTCTATTATTCATTCTGTAAATAATAAAGTATCTACTAAATAATTAGATAAATCAAATAATTGCATTTTCGTGAAACAAAACGCAACAAGCTTTATTACTTTCCCACAACTTCTACGCAAGAAATTAAATTAGCTTTTTCTGTATCTTAACATATATTATCAACAACCAAAAGTATCTCTTCTGTACCTACTTTACATTAGTCAAAAAAGTCAAAAACTTGTGGCATGATCTTGAAATAAAAGAGTGAAAGAGACTGAAAATAGATTACCTATAATTGGTTTATAGCAAACAATTTGGTAAAATTAATAAGAGGTGCGTGCTCCAAGGGCCACTAGAGGATACTAGGAAGAGGGACGACTTTTGGGATATTAATGAGCCAACGATAGAAATTTAGTGGGTCCACTGTTGAATGGACCCACTAAAGGAGGTGGGCAACCGCTGACCCAGGTCAAAAATAAATGAACCGGGGCCCTTTCATGGAAGTAATTAGTATGGTTCTAAATAAATATCTTCTTACTTATTCTTATTTCTGGGGCAAGGATTCAACGGAGTTTTCTGCAATTTATCACTGTTGTCTCCTTCTCAGTTATGTTTTATTGAATCAGTAGCATTTCAGGCATGTTGCTTTGGCTTTTCTCTAGTGTGAATTAGTATGTGTCGTGTCAACTCACTTTTTTGATAGCATGGCTTGTCACATCTGGTGCAGGCATATGGCTTCTCTCCAGTGTGAATTAGCATGTGACTTGTCAAATGATCTTTTTGATTGAATGCCTTGTCACATTTGTTGCAGGCGTAAGGCTTCTCTCCAGTGTGAATTAAATCATAATCATAAATCATGAATCATTTATTTGTTTATGAATCTAGGTACAATACAAAATGCATTAGATGTTAGGTTTAGGTAAGATCGCTAGATTCTGCTTTTCAGCGTACAAACATTAAACAGATAAGTCGAAATGGCCAATTTATACAAACAGATCGGCAAATTTATAATTAAGAGCATGCACGAATTTCAAAAAATGTAACAAACTACTCAGTTTCCTACTTACTAAAGATAATCAAACATGTCAACAATTAAAAATAACTAATTAAAAATAAAAATAAAATTCACACATGTCGAGTCTTATTGTATTCAGAAATTATTTGTATAATACCTACCTACCCAGAAATTAAGTTGAAATACTGGTGTCACACAAAAACTCATCTACAGTATAATACGCTTTTTCAACCAAAATGTCATTAAGTTTGAGCTTAAATACATTTAAACTTGACAATGATCGAACAGTGGTATCTTGTTGAAGATTATAGGCGCCATGCAGAAAATACTTTTGCGTAATAGCTGTGTTCGACATGAAACATTGCGTAATTTACCTTCTAGGCGGATTCCAACTGCAAACCATTCAAATAGCTCAGGGTTGCTTTTGACAAAAACAGCAACCTCACTTATTTATAGTGCAGGCAGTGTTAGAAAATTTAGTCTAATAAAATGGGACTTACACGAGTCCCTCCTTTTCAGACCACAAATGGCTCTGACACAACGCTTTTGTGCCCTAAAAATTCTCAGCTTTGCTGTTGAGTTACCCCAAAATATTGTGCCGTAACGTAGGATTGACGCTACATGGCCATGATAGGCTGTAATAACTGCAGACATGTTCGTTACTCGACTCAGTTTGAAAAGAGCGCGAGCGAACTGATGCAATCTATTACAAATATTCTCAATATGCAGTTTCCAATTTAGTTCATTATCTATAGTGAGTCCCAAAAATTTTGTTCTGTTAACTTCATTTATCTTTATACCCAAGTAGTTTATATTCATGTCAATATTAATATTATTTCTTTGTCTGAAATTCATTATACCGCCCATTCATTATTATTTATTATATTTCCGCTTAACATCAGGTGGGCCATCTGCTTGTTCCGTCATTCAGTAGTATAAAAAAAAAAAAAAAATGTCTTCGTCAAGTTTATATTCAGACTAGCTGTTACCCGCGACTTCGTACGCGTAATATTATTTTATCCATAATAAATAATAATAATAACTATAACTGGTTTTTTGCTTGACTTAAGTGTGTGTTATCTTAGTAGAAAATCGTACTGCGCGCACCGCTAAGGTAAACTCGGTTTTGGAACTATTACTTAATCTGTGGTATGTATGTAATTTATTCTCCCGCGCGCAGTTTTTACTCGCAAATCTCACAATCTGTAATATTATAAAGAGGAAAGATTTGATTGTTTGTTCGCATTGAATAGGCTACGAAACTACTGAACCGATTTGAAAAAATATTTCACTGTTGGGTAGCTACACTATCCCCGAGTACCATAGGCTATATTATATTTCCAAAAAATTAGGGATTCTTACTAAAACTCCAATAAACACCCAAGGTGTAAAATAATTTTTAACCTTTGAAACGACACCATACTTAAGTTTTTAAATTTAGGGATCCCATTTTAACCTTGAGATCCTGAAAATGACACGACCTTTGTAACGACACCATACTCAAGTTTTTCAATTTAGGGGTCCCATTTTAACCTTGAGGTCCTAAAAATGTTTTAATCTCAACAACGACACCGTGATATGACCTATGAAACGACACCATACTCATGTTTTTCAATTTAGGGGTCCCATTTTAACCATGAGGTCCTGAAAATATTTTGATCTTAATGACTTCACCGTGAAACTAACTTTGAAATTGTCTAAATACGCTGAAATCGGGCTAAAACCTAAAGTGTATTTATTTACAAAGAAAATGTTCCCATTCCTTTTTTGAGCTAAATTTCAGGTACTGCTGAAACTTATGTTGGCAATTTTTTTTTAAATTAACCTTTGAATTTTCATGTATCTACTACCAACGGTTTCCGAATTACGAATCATTTTAGTTTTACATTAAAAGCCATTTCGGACCCCTTCCAAGGTGATTTTTCAAAAACCCTTTCTTAGTACACCCCTACACCCAAAAAAGAATACCTACGTCCTCCAAATTTCATGTGCCTAGGTTCAGCGGTTTATACTGTGCGTTGCAAAACGCAAAGTGTATGAGTTAAAAGCCCATTTTGGACTCCTAAGACGGCGAATTTTCCAATTCCTTTCCAAGTACACCTTAACACCCTAAAAGGAATACACTCTCCAAATTTTAAGTCTCTACGACCAGGGGTTTGTAAAAACTAAAGTTTGTTTTATTTTCTTACAAAAAAACGTTCCCTTTCCGTTTTTCAATAAAAATCCAGGAATCGCTGAAACACGTGTTTATTAATTATATTTGAGGAATCTCCATGTAAAATTTCGAGATTCTACTGCTAACGGTTTCTGAAATACAGAGCTTTTTTGTTGTATATTAAAAGCCCATTTTGGACCCGTTGGCATGCGAATTTCCAAAATTCCTTTCTTAGTGCACCTCTAGACCACAAAAGGAACGTACCCTCCAAATTTCAGATCTCTAGGACTTACGGATTAGGCTGTGCGTTGATTGTCAGTCAGTCAGTCAGTCAGTCAGTCACGCAACGATTTTATATATATTGATTATTATTCAATGTCAGCCATGTAATTACAGAGGTCAAAGTACAATTTATTTCATATTCAAAATTATGCGATTTATCATTTATAAATAAAATGGTACTATCATCGGCAAACAATGTCATAGGATGGTTAGTCGCTTGTGGTAAGTCATTAATGTAAATTAAAAATAGAAGAGGACCTAACACGCTACCTTGAGGAACACCGTGAGATACATTCGTAACGTCTGATACGTAACCAGTGTCAGTATGTGTTTTTGAACAAATCTTGTTAATTTGCGTGACCTGGGTCCTGTTATTAAGGTATGATTTAATTAATTGATTAGCGGTGCCTCTCACTCCATAGATATCCAGTTTGCGCAGGTGTGTATCGTGGTGAACAAGGTCAAAAGCCTTAGTCATATCCATGTACAGGGCAATAGCTGTTTTTTTTCTGTCTCTACTTGTCATTACATTATACAGATTAGCATGTGTACTGTCAAATTATATTTTGCATTGAATGCCTTGTCACATTTGTTGCCGGCGTAAGGCTTCTCTCCAGTGTGAATTAGCATGTGTACTGTCAAATTTTGTTTTATATTGAATGCCTTGTCACACCTGCTGCAGGCGTAAGGCTTCTCGCCAGTGTGAATTAGCATGTGTACTGTCAAATTATATTTTGCATTGAATGTCTTGTCACATTTGTTGCAGGTGTAAGGCTTCGCTCCAGTGTGAATTAGCATGTGACGTGTAAAACGGATTTTTTGACTAAATGTCTTGTCACATTTGTTGTAGGTGTAAGGCTTTTCTCAAGTGTGATTTAGCATGTGACGTGTCAAACTGATTTTATAATTGAATGCCTTGTCACATCTGTTGCAGGTATAAGGCTTTTCGCCAGTGTGAATTAGCATGTGTACTGTCAAATTATATTTTTCATTGAATGCCTTGTCACATTTGTTGCAGGTGTAAGGCTTCTCTCCAGTGTGAATTGGCATGTGACGTCTCAAACGGAATTTTTGATTGAATGTCTTGTCACATTTGTTGCAGGTGTAAGGCTTCGCTCCAGTGTGAATTAGCATGTGACGTGTCAAACGGATTTTTTGACTGAATGCCTTGTCACATTAGTTGCAGGTGTAAGGCTTCTCTCAAGTGTGATTTAGCATGTGACGTGTCAAACTGATTTTATAATTGAATGCCTTGTCACATCTGTTGCAGGTGTAAGGCTTCTCGCCACTGTGAATTAGCATGTGTCTTGTCAAATTACTTTTTTGATTGAATGCCTTGTCACATCTGTTGCAGGCATAAGGCTTCTCTCCAGTGTGATTTAGCATGTGATGTGACAAACTGATTTTATGATTGAATGCCTTGTCACATCTGTTGCAGCTGTAAGGCTTCTCTCCAGTGTGAATCAGCATGTGTCTTGTCAAATTACTTTTTTGATTGAATGCCTTGTCACATTTGTTGCAGATGTAAGGCTTCTCTCCAGTGTGATTTAGCATGTGATGTGACAAACTGATTTTATGATTGAATGCCTTGTCACATCTGTTGCAGCTGTAAGGCTTCTCTCCAGTGTGAATCAGCATGTGACGTGTCAAAGGTTGTTTTTTATTGAATGCCTTGTCACATCTGTTGCAGGCGTAAGGCTTCTCGCCAGTGTGAATTAGCATGTGACTTGTCAAATGACTTTTTCTATTGAATGCCTTGTCACATTTGTTGCATGTGTAAGGCTTCTCGCCAGTGTGAATTAGCATGTGTCTTGTCAAATTACTTTTTTGATTGAATGCCTTGTCACATCTGTTGCAGGCATAAGGCTTCTCTCCAGTGTGATTTAGCATGTGATGTGACAAACTGATTTTATGATTGAATGCCTTGTCACATCTGTTGCAGCTGTAAGGCTTCTCTCCAGTGTGAATCAGCATGTGTCTTGTCAAATGACTTTTTTGATAGAATGCCTTGTCACATTTGTTGCAGCTGTAAGGCTTCTCTCCAGTGTGAATCAGCATGTGACGTGTCAAAGGTTGTTTTTTATTGAATGCCTTGTCACATCTGTTGCAGGCGTAAGGCTTCTCTCCAGTGTGAATTAGCATGTGACGTCTCAAACGGAATTTTTGATTGAATGTCTTGTCACATTTGTTGCAGGTGTAAGGCTTCGCTCCAGTGTGAATTAGCATGTGACGTGTCAAACGGATTTTTTGACTGAATGCCTTGTCACATTAGTTGCAGGTGTAAGGCTTCTCTCAAGTGTGATTTAGCATGTGACGTGTCAAACTGATTTTATAATTGAATGCCTTGTCACATCTGTGGCAGGTGTAAGGCTTCTCGCCAGTGTGAATTAGCATGTGTCTTGTCAAATTACTTTTTTGATTGAATGCCTTGTCACATCTGTTGCAGGTAACGGCATAAGCACCAGGTAAATGACCAAGAGACTCTTGGCAAGAGTATCACGGTGCCGGATCCAATCAATTAATGGGTTTGTCAAATCAAATAAAAGATAAGAATTCGTTTTGGCTTTGTATTTTCCATTTTACTTACCATTGATCATATTTAAATAGAAACACTGCTTGGTTCGTATTTACTGGTCAATATAATATACATAGGTAGGTACACACATCAAGTTACCTACATAGTTACACAAATAAAATGAAATAACAACATACCAGTTTCTCATGTTACGGCCAGCACTGTCGATACAAGACTGCCCATTGCAACGAATAGCAGCTCTTTATAAAGTCCACAGTCGGACAAGTACGGGAATCAATGTTCCGTCTTTAATTATGTACAATTCTGGTAATCGATCGTTAGTAGTGTATTTATGAGAGTACGGGACCAAGGAGCTAGGATCCCAATCACAGCGCAGTATTGTTGTGACGTAGCTTGAGTGATTTCGAGTCCAATCACAGCGCAGCGTAGTTGTGATGTAGCCTTGAGGGTGTTAACGTCGTGTGTCAATGTCAAAATTTCTAGCCCAATCACAGCGTAGTATAGCTGTGACGTAGCTTGAGGGTGTTAACGTCTTATGTCAAAGTCAAATTTTCTCATGTCACTGTCAAAGTCAGCTTGTGTCACTTGTCATGCTTATGTCACTGTCAAAAAAGTCTATCGCTTTGCCACGCACCAAAAAAAAAAAAACTTCTATAAAGCATTGATGTGAAACGCTCGCACAGGATGTGATAAGGAATCGTAAATGCGGTTTGATGAGGAAGTGAATATACTTCTCCATAGGTTAAGATTTATCGGTGGAGGGGGGAAAGGGTAGGTATAAAAGCTAACATCTTTTACACTTCCCACACTCCTTAGGATATACTTGACTGTGCCTAACGCGTTAAAACGGAATTCCTCTCTCACTCAACATGATTGAATGTGAATATTGCGGTCAAAAATTCACTCTTATAAAAAATATGAGACGGCATTTGAGCTATTGTAGGAAGCATAGCAGCACCCTAGAGAAGGATTTACCGAAATGCGCTTACTGTGGAAAGATATTCTCAAGGCCGGATGTTGCTGATCACCATGCCAAGTCATGTCGAATGGGAGTAGGTACGTGTTTATTTTTATAAAAATTGGAATTTCACCGAGACAATTAATAAAGATTTTATTATTTTTTCTAGGTCGGAAACGTTGTGGTGGAACGGTAAATGACGTACTACAGCCGCTGATAAAAAAACAGCGGTGTGATATTTGTGAAATTGATGTAAATAACATCCATACACATCTCCGAAGCATCTTACATAAAAATAAAGCATGTATACAAGTAGGTGATGATGAATATGTTCAGATTATTAAGCATGCGTATAAATCACGCATCGCTACATATAGAGTGTTTAGCCCCACTACTTTCCTTACCCCCAACGATTTCATGCATGAAGTGAAGGACCGAGTCATCCGTCTAATCATCGATAAACAGGAAGAGATAGAGAGCGCGGTCAAAGTAAATTTAGAGCTATTTGCCGAGTATACGAAATGGGTGAAGGTAGCAGCAGGCGAAGAAAAGGAAGTTGAAGAAGTGAAGTCATTCAATACGAAAAATAAAACTGTTCTCCCAGCGGTGGATAATGATGATGCCATCATAGAAATGTATGAAACATTCCTTGAAGAAATTAGTAGTAAAGCTGATGAATTCCAGGAGCGAGATAGTGGGTGGGCTATCAAGAACGTGCTCTACCTCGAAATTAACATAAATAAATATGCACCTTTGAAAGGATCATCATATCTACCCCTCCCCGACTGGATTCAGAAGAAGCAGGCTTGCATTAACATAAAAAACAATGATGATGCTTGTTTCTTTTGGGCTATAGTCAGCGCCCTTTACCCTGCTGCTAAGCATACAGACCGAACTAGCTCATATCCTCCATATCAAGAGGTGGTAAATAAAGACGGTATTAGTCTCCCCGTAGACATGAAGAACATCAATAAGTTTGAAGATATGAATGATATCAGTATAAACATATATGAGATCAGTAAGCATAGTATAGCGGGACCAATATACCACACAAAAAAGAGGCGTGATAAGCATATTAACTTGCTTCTCGTTGAGAATGGGGAGAGAGCTCACTTCTGCTGGATAAAAAGCTTATCTCGTTTAGTGAGTTCACAGCAAACACGGCATAATGGTAAAATGTGGATGTGTGATGGATGCTTACTTCCATTCAATAAGGAAAGTAGTCTAATCGCACATAATAAGCAGGACTGTTCTCATATTATGACAACATTACCAGCAGAAGAGGAACAATTTTTAAAGTTTAAAAACTTCCAAAACAGGATGAAGGTGCCAATAGTGGTATACGCTGATTTTGAAGCTTTACTAATACCGATAGATTCATGTTCTCCGAACCCTTCATCATCCTATACTGATGATTATCAAATGCATGAACCATATAGTTTTGGATATTTCATAAAATGTAATTATAACGATTCGCTGAGTAAATATATATCATATAGAGGAACTAATTGTACAAATCTATTTTTGAAATCTTTAAAGGAAGAGTTAACCCCTTTCGCCAACACTTTAAATAGGGTGGTACCAATACACCTTCTAACAAGTGAGCAGATTCTAGAGTTTGAATCTGCAGTAAATTGTCATATATGTGGTGAGAAATTAGATGTGGATAGGGTGATCGATCACTGTCACCTCACAGGTGAGTACAGAGGAGCTGCCCATAACCACTGTAACTTAAATTATCAAATAAAACATGTCATACCCATAGTTCTCCACAATCTATCCAAATACGATTCACATTTTATTATTAGAACATTACAAAACCATAATGTAAACATCCTACCTAAAAACAAAGAAAATTTCATTTCTTTTACATCCAAAAAGCATGAGGGGTTAAGCTTTGACTTGAGATTTATAGACTCATACAGGTTTCTAGCGGCTAGCCTCGATAAACTCGCATCCAATCTTGATCCATCTCAATTTGTTAACATGCGTAAACACTGCTCAGAACATTTAGATTTATTGATGAGGAAGGGAGTGTTCCCCTATGATTATATAACATCCATTGATAAACTCGAAGAAACATCACTACCACCTCAAATCAGTTTCTTTAACAAACTCAATAACTCCAATATATCGCTGAAGCAGTACGAACACGCACAGACAGTTTGGAAAGCTTTTAATGTAAAAACACTGGGTGAATATAGCGATGTATATTTGAAGACCGACGTCTTGCTATTGACTGATGTCGAAAATTTTAGAGATGTTTGTCTCAATACATATCATCTAGATCCAGCGCATTACTATACCGCACCCGGCCTATCTTGGGATGCGATGTTACAGTTTACGAAGGTAGAAATGGAGCTGCTCACCGATCTCTCTATGATAAAGTTCATTTCGAATGGGATACGTGGGGGAATGAGTCAGTGTTGTGGAAGATATGCAAAGGCTAATAATAAATACATCAGAGATTATGATTTGAATAAACCTTCAAACTTCATAATTTACTTGGACGCTAATAATCAGTATGGATGGGCGATGAGTCAGTATTTACCACTCCGAGATTTTCGCTGGCTATCTGAGAGCGAGATAAGAAACTTTGATGTCATGCAAATTCTTAACGATAGCGCTACAGGCTACATTCTGGAGGTAGATTTAGACTATCCTACACATTTGCATGATTTACATAATGATCTTTGCTTTTGTCCTGAAAACCGTATAGGTACCGGAAGTAAGTAAGTCTAAATGTCAAAAACTCCTTTCAACCTTGTATTGCAAGCGAAAATATGCTATACATTATGTTAACCTAAAACAGGTTATTGAAAAGGGGCTTATTCTTAAAAAAATCTACCGAGTTTTAGCCTTCAGTCAGAGCCCATGGCTCAAAGGTTATATAGATATGAACACAGAAATGAGAGCGTATGCAAAGAATGCATTCGAGAAAGATTTTTATAAACTAATGAATAACGCGGTTTTTGGAAAAACTATGGAGAACGTGGATAAGAGAGTTGATGTACGCTTAGTGAACAGGTGGGAAAGTGCGAGTAAGAGAATGGGAGCTAGAGCGCTGATAAGCAGGCTGAATTTTCATAGCTGCACAGTAATAAATGAGGACCTCACCATCATTCAGATGAGGCGTAGCAAGGTTAAATATGACAAACCTATCTATGTAGGTTTCACCGTACTCGAGCTTTCAAAAACTTTAATTTATGACTTTCACTACAATTATATATTACCAAAATATGGTGAAAAAGCCTCCCTTTTATACACTGATACAGATTCATTTATATATAACATAAAAACTGATGATTTTTATGCAGATATCCAACCAGACCTAAAAAAACGATTCGATACTTCAGACTTCCCGTCTAATAATATCTATAATCTACCTTTAGCCAACAAGAAAGTGGTGGGAATGTTCAAGGATGAGTGTGCAGGTGAAATGATTAGTGAATTTATAGGTATACGATCCAAGTGCTACTTTATAAGAAAAGAAAGCGACGAGGAGATAAAGAAAATCAAAGGTGTGAAAAGAAATGTAGTGGTAAATGAGGTGTTTAGAGATGACTTTTTCAAGTGTGTAAATGGTGCGGAAGTAGAACAATATCGTACTATGCGTGTGATACGTAGTAAAGCTCACAAGCTATACTCTCAGACGCTTAATAAGAGTGTCTTGAAAAATTCTGATGAAAAGAGATTTACCATACTCGGAGAGCCTTACAAAACATTAGCTTGGGGACATTTCACCATAGACACGTTTTCAGAAAAAAAACCTTTTATTGAGCAAACAAGAAACTAGTAAAAAGCCGCTCATGTCGGGAAAACATATTAAATAAAATGCAAAGTTAAGTCGGGGTTAGGTTTTAGTTGTGCAACCTCTATCTATATAAGCTAATCTATCCTCTAAACTCTTTCTGTATGAGATAAGCTATTGGTATGAACGATCTATCATGTTTAATCTGTCTATGTTATTATAAGTATTAGCTAAGTATAGTTTAAATCTGGAAAATAAATGTAAAAAAGTATATGAAATCATTTTTTTATTTCATTCCTCAAAACTAATTATTGTTACTACCATTTAGAGGTGTTTATTTTGTATGTATATGTGTACACCATCACATATAAGTTAGTAGTTTAGTTGGTTTTGATGATCTCTGTAGCGCATCGAGCGAGTTACTGATCTGGCTGAGACGCGAAAGGTAGCGGGTTCGATTCCTGCTGCGAGACAAATGTTTGAATGATCTGCAAATATTTGTTCCGGGTCTGGGAGTAGCCCATGACAACGAGGCGTATATACATCATACCTATTAGCATATATTTAGCTGATGAATTAATGGATAACCGCCTATCAGTTATCAGCTCAAGATAAGTCTGAAAATAATTTTAAAAAGTTTTGAAATGTCCACTCAATGCGCTTGCATATGACACCCTACTTGATTTGACTCTACTCGCCGAAGAAGCTGTTCGCTAAAGAGGCTGCTCACCGAAGAGGCTGTTTTGCTGAACAGGCTGTTCGATGAAGGGGCTGTTCGCTGAAGAGGCTGTTCGCTGAAGAGGCTGTTCGAATAGGCTGTACGCTGAAGAGGCTGTTCGCTTAGGCTATTTTTCAGCTATGAGGCTGTTCGTATGCTTCACTTCAGGTATAGTAATCTATCTTAGGTTGGTACCTACTTACTATATCACATCAGTACAAAACACAAACCCTTGTTAAGTTGAGGTTACAAAACACGGTAGGATTTTCTAACCAAAAAAGAATAGAAAACTGTGCTTACAAAATAAACTTGAATTCAACAATTAATGGATAACCGCCTGTCAGTTATCAGCTGAAAACAAGTCTAAAAATAATTTAAAAAGTTTTGTAATATGACGTTAGTGAATAGAATTAGTGGTTACAATAAAAAACATATCAGTTGGTATTTATCAAACTACAACCAAATGACTGCAACATAAAACATTAAACAAAACACAAAGTGTTTTTTTTAAATGTTTTTAAGAACTTGCCCGTCCAGATCAGAAAGAAGAAAAAAAAGATATTGCGGTAAATTTGAATTTTTATTAACATTTCCACCTATAACACAAATTTATACATTGGAAAATATGACATTGTTCTAAATGATCCCCCATCACCGCACATCAGCTCAACTATCCATAGACTAAAATCTGTTGGTCTATTAAGTAGTATTCAGAGTTTGATCCTATCCTACTTAGGTAATTAAAAAAGTTGTACAAGGTATCGAAAACTCAACATTATTAATAATATGTGAAAGTCCACTTTAACTTCACATTCACAGTTTCATCATTAGAAATAATTTCTATCCATGGTTCAATAACATCACCATAAGTTGAGTCCGTACGATGATAGATGTTCTGTACAGCTATATCATCAACAAAAAATAATATATACTATATCCCACACACCAATTAACACTTCTGAATTACGTGGTACATCAGTATATAATTCAATCAAAAAACACTCAAGCCTATGCTATCTGTTATTAATCATCTGAGACGTCATCAATATATGAGTATCACCACTTTCCATCACAAATGACCTAGTTTCTTCGAATGTCATTTCGATTACTTTTTCAATTATAGTAGGGTAGGTACCTACTAGCGTATAGGATGGCGGGTTGAATCTAGTATGTTCTTTTTATATCTCATTACCTTCGAAGATAATGGTTATGATGACTCTGCAAATAAAGAAAACACATTAATTAGGAAAAAAGTATCTTATACATTATAAATATATATGGCCCACATCAAGTAGGTCATCTTATTGTTCTTGCATTCACGTAGTTAAACAAAATTGTATGTAACCTATTTATAATTAGGACACATTGGCTACATTTCGAATTTGATTAGACCTGGTTTTTCGACTTGAGCTCCTCTTATCAAACATAATATTTCTTATGAATTTAGGGTATCCAATTGTTCTTGCCTCGAGTCAAGTTGTCAAATCTTGATAGTAGTGTGATGTAACCACAACTCAGTTCTAGGACAGTTTGTGTGGTATTATCATCATACTATGAATATCTCTAAGATATCATGTACAAGATAGGGTTGGTCTTTTTCTAAATCACCCAACTTTATTCGAACTCTGTCATCAAAATGTGTTAATAAATAAAATGGCAAGTGCCATTTAAAAAAATTGCTTGGCTTACTAAATAAAATACTATAATTAATAGCACGAATAATAACCGAAACAACTACTACAAAATATAAAAGCATGAATGACAGTCAAAACAACTGAGTAATAATGTTTTTTTTTTAAACTTACCTTTAATTTTATTCTAAGTTTATTGTGGGAACAGGATATTAGTGGTTTCACTTCAGGATATGATCTCGGTTTTCATTATATTTTTTTCCAAGTTTGCAGTTGGGACGTGTTTTCATTGAAAATTTGTACATTTCGCAACGTCCACGATTTTCCTCCTTCACATATCGTAGTAAAAACATTATTTTCGAATGGGTAAAACCAATCGAGGTCTTTACACCCTCACCCATTTAAAAAATATTAACCCATGGTAATAGTTAAGACCACATTTACTCCACGAAACACTACTCTGTTTGCTAGCACAAAATGAAATAAGTTTTGAAATATTAATTCTACTATTATCTGTTTACGCGGATGCAGACATCCTCAATACTATATCAATCAATATATATTTTAAAATCGTTAGGGATAGACTCTCCGCACACGCACTTCTGATACTGTCACGCGCACCAAGTCACGGGCGTTTAGTACCATAATAAAATAGTAGGTCATTCCAGATAAGGGCTTCCCACATCCTTATCAAACTAACTACGCGGAACTACGCTTCATTTTTGACGTAAGGAACCCCCCCGTACCGCTCCCCACACCTCAGGGCCTGACTCTGTTTGCTAGCACAAAATGAAATAAGTTTTGAAATATTAATTCTACTATTATCTGTTTACGCGGATGCAGACATCCTCAATACTATATCAATCAATATATATTTTAAAATCGTTAGGGATAGACTCTCCGCACACGCACTTCTGATACTGTCACGCGCACCAAGTCACGGGCGTTTAGTACCATAATAAAATAGTAGGTCATTCCAGATAAGGGCTTCCCACATAATATTTTTTAAATGGGTGAGGGTGTAAAGACCTCGATTGGTTTTACCCATTCGAAAATAATGTTTTTACTACGATATGTGAAGGAGGAAAATCGTGGACGTTGCGAAATGTACAAATTTTCAATGAAAACACGTCCCAACTGCAAACTTGGAAAAAAATATAATGAAAACCGAGATCATATCCTGAAGTGAAACCACTAATATCCTGTTCCCACAATAAACTTAGAATAAAATTAAAGGTAAGTTTAAAAAAAAAACATTATTACTCAGTTGTTTTGACTGTCATTCATGCTTTTATATTT
This sequence comes from Operophtera brumata, assembly GCA_932527175.1. NCBI lineage: Eukaryota > Metazoa > Arthropoda > Insecta > Lepidoptera > Geometridae > Operophtera > Operophtera brumata. The sequence goes on from OW052235.1 coordinate 22,907,808, forward strand.
TGTAGTAGTTGTTTCGGTTATTATTCGTGCTATTAATTATAGTATTTTATTTAGTAAGCCAAGCAATTTTTTTAAATGGCACTTGCCATTTTATTTATTAACACATTTTGATGACAGAGTTCGAATAAAGTTGGGTGATTTAGAAAAAGACCAACCCTATCTTGTACATGATATCTTAGAGATATTCATAGTATGATTATAATACCACACAAACTGTCCTAGAACTGAGTTGTGGTTACATCACACTACTATCAAGATTTGACAACTTGACTCGAGGCAAGAACAATTGGATACCCTAAATTCATAAGAAATATTATGTTTGATAAGAGGAGCTCAAGTCGAAAAACCAGGTCTAATCAAATTCGAAATGTAGCCAATGTGTCCTAATTATAAATAGGTTACATACAATTTTGTTTAACTACGTGAATGCAAGAACAATAAGATGACCTACTTGATGTGGGCCATATATATTTATAATGTATAAGATACTTTTTTCCTAATTAATGTGTTTTCTTTATTTGCAGAGTCATCATAACCATTATCTTCGAAGGTAATGAGATATAAAAAGAACATACTAGATTCAACCCGCCATCCTATACGCTAGTAGGTACCTACCCTACTATAATTGAAAAAGTAATCGAAATGACATTCGAAGAAACTAGGTCATTTGTGATGGAAAGTGGTGATACTCATATATTGATGACGTCTCAGATGATTAATAACAGATAGCATAGGCTTGAGTGTTTTTTGATTGAATTATATACTGATGTACCACGTAATTCAGAAGTGTTAATTGGTGTGTGGGATATAGTATATATTATTTTTTGTTGATGATATAGCTGTACAGAACATCTATCATCGTACGGACTCAACTTATGGTGATGTTATTGAACCATGGATAGAAATTATTTCTAATGATGAAACTGTGAATGTGAAGTTAAAGTGGACTTTCACATATTATTAATAATGTTGAGTTTTCGATACCTTGTACAACTTTTTTAATTACCTAAGTAGGATAGGATCAAACTCTGAATACTACTTAATAGACCAACAGATTTTAGTCTATGGATAGTTGAGCTGATGTGCGGTGATGGGGGATCATTTAGAACAATGTCATATTTTCTAATGTATAAATTTGTGTTATAGGTGGAAATGTTAATAAAAATTCAAATTTACCGCAATATCTTTTTTTTCTTCTTTCTGATCTGGACGGGCAAGTTCTTAAAAACATTTAAAAAAAACACTTTGTGTTTTGTTTAATGTTTTATGTTGCAGTCATTTGGTTGTAGTTTGATAAATACCAACTGATATGTTTTTTATTGTAACCACTAATTCTATTCACTAACGTCATATTACAAAACTTTTTAAATTATTTTTAGACTTGTTTTCAGCTGATAACTGACAGGCGGTTATCCATTAATTGTTGAATTCAAGTTTATTTTGTAAGCACAGTTTTCTATTCTTTTTTGGTTAGAAAATCCTACCGTGTTTTGTAACCTCAACTTAACAAGGGTTTGTGTTTTGTACTGATGTGATATAGTAAGTAGGTACCAACCTAAGATAGATTACTATACCTGAAGTGAAGCATACGAACAGCCTCATAGCTGAAAAATAGCCTAAGCGAACAGCCTCTTCAGCGTACAGCCTATTCGAACAGCCTCTTCAGCGAACAGCCTCTTCAGCGAACAGCCCCTTCATCGAACAGCCTGTTCAGCAAAACAGCCTCTTCGGTGAGCAGCCTCTTTAGCGAACAGCTTCTTCGGCGAGTAGAGTCAAATCAAGTAGGGTGTCATATGCAAGCGCATTGAGTGGACATTTCAAAACTTTTTAAAATTATTTTCAGACTTATCTTGAGCTGATAACTGATAGGCGGTTATCCATTAATTCATCAGCTAAATATATGCTAATAGGTATGATGTATATACGCCTCGTTGTCATGGGCTACTCCCAGACCCGGAACAAATATTTGCAGATCATTCAAACATTTGTCTCGCAGCAGGAATCGAACCCGCTACCTTTCGCGTCTCAGCCAGATCAGTAACTCGCTCGATGCGCTACAGAGATCATCAAAACCAACTAAACTACTAACTTATATGTGATGGTGTACACATATACATACAAAATAAACACCTCTAAATGGTAGTAACAATAATTAGTTTTGAGGGATGAAATAAAAAAATGATTTCATATACTTTTTTACATTTATTTTCCAGATTTAAACTATACTTAGCTAATACTTATAATAACATAGACAGATTAAACATGATAGATCGTTCATACCAATAGCTTATCTCATACAGAAAGAGTTTAGAGGATAGATTAGCTTATATAGATAGAGGTTGCACAACTAAAACCTAACCCCGCGACATGAGCGGCTTTTTACTAGTTTCTTGTTTGCTCAATAAAAGGCTTTTTTTCTGAAAACGTGTCTATGGTGAAATGTCCCCAAGCTAATGTTTTGTAAGGCTCTCCGAGTATGGTAAATCTCTTTTCATCAGAATTTTTCAAGACACTCTTATTAAGCGTCTGAGAGTATAGCTTGTGAGCTTTACTACGTATCACACGCATAGTACGATATTGTTCTACTTCCGCACCATTTACACACTTGAAAAAGTCATCTCTAAACACCTCATTTACCACTACATTTCTTTTCACACCTTTGATTTTCTTTATCTCCTCGTCGCTTTCTTTTCTTATAAAGTAGCACTTGGATCGTATACCTATAAATTCACTAATCATTTCACCTGCACACTCATCCTTGAACATTCCCACCACTTTCTTGTTGACTAAAGGTAGATTATAGATATTATTAGACGGGAAGTCTGAAGTATCGAATCGTTTTTTTAGGTCTGGTTGGATATCTGCATAAAAATCATCAGTTTTTATGTTATATATAAATGAATCTGTATCAGTGTATAAAAGGGAGGCTTTTTCACCATATTTTGGTAATATATAATTGTAGTGAAAGTCATAAATTAAAGTTTTTGAAAGCTCGAGTACGGTGAAACCTACATAGATAGGTTTGTCATATTTAACCTTGCTACGCCTCATCTGAATGATGGTGAGGTCCTCATTTATTACTGTGCAGCTATGAAAATTCAGCCTGCTTATCAGCGCTCTAGCTCCCATTCTCTTACTCGCACTTTCCCACCTGTTCACTAAGCGTACATCAACTCTCTTATCCACGTTCTCCATAGTTTTTCCAAAAACCGCGTTATTCATTAGTTTATAAAAATCTTTCTCGAATGCATTCTTTGCATACGCTCTCATTTCTGTGTTCATATCTATATAACCTTTGAGCCATGGGCTCTGACTGAAGGCTAAAACTCGGTAGATTTTTTTAAGAATAAGCCCCTTTTCAATAACCTGTTTTAGGTTAACATAATGTATAGCATATTTTCGCTTGCAATACAAGGTTGAAAGGAGTTTTTGACATTTAGACTTACTTACTTCCGGTACCTATACGGTTTTCAGGACAAAAGCAAAGATCATTATGTAAATCATGCAAATGTGTAGGATAGTCTAAATCTACCTCCAGAATGTAGCCTGTAGCGCTATCGTTAAGAATTTGCATGACATCAAAGTTTCTTATCTCGCTCTCAGATAGCCAGCGAAAATCTCGGAGTGGTAAATACTGACTCATCGCCCATCCATACTGATTATTAGCGTCCAAGTAAATTATGAAGTTTGAAGGTTTATTCAAATCATAATCTCTGATGTATTTATTATTAGCCTTTGCATATCTTCCACAACACTGACTCATTCCCCCACGTATCCCATTCGAAATGAACTTTATCATAGAGAGATCGGTGAGCAGCTCCATTTCTACCTTCGTAAACTGTAACATCGCATCCCAAGATAGGCCGGGTGCGGTATAGTAATGCGCTGGATCTAGATGATATGTATTGAGACAAACATCTCTAAAATTTTCGAAAACATCAGTCAATAGCAAGACGTCGGTCTTCAAATATACATCGCTATATTCACCCAGTGTTTTTACATTAAAAGCTTTCCAAACTGTCTGTGCGTGTTCGTACTGCTTCAGCGATATATTGGAGTTATTGAGTTTGTTAAAGAAACTGATTTGAGGTGGTAGTGATGTTTCTTCGAGTTTATCAATGGATGTTATATAATCATAGGGGAACACTCCCTTCCTTATCAATAAATCTAAATGTTCTGAGCAGTGTTTACGCATGTTAACAAATTGAGATGGATCAAGATTGGATGCGAGTTTATCGAGGCTAGCCGCTAGAAACCTGTATGAGTCTATAAATCTCAAGTCAAAGCTTAACCCCTCATGCTTTTTGGATGTAAAAGAAATGAAATTTTCTTTGTTTTTAGGTAGGATGTTTACATTATGGTTTTGTAATGTTCTAATAATAAAATGTGAATCGTATTTGGATAGATTGTGGAGAACTATGGGTATGACATGTTTTATTTGATAATTTAAGTTACAGTGGTTATGGGCAGCTCCTCTGTACTCACCTGTGAGGTGACAGTGATCGATCACCCTATCCACATCTAATTTCTCACCACATATATGACAATTTACTGCAGATTCAAACTCTAGAATCTGCTCACTTGTTAGAAGGTGTATTGGTACCACCCTATTTAAAGTGTTGGCGAAAGGGGTTAACTCTTCCTTTAAAGATTTCAAAAATAGATTTGTACAATTAGTTCCTCTATATGATATATATTTACTCAGCCAATCGTTATAATTGCATTTTATGAAATATCCAAAACTATATGGTTCATGCATTTGATAATCATCAGTATAGGATGATGAAGGGTTCGGAGAACATGAATCTATCGGTATTAGTAAAGCTTCAAAATCAGCGTATACCACTATTGGCACCTTCATCCTGTTTTGGAAGTTTTTAAACTTTAAAAATTGTTCCTCTTCTGCTGGTAATGTTGTCATAATATGAGAACAGTCCTGCTTATTATGTGCGATTAGACTACTTTCCTTATTGAATGGAAGTAAGCATCCATCACACATCCACATTTTACCATTATGCCGTGTTTGCTGTGAACTCACTAAACGAGATAAGCTTTTTATCCAGCAGAAGTGAGCTCTCTCCCCATTCTCAACGAGAAGCAAGTTAATATGCTTATCACGCCTCTTTTTTGTGTGGTATATTGGTCCCGCTATACTATGCTTACTGATCTCATATATGTTTATACTGATATCATTCATATCTTCAAACTTATTGATGTTCTTCATGTCTACGGGGAGACTAATACCGTCTTTATTTACCACCTCTTGATATGGAGGATATGAGCTAGTTCGGTCTGTATGCTTAGCAGCAGGGTAAAGGGCGCTGACTATAGCCCAAAAGAAACAAGCATCATCATTGTTTTTTATGTTAATGCAAGCCTGCTTCTTCTGAATCCAGTCGGGGAGGGGTAGATATGATGATCCTTTCAAAGGTGCATATTTATTTATGTTAATTTCGAGGTAGAGCACGTTCTTGATAGCCCACCCACTATCTCGCTCCTGGAATTCATCAGCTTTACTACTAATTTCTTCAAGGAATGTTTCATACATTTCTATGATGGCATCATCATTATCCACCGCTGGGAGAACAGTTTTATTTTTCGTATTGAATGACTTCACTTCTTCAACTTCCTTTTCTTCGCCTGCTGCTACCTTCACCCATTTCGTATACTCGGCAAATAGCTCTAAATTTACTTTGACCGCGCTCTCTATCTCTTCCTGTTTATCGATGATTAGACGGATGACTCGGTCCTTCACTTCATGCATGAAATCGTTGGGGGTAAGGAAAGTAGTGGGGCTAAACACTCTATATGTAGCGATGCGTGATTTATACGCATGCTTAATAATCTGAACATATTCATCATCACCTACTTGTATACATGCTTTATTTTTATGTAAGATGCTTCGGAGATGTGTATGGATGTTATTTACATCAATTTCACAAATATCACACCGCTGTTTTTTTATCAGCGGCTGTAGTACGTCATTTACCGTTCCACCACAACGTTTCCGACCTAGAAAAAATAATAAAATCTTTATTAATTGTCTCGGTGAAATTCCAATTTTTATAAAAATAAACACGTACCTACTCCCATTCGACATGACTTGGCATGGTGATCAGCAACATCCGGCCTTGAGAATATCTTTCCACAGTAAGCGCATTTCGGTAAATCCTTCTCTAGGGTGCTGCTATGCTTCCTACAATAGCTCAAATGCCGTCTCATATTTTTTATAAGAGTGAATTTTTGACCGCAATATTCACATTCAATCATGTTGAGTGAGAGAGGAATTCCGTTTTAACGCGTTAGGCACAGTCAAGTATATCCTAAGGAGTGTGGGAAGTGTAAAAGATGTTAGCTTTTATACCTACCCTTTCCCCCCTCCACCGATAAATCTTAACCTATGGAGAAGTATATTCACTTCCTCATCAAACCGCATTTACGATTCCTTATCACATCCTGTGCGAGCGTTTCACATCAATGCTTTATAGAAGTTTTTTTTTTTTTGGTGCGTGGCAAAGCGATAGACTTTTTTGACAGTGACATAAGCATGACAAGTGACACAAGCTGACTTTGACAGTGACATGAGAAAATTTGACTTTGACATAAGACGTTAACACCCTCAAGCTACGTCACAGCTATACTACGCTGTGATTGGGCTAGAAATTTTGACATTGACACACGACGTTAACACCCTCAAGGCTACATCACAACTACGCTGCGCTGTGATTGGACTCGAAATCACTCAAGCTACGTCACAACAATACTGCGCTGTGATTGGGATCCTAGCTCCTTGGTCCCGTACTCTCATAAATACACTACTATCGTTGGAAAACTAATTACTATAGTGATATACGTTTCAAATAATTACTATTGAATTGAATTATTTATTTACGTATGATTTTAAAGATTAAGATTATTCAAGTTCAAGTTTAAACAATAATCAAATCACGTCCTCTGCTTAATTGCAATGGAAACTATACGATCTAATATTGTAGGTATAAATTATAAATTAAATCATTAATTATTATCATAATATCTAAACCGGTCTTCAATAATTTATACCTACAAGTAAACGGGTAGACGCCCGACCACGTGTTACTTGTAAACAAACTGTTTTCAAATATAAAACATGATTGAAATGTACATACCAACATGTACATTTCAGAGATGATTCTTACAACTTCAAAATACATTTATTGGTAGGTATAATTTAATGTAAGAGTACCTATCTTACTTGACAGACATCCAACGTGGTGGTACTTTTAAACATGACATTTCACATTTAATCATGTTGAAATGCAATCACAATCTAACACAGGCATAAGGCTTCTCTCCAGTGTGATTTAGCATGTGATGTGACAAACTGATTTTATGATTGAATGCCTTGTCACATTTGTTGCAGATGTAAGGCTTCTCTCCAGTGTGATTTAGCATGTGATGTGACAAACTGATTTTATGATTGAATGCCTTGTCACATCTGTTGCAGCTGTAAGGCTTCTCTCCAGTGTGAATCAGCATGTGACGTGTCAAAGGTTGTTTTTTATTGAATGCCTTGTCACATCTGTTGCAGCTGTAAGGCTTCTCTCCAGTGTGAATCAGCATGTGTACTGTCAAATTACTTTTTGTATTGAATGCCTTGTCACATCTGTTGCAGGCGTAAGGCTTCTCGAATTAGCATGTGACTTGTCAAATGACTTTTTCTATTGAATGCCTTGTCACATTTGTTGCAGGTGTAAGGCTTCTCGCCAGTGTGAATTAGCATGTGTCTTGTCAAATTACTTTTTTGATTGAATGCCTTGTCACATCTGTTGCAGGCATAAGGCTTCTCTCCAGTGTGATTTAGCATGTGATGTGACAAACTGATTTTATGATTGAATGCCTTGTCACATCTGTTGCAGCTGTAAGGCTTCTCTCCAGTGTGAATCAGCATGTGTCTTGTCAAATGACTTTTTTGATAGAATGCCTTGCCACATTTGTTGCAGCTGTAAGGCTTCTCTCCAGTGTGAATCAGCATGTGACGTGTCAAAGGTTGTTTTTTATTGAATGCCTTGTCACATCTGTTGCAGGCGTAAGGCTTCTCTCCAGTGTGAATTAGCAGGTGACGTCTCAAACGGAATTTTTGATTGAATGTCTTGTCACATTTGTTGCAGGTGTAAGGCTTCGCTCCAGTGTGAATTAGCATGTGACGTGTCAAACGGATTTTTTGACTGAATGCCTTGTCACATTAGTTGCAGTTGTAAGGCTTCTCTCAAGTGTGATTTAGCATGTGACGTGTCAAACTGATTTTATAATTGAATGCCTTGTCACATCTGTTGCAGGTGTAAGGCTTCTCGCCAGTGTGAATTAGCATGTGTCTTGTCAAATTACTTTTTTGATTGAATGCCTTGTCACATCTGTTGCAGGCATAAGGCTTCTCTCCAGTGTGATTTAGCATGTGATGTGACAAACTGATTTTATGATTGAATGCCTTGTCACATCTGTTGCAGCTGTAAGGCTTCTCTCCAGTGTGAGTCAGCATGTGTCTTGTCAAATTACTTTTTTGATTGAATGCCTTGTCACATTTGTTGCAGATGTAAGGCTTCTCTCCAGTGTGATTTAGCATGTGATGTGACAAACTGATTTTATGATTGAATGCCTTGTCACATCTGTTGCAGCTGTAAGGCTTCTCTCCAGTGTGAATCAGCATGTGACGTGTCAAAGGTTGTTTTTTATTGAATGCCTTGTCACATCTGTTGCAGCTGTAAGGCTTCTCTCCAGTGTGAATCAGCATGTGTACTGTCAAATTTTGTTTTATATTGAATGCCTTGTCACATCTGTTGCAGCTGTAAGGCTTCACTCCAGTGTGAATCAGCATGTGTACTGTCAAATTACTTTTTTTATTGAATGCCTTGTCACATCTGTTGCAGGTGTAAGGCTTCTCTCCAGTGTGAATCAGCATGTGTACTGTCAAAAGTTTTTTTTTATTGAATGCCTTGTCACATCTGTTGCAGGTGTAAGGCTTCTCTCCAGTGTGAATTAGCATGTGACTTGTCAAATGACTTTTTTGATAGAATGCCTTGTCACATTTGTTGCAGGTGTAAGGCTTCTTTCTAGTGTGAATTTTCATATGTCTCAAGAGTAAACTTTTAGTGGTAAATGTTTTGCTGCAGTCATTACAACAATAGTATGCATTACTGTCATTAATGTTGTTTGCTACAATGCTCTCTTTAATTAGCGACTGATCAACTAAGTCAGCACTAACATCGGATTCAACATCTTCAAATGTGTTCTCATCGATGTCCATTGATGTTTCCTGTTTAATTTCCATCAAATCTTCTGTTACAATATCATTTTGTTCAGTTTTATCTAATTCAACTTCTGTTGTTTCTTTTTTGACAGTAACTTGAGCACTTCCATTATTCAGGAAATCATTTATGGATACTGGAGGAATAGTTGTCACTGACAGGTTATGTCTCGTTTCAAGGTTGAACCCGAGTGCCTCTTGAACCTGAAAGTACAGAAATATGGGAGTGGTGAGACTGAGTGGTTATACTAAATAAAAAACAAACAGATAACTAACATTATAATTATCATGATGAGGGTTCCGTTACCTATAAGGTATATAAAGCAAACCCATCGTCTAGCTAGACAGACAACGAAAGCTCACCATAAGATTTAATTTTAATGTATGTTTGTACGAATATCAGTTCTTACTTCTAATTATAAATACATTTATAAATGCGTAAGTGTGTCTGTCATGTTGGCTGGGCAAGCGGATTGGCCATCTCAGTATTTATTTATTTGAAAACTTTCACATTAGACAATAGTGCAAGGAGGACTTAATGCTAACAGCATTATCTGCCAGTCATCCTGGACGTGCAGAAAGATGGTGAGGCGTGCCTTACAAACAAGTACCACAGAAAATAATAATAACAATACAAGTTAAAATATTAAACTAAAAGGATACCTAAATATAATATACTAATAAATACAAATACCCAAAAAGAAAAAAAAACAAACAAAAAGAAAAACAGTTTAACAAAAAAAAAACATTAATAAATTACCGTGACAATAAAACACATACTTAGTAGGGAAAGTACAAAGGTATATACCTCACACAGGCTGCAGTAACATAGATTTATTTATTTATTCATAAAAAGGAACGCCAACAGCATATATATAAACACATTTACAAAAATCATTCACTTGGTTTCGAGCTGATACTTACACCAATTACAGGCGAACACAACATTGACACTTTTATCTTACAAACAAGGCAGACAACATTACTATTAGTACTCTTATTATTATTAAGATATTGTTTGTATTGTTTGTTTGTAAACTGAAGATTTACATATTACTTTTAATTATTTAGCTTCGTAAAATATTGGCATTAAAACAGATATATAGCTAGAAATACATAACGAAAAATAAATATAAAAATATAAGCACCTATTGAACATAATTTAACTTTCTTGAATAAACTACTTAATATAAAATATAAAAAAATACATCATTTAAATCCTACCATGACTATAACAATTGCACTCAGTATAGTTTTGTTGTTGACGAAAGTGTTCAAGCATTTTCTTTTTAAAGCTTTGGGTATTATCGTTGAAAATATCAATATTTTCAACTTTTTGGTTGATATGGTTGTATTTATTACAAAGACGTACAACTGGAGCATTTAACCCAGTATTGGTGCGGCAAAAAGGTGTGTGGAGAATTCTGGAAATAGGTTGTCTTGGAATTCAGGTTGGAACAGTTAAATTTATACATTTAAAAAATTTGACGACAGTCAAGATCACCATTAATGATTTTATGGAGGAATGATAGTTCTAATAAATGTCTTCGATTAAACAGGGAATCTATCTTGAAATATTGCAATCTAGCAGGGTACGGACATCTGTGTGATATACCAGAGGAAATAAATGCAAGGTGCCTAGTAAAAGAGCGCTGAATACTTTCAATTCGCTGCGAGCGGACACTATAGGTAGGATTCCATACGGTGGACGCATATTCAAGGATGCTTCTAACAAGCGCGTTATAAAGAATGATTTTGGTACTAGGTTTCTTAAAGTCTTCCCCACATCCCAACATTTGTGCCGCCTTTTTGACTACGTGATCATATTGAGCTAAGAACTTAAGTTGACTGTCTAAAATTACTCCCAAGTCCCTAATTTCTAAAACTTCAGCTATTTCTGTAATATTGATATTATATTTAGATGGTAGAGGCTTTTTCCTCTTTGAAAATTTTATGAAGAAACATTTTGTGGGATTGAGCAGCATTTCATTGTTACCACACCAGTTTACTATTGAATTTATGCCTTCTTGCACAAGTTTAACATCTAAATTAGAATGAATTGTTTTATAAATTTTTAAGTCATCTGCGAACAATGAGTATTTACAGTGTTTTATATGTTGTGTGATATCATTAATAAAAAAAATAAAAATAAAAAACGGTCAAGTGCGTGTCGGACTCGCCCATGAAGGGTTCCGTAGCAGCAAGTAACATAATATAAAAGTTCTTGGATGGATTACGATTAATGACGTATTAAAAAAAACTACTTACTAGATCTCGTTTAAACCAATTTTGAGTGAAAGTTTAATGGTAATGTACATTATATTTTTTTTTTAGTTTTATCATTCTCTTATTTTAGAAGTTATGGGGGGGGGGGGGGGGGACACTTTTTACCACTTTGGAAGTATCTCTCGCGCAAACTATTCAGTTTAGAAAAAAATGATATTAGAAACCTCAACATCATTTTTGAAGACCTATCCATAGATACCCCAAACGCATAGGTATGATGGAAAAAAAAAATTGAGTTTCAGTTCTAAGTATGGGGAACCCCAAAAATAATTGTTTTTTTTTAATTTTTGTGTAAAAATCTACATCTACCTACCAAGTTTCAAAAGTATAGCTCTTATAGTTTCGAAAAAAAAAGGCTGTGACATATACGGACAGATAGACAGACAGACATGACGAATCCATAAGGGTTCCTTGTCTTTGACTACGGAACCCTAAAAAGGATGGGCCCTAGATGGGATCCCTGGGGAACACCGGATTTTGCGAAATAAACCTTGGACTCATAACCCTTTACAGACACTATTTGGGGTCTATTGTTTAGATAGGACCTAAACCAATCAAGAAGAGCTCCGAAGATTCCCTGTGCACTAAGCTTTTCAACAAGTATGAAATGGTTGACTTTGTAATTGAATCGCAAAAGCGCTACTAAAGTCTGTGTATATGGCATCCGTATCCAGTCCTTTGTCTAAGTTGAGAGATAGATGGGAGACAAATGTTACCAAATTAGTGTCAACAGATCAACCGTTTCTAAACCCATTTTGCGAATCTGTGAGGGTATTCTTAGTATGCCTGGTAATAACAGGTGTAACCAGCGATTCGAAATTTTTAGAAAAACATGACAATACTGATATTGGGCGGTAATTTATTACACTATTGTGGTCACCTTTTTTGTAAACGGGTACAACTCGTGCCCTTTTCCAAACATCAGGGAAAATAGAGTCCTCGAGTGACCTATTGAATATCAACATTAGAGGTAAAGCAAGCTTAGAGGCGCAGCGCTTGATAAAAAGTTGAGGTATGCCATCAGGACCAGCTCCTTTAGTTACATCTAGCTTCTTCAACAATTTAAAGACTTCATCTTCATGAAAAATTTATTTGCCTAAGCTGTTAGATGAATAATTCGTACAGGTGGTCTACCAAGACCAAGGTGGTGGAAGGGGTTCCAGTTGAATTAAAATAATTTGAGGAGTATACAGAAGAGAAATGATCTGCAAACAAGTTAGCTATTTCGGGTCCGTTTATTTTTTAAGACGATTCAAAATGATCCATGTGATTTCAATGAATAAAATACTTTTGACTTTGACCGTCCGTAGCAGTAGAAATTGGAGAGTGCATAACTGAAGGAATAGCTGAGTAGTTTGTGCGTTTACTTTTTATAAACGTTCAGAATAGCTTGGGATCTTTAGCAATATTTTCTTCAGCTTTGAGTTTATAATCTTTATAGCATTGGTCAAGGTATGTGTCACAGCTAGGGCTTGCAATCCGGATATCCGGATATCCGAATTATCCAGATATCAGCTAATTTTCAAATCCGGATAATGACGTCCGCTCTATCCGGCTAATTCGGATAATTCGGATAGTGAAATTCATCAAAAAATTACGATAAAAATCTAAATTTTAAATACTGATCCTATCTTTCACATGTTTGTCACACATACATAAAGTACCTGGGGGACCTAGCTTACCTAGGTGTTTGCAAAATGCGTGAAAACTCGGAAAACCGCGTTTTACCAGAGGTGAGACCACGCTAGCAAGAAATTAACTGCAAGTTTTGCTTTATTGAACGAAAAATAAAGTTATTTCGACAAGATAAGTGTTAACTTGAGAATAAGAATAATATATAGAATATTGAATATATAATAGTTTGTCATTTTTGATTTATTTATGATGTTATTTGATATTTTATGATCACATTATTATTAGGGATAGCCGAACATGTGTTTCACCGAATACGAACATTCGACGAATGTTTGTTAAAACTTTTACCGAACCGAATATTCGGCATAATTAATTCTCTTACGTGAACAGTATACAGGTCTGAACTTGTTCACGCAAAGCGTGTGGATTGGCGCCGGACCCTCCCGCCCGCTACCCCCGCTGTACCCGATGTTGTTATTGCATGCACCATCGATAACAACATCGTAAGGAGTAAAACAAAGTGCGTTCGTTTTGGTTATTTTTTATTTGAAAAGTCATCTTTGTTGAGTTTTTTTGCTTGGTTTAATTGTGGTGTACCTAAAAATAAGTTGAAGGAGTAGAAGTAGAAGCAGATCGAACAAAAAACTTGCTTAATTTCTTACAATACATACCTGATTTCTGATTGTTATATATTATTTTATTATAAAATTATCACTGATGCCCTCAACAGCTGCATATTTATATTTTGTTTTATATATCTTTTTTATCTGCTGTTATTGGAAATAAGGTTACAGTGTCGACAAAAACATAAAGCTACACTGTAAATTACTTACCTACCTCATAAACATAACGCATTTAACACTCAACTCATGATAAATCATACACGGCTTAATACTGTAAAAAGTTTGAATACCACTTTGCCGAACATTGGGCGATACAGCCGAATATTCGGCCGAATACGAATATACGAGTGTTTCGCTCACGCCTACTCTCAACTTTGGCTCCTAAATCAAGTCTAAGGCAAAAACAGCTGCCATGAAGCTAGGCATCCTGAATAAGGTAAAGCGTTACTTCACACACAACAGGACAGCTTCTCAGTTTATATAAAGCACAAGTCCGGGCTGGTATGGACTACTGCTGCCATGTTTGGGATGGTTCGGCCAAACACCAGCTTGCTGCCTTGGACTCGATCGAACGTAGAGCTTTCAGGCTTAAAGGTGAGCAACATATGGCGAAGACTAAGATCCAGAGTCTCGAGCACCGGCGTAAGGTTGCATGCCTTTCGATCTTCTATAGGTTACATTTCGGGGAATGCTCCCAGGAACTGCACGATCTGATCCCACCATCTCTCTTTCATCATAGGACGAGCGGGCGTACGGCTCAGTACCATCTTTACCTCATTAGTGTATACTAAGAAAAAAGAAATAGAATAGAAGGTATCTTCTATTCGCTTCAGCTTCCTTCTAAAACGTTTCAGTTCTACCTTTATAATGCGAACTGCGAAGGAGTGGAATACACTACCGTCGTCTGTTTTTCCCGAAAACTATAATCTGGGTCTCTTCAAGGCTAGAGTGAATAAAATAAATAATAATAAAATAAACATTTATTTTCTCCAACAAAAAGGTCTTTTAAACAATAAATAATTACTCTGTAGGGTAGACAGACTGTAAACCTGTTTTGTGAGAGACTGGTGCCCGAGATAGGTTTGTGAAACCTGTATTACAGGTCACCAGTGTTCTCACTCCACGGATTGTATAAGTCACCATGCCTTGTTATAGGTTGACTATAAGATCTGATATAGGTACATAGAGAGAGACTATATATAATATAAAATAAAATTTACTGTAAAATTAATAATACAACTAAAGCTATGTATGACAGACATTGGCTAACAGATAAGAGTGTAATTGTGAGTGTGTGTGTGTGTGTGTGTGTGTTTGAGTGTGGCTATGTGTGTTGTGTGAGGATCTGGGAGGGTGTAAACACGTGTGGGCGTGTATGTGCGTGTGTGCGTGTAGGTCAGTAAAAATGTTTAAATGTGTCAGTGTATGTTAGACGTTTGATAAGTAGTGTTCGAGTGAGGGAATGCATAAAGGTTTTTGGGTAGTTATTAAAATTTGAATTGAAGAACTGAGTTTATTTGTGGATATTTAGGGGTTTACGAGATTGGAGATAAAAGGTTTTCCTTGTGAATAGGGCCTTCTGGACCTTTGTGGTCCATCTTCGGCCACATCGTCACTTACCAACAGGTGAGATCGTGGCCATACAAAAGTCTATTAATGTTTTAAAAAAAAAACGGTAAACCTGTCGAATTCGCCGCATACCGAATATAAAACGAATATTCGGCCCATCCCTAATTATTATTATGATAGTAGTTTTAATTTTACCACAAAGAGCTACCGAATTGGTTAAAGTTATTCATATTTGAATGGTGGGTGAATGTTGGTTTAATTTAAACATAAATAAAGCTATCAATAACCATCTTTTTTTTAGAGTGTTTTTGAAATTATCCGTAATATCCGAATTATCCGGATATCCGAATACTAAAGTTCACTACTATCCGTATTATCCGGATAGTAAAAGTTTACGGATAATGCAAGCCCTAGTCACAGCGGTGTCTCAGTATATCGAATTCAAGTTTGTCACGGGGATTTTTGTATTTTTTGAAATTATCTCGTAAATTATCTATTTCTGAAAAAAGTTTGACTAGTTTGGTATTAAACCAAGGAGGATGCTTAGAAAAATAGGGTTTACGTTTAGGAACATGACTTTCAATGACATTTTTCAATATGTTATAAAATGCTGCCACCATTTCGTTTACATTTAAAATACTCTTATCAGATAAACTACAATACCAATCAGTCTCACTAAATTCTGATATAATACTACCAAAATCAGCCTTAAAAACGTTGAAGTCTATTTGATTAATTGGCTTAAGATTATTTTTTAATAGTAAAGGCACTTTAATTAACATAGTACGATGCCTAGAATCAAGTGTACTTAAAGGGGGAGCCGGGGTAATTTTTATGTCATCAATATTTGATAAAATAAGATCCAGAAGAACATTATCAGAGTTGTACAAATTATTAAATTGACCTATGGCATTCACTGAGATGAAGTCAATTAAAGAGTACCCAAGTCCACAATTGTAATTACTGGGTGTTAATTGAGAAGTACTGTCAACTTTAAACCATTTTATGAATCTCATATTAAAATCGCCAATTATTATTGCATCATCAAAGTGATTGAGTACATCAGTGGAATTTTCTAAAAACTGATTTAATGTTTCCAATTTGCTAGGTGGTGGTAGGTATACAGCACACAATGCTAACTTTTTAGGAATACTGTTTACAGTTATGTCTATTGTCACCCACATATCCTCCAACCCTGTTTCCCAATTAGAAATTCGACTTGACTGTATTTTGTTAGAAACTGCAATAACAACTCCACCACCATCTAACTTGGAACCTCTAGATATCACCCTGTCTTTCCTATGAACTGTGTAACGTGAGTCAAACGTAAAAATATTAGAATTTAGCAATGTCTCTGTGAGAACTATTACATCGTAATGATTTTTTAAAACATTGGAATAAAACATATCAGTTTTGGTTTTCAAACCACGGGAATTTTGGTAAAATATTTCCAAATTATCCATAATATTTACAATTAACTCTGCAGCACTGAGAAAAGTTCAAATCAATTTAAATTGTTCAAGCTTTCCACATTTCGAACAAGATAAGCTTGGCTGGTCTCATCTTTCCTGACATAAATTCTTCCGTTGCGCACCCACACAAACTTGTAAGCCAGATCCTTGGCCTTTTTGCGAGCTGCAGCATGGAGAAACTTGTTTGATGGAGTAAGATGGTCCGACACGAAGACAGGTACACGTGGCCCACCAATGCCCATATGTTCTGAGCTTAGCTTGTCCTTAATATTGACTTTGTTGAAGCACAGAATAAATATTAGTACAGGTACAGAAGACTCACTTAGCGAAAAAATTTATACAAATAACGACTCTTGCTGGGACGCAACAAAGTGCAATTCAGCTCGCATTATCGCTCAATGCCTATCGCGATATTCACCTAAACATTTGCTCTCTCTTCTAACGCGTAACTCTGTCGCTGTCTGGCGCTGAGTGATGCGCATCGAAAGGGTTGTCGACATATCTAATCAAAAATTAAATAAACCTTCCGTTAGATAGGTAGGTAGTCAACATTGTAGCACAGATTATGTATTAGTTACTTCGTAACGCGCAAGACAGCTAAAAGAGGCCGAACATAGGGTCGGAGCTTTATGTCTCAGGGTGGCGGGCGCAGTGCAATGCCACATAGGGCGCGTCCTAGATGGACGTGACCTATGAGGTAATGCACTGAGAATCGGCCGGGCTGTAGGTATATATCGCGCGACCTTGAGCGAGTGATGATGCCCTGGTTGAAGATGGAAACGGCTGCTAATAATGTATCACGGACTCTTGGACTATGCAGTTTCACTATTACAGACCTAGGGGCACTGCTGTCCTTGTTGATCTTTGCCACACGGGTCACATGCAGGATATGATCATCAGGAATATCGACTTTCACAGTGTGGGCTAGTTGGAGAACAGTTTTGGAGAGGTTCTCAGAGCGATGTTCAGGTAGGCCATTTATTTCAACATTGCTTTCTCGCATGTGCTGTTCGGCTAAGCTCAGCCGGCTGGAAAGATCAGTGACAGTGGTTTCCAATGCAGCATTCTTTTTTTCCAATTCATCAACAGCTGATTTTGTTCCCATGAGTTTCACTTTCATTTCTTCGAACTGTGTGTTGATGAAAGATATAGTTTCTTGAAAACAATTAAATTTGTCATCTATGCTCTTCAGATGAAATGAGACAGAGGTATTTTGTGTCTTCAAACATAATAACTAATTTTTCAAGATTTGACGGAATCTTTCTTCACTCAGAAAACCACCACCGTTCTCATTAGTACATGGTTCTACATGATATGTTGTATCTACACGTTTCTCAGTGGATGGCGCAGAGGGTTTTGGTACCTTGGCAGCGCTAATTACCGGGGAGACGATTGATTCAGGGAGTTCAAGTACCTTGGACACAATCTGCTTAGGACTTTTAGGTTTGTTTGCCTTCAGCTGGCGCTTGCTATCAGGGCATCCCTCGGGGCATTTCCAAGCATTTTTACGTTCCATGTCGAAGGTGTTATAAAAGCGTGCAGTAGAAATGTTAGCACATACAATGTCGTACATTCGTGAGCACAGACAGCACTTCACATACTCGCAAGTTTTTACGCATTTTTTACACTTTGAACAAATGACAGGATTAGTCATTGTTATTCGCAAACAATTTATTGGGTATAGGCACGGTTTTTAACTACTTTTCTTTACTATTTGGTACGTAATTTAAAAGTTATTAGAATATTTTGTAAGAGTTTTTCACGAGACAGCTTTCTTGGCGAGTGTTGCCAACAGTGAGTTGTGAAACACTGACACTGAATTGGAAACTAATAATTTAGCCTCTTATTATACAGTTCACGCACCAGTCTCTTAAACGACGAGTGATTTAGTGTTGAGTACTCAGGTGGATGCAGCTGGCCTTCCCCTGGTTTATAAACAGTCGCCTTTTAGAGCATCCACAGGAGATGGGAGTCTATTCTTAGGCTGGTACAGCTCAGGGCCGAGCTAAAATATTACGGGACAAAGCTAGTCTGATAAGGCAATAAGATATGATATGAGTGTGTGATGCACATTCACACACACACAACGCACACACCTTCACTCATACACCTACACACACACACTCACAATCACTCAAGCACAATCTCTCTCTCTCATGCACACTCATTTGTCTAAATTGCACAAGAATTTAATGTAAAAGTTTTTATTTTTTTACATTTATAGACCTTTGTTTGACCACGATCTCACCTGCTGGTAAGTGACGATGTGGCCGAAGATGGAGCACAAAGGTTTGAAAAGACCCAGATTATAATTTTCAGGAAAGACAGACAACGGTAGTGTATTATAAAGGTAGAACTGAAACGTTTTGTGCGAATAGAAGGTATACTAATGAGGTAAGGATGGTACTGAGCTGTACGCCTGCTCATCCTATGATGAAAAGGAGATGGTGGGATCAGATTGTGCAGTTCCTGGGAACATGCCCCAAAATGTAACCTATAGAAGATCAAAAGGCATGCAACCTTACGGCGGTGCTTGGGACTCTCTCTTTCTCCGCCATATTATGTTGCTCACCTATAAGCCTGAAAGCTCTACGTTCGATCGAGTCCAAGGCAGCAAGCTGGCATTTGGATGAGTTTGTTATGTATTTGGGTGTTAAAGTCATAGTATATTAGGTATTTATAATGTTTTATTAATGTATGCGGATTATGTTTAAAGTCCGGTTTTATTTTGTCTGTAATTGGTATTCGGTTCTTACGATACAGGCTGCGAGCCTAGTGCTTAGTGCCCAGTGTGTGTGTGTGTGTGTGTGGGTAGTGTGTGTGTGTGTGTGTAGTGTATAGCTATAAATTCAAAAATGCCTCAATCTAAATTGTTTAATCTTAATTGTTTCTTATCTCTTTCTCGGTGTTTTATGTATTAGTTGTGTTTTTGTAATATAAATAAAAATAATACCTGTAAGCCATCGCGAATATCTCTGAACATCTTCTCAGATTGTTGATACATGTTGCAGAATGTGAGACATGTCCGTAACCGTGAGCAGCAAATGTAGCATAATGTTGAAGGTCTTCCGTCTTCAGCACCGAGCTGAAATCATGTATTTTATTTTTCTTTACTGCATCTTTTATGAAAGTTAGTAAGTTGAGATAGAAAGAACTATAATCAGTAAGATAAGAGAAGTAGGTAGTTAATGTACGGAACAGTGTATGTGAAACAGTCGACTTCCTGCGAAAATCCATCAGCAGAACTGCAGGTACCTGACAGAATATGAGTTAGAATGTGCATATTATGGAAGGATTACACACCAAAGATCAAGTAAAACAGAGTAGTTGAATAGAACCTCTCACGGCCCACCTCTAAATCACCACAGTGAACGTGTTATGTTCCCTGAATCACCCCAGCAATGTTTTGCGAAGTTAATCTAAGTAACTCCATGTAGAAAAGTTGGTACTTGAAATTATCTCAGGCTCGCATCGAGAGATGCACGTAGTTCCCTAGCTCAAGACGAAATAGGTAATATAGGTATAACCTTATTTGTCTGAGCTGATGCCTAGTCAGAATGGGAGTACAGCTAATCAGACCTTATGATGAAATTTTGAATGCATGCATACCTCGCTCCCAGTTAGTTTCTTGTATATTTCTTGAAGGGCGCTGCTTTCAATGCGATGCAGCCTCGTATTGCTAGCTAGACAAACTCTACACGCTAACGTTGGCATTTTTACAACAAGAAGTTAGTTATCTAATTCAATTTGATTCAAAATCCAGAATAAAAACAGAAAATAAATAGCCAACACCAAAAACTTTTTTTTTTAATAATTGGTTTCGCTTTCGCTCGTTTGTGCATTTGCCATTTTCAATTCTGCTGTAACCATCGAGCAACACGGAATGGAGACGCCATCAAAGGCATTCCCCGCTGTAGTTCCCCTCTAAATTTAATGCCCTCGAGGGCATACAGCTTATAAAAAACTAGCTGTCGCCGATCGCTCTGCCAGACTGAATCGACTCGCGTGGGAGATAGTGCTCTAAGAAAAATGCCGAATTGTTCAGTTTTATGCTGTAAAAAAATGATTGGATCATCAAATTTACAAAAAGATAGTGTTTCCTTTCACATGTACCTGAATTTCAATTAAATTATTATAACTTATTGCATGAAAATTGACCAAGTAAAATTAAGCCGCATAAAAACAAAATTGGCCATCTCAGATTTTGTAATTTTTGAGTTCGTGTTCGGGGTAAAATAATAAAACTGAACGGTTTAACAAAACAAACCGTGAATATTTTATTAAATAACACTGGTTCACTCTTCACTGCGACTGCACTTCAGTACACTGGTCATTCATTACTCTAAAATCACTGCCAATTTACGTGATTTATTCGCAATGAAAGCCAATTCCCTTACGACTGCCCTGCTCGCTCTTTAATGGAGCTCCACTTAATCGTGTGACACAGGGGCGACATAAAAGTGACCAAAAGCGTAGATTTAAATGAGTATAATACATCAATGTGCATTTCAGGATTTATTCTGCTGACGTAAACATGTATATAACGTGTAATGTCAGTAAGCCAAGATGTGGATGATTACTTCATATCCTTGATTACTAAATACTATTCATTAAACACGTTCGACATCATGTGACATGTGGAATAACGTGTATTTGTATTTGATGGCTATTGTCACGGTGCAGCCGTGGACAGGTAGGTAGTATAGGTTTTAGGTTCCTATCCTACCTAATAGAAGAGCTAGGGGTAGGTAGATAAACGAATAGGATATTTTTATACATATATTAAACTTAAAATGCTAACAATAAGGTCACTTAATAGTTCGTTATACTTAGAGTCTTTAGTAGTATGCTGAAGGCAGAAGTGCAGGCAGAGGGCCAGAGTAGCAGGCAGAAGGCCAGACGGCTATGGGCCGGGGTTTGTTCAAGGGTCTCAATCTCAGCAGTAGAATATGTCTCAAAAGGTCACGCTTGTAGAAAAGAACACTTGGACACGCGTAGTACGGGACCCAAGAACAGGTGTGGACTCTCCACGGTACTGTCCTGTGAGCTGCAGATCGGAGCCACGTGGTCTGGACGCCGGGATGATAAGTGCGCCCCTTGTCTGCGAGGTAGATCGTGGCAGGCAGCAGCAGGTAGGTTGCCGTGGTAGTAGACAGCTGGCAGCTTGCGATATGAGATGGTGGTAGTGGTCACCGTAAAGTTGGACCCTGTAAAGATCACGTAGTTGTAGTGACAGCCTTGATTCTTCCCTCTGGTGCAATTTGGTTGAAAGTCGCCTCTAGGTGCCGCAGACGTGGCTCGCAGGGGTAGGCAGTACGTGGCTTTCAACCTTATTACACCGTAGGGTTTACAACAAAGATTAAGAACTAGTTAGTCAGAAGGACAGACATAGTAGGTGTCTTAGAGAGCATTTAAGACGAACGCAGACGTCCCTAAATGAACGATGATGCTAGAATTTACAACATTTAAGAAAGGTAAGAAGTTCCTCAGATTAAACAGTGCTAGTTAGAGTGTAGTATATTTAAATAAACTCACCAAAATTGGGCGCAGTGGAAGTATATAGATGTATTATTGATTGCTCCGTCTGAGTGTGGAATGTGTCTGGGCGTAGGGCGCATGCCAATTTATAGGTGAGTCTAGCGTAAACAGTTTCTATGTGTGCGTGAGATGTAACTGATGACTGTTGGCTGTGTGAGTAACGATTGTCCGTTAGTTTTTGTCAACAAGCTACTTGTGTGAGTATGGAATGTTCTAGAAGTTTTATAATAATTTTGTAATGTTACACTATGTAACCACTAACTAACCGGTAACTACTAACTACTAATACTACTTCGTGTCACGGGCTCTTTCTTGGTTCACTGACCAGCTTGAGATATAGTATCCCTGAAAGGGGCCTAGTGACCAATGGTGAAAGAACCAGTATGGTAAAAGGATTAATTGTGCCTCGCAGAGGTGTATGATGATATGTCAACGTAAATGTCATGTGCAACTATATTTAAAGAAATATAATTAAATCACACTACTATTAACAACAAGTGTAACATGAAAAAGTTTGTACATTTGGGAACTTTGATTACAAGAGATGGCAAGCATGAAGATGATATTTAAATGAGAGTAAATTCTGGAAACCAGGTGAACATAACGCCTTATTATCAGCCGGAACGTATCCAAAAAGGCACGACTGGATGTGCATAGAGGAGTGTTAGTGCCAAAACTAATGTATGGTGGTAGCGAAAGTTGCTAAGGCAGAATAAACATGAAAGTAAAATAAATGCACTGAAGATGAGAGGTTTGAGAAGTATGTATGGTGGACTTTGAGAGATAAAATAAGAAACTGTGTGTTAAGAAAGCATTGTAAAATAAAAGAGCACGTGTATAGTAACAAGGATTGAGAAAGATATGCTTGGATGGTTTGGGTTATTGGTTAAAGGATGAATGATAGTAGATTGACGAAACTAGTTCATAAGATGAGCATGAATGGGACAGTTGGAAGGGGGAGACCTCGGTGAAGGTATTCAGACTAGATCAGGGTCGATCTGGAGCATGGCCAGGCCAAGAGCGCCCTTAACCAATGAGCATATATGAAGAATGTGATGTGGGTGAATCAAGCAAAACAGGTATGCCAGGATCGTAGCAAGTGGAAATACATGGTCTCTGCGTACTTCTCTGGGAAACAGGCGTGAGTTTACGTATAAGTGTATGTATGTAATATTATAAATGCAAAATTTTCTAAGGGTTGGATGAAATTTAAGAACGGCGATAGCTGGACCACTGGAATAGTTTTAAATTTTATTTAGATGTTCCCACAGGATCAAGACTTATGCGAGTGAAACCGCGGGTTGCTTCTACTTTATAATAAGAATAAAACTGCGTGGTTAATTTGATCAAAATCGGTTATATTGATCATACTTAAATAACTTTACTCTTTTCAGTTAAAAGTAAATAAAGATGCTTTAAAAAAATCGTTGATCGCCAATTGTTAGGTTACTGTAGGTACAATCTTCGCACGTTGTGTTTGCCCATAATGAGGGGTTTTCACTGCCATATCAAATCATCGTGACATGTCAAAGTCAACAACGTAGTGATATATTTTTGTGGTATTTTGTTACTATCACACAAAATAACAGACGATGCATTTGTTAATTTTGACAACCACAGTTGAGTCAGGGCCATCAATTGACCCAAATCAAACTATTTTTTTTATTTGAAAATGAAAGGCCCTTATTGGTTTCTCCTGTAGCTAAATATAGGTATATAGTTTGTACTTCTTCATATATACATGTGTAGACTGTTGGTAACCATAATAAAAAATAATTAAATAAGCAACTGCTAACAATAACAATAACGTTAGCAGAGTCAGTCGTGGGAAGCAATGGCAGGGATGAGCTCACTATTTGTCACGTCTATCTCCCACGATGATGCAACCCACTGTGAAAAGAGGCCCATTAAGGCTCTGCCTACTCCTTCGGGGAAAGAGGCGTGTGTCTATGTATGTATGTATGTAACAATAACAGCCTCAATGCACACTGAAATAGCTTTGTGCTCATTTAACAGTTTTTTTGTATTTCTCAAAAATTCCTGAAAGTAAGTTGCCCGTGTTTTCTTATATACTACTAAATTAGTGATGTGCCTCAATAATAAAGTAGTTTTTTTTATCGATAAAATAAATGCTCGTTTATTATGTTTTACAAACTATTGAAATTTGATTTATATTATTCGGGAGACGCTATAGCCTAACCTAACCTAACTTTCTAACCGTTAATCCAATCACCATGAAGGTATTGGTATGTAACAAGGTAGGTAACTGTTATGATTTTAATTTGAAATTATTCATTTTATGCCATAAATTGACGACCTCTGTGGCGCAGTGGACGAAGGTTCGCCTGTAACGCAGGTGGTTGCGGGTTTGATTCCCGCCTCAGAACAAATATTTGTACGATCTGCAGATATTTGTTCAGGGAGTTCTGGATATTTTCTATGTTAATACAAAATAAATATCTATGTATTGTACTGTTGTACTATGTACTATGTATTGTACTGTATGTTGTTGTACTGTATTAGGGATATCAGTTATCTAGTCCATAACACAAGCTCTGCATGGCTTGGGGCTAGATAATAATGTGTAAACTGTGTCCAACATCAAAAAATAAAATAAAAATAAATATATATTATTGAGAACTGGTGAAAACCAAGGTGAAAAGAGGCCCATTTAAGGCTCTGTCTACCCTTTCGGGGAAAAAGGCGTGTGTTTATGTATGTATGTATGTAAATATATATATATAATGAAATTCACTTAGGTACAATGTGAAAGAAAGCACCATCTTTTCGTAAATTCGATGTTTCAGACCTTGATTTACAGCAGAAAATTTAACGATTCGGCATTTTAGTATTTGTAGCACTGTCACACTTTTTACTCTATGCGTCACACGATCGATTCAGTCTGACAGAGCAATCGGCCCATCATGATACAATTTTATTACTAGCAAAAGCAAAAAGCCTCGTGTCTCTCTCGTGTGACCTCCAGCAGCGGCCTTGTTGCTCCAAGATATTACTAGCTAGGCTTGCAAGGGCTTCCAAAGTATTTTTACTAGTTTTTTATGTGTGAACTTATCTAGACATGAATTTAAATTACTATGTGTACTACTAGGTGTGTGGTGTGTGTGATAGTTTTTCGTAAAAAGTTGCATGCCTACCTAGTTTGTGGGATACGTGATCACGATAAATTAACAAAAGCATTTCCCAGTTTGAACTCGTTTACTCATTTTCAAGAAAAGTCGTGTCATGAGTGTCCGTCCTGTGTCGTGGGATTTTCCTATTCAAATCCTATTCAATTGACAAAAGAATGAAAAAAAAAATAGCTAGGTATTATTTTTTCAACGCGATATTCTGTTCACTATATACAGCGCTAAGTAAAGCGTTTTTTCCTTTTCTTTCCTTTCGTCTCTTTTGACTTGCCAGCCCATAGTTTTATGAAATTATTGTAAGCTTTGAACAAAATTCTAATTCAATTATTTGAGCTAGTGGTTGTACCTGGGGTACTCAAAATTTTCTTGATTTTTTCTCTATACTCTAAGTTTCCGCGCTAACCCCCTCTCTCTCCAGCCTACTACTACCTTTTACTAATCTAAAATATCTATATATATATCTAATATATGCTATCCTCGAAAAGTGGGGCGGTTCCGCAACTCCCCTTCACAGAGAGCGTTCAACCCCTCCCCTCATCCCTAGCCGCCCTTAAATCCCTTAAATGACCCTTGATGGTAGGCAAAGTAAGTTCCTACCAAAAAGTTATCGATACTATTCATTTATCGACTTGAGTGCTGGAAGTCCCTAGAACGGGTGTTACTGTCAATTTTGTGACATAACATGATGTTTGTACACCGAAAGCATGTATGTGTGTATAAAGATTTTTGATGTGTTGCTGTTTATAGATGTTTGCGTTTATAGCGATAGAACGACTGGTTACAAAAGTGTGCATTAAAGTGTAAGTGAGTGCGTGAAGCCCCCCCCAAAAATTTCTGAATAAATATGTATCGGTTGACAGCTCTATGGCGCCTCCCCTCCGGTACGGAGGCCTGCGTTGCTCGATGGCTGTAACTGAATCCAAACCATCGGTCTCGCAAACCACCAGAAAAGTGAAAACCACTAAACGTTGGCGGAAAACCATAGACAACGAAAAATAAGTGCGTAAGTAAATATTTTAAAATGCGATAATGACCTTTAGATTAAATAAAATAAAATACTTATTTTTTGTCATAAAAAGTCCTTTATTCTAAAGGCACACACTCATATTGATTTACTGTTTATTATTTACGTTGGTAAAAAGCAATTGCCCTCTGCTATATACTTAAATAAAGTTTAAAAAGTTATTTCCTAAAGTGACGCTAGCGCCATCTCTCGATGATATAATAAGTCATAGACAAACCAGAAAAATACAGTAACACTTTGAATCTAATCAAACTTTATCAGTTCCCATATAAATAAAGTCCATAATCAAAATTGTTTAAGAAATTGACTAACTAATCAAGGGAATTCCCTAAAACTACCTCCTTAGTTCTGTTGTGCTGCCTACACAACAAAAAAATGTACCCTTATTCACTATATATATAAAAACTAACCCCAATTTTTTCTGGTTACGCTAAAACTCGAGAATGGCCAGACCGATTTGGCTAATTTTGGTTTTGAAATATTTGTGAAAGTTCACGGAAGGTTTTAAAGGTGAAAAATATAGAAAAATGCGAGGAAAGTACATAAATTACAATTTAATTAATTTTATTTAATTCCATAGTTACGACATTTTGACATGCAAACAATGAGGGCTTTTCATTTTTGAATTTAAAAAAAAAAAGTAGTTCTGTTTGGCTCGATAGATGGCGCTGTCTCAAGTATACGTGTCAAAATTAACAAATGCATTATCTGTGCTTATATGTGAATACGACGAAAATGTATGACTACGTTGTTGACGTTGACATTTAACTTTATTTTGAGATGTATGTCTTGAGGTGGCGCCATCTATTTTCAAGGCTATAAGCATGATGTAAAACGGCCGTGAAAACCCCTCATTACATAGTTACGCCATTTTGACATACAACCATGTCAAGCGTTCAGGATTAACGTACTTCTTCTTCCCTTCTTATAAAGGCTTCTGAGGAGTGCTCAAAAAAAAATTCCTCAATGTACCGTTCTTCTTCTTTTTCTTCATATAATGGCTTAGTGCATTAAATGGTGGCATAAAAACCGAGTTTTAATCAAACGCATCGAAAAGACACGCAATACTCTTCTTCTTCTTCTTCTTTTCTTATAATGGCTTCTGAGTGTCTTAATTTTGCCATAAAAACTTTTCCATAGTTACGCTAATTTTAATGTAAACTTTTTTTTAAATTATGAGATGACAAACAATCAGACGGTGCGCCTGATGTAAAGCAGTCACCGCCGCTTTGGAAAAAATCCCGACTCCCAAGCAAGACTCCTGGGCAAAGGCCATCATAATGGGGTGGTATGGGTTTGTACGAGATTTTAAGGGTTTCTAAGAGTTTAAGGCATTGTATGAAATCTAAGGAGTTAGGGTAGGGTATAAACCCTGTGTTTTTATGAGTTTGAATGGCTGTTTAGAGGTTTGTAAGGCTTCTTAGGTTGTGAGAGTTTTAAGGGGGAATAATTAGTCTATTTTTAAGGATCTGTATTTTTTGGCTGTTTTTGGGGTTTGGTAGTATCTTGACAATGCTCATTTGGGATTCTGCTATGATGGTTTAGACCACTATGTCTACTTGGGTAAACGATTAAACTAGGCAGGTGTTGGACCTTCTATCATGAGGTTAGCCGACGAATCTAACTCAGATGAGCAGCTTTCAGGAAACTACGCTATATATTCACATCACAGACACTGGAGAGCCTCAAGATGAAAGTCTGTTATTGGCCCATGTTGCCAGTCATGACTTACGGGTAGTGAGATGTGATTATCAACTATAAGCATGATAAAAGTTCAAAATCTTGCAGCGGGCTATGTAGAGAGCTGTGCTCGGAGATTCCGTACGTGTACCTGAATCTGAAACGAAGAGATGCGTAGAAGAATCGGGACCACTGACACGCTCTCAAAATTAGCAAGTTGAAGTGGCAATGGGCAGATCATATAGCTGGCAGAACATTATTTATTCTGTGGCAGAACCAAAAACCGTTGAGGAATAATTGCACTCGAGTGGCAACCTTGAACCTGACGAGTAGAAAGCCCCCTCGATGGGCCGACGACATGTTAAAAGGAAGTCGTTGCATGGAGGCGGCTCAGGACGTTCATTGTGGCATTCTTTAGGGGTGGCCTTTGGCGAGCAGTGGACTTATACTATCGATGTTTGGTTTAAAACAGATGGGCACCTGTAGGGATGTTTTTAGAGAGTGTAAAATTCTTACTTTGCCGTCATTATACATCCATGAGGTTGCAGTATTTGTAAGAAATAACATGCATCTATTCGCGCCCTATCCTATCGGGAATCAACGAGCTGGTACCCTACGCCATCTACAATATAGGACGAAGCTGTTGCGTGTAAGTGTGTTATGTATGGCGCCGATTATCTATAGTAAAAATCCATCGTCTATACGAACTATGAAGTTATAGGACTGCCCAAATTGAAGCTTCTTGATACGAACCATTAATAATTTATATATATTTAAAAACTCCCTGACGAAACTACTGGTGGAAAAGGCTTACTACTCTGTGGACGAATTTCTAGACGACTGCGAGTAGGTAGGTATAGTATTTCTCGCTCTACGGTATTTAATAATTGTTTGACTTTTACAACATTTACAACTCTAAAATGATATTGCATGAATTAAATTAATTACTATGTTACTACGTGACCTATATTCATTATGTTGCAATCAATTGTTGTTTTTTTATTATTTTTAAATTGTTATGCCTTGACAAGGCGAAACATGGTGATAGGTACCTACTTTATCTTTTATGACATCTTTATGTAAACCTGTGTTTCGGACAAATAAATTATCTTATCTTATACCTTCTGGCAGATATTTGTACCAGCAACTATTTACAGAATGCATAGTACGAGAAGCTAGGTACTACCTTATCTACGCGCGGACGAAGTCGCGAGCGGGTCAGCTAGTATTCATATATAACTAAGTATTTCTGTTAATTCTAATAGTGAGTGATTAGTGAGTGATTAGGTCACTAGCCACTAAATCCAATATTTACTCGCTAAAACCCACCAGAACTAGTGGAAATTCCACTGAGTTGGCAGCACTGATCAAAACGCATAGATTTACATGTTTTGTAGGTATCTTTAGGAGCCATCGAGCAACACGGAATGGAGACGCCATCAAAGGCATTCCCCGCTGTAGTTCCCCTCTAAATTTAATGCCCTCGAGGGCATACAGCTTATAAAAAACTAGCTGTCGCCGATCGCTCTGTCAGACTGAATCGACTCGCGTGGGAGATAGTGCTCTAAGAAAAATGCCGAATTGATCAGTTTTATGCTGTAAAAAAATGATTGGATCATCAAATTTACAAAAAGATAGTGTTTCCTTTCACATCGAGGGCATCATAACATAGGGGCGTATTGATTATTTTTCAATTTTACAGGAGGAAGAAAAAACTGCGTAAATGTTATAGTATTTAATTTAATGGTATGTTATTTTGTTTGATGGTATATTATTAAGCTGTTTAGTGAAATTTGAGATTAAAAATGTTTTTTTCAAATGTGCTTTAAAAAAATGGCGGTTACGTCCTTATGTTTTGTCCAAATTACCCTGTAATACTTCAAACTATCCTAAGAAAGTGCGGGCGTAAAGGTTGTTTTATCAAACAAATTCAATAAATTTTAATAAAACTGTATTAAGTTACTTAAAATACAACAATAAAACTTTTATCGACCTCTTATCGCCTTGGTCTTCTCCTTATGCAGGAAGCAATGTCTTCATAAATACACTGACTAAATACACGGGCTGTAAATGTATAGCACACACTTCAGCAAAATAATAATAGTATTTGTTAATAGTTTTCACTTACCTTGATCATTGGTTAAAACTAAGTTCAACAACTTTCTTCCCCATCCTATTTCACACATGCAGTACGGACAAGGGAGTTTCGATATAAAATATCCAAACTGGCTTACGAAATTCGGATGCTCAATTTCGAAAGTTCGAAGTTCAGACTGAAAATATAACTTTTATTCTCGAGATCTGCGCGTCCTCTGCAGATAGAGTTAGAGTCAGATAAGTGATTTACCTAATCCAAAACATACGAAAATACGTTGATTACCTACCACATTATCACTGTCACCAACGCGCTTGCACTGCATGGACGTATAGCAGC
Organism: Operophtera brumata; assembly: GCA_932527175.1. Lineage (NCBI taxonomy): Eukaryota > Metazoa > Arthropoda > Insecta > Lepidoptera > Geometridae > Operophtera > Operophtera brumata. Next base: position 22,938,498 of record OW052235.1, read on the forward strand.
GAAGAAGAACCCTTCCGGTTCGTATCACTGAAGCCTGGCAGTGAACCGGTATACTTACCTACTTCTTTAATTTTACGTTGTCGAATTTCAGCCACCAGAACCGGCCGGGTTTCGAAGCGGCTATGGCACCGTAATCCACATTCACACAGTACGGCAGATTGTATAGAAGTCTGAGGAGTAAAGCAAGTGCTTAGCGTTTGTGGACTACGAGAAGACTTTTGAATCAATTGAAATCTGGGTTGTTCTGGAATCCTTGCAGCGATGCCAAGTGGACTACCGTTATATCGAAGTGTTGAGATGCCTTCGAGCGTTCTAGTACAGGACCGGCAGTCTTACCCTATCCAATTGCATAGGGGAGTCAGGCAGGAGGATGTTATCATCTAAATTCTAAACTGTTCACCAATGCATTGGAAGATCTGCTCAAGACGCTGGACTGGAATAAAATGGGCATCAACAATAATAATGGCGAGTATATCTCACACTTGCGATTCGCAGATGACATCGTTCTGATGGCGGAGTTGTTGCAGGAGCTGCAGTACATGCTAGAAAGCCTAGCTATCTCCTCTCAACAAGTTGGTCTCCGGATGGACATGGATAAAACCAAGGTGATATTCAATTATCACGTACACCCGGAACCAGTCGTCGTTAGTAAAAGGTGGTCCATTCAAAGTTGTTCATAATTACGTATACCTCGGGCGAATATTGCAATTAGGTAGACACAACTTTGAGAAGGAGGCAAAGTCTTCTCGTCGCCTATACCACAATGCCTGTAGACTAAACTCTTCAATCAGTGCGTCTTACCAGTAATGACCTATGGTGCCGAGACGTTGACACTCACGGTAGGGCTAATCCACCAGTTCAAGGTTGTACAGCGAGCTATGGAACAGGCTATGCTCGGAGTTTCTCTGAAAGATAAAATCCGAAATGAGATTATCCGACAGAGAACTAAAGTTTTTGACATAGCCCACCGGATTAACAAGCTGAAGTGGCAATGTGCTGGTCATCACTTCACATTGGCAACCGTTGGGGTAAGCGAGTTCTTGAGTGGAGACCACGTCTTGGCAAACGCAGCGTGGGGCACCCTCTGGCTAGGTGGAGCGATGACCTACGAAAGGCGGCGGGCAGAAAGAGGATGAGAACAGCCGAACACCGGGCTCCTCAGGTGGTTACAAATGTAGCCAGCCGCTGAGAAAGCTCTCTCAGCTTCAACACTGGTCGACGGTATTTAAATGAGGTGTTGGTATACGTAAGATGCCTTATTTGCGTGGGTAAATCATGGAAACAAAAAAAGTCGAAACTTTGAATTTGTGCCCACTAATTTCGAACTGTAAACATGGTCAAAAAAGCCTATGAATTTCGTATTTACGAAACTTCGAAGTTTCGAAAACCTACACGTACGCCCCTCGTTGCCAAACAAGCGTCAACTGAGGTATGCGGCGGGAGAAGAGAGACGATATAACAAATAGTAGTATGTGCATACGCCCACAAAAATGTTAAAATCAACGGGCGTATGCACATACGACCATTTGTTATGCCAAAAACCATCTTGAAAAGGGGCGTAAGTTAGTATACAGCTCTTTGTTACAACTCTTTGTAAACATTTTGACAATACGCCTATTTTTTATTTTGTTTTCATTGTTTTGTTTCTTATCAGAGTTTAACGACCTTTTGCTATAACATGGAAGAAGGTTAGAAGTAAGCGATGGCATAGAGATCAAAATCTGACCAATTTGGCGGATACGCCCCTTTGTTATGATGCCCTCGACATGTACCTGAATTTCAATTAAATTATTATAACTTATTGCATGAAAATTGACCAAGTAAAATTAAGCCGTATAAAAACAAAAGTGGCCATCTCAGATTTTGTAATTTTTGAGTTCGTGTTCGGGGTAAAATAATAAAACTGAACGGTTTAACAAAACAAACCGTGAATATTTTATTCAATAACACTGGTTCACTCTTCACTGCGACTGCACTTCAGTACACTGGTCATTCATTACTCTGAAATCACTGCCAAGTTACGTGATTTATTCGCAATGAAAGCCAATTACGACTGCCCTGCTCGCACTTCAATCGAGCTCCACTTAATCGTGTGACACAGGGGCGACATAAAAGTGACCAAAAGCGTAGATATAAATGTGTATAATACATCAATGTGCATTTCAGGATTTATTCTGCTGACGTAAACATGTATATAACGTGTAATGTCAGTAAGCCAAGATGTGGATGATTACTTAATATCCTTGATTACTAAATACTATTCATTAAACACATTCGACATCATGTGACATGTGGAATAACGTGTATTTGTATTTGATGGCTATGTAACCACTAACTAACCGGTAACTACTAATCAGGAATAATCAGGAATAATCAGGAATAATCAATTTATTAGTAAATACAAATTTACAGGTCAGATAATTTTAAAACAAATAAATTAAATAAAATTTCTTACGAAAAATTACGATAAAAAACATTCTAAACAATAAAAATTCAAATTGTAAACAATAATTAATTGCAGATGTCATGTTAAAACTAAATAGTTATACTAAGTAGCAATTACGTAAGATTTTATTAAATCAAATCTTATTTTAAATTATTTAATTTTACACACAAAATCTTCGACATTATAGAACGCCTTCTCGACGAGCCATAATTTTAATGTAGTTTTGAATGATATAAGGCTAGATGATTGTAATACATGCTCCGGCAGGCGATAATACACAGCAGGGCCCAAGATGTGCGTGAGTCTGTCTGATCTAGTAAGTCTGTGCGTTACTCCCGCGAGCTTGCCGGCACCACGGGTGTTGTAGCTCTGAGCGTGCCCGTCTCCGCGAGTTTTAAATGTCCCTATATTTCTAACTACTACTACTTCGTGTCACGGGCTCTTTCTTGGTTCACTGACCAGCTTGAGATATAGTGTCCCTAAAAGGGGCCTAGTGACCAATGGTGAAAGAACCAGTATGGTAAAAGGATTAATTGTGCCTCGCAGAGGTGTATGATGATATGTCAACGTAAATGTCATGTGCAACTATATTTAAAGAAATAGAATTAAATCACACTACTATTAACAACAAGTGTAACATGAAAAAGTTTGTACATTTGGGAACATTGATTACAAGAGATGGCAAGCATGAAGATGATATTTAAATGAGAGTAAATTCTGGAAACCAGGTGAACTTAACGCCTTATTATCAGCCGGAACGTATCCAAAAAGGCACGACTGGATGTGCATAGAGGAGTGTTAGTGCCAAAACTAATGTAGGTATGGTGGTAGCGAAAGTTGCTAAGGCAGAATAAACATGAAAGTAAAATAAATGCACTGAAGATGAGAGGTTTGAGAAGTATGTATGGTGGACTTTGAGAGATAAAATAAGAAACTGTGTGTTAAGAAAGCATTGTAAAATAAAAGAGCACGTGTATAGTAACAAGGATTGAGAAAGATATGCTTGGATGGTTTGGGTTATTGGTTAAAGGATGAATGATAGTAGATTGACGAAACTAGTTCATAAGATGAGCATGAATGGGACAGTTGGAAGGGGGAGACCTCGGTGAAGGTATTCAGACTAGATCAGGGTCGATCTGGAGCATGGCCAGGCCAAGAGCGCCCTTAACCAATGAGCATATATGAAGAATGTGATGTGAGTGAATCAAGCAAAACAGGTATGCCAGGATCGTAGCAAGTGGAAATACATGGTCTCTGCCTACTTCTCTGGGAAACAGGCGTGAGTTTACGTATGTGTGTATGTATGTAATATTATAAATGCAAAATTTTCTAAGGGTTGGATGAAATTTAAGAACGGCGATAGCTGGACCACTGGAATAGTTTTAAATCAAGACTCACAGGATCAAGACTTATGCGAGTGAAACCGCGGGTTGCTTCTAGTTTATAATAAGAATAAAACTGCGTGGTTAATTTGATCAAAATCGGTTATATTGATCATACTTAAATAACTTTACTCTTTTCAGTTAAAAGTAAATAAAGATGCTTTAAAAAAATCGTTGATCGCCAATTGTTAGGTTACTGTACAATCTTCGCACGTTGTGTTTGCCTATAATGAGGGGTTTTCACGGCCATATCAAATCATCTATAAACCCTTGAAAATAGATGTCGCTGCTGTGTACTTAACTGTATAAATAAAGTGACATGTAAAAGTCAACAACGTAGTGATATATTTTTGTGGTATTTTGTTACTATCACACAAAATAACAGACGATGCATTTGTTAATTTTGACAACCACAGTTGAGTCAGGGCCATCAATTGACCCAAATCAAACGAATTTTTTTTTATTTGAAAATGAAAGGCCCTTATTGGTTTCTCCTGTAGCTAAAGATAGGTATATAGTTTGTACCTCATACATACATGTGTAGACTGTTGGTAACCATGATAAAAAATAATTAAATAAGCAACTGCTAACAATAACAATAACGTTAGCTGAGTCAGTCGTGGGAAGCAATGGCAGGGATGAGCTCACTATTTGTCACGTCTATCTCCCACGATGGTGCAACCCACTGTGAAAAGAGGCCTATTAAGGCTCTGCCTACCCCTTCGGGGAAAGAGGCGTGTGTCTATGTATGTATGTATGTAACAATAACAGCCTCAATGCACACTGAAATAGCTTTGTGCTCATTTAACTGTTTTTTTTTATTTCTCAAAAATTCCTGAAAGTAAGTTGCCCGTGTTTTCTTATATACTACTAAATTAGTGATGTGCCTCAATAATAAAGTAGATTTTTTATCGATAAAATAAATGCTCGTTTATTATGTTTTACAAACTATTGAAATTTGATTTATATTATTCGGGAGACGCCATAGCCTAACCTAACCTAACTTTCTAACCGTTAATCCAATCACCATGAAGGTATTGGTATGTAACAAGGTAGGTAACTGTTATGATTTTAATTTGAAATTATTAATTTTATGCCATAAATTGACGCCCTCTGTGGCGCGGTGGATGAAGGTTCGCCTGTAACTCAGGAGGTTGCGGGTTTGATTCCCGCCTCAGAACAAATATTTGTACGATCTGCAGATATTTGTTCAGGGTGTTCTGGATATTTTCTATGTTAATACAAAATAAATATCTATGTAATGTACTGTATTAGGGATATCAGTTATCTAGTCCATAACACAAGCTCTGCTTGGCTTGGGGCTAGATAATAATGTGTAAACGGCAACATCAAAAAATAAAATAAAAATAAATATATATTATTGAGAACTGGTGAAAACCAAGGTGAAAAGAAGCCCATTTAAGGCTCTGTCTACCCTTTCGGGGGAAAAGGCGTGTGTCTATGTATGTATATATATATATATATATATATATATATATAATGAAATTCACTTAGGTACAATGTGAAAGAAAGCACCATCTTTTCGTAAATTCGATGTTCCAGACCTTGATTTACAGCAGAAAATGTAACGATTCAGCATTTTAGTATTTGTAGCACTGTCACACTTTTTACTCTATGCGTCACACGATCGATTCAGTCTGACAGAGCAATCGGCCCATCATGATACAATTTTATTACTAGCAAAAGCAAAACATGCTTGGTGAGGGCTAGCAAGCTTCTTTTCCTTGATTTTTTATATTTAAACACAGACATGAATTTAAATTACTATGCTAAATTACAACGGATAGTTTTTAAAACAGTTAGTAAAACAGTTTTACTAACGCGTATGCCCAAATGAAATTGTGCATAGCCAGAGGGGAACGCCTTTACTTGATGTCGCCCCCCGCCGCGACCTCCTCGTGTCTCTCTCGTGTGACCTCCAGCGGCGGCCGTGTTGCTCCAAGATATTACTAGCTAGGCTTGCAAGGGCTTCCAAGTTATTTTTACTAGTTTTTTCATGTGTGAACTTATCTAGACATGAATTTAAATTACTATGTGATATTACAAATCTAGAGGTGTGATAGTTTTTCGTAAAAAGTTGCATGCCTTCCTAGGTTGTGGGATACGTGATCACGATAAATTAACAAAAGCATTTCCCAGTTTGAACTCGTTTACTCCTTTTCAAGAAAAGTCGTGTCATGAGTGTCCGTCCTGTGTCGTGGGATTTTCCTATTCAAATCCTATTTGATTGACAAAAGAATGAAAAAAAAAATATAGCTAGGTATAATTTTTTCAACGCGATATTCTGTTCACTATTTATAGCTACTATTACTTACTAGTATTACTTTACCTACCATCGTTTAGCATCAACATAACTTAACACACCCAACACATACCTACATAGTTCTGATCCCACACTAGGATCCCCTGTGTCGTGGGATAATCATGCCTGAAATAAAAAAAAAACTATTTATAAATTTTAATGACTAATCTAGTTTTTTGGCACTTAGGATCATGATTTTTGGTTTTTGACAATAACAGTGAATGACAGATATATATAATACATTTTATATTTCGAGGCCAGAACCGTCATGGATTATGTAGGTTAGTAGGAAGACGGGAGCTAAGTAAAGCGTTTTTTCCTTTTCTTTCCTTTCGTCTCTTTTGACTTGCCAGCCCATAGTTTTATGAAATTATTGTAAGCTTTGAACAAAATTCTAATTCAATTTTCCCAAGAACTAATCATCTCATGAGTTGTTGTAAAGTAAGGTTGTACCTGGGGTACTCAAAATTTTCTTGATTTTTCTCTATACTCTAAGTTTCCGCGTTTACCCCCCCTCTCTCCAGCCTACTATTACCTTTTACTAATCTAAAATATCATAGTTATCCACAAAATGATCTCTATGCTATCCTCGAAAAGTGGGGCGGTTCCGCAACTCCCCCTTCACAGAGAGCGTTCAACCCCTCCCCTCATCCCTAGCCGCCCTTAAATCCTTTAAATGACCCTTGGTGGTAGGCAAAGTAAGTTCTTACCAAAAAGTTATCGATACTATTCATTTATCGACTTGAGTGCTGGAAGTCCCTAGAACGGATGTTACTGTCAATTTTGTGACATAACATGATGTTTGTACACAGAAATTATCTATGTGTGTATAAAGATTTTTGATGTGTTGCTGTTTATAGATGTCTGCGTTTATAGCGATAGAACGACTGGTTACAAAAGTGTGCATTAAACTGTAAGTGAGTGCGTGAAGCCCCCCCCCCAAATATTTCTGAATAAATATGTATCGGTTGACAGCTCTATGGCGTCTCCCCTCCGGTACGGAGGCCTGCGTTGCTCGATGTTAGGAGCATTAGGGTAAAAATGTACCATATTTCTGTACTAATAACGAAACGCACTGCGATTTGAGTTTGGTTTCGTTTCGAAGGTGGTGGCGAAAATAAGGCGGGAACCGTTAAAACGACAAGGCGCGTTTTTTCTGATTATTTCAAAAAAATACTCTCTTTTTTATTAGCTTGGGACTTGCCGAAAACACTTATAAATACCATTGGTTAGTGGTGTACCAAGATAGTGTAGTGGTGGAAAGAAAAATAAATAAATAAATAAATATTGCTGGACATTCCACACAACATTATCTAGCCCCAAGCTAAGCAGATCTTGTGTTATGGGTACTAGATAACTAATATACTTAATATCTTAAAATACCTATGTAATGTACTGTACATTACATAGTTTTTTTTTAAAATTATACATAGTAAACACCCAGAGAACCCTGAACAAATATCTGCAGATCGCACAAATATTTGTACCGAGGCAGGAATCGAACCCGCAACCTCCTGCGTCGCAAGCAAACTGGCGAACCTTTGCCCACTGAAAGAAAAGACGGAGGAAGGAGGAACCGCCTCCCCCGGACGAATCCAATTTTATGACTCCCACTAAAAGAATAATACTCTAGCGAGAGAGGTAAGCCCACACTCACCCACTGCTGGGTACTGGTATAGGCCTCTCTCAGGCATAACCGGAAGGTCGCTATAATATAGGATAAGGTTAATAGCAATAAGTGGACCTAAGAATAAACCTTCGTATGAAATTGAAACTGTCGTGGTTGGGAATCATTTTAAAATGAATAAACGGCTTATTTCCTCTGATTTTCGTCGTTTTGTTGACGTTTCGAGACTGAGTTCAGGAGCCTCTTCATCATGAGCACCGCCCGCGACAAACAAAAACGGCAAAAACCCAAAACAGTTATGATATGCCGTTCCTTCATTTTAACTCCTAATATGGTCTGTATTTCATTTCATAGGGAGTTGGTACATAGATAGGACCACACACCCTAAACAGAATGCCAGGCACAAATAGGTACCTAGTTAGCAGAATGAACAGGTAGCCTCAAAGCTGCATAAAAAGTCCTGGGACAGAGCTAACAACACACTAGGTAATGTCGCGTCGGTACACCTATGCAACAATATAGGTAGGTAGGTAACTAAAAATATATCACAGATACAAAAGTACCCTCTCATAGTCATTCACAAAGCGAGCAAGTTTGAAATTGCAAACAGAAAATCCTCACATAAAATTGTGGCATGATCTTGAAATAAAAGAGTGAAAGAGACAGAAAATAGATTGTAATTGGTTTATTGCATACAATTTGGTAAAATTAATAAGAGGCGCTTGCTCCAAGGGCCACTAGAGGATACTAGGAAGAGTGACTATGTGGGATATTAATGAGCCTACGATAGATGGTGGGTCCACTAAAGGAGGTGGGCAACCGCTGACCCAGGTCAAAAATAAATGAACCAGGAATGGAAGTAATTAGTATGGTTCTAAATAAATATCTTTTCATCTTTATCTTTAATGTAGTTTTTTCTCCAATTTTTGTAAACTTGTATATTTTTAGAAGTTGGGAAGCAAAAGTTGTATTTATAAATAATTAGATAAATCAAATAATTGCATTTTCGTGAAACAAAACGCAACAAGCTTAATTACTTTCCCACAACTTCTACGCAAGAAATTAAATTACCTTTTTCTGTATCTTAACATATATTATCAACAACCAAAAGTATCTCTTCTGTACTTTAAGTTAGTCAAAAAAGTTGGGTCAAATAATGTATGGGGAGTTGCCCATGTTCTTTCTATCGTTGTTGGCTCATTAATATCCCACAAGTCGTCACTCGCTCTATCACCATTATTAACAGTTGTTGAACTGTCAACAAGTCTTCTCTCATCTCAAGCCTCAACTGTATATTGGACTTTCAATCAAGCAACCCGGAATACTTCCTACCGCAGGCAGGCCATAGTATCTTAACAACAGATTCCAGCGCAACTAGTACACTGGACGCGCTCCGTACCAGGGACACCACAGTATACAGTCCACTCCGCTACAGCAGCTACACCCTGGCTCTGGCTGAGCCGGGCCCGTGCGATAGCAGTCTGTCCGGGGCAAGGACTAAATGGAGTCTTCTGCAATTTATCACTGTTGTCGTGCTGAAGTCTCCTTCTCAGTTATGTTTTATTGAATCAGTAGCATTTCAGGCTTTGGCGTTGGCTTTTCTCTAGTGTGAATTAGCATGTGACTTTTCAAATGACTTTTTTGATTGAATGCCTTGTCACATCTGTTGCAGGCGTAAGGCTTCTCGCCAGTGTGAATTAGCATGTGATGTGTCAAATAATTTTTTTGATTGAATGCCTTGTCACATCTGTTGCAGGCGTAAGGCTTCTCTCCAGTGTGAATTAGCATGTGTTTTGTCAAACTACTTTTTTGATTGAATGCCTTGTCACATCTGTTGCAGGCGTAAGGCTTCTCTCCAGTGTGAATTAGCATGTGTTTTGTCAAACTACTTTTATGATTGAATGCCTTGTCACATTTGTTGCAGGTGTAAGGCTTTTCTCTAGTGTGAATTAGCATGTGACTTTTCAAATGACTTTTTTGATTGAATGCCTTGTCACATCTGTTGCAGGCGTAAGGCTTCTCGCCAGTGTGAATTAGCATGTGACATGTCAAATTACTTTTTTGATTGAATGCATTGTCACATCTGTTGCAGGCGTAAGGCTTCTCGCCAGTGTGAATTAGCATGTGATGTGTCAAATTACTTTTTTGATTGAATGCCTTGTCACATTTGTTGCAGGTGTAAGGCTTCTCTCCAGAGTGAATTAGCATGTGACTTGTCAAATGACTTTTTTGATAGAATGCCTTGTCACATTTGTTGCAGGTGTAAGGCTTCTCTCCAGAGTGAATTAGCATGTGTACTGTCAAAAGTTTTTTTTTATTGAATGCCTTGTCACATTTGTTGCAGGTGTAAGGCTTCTCTCTAGTATGAATTTTCATATGTCTCAAGAGTAAACTTTTAGTGGTAAATGTTTTGCTGCAGTCATTACAACAATAGTATGCATTACTGTCATTAATGTTGTTTGCTACAATGCTCTCTTTAATTAGCGACTGATCAACTAAGTCAGCACTAACATCGGATTCTTCAACATCTTCAAATGTGTTCTCATCGATGTCCATTGATGTTTCCTGTTTAATTTCCATCAAATCTTCTGTTACAATATCATTTTGTTCAGTTTTATCTAATTCAACTTCTGTTGTTTCTTTTTTAACAGTAACTTGAGTACTTCCATTATTTAGGAAATCATTTATGGATACAGGAGGAATAGTTGTCACTGACAGGTTATGTCTCGTTTCAAGGTTGAACCCGAGTGCCTCTTGAACCTGAAAGTACAGAAATACAGGAGTGGTGAGACTGAGCCGTTATACTGAATAAAAAACAAACAGCTAACTAACATTATAATTATCATGATGAGGGTTCAGTTACCTAGAAGGTATATAAAGCAAACCCATCGTCTAGCTAGACAGACAATGAAAGCTCACCATAAGATTTAATTTTAATGTATGTTTGTACGAATATCAGTTCTTAATTCTAATTATAAATACATTTATAAATGCGTAAGTGTGGCTGGCATGTTGGCTGGGCAGACAGATTGGCCATCTCATTATTTAGTGTTGAGTACTCAGGCGGATGCAGCTGGCCTTCCCCTGGTTTATAAACAGTCGCCTTTTAGAGCATCCACAGGAGATGGGAGTCTATTCTTAGGCTGGTACAGCTCAGAGCCGAGCTAAAATATTACGGGACAAAGCTAGTCTGATAAGGCAATACGATATGATATGAGTGTGTGATGCAAATTCATACACACACAACGCACACACCTTCAATCATAACACCTACACACACACACACTCACAATCACTCAAGCACAATCTCTCTCTCTCTCAGTCTCATGCACACTCATTTGTCTAAATAGCACACGAATTTAATGTAATAGTTTTTTTTTTTTTACATTTATAGACCTTTGTTTGACCACGATCTCACCTGTTGGTAAGTGACGATGTGGCCGAAGATAGAGCACAAAGGTTTGAAGAGACCCAGATTATAATTTTCAGGAAAGACAGACGACGGTAGTGTATTCCAATCCTTAGCTGTTCGCATTATAAAGGTAGAACTGAAACGTTTTGTGCGAAAAGAAGGTATACTAATGAGGTAAGGATGGTACTGAGCTGTACGCCTGCTCATCCTATGCTGAAAAGGAGATGGTGGGATCAGATCGTGCAGTTCCTGGGAGCATTCCCCAAAATGTAACCTATAGAAGATCAAAAGGCATGCAACCTTACGGCGGTGCTTGGGACTCTCTCTTTCTCCGCCATATTATGTTGCTCACCTATAAGCCTGAAAGCTCTACGTTCGATCGAGTCCAAGGCAGCAAGCTGGCATTTGGATGAGTTTGTTATGTATTTGGGTGTTAAAGTCATAGTATATTAGGTATTTATAATGTTTTATTAATGTATGCGGATTATGTTTGTCCGGTTTTATTTTGTCTGTAATTGGTATTCGGTTCAGAGTGGTCCATAATTGGAATGATTTACCTGAAGATGTTGTTACTGCCACATCAATAAACGCTTTCAAGAACAAATTAGATAACTGGTTGTGAACGAACAAACTGTTAACAATTAAAGACATTAAAGTGTAATCAGTGCAGCGAGTGAAACTGAGACATTTCAACACTCTGAAATAGGCACATCAGCGAAAGCTGCTCGTCTATAATTTTAAATAATAATAATATTTATAATGTTTTATTAATGTATGCGGATTATGTTTAAAGTCCGGTTTTATTTTGTCTGTAATTGGGATTCGGTGCTTACAATACAGGCTGCGAGCCTAGTGCTTAGTGCCCAGTGTGTGTGTGTGTGTGTGGGTAGTGTGTGTGTGTGTGTAGTGTATAGCTATAAATTCAAAAATGCCTCTATCTAAATTGTTTAATCTTAATTGTTTCTTATCTCTTTCTCGGTGTTTTATGTATTAGTTGTTTTTGTAATATAAATAAAAATAATACCTGTAAGCCATCGCGAATATCTCTGAACATCTTCTCAGATTGTTGATACATGTTGCAGAATGTGAGACATGTCCGTAACCGTGAGCAGCAAATGTAGCATAATGTTGAAGGTCTTCCGTCTTCAGCACCGAGCTGAAATCATGTATTTTATTTTTCTTTACTGCATATTTTATGAAAGTTAGTAAGTTGAGATAGAAAGAACTATAATCAGTAAGATAAGAGAAGTAGGTAGTTAATGTACGGAACAGTGTATGTGAAACAGTCGACTTCCTGCGAAAATCCATCAGCAGAACTGCAGGTACCTGACAGAATATGAGTTAGAATATGCATATTATAGAAGGATTACACACCAAAGATCAAGTAAAACAGAGTAGTTGAATAGAACCTCTCACGGCCCACCTCTAAATCACCACAGTGAACGTGTTATGTTCCCTGAATCACCCCAGCAATGTTTTGCGAAGTTAATCTAAGTAACTCCATGTAGAAAAGTTGGTACTTGAAATTATCTCAGGCTCGCATCGAGAGATGCACGTAGTTGCCCTAGCTCTGACGAAATAGGTAATATAGGTATAACCTTATTTGTCTGAGCTGATGCCTAGTCAGAATGGGAGTACAGCTAATCAGACCTTATGATGAAGTTTTGAATGCATGCATACCTCGCTCCCAGTTAGTTTCTCGTATATTTCTTGAAGGGCGCTGCTTTCAATGCGATGTAGCCTCGTATTGCTAGCTAGACAAACTCTACACGCTAACGTTGACATTTTTACAAGAAGTTAGTTATCTAATTCAATTTGATTCAAAATCCAGAAATCTGAAAATAAATAGGTAGCGAACACGAAGAACTTTTTTTTTATTATTAATTGGTTTCGCTCGTTTGCAGTGCTGCCAACTCAGTGGAATTTCCTTCCACTAGTTCTTGTGGTTTGGACTACCCTTTTAGAGAGTAAATATTGGATTTAGTGGCTAGTGGATTTTTCTAGTGTCTTTGATTGCTTCAGTTAGTGGTAAGGCACTACAACAACAACTAGTACAATTTTAACAAAAATACTCAGTTATATATGAATATATAAATAAACGATTGAATAAGGGTACATTTTTTTGTTGTGTAGGCAGCACAACTGAACTAAGGAGGTGGTTTTAGGGAATTCCCTTGATTAGTTAATCAATTTCTCAAACAATTTTGATTATGGACTTTGGATTTGTTGTAAAGTTTTTTTTTGTCTTTTGTTTTCCGCCAACGTTTAGTGGTTTTCTGATGGTTTGCGAGACCGATGGTTTTAGTGGTTTTCGGTGGGCCATGAGGCCACATTTGGTGGGTTTGTAAAAATAAAATTGGCAACACTGCAGTCGTTTGTGCATTCAAAAACTAGAATATATTACTGTGTGCATTTGCCATATTCAATTCTGCTGCTGCAACTGACGAAACGCATAGATTTACATGTTTTGTATCTATAGGAGCATTAGGTAAAAAACCATATTACTAATAACGAAACGCACTGCGATTTGCGTTTGGTTTCGTTTCGAAGGTGGTGGAGAAAATAAGGCGGGAAGTGGGAACCGTTAAAACGACAAGGCGCATTTTCTAAAAAATACTCCCTTTTTTATTAGCTTGGGACTTGCCGAAAACACTTTATAAATACCATTGGTTAGTGGTGTACCAAGATAGTGTAGTGGTGCAAAGAAAAATAAATAAATAAATATTGCTGGACATTCCACACAACATTATCTAGCCCCAAGCTAAGCAGATCTTGTGTTATGGGTACTAGATAACTGATATACTTAATATCTTAAAATAGGAACCTATGTAATGTATTGTACATTACATAGTTTTTTTTTTAAATTATACTTAGAAAACACCCAGAGAACCCTGAACAAATATCTGCAGTTCGCACAAATATTTGAACCGAGGCAGGAATCGAACCCGCAACCTCCTGCGTCGCAAGCAAACTGGCGAACCTTTGCCCACTGAAAGAAAAGACGGAGGAAGGAGGAACCGCCTCCCCCCGACGAATCTAATTTTATGACTCCTATTAAAAGAATAATACTCTAGCGAGAGAGGTAAGCCCACACTCACCCACAGCTGGGTATTGGTATAGGCCTCTACCAGGCATAACCGGAAGGTCGCTATAATATAGGATAAGGTTAATAGCAATAAGTGGACCTAAGAATAAATCTTCATATGAAATTGAAACGGTCGTGGTTGGGAATCATTTTAAAATGAATAAACGGCTTATTTCCTCTGATTTTCGTCGTTTTGTTGACGTTTCGAGACTGAGTTCAGAAGCCTCTTCATCATGAGCACCGCCCGCGACAAACAAAAACGGCAAAAACCCAAAAACAGTTATGATATGCCGTTCCTTCATTTTAACTCCTAATATGGTCTGTATTTCATTTCATAGGGAGTTGGTACATAGATAGGACCACACACCCTAAACAGAATGCCAGGCACAAATAGGTACCTAGTTAGCAGAATGAACAGGTAGCCTCAAAGCTGCATGAAAAGTCCTGGGACAGAGCTAACAATTCACTAGGTAATGTCGCGTCGGTACACCTATGCAACAATATAGGTAGGTAGGTAACTAAAATTATATATCACAGATACAGAAGTACCCTCTCATAGTCATTCACAAAGCGAGCAAGTTTGAAATTGCAAACAGAAAATCCTCACATAAAATTGTGAATCTTGTGGCATGATCTTGAAATAAAAGAGTGAAAGAGACAGAAAATAGATTGTAATTGGTTTATAGCAAACAATTTGGTAAAATTAATAAGAGGCGCTTGCTCCAAGGGCCACTAGAGGATACTAGGAAGAGGGATGACTTGTGGGATATTAATGAGCCAACGATAGAAATTTAGAGGGTCCACTAAAGGAGGTGGGCAACCGCTGACCCAGGTCAAAAATAAATGAACCAGGAATGGAAGTAATTAGTATGGTTCTAAATAAATATCTTTTCATCTTTATCTTTAATGTAGTTTTTTCTCCAATTTTTGTAAACTTGTATATTTTTAGAAGTTGGGAAGCAAAAGTTGTATTTATAAATAATTAGATAAATCAAATAATTGCATTTTCGTGAAACAAAACGCAACAAGCTTAATTACTTTCCCACAACTTCTACGCAAGAAATTAAATTAGCTTTTTCTGTATCTTAACATATATTATCAACAACCAAAAGTATCTCTTCTGTACTTTACGTTAGTCAAAAAAGTTGGGTCAAATAATGTATGGGGAGTTGCCCATGTTCTTTCTATCGTTGTTGGCTCATTAATATCCCACAAGTCGTCACTCGCTCTATCACCATTTTTAACAGTTGTTGAACTGTCAACAAGTCTTCTCTCATCTCAAGCCTCAACTGTATATTGGACTTTCAATCAAGCAACCCGGAAGACTTCCTACCGCAGGCAGGCCATAGTATCTTAACAACAGATTCCAGCGCAACTAGTACGCTGGACGCGCTCCGTACCAGGGACACCACAGTATACAGTCCACTCCGCTACAGCAGCTACACCCTGGCTCTGGCTGAGCCGGGCCCGGTGCGATAGCAGTCTGTCTGGGGCAAGGACTAAATGGAGTCTTCTGCAATTTATCACTGTTGTCGTGCTGAAGTCTCCTTCTCAGTTATGTTTTATTGAATCAGTAGCATTTCAGGCTTTGGCGTTGGCTTTTCTCTAGTGTGAATTAGCATGTGACTTTTCAAATGACTTTTTTGATTGAATGCCTTGTCACATCTGTTGCAGGCGTAAGGCTTCTCGCCAGTGTGAATTAGCATGTGACATGTCAAATTACTTTTTTTATAGAATGCCTTGTCACATCTGTTGCAGGCGTAAGGCTTCTCGCCAGTGTGAATTAGCATGTGACGTGTCAAATAATTTTTTTGATTGAATGCCTTGTCACATCTGTTGCAGGCGTAAGGCTTCTCTCCAGTGTGAATTAGCATGTGTTTTGTCAAACTACTTTTATGATTGAATGCCTTGTCACATTTGTTGCAGGTGTAAGGCTTCTCTCCAGTGTGAATTAGCATGTGTTTTGTCAAATTACTTTTTTGATTGAATGCCTTGTCACATTTGTTGCAGGTGTAAGGCTTCTCTCCAGTGTGAATTAGCATGTGTACTGTCAAATTAATTTTTTGATTGAATGCCTTGTCACATCTGTTGCAGCTGTAAGGCTTCTCTCCAGTGTGATTTAGCATGTGACTTGTCAATTTTTTTTTTTATTGAATGCCTTGTTACATTTGTTGCAGGTGTAAGGCTTCTCTCCAGTGTGAATTAGCATGTGACTTGTCAAATGACTTTTTTGATAGAATGCCTTGTCACATCTGTTGCAGGTGTAAGGCTTCTCTCCAGAGTGAATTAGCATGTGACTTGTTAAATGACTTTTTTGATAGAATGCCTTGTCACATCTGTTGCAGGTGTAAGGCTTCTCTCCAGTTTGAATTAGCATGTGACTTGTCAAATGACTTTTTTGATAGAATGCCTTGTCACATCTGTTGCAGGTGTAAGGCTTCTCTCCAGTGTGAATTAGCATGTGACTTGTCAAATGACTTTTTTGGTAGAATGCCTTGTCACATCTGTTGCAGGTGTAAGGCTTCTCTCCAGAGTGAATTAGCATGTGACTTGTCAAATGACTTTTTTGATAGAATGCTTTGTCACATCTGTTGCAGGTGTAAGGCTTCTTTCTAGTATGAATTTTCATATGTCTCAAGAGTAAACTTTTAGTGGTAAATGTTTTGCTGCAGTCATTACAACAATAGTATGCATTACTGTCATTAATGTTGTTTGCTACAATGCTCTCTTTAATTAGCGAATGATCAACTAAGTCAGCACTAACATCGGATTCTTCAACATCTTCAAATGTGTTCTCATCAATGTCCATTGATGTTTCCTGTTTAATTTCCATCAAATCTTCTGTTACAATATCATTTTGTTCAGTTTTATCTAATTCAACTTCTGTTGTTTCTTTTTTAACATTAACTTGAGTACTTCCATTATTTAGGAAATCATTTATGGATACAGGAGGAATAGTTGTCACTGACAGGTTATGTCTCGTTTCAAGGTTGAACCCGAGTGCCTCTTGAACCTGAAAGTACAGAAATACGGGAGAGGTGAGACTGAGCCGTTATACTAAATAAAAAACAAACAGCTAACTAACATTATAATTATCATGATGAGGGTTCAGTTACCTAGAAGGTATATAAAGAAAACCCATCGTCTAGCTAGACAGACACCGAAAGCTCACCAAGATTTAATTTTAATGTATGTTTGTACGAATATCAGTTCATAATTCGAATTATAAATACATTTATAAATGCGTAAGTGTGTCTGGCATGTTGGCTGGGCAGGCGGATTGGCCATCTCAGTATTTAGTGTTGAGTACTCAGGTGGATGCAGCTGGCCTTCCCCTGGTTTATAAACAGTCGCCTTTTAGAGCATCCACAGGAGATGGGAGTCTATTCTTAGGCTGGTACAGCTCAGGGCCGAGCTAAAATATTACGGGACAAATCTAGTCTGATAAGGCAATAGGATATGATATGAGTGAGTGATGCACAATCACGCACACACAATGCACACACCTTAACTCATACACCTACACACACACACTCACAATCACTCAAGCACAATCTCTCTCTCTCATGCACACTCATTTGTCTAAATAGCACAAGAATTTAATGTAAAAGTTTTTTTTTTTTTACATTTATAGACCTTTGTTTGACCACGATCTCACCTGGTGGTAAGTGACGATGTGGCCGAAGATGGAGCACAAAGGTTTGAAAAGACCCAGATTATAATTTTCAGGAAAGACAGACGACGGTAGTGTATTCCAATCCTTAGCAGTTCGCATTATAAAGGTAGAACTGAAACGTTTTGTGCGAAAAAAAGGTATACTAATGAGGTAAGGATGGTACTGAGCCGTACGCCTGCTCATCCTATGATGAAAAGGTGATGGTGGGATCAGATTGTGCAGTTCCTGGGAGCATGCCCCAAAATGTAACCTATAGAAGATCAAAAGGCATGCAGCCTTACGGCGGTGCTTGGGACTCTCTCTTTCTCCGCCATATTATGTTGCTCACCTATAAGCCTGAAAGCTCTACGTTCGATCGAGTCCAAGGCAGCAAGCTGGCATTTGGATGAGTTTGTTATGTATTTGGGTGTTAAAGTCATAGTATATTAGGTATTTATAATGTTTTATTAATGTATGCGGATTCTGTTTAAAGTCCGGTTTTATTTTGTCTGTAATTGGTATTCGGTTCTTACGATACAGGCTGCGAGCCTAGTGCTTAGTGCCCAGTGTGTGTGTGTGTGTGTGAGTAGTGTGTGTGTGTGTGTGTGTGTGTGTGTGTGTGTGTAGTGTATAGCTATAAATTCAAAAATGCCTCAATCTAAATTTTTTAATCTTAATTGTTTCTTATCTCTTTCTCGGTGTTTTATGTATTAGTTGTGTTTTTGTAATATAAATAAAAATAATACCTGTAAGCCATCGCGAATATCTCTGAACATCTTCTCAGATTCCCGCCTCGGAACAAATATTTGTGCGATCTGCAGATATTTGTTCCGGGTGTTCTGGGTATTTTCTATATATAATAAAAAATATCTATCTATGTAATATATTGTATTAAGTATATCAGTTGTCTAGTACCCATAACACAAGCTCTGCTTAGCTTGGGGCTAGACAATGTTGTGTGAACTGTCCAGCATTATTTATTTATTTATTTATTTTTAGATTGTTGATACATGTTGCAGAATGTGAGACATGTCCGTAACCGTGAGCAGCAAATGTAGCATAATGTTGAAGGTCTTCCGTCTTCAGCACCGAGCTGAAATCATGTATTTTATTTTTCTTTACTGCATATTTTATGAAAGTTAGTAAGTTGAGATAGAAAGAACTATAATCAGTAAGATAAGAGGGGTTGGGTTTAGAATCGTGCCGCACGAATTCAAGGGGGAGAGTGGGAGGGAGGGGTGGAGTGGGGTAGGGGACGCCCCCCCCTAGAGTGGGGATGTGCGGAAACTTATAGTTTTGGAGAAAAAAAATAAAGAAGTTTTGAGGTTAAGTATGAATTTTTTGTGAGGTTAAGTATGAAGTTTTATAATTCGAAGTGTCGAACTCCGGTATGAGACTCAGAATCGACTCAGGGCATTCCGACATGAGTAGGTTAGGTTCAAAATAAGTGACAGAACCGACACGGAGCACCCCGACTCCACGTGGTCTTGTGCGTCACGCCCCTAGAGTGTATATAAAAACGCGGAGCCAGTAGCTCGCGTGGGAGGTCCTGAGCGGAGCAAGCCCGTGAGGCCGAGCGGAGCGAAGGGGGGAGGTGGCGAGCGAAGCGAGCCGGCGACCTCCGTAGTGCAGCGAAGGTTGAATGGGTGAAGCGACACTCAGGGGCAACCTCGCGAGAGTACTGGCGAGAGCCCATACCGGAGTCCGACACTTCCAATTATATAACTTCACACTTAAACTCCAAAAAAAAACATACTTAACCTCAAAACTTCTTTATTTTTTTTCTCCAAAACTATAAGTTTCCGCACATCCCCACTCTAGGGGGGGGGGCATCCCCTAAGACCCTCCCCCCCACCCCCCCTTAATTGGTGCGGCACGATTCTAAACAATACCCAAAAACATACTTAACCTCAAAACTTCTTAATTTTTTTTCTCCAAAACTATAAGTTTCCGCAAATCCCCTATCTAGGGGGGGGGGGGGGGCGTCCCCTAAGACCCTCCCCCCTCCCCCCCCCACCCTCCCCCCTTAATTCGTGCGGCACGATTCTAAACAATACCCTAATTAAATTTGATTCAAAATCCAGATCAAAAACAGAAAATAAATAGCCAACACCAAAAACTTTTTTTTTAATAATTGGTTTCGCTTTCGCTCGTTTGTGCTTTTGCCATTTTCAATTCTGCTGTAACTGAATCGAGTCCCTATATTGTACAACACGATAATGTACAGCATGATTATGCACGACATGATTTTACACGGCCAATTTTCCAAAACATGGATCCCAATGATCATGCTGTGCTTCATCGTGTCGTACAAAACTGGCTGTACATTATCGCCCGTGAAAATTTTGTACGTCCGATTTTGTACACCATGATTATACGAATCCACCAGTAGCTGTCTTAACGATGCCTTGTTTTCATCGTTTTTTTCGCTTCCAAGGAGCGAGTGCTGTGTTGCCAGTCAATACGGAATTTAGTAAAATAATGTTCACATCTATACCCCGGTTCAGAATTCGAGATATTTTTTGTAAACAAAGGGGATACCATAGCAAAAAAATAGGTACTTATAAGTTAGTTTATTAAATAAGGCCAATAAACAGGCTTGGCGTGTTATTCTAACTCAGATCTGATAAACTATAATGTAATCAATATTTTGTCGTATATATTTTTGACTTATTTTGGTTATTAACAAAGTTATCAAGCAAAAATATATTTTTTAGTATAAAATATTTCATGTCACTTGGAACACTGCAGATATTCTAAACAATTGGCTTTGTTTTGAAAGTCGTGTTAGAATCAAAAGAGTATATTATGCTTTTGATATTGATCTTTTTGTTCGGTGTAAATTCATTTTTATGTTTTAGAGCGTGTGACAACTGTCATTGTGTGAATAAAAACTAAATACAAGCTCAAGCTTAGCTTTTATTTATATCTATGTTTTTTCTTACCTACCAACTTGTTTTCATCATATTACTGCATTCCACATTGTAGCGCGTACTTTGCAAGCTATATAGTGGTGGGACATGTGTAGCCCCAACATAACAAGCTGGTTCCCATTTTGTAATTTCATTCGTTTCTCCTTATTTGCTATTTCGTTATTTTCTTGTTGCTGTTGTTTTTGTTAAGTTTTATTTAGTAAAACTCGAACATTTTCTAGTATACTTACCTCCTTTCTATAACATCTATGATTGATATGTGGAAAAGAAAAGATACTTGTCATCCTATTTCAAACCAGAAGTTGTCACTGAAGTTTTATGTTAAATAAAACCAAATTATCTTAGTTTTGCCTTTTAATTCACATTTGGTGGCGTGTTGTGCAAAATGGAGGCTTCACCTGCACGTGCGGAGATGGCACCCGGGCCTTCGTCGTCAGGTCCATCAGTGGCAAGTTCTGCGGAGCTGGCACCCGAGCCTTCGTCTTCAGGTCCATCAGTGGCAAGTTCTGCGGAGCTGGCACCCAGGCCTTCGTCGTCAGGTCCATCAGTGGCAAGTTCTGCGATGCTGGCACCCGGGCCTTCATCGTCAGGTCCATCAGTGGCAAGTTCTGCGGAGCTGGCACCCGGGCCTTCGTCGTCAGGTCCATCAGTGGCAAGTTCTGCGGAGCTGGCACCCGCGCCTTCGTCGTCAGGTCCATCAGTGGCAAGTTCTGCGGACCTGGCACCCGGGCCTTCGTCGTCATGTCCATCAGTGGCAAGTTCTGCGGAGCTGGCACCCGGGCCTTCGTCGTCAGGTCCATCAGTGGCAAGTTCTGCGAATCTCTCGCCAGTAAAAAAGCGGCCACGGAAAGCAATGACAGCCATTGAAAAACTCATGGTGATGAATGTTTACAAACAAACATTCAGTAAGTGGCCAGAGGGCGAATTTTGGACTCTGACAGACTGTGCAAATAAAACAGCTGATCTCTTGGGGATATCCACTGTGACTGTCAAAAGAATCGTCAAGGAAAATAAAACAAGTCTCGCTCTATGTTCTCCGAAGAAAACTGCAAATCCAAAATCGACGAATTTACGTAAAGCGCAATAAGACGGATCGTGCATCAGTTTTTTCGCAAGAATGAGGCACCCACTATAGCGAATGTAAGCACATTTATTAACCTCTAGACTCGTATTCGTGTTTTGTTAATATTTGTATCCCAGACATGGGAAATGTGAGCCACCTATTTAATTTACAAAATTTTAATACAATTGTTAAGACGTAGGAGAAGCCGCGGGTCACTACTAGTAAAACATGATCCACGCCAAAAAATGTTTTTACCACTGGCTTGTCTATTAAACATTGACATTTGTTTGTTTACAAAAAATATCTCGAATTCTGAACCAGGGTATAGTTAATCTGTAGTTTGTTGGTTCCTTGGTTCTAAACATAGAGAAAATTTACATGCTTACTCAATGTTTACTTACAAATGCATGCAATACACTCAGTAGACCATAAAAGAGGTCTAAATCCGTTGCAGAATAATAAAGTGCTCTCCAAAAATTAGCTGAAAAGCTTATGGTTAAATAAAATAAAATGGACAAAAAGTCATTGCCCATGGAATGACAAAGCTGACTCCTTAGCAAAGAAAGGAGCTAAACTCACACTAACTCCTAAAGACATCAGCTCATCCAACTTCACACCAGGACAGCTTCTCATCTCAGTTGATATATAGCACAATTCCGGGCTGGTATGGAGTACTGCTGCCATGTTTGGGATGGTTCGGCCAAACACCAGCTTGCTGCCTTGGACTCGATCGAACGTAGAGCTTTCAGGCTTATAGATGAGCAACATATGGCGGAGACTAAGATTCAGAGTCTCGAGCACCGCCGTAAGGTTGCATGCCTTTCGATCTTCTATAGGTTACATTTCGGGGAATGCTCCCAGGAACTGCAGGATCTGATCCCACCATCTCCTTTTCATCATAGGACGAGCAGGCGTACGGCTCAGTACCATCCTTACCTCATCACTATACCTTCGATTCGCACAAAACGTTTCGGTTCTACCTTTATAATGCGAACTGCTAAGGAGTGGATTACACTACCGTCGTCTGTCTTTCCTGAAAACTATAATCTGGGTCTTTTCAAGTCTAGAGTGAATAGGTGCCTTCTAGACCTTGGAAGTGACGGGTTTGAGCAGTTCATGCACTTGATTCAGCATGTGCGGTTTAGAGACCGCAGTGGTGCAAGTGTGCCGGAAGGCTAGGCTTGGAGGGTAGCGGGATCCGAAGCACGGTTCTCCGCTGGCCGACCGCAGGT
Source organism: Operophtera brumata (assembly GCA_932527175.1). Lineage (NCBI taxonomy): Eukaryota > Metazoa > Arthropoda > Insecta > Lepidoptera > Geometridae > Operophtera > Operophtera brumata. The sequence continues at coordinate 22,961,656 of OW052235.1, forward strand.
TGTAGGGGGCCCAACTAGTGAGTTAGCCACTCATGAAAGGCTGCCCCGCCGCCTCGCGAAAAATCCCAGAATGCTCCATCGTGCCGGTTGGCGACCGGATGAGAGGACCCGATGGCCATTCCTGGGGGGGTTCGGGCGTCCCCGCAGTCTCCAGTCTAGTCTCCCACTGGCGCAGGAGCCTGCTGTAAGTCTCTAAGTTTTCGCTGGTCAGTGCCTCGCTCAACAACCGTTTTTCCCACAAACCTAACACTCAAAAACCTATATGAAAAAGTCCAGAAATAATAAGTTGTCTTTACAGCGGAAGCACTTCCTCTCGCTTCAAGTGCACTCCTCCAATATTCGAGGACTGCACTCCAATCTCGATCCGGTCCACCACCACCTAGAGACCACTAAGCCACACTTATTATTCCTCACGGAGACGCAGATTCAATGTCCTCCCGATACAGCTTACCTTACATACCCAGGCTATGCCCTGGAGCACAACTTTAAACCCAAAGCTGGTATTTGTATATTTGTCCGCGAGGACATTTGCTGTCTGCGTCTTCGTGACCTTGAAGAACCCGATTTTTCCGTTTTATGGACTTTGGTGGACACCGGCTTAGATAAAATTATCTATGCTGGTTTATATCGGTCTCACTCTGGAGACTACGAGACAACCAGGTTGTTCAACTACATCTGTGAAGCGGCGGATGTGGCCCAACAACGTTATCCTGGTGCCCAACTGGTGATTCTGGGGGACTTTAATGCCCACCACCAACAGTGGCTGTTCCCATACCAGTTCACCGACCATGCTGGGAGAGAGGCGTGTAAACTTGCACTCACGCTAAATCTCACTCAGCTGGTCAATGAGGCAACCAGAATTCCAGACGTTGAGGACCACACAGCCAACTGCTTGGACCTTCTGCTTACGAACGTGCCGGATCACCACTCAGTATCAGTGTTGCCTCCTTTGGGTACATCTGATCACTGTGTGGTGAGGTCTGTATCGTCATACTCGCCACCCGATCCCTCGCCCAGAGGTAGTAGACGAGTGTGGCGTTACAAGTCGGCAGTTTGGGATGAGATGCGACATTTCTTCGCTTCTTATCCTTGGCGGCAAACCTGCTTTTCTTCTTGTGACCCGACGGTCTGTGCAGATGCCGTTTCGGAGGTGATCAAAAGAGCAATGGAGTATTTTATTCCATTCTCTGATGCTTCACCTTCAGGCAATGCTCGCCCATGGTTTAGTCCCGCGTGTGCTAGCGCAGAAGCGCTTAAGCATGCGGCTTACCTAGCCTGGGTCGAAGCAAGAAACGGTAAAACCTCGGATGCACGGATTAAGAAGAAAGCCTTTAACAAAGCCGCCAAGTCTTGCAAGAAGGTGATACGGAAGGCTCGCTTCGATCGGATTGGCCGTCTGGGGGCTAAGCTTGCCGCATACCCTGCGGGAAGTAAAGCTTTCTGGTCTCTGGCTAAGTCGGTGGAAGCGAACTTCAGCCGCCCTTCACTCCCTCCACTACTGAAACCGGACGGGTTCCTAGCTCACGCTGCGGTTGAGAAAGCAAATTTATTTGCCACTCAATTTGCGGAGGCTTCGCGTCTTGACACCTCTGGCGAAACTCCACCCAGCCTTCCTCGGTGCGAAGCTTCAATGCAGGAAATTCGCATCCAGCAAAAGGAAGTGCTCAGAACGCTACGTAGTCTCGACGTGAATAAAGCTAGCGGTCCGGATGGTATCTCGGCCATAGTGTTGAAAACCTGTGCCCCTGAGTTGTCTCCAGTATTAACGCGTCTTTTCCGCCTCTCTTTGAAAACTGGTGAAGTCCCTAAATCTTGGAAGCTCGCTAACGTGCAGCCTGTACCCAAGAAAGGCAGTCGTGCTGACCCTTCAAACTATCGCCCTATTTCAGTCACCTCCCTACTTTGTAAATGTATGGAGCGTGTACTGAATAGGAAGCTCCTTGCATACCTCGAAGGTAACGACCTCCTCAGTGATCGCCAATACGGGTTTCGCCAAAACCGGTCTACTGGGGACCTTCTTGTGTATGCTACGCACATTTGGAGCGAGGCCATCGAGAAATATGGTGAAGCACTGGCTGTTTCATTAGACGTCTCGAAGGCTTTTGATAGGGTTTGGCACGCTAGCCTTATTGGCAAGTTTCCTGCCTACGGACTGCCAGTTCAATTCTGCTCCTGGCTCGCAGACTTTCTGAGGGAAAGATCCATTCGAGTAGTTATTGACGGCTGCTCCTCGGATCAATTGGCTATTAACGCCGGGGTACCTCAGGGGTCAGTGCTATCTGCCACACTGTTTCTGCTGCACATTAATGATCTGCTAATGCCCGGTATCATTGGGTATGCAGACGACAGCACAGTTGTGGAGAGATATGTTTCCACTGCGCGAGCTAGGCAGAATGAAATTCAGGAGTTAAGAGATGAGATGCTGCAGCGTCTGAATTTGACTCTCAAGGCTGTATCCGACTGGGGCGATGCCAATTTAGTCATGTTCAACGCCTCTAAAACGCAGGCTTGTCTCTTCTCGGCGAAAAAAAGTCCGTTTCTCCAAGTTCCTGTATTCCGAGATGTACCTGTTGCTATAGGAGATCACCTCGAGCTCTTAGGTGTTTCGCTCACGCCTACTCTCAACTTTGGCTCCTACATCGAGTCTAAGGCAAAAACAGCTGCCATGAAGCTAGGCATCCTGAATAAGGTAAAGCTTTACTTCACACCAGGACAGCTTCTCAGTTTATATAAAGCACAAGTCCGGGCTGGTATGGAGTACTGCTGCCATGTTTGGGATGGCTCGGCCAAACACCAGCTTGCTGCCTTGGACTCGATCGAACGTAGAGCTTTCAGGCTTATAGGTGAGCAACATATGGCGGAGACTAAGATCCAGAGTCTCGAGCACCGCCGTAAGGTTGCATGCCTTGCGATCTTCTATAGGTTACATTTCGGTGAATGCTCCCAGGAACTGCACGATCTGATCCCACCATCTCCTTTTCATCATAGGACGAGCAGGCGTACGGCTCAGTACCATCCTTACCTCATTGGTATACCTTCTATTCGCACAAAACGTTTCAGTTCTACCTTTATAATGCGAACTGCTAAGGAGTGGAATACACTACCGTCGTCTGTCTTTCCTGAAAACTATAATCTGGGTCTCTTCAAGTCAAGAGTGAATAGGTGCCTTCTAGACCTTTGTGCTTCATCTTCGGCCACATCGTCACTTACCAACAGGTGAGATCGTGGTCAAACAAAGGTCTATCAATGTTAAAAAAAAAAAAAAAAAAAAAAAAAAGACCTTTGTGCTCCATCTTCGGCCACATCGTCACTTACCAACAGGTAAGATCGAGGTCAAACAAAGGTCAATCAACGTTCAAAAAAAAACGGTGGATGGAGGCTCCTCAAGACCGTTCGTTGTGGCATTCTATGGGGGAGGTCTATGGCTAGTGTGGCCAGCAGTGCACTTGGGCTAATGAAGTTGTGCTTGTCAAGCCATTTCTACTACCACTATTTCTGTTATTAAAGGCTATGGTGCCACAGACAGACACACAGCCACACAAGCTACAACAAAATGTGGACAAGTCCAGTCAAGTCAAGCTGACCAGTGTAGTATGGCATTGGCTAATGCCACGCCGCGCATTCAAGTTTTGCGCTGACTGCGTCTGATTATATCAGCCTGTAGCAACAATGTAGCCCATAGCAACCGTAGCAATTAGTGTTGCTACGGGCCGATTTAGTCAGCCGCAGTCATCGCAAAACTTGAATGCGTGGCTTGGCATATATCAGCCGATGCCATGCTTCGGCCATACTTCGATTTGAAAGCAGGTTTTCATAGCGATGTTTCTTAGACATGTTTTCTCAAAATTGCAATAATTGAGCATGACTTTACTTACTGGTAGTTGGAGCATGAGGACGCTTAGGTAGGTACTCCATGCTTCACCCAGTTAGAGAACCTAGGGTGAGCACGGGTCTTTACCCATTAAATAAGTCCATGAGTTAGGCCACAAGTCCACAACACCCTGCTCAAATATTCCTACAGAAAATAAATGGTAGGTTCCGGAAACTCAATATATATTATTTCTATTGGTCACCTTAAGTTAAATATGTTTGAACTGTATAGTGCAAACGGGGCATGACTACTCCTTCGTGTTAACCAATGGGGGGCTAGGGATTAGATAGACTTTCGACCAATCACAAGGTGGTCACGGAAAACGTGCTCTACATAATCAGGTCGTACAAAATCACCATGTGATGAATATGTACAGGCGATTTTGCGCAGCCGAGTTTTGCACAGCCTGATCATCTGTGCCACTGGTTTCCAATGATCGGGTGTACAAAATCAGGCTGTGCATTTCCATGCTGTGCATTATCGTGTCGTACAAAATTGTCTCCCACTGAATCGAAACCAGTGTTGCCAATTTTATTTTTACGAACCCACCAAATGTGGCCTTATGGCCCACCAGAAAACCACTAAAACCATCGGTCTCGCAAACCACCAGAAAACCACTAAACGTTGGCGGAAAACCATAGACAAAGAAAAATAAGTGCGTAAGTAAATATTTTAAAATGCGATAATGACCTTTAGATTAAATAAAATAAAATACTTATTTTTTGTCATAAAAAGTCCTTTATTTCTAAAGGCACACATTCATATTGATTTACTGTTTATTATTTACGTTGGTAAAAAGCAATTGCCCTCTGCTATATACTTAAATAAAGTTTAAAAAGTTATTTCCTAAAGTGACGCTAGCGCCATCTCTCGATGATATAATAAGTCATAGACAAACCAGAAAAATACAGTAACACTTTGAATCTAATCAAACTTTATCAGTTCCCATATAAATAAAGTCCATAATCAAAATTGTTTAAGAAATTGACTAACTAATCAAGGGAATTCCCTAAAACCACCTCCTTAGTTCTGTTGTGTTGCCTACACAACAAAAAAATGTAGGTACCCTTATTCACTATATGTATAAAAACCAACCCCAATTTTTTCTGGTTACGCTAAAACTCGAGAATGGCCAGACCGATTTGGCTAATTTTGGTTTTGAAATATTTGTGAAAGTTCACGGAAGGTTTTAAAGGTGAAAAATATAGAAAAATGCGAGGAAAGTACATAAATTACAATTTTATTAATTTTATTTAATTCCATAGTTACGACATTTTGACATGCAAACAATTACATAGTTACGCCATTTTGACATACAACCATGTCAAGCGTTCAGGATTAACGTACTTCTTCTTCTCTTCTTATAATGGCTTCTGAGGAGTGCTCAAAAAAAAATCCTCAATGTACCGTTCTTCTTCTTTTTCTTCATATAATGGCTTAGTGCATTAAATGGTGGCATAAAAACCGAGTTTTAATCAAACGCATCGAAAAGACACGCAATACTCTTCTTCTTCTTCTTTTCTTATAATGGCTTCTGAGTGTCTTAATTTTGCCATAAAAACTTTTCCATAGTTACGCTAATTTTATTGTAAACTTTTTTTTAAATTATGAGATGACAAACAATCAGACGGTGCGCCTGATGTAAAGCAGTCACCGCCGCTTTGGAAAAAATCCCGACTCCCAAGCAAGAATCCTGGGCAAAGGCCATCATAATGGGGTGGTATGGGTTTGTACGAGATTTTAAGGGTTTCTAAGAGTTTTAGGCATTGTATGAAATCTAAGGAGTTAGGGTAGGGTATAAACCCTGTGTTTTTATGAGTTTGAATGGCTGTTTAGAGGTTTGTAAGGCTTCTTAGGTTGTGAGAGTTTTAAGGGGGAATAATTAGTTTATTTTTAAGGATCTGTATTTTTTGGCTGTTTTTGGGGTTTGGTAGTATCTTGACAGTGCTCATTTGGGATTCTGCTATGATGGTTTAGACCACTATGTCTACTTGGGTAAACGATTAAACTAGGCAGGTGTTGGACCTTCTATTATGAGGTTAGCCGACGAATCTAACTCAGATGAGCAGCTTTCAGGAAACTACGCTATATATTCACATCACAGACACTGGAGAGCCTCAAGATGAAAGTCTGTTATTGGCCCATGTTGCCAGTCATGACTTACGGGTAGTGAGATGTGATTATCAACTATAAGCATGATAAAAGTTCAAAATCTTGCAGCGGGCTATGTAGAGAGCTGTGCTCGGAGATTCCGTACGTGTACCTGAATCTGAAACGAAGAGATGCGTAGAAGAATCGGGACCACTGACACGCTCTCAAAATTAGCAAGTTGAAGTGGCAATGGGCAGATCATATAGCTGGCAGAACATTATTTATTCTGTGGCAGAACCAAAAACCGTTGAAGAATAATTGCACTCGAGTGGCAACCTTGAACCTGACGAGTAGAAAGCCCCCTCGATGGGCCGACGACATGTTAAAAGGAAGTCGTTGCATGGAGGCGGCTCAGGACGTTCATTGTGGCATTCTTTAGGGGTGGCCTTTGGCGAGCAGTGGACTTATACTATCGATGTTTGGTTTAAAACAGATGGGCACCTGTAGGGATGTTTTTAGAGAGTGTAAAATTCTTACTTTGCCGTCATTATACATCCATGAGGTTGCAGTATTTGTAAGAAATAACATGCATCTATTCGCGCTCTATCCTATCGGGAATCAACGAGCTGGTACCCTACGCCATCTACCATATAGGACGAAGCTGTTGCGTGTAAGTGTGTTCTGTATGGCGCCGATTATCTATAGTAAAATTCCATCGTCTATACGAACTATGAAGTTATAGGACTGCCCAAATTGAAGCTTCTTGATACGAAACATTAATAATTTATATATATTTAAAAACTCCCTGACGAAACTACTGGTGGAAAAGGCTTACTACTCTGTGGACGAATTTCTAGACGACTGCGAGTAGGTAGGTATAGTATTTCTCGCTCTACGGTATTTAATAATTGTTTGACTTTTACAACATTTACAACTCTAAAATGATATTGCATGAATTAAATTAATTAATATGTTACTACATGACCTATATTCATTATGTTGCAATTAATTGTGGTTTTTTTATTATTTTTAAATTTTTATATCTTGACAAGGCGAAACATGGTGATAGGTACCTACTTTATCTTTTATGACATCTTTATGTAAACCTGTGTTTCGGACAAATAAATTATCTTATCTTATACCTTCTGGCAGATATTTGTACCAGCAACTATTTACAGAATGCATAGTACGAGAAGCTAGGTACTACCTTATCTACGCGCTGACGAAGTCGCGAGCGGGTCAGCTAGTATTCATATATAACTAAGTATTTCTGTTAATTCTAATAGTGAGTGATTAGTGAGTGATTAGGTCACTAGCCACTAAATCCAATATTTACTCGCTAAAACCCACCAGAACTAGTGGAAATTCCACTGAGTTGGCAGCACTGATCGAAACGCATAGATTTACATGTTTTGTATCTTTAGGAGCATTAGGGTAAAAATGTACCATATTTCTGTACTAATAACGAAACGCACTGCGATTTGAGTTTAGTTTCGTTTCGAAGGTGGTGGCGAAAATAAGGCGGGAACCGTTAAAACGACAAGGCGCGTTTTTTCAGATTATTTCTAAAAAATACTCCCTTTTTTATTAGCTTGGGACTTGCCGAAAACACTTATAAATACCATTGGTTAGTGGTGTACCAAGATAGTGTAGTGGTGGAAAGAAAAATAAATAAATATTGCTGGACATTCCACACAACATTATCTAGCCCCAAGCTAAGCAGATCTTGTGTTATGGGTACTAGATAACTAATATACTTAATATCTTAAAATACCTATGTAATGTACTGTACATTACATAGTTTTTTTTTTTAATTATACATAGAAAACACCCAGAGAACCCTGAACAAATATCTGCAGATCGCACAAATATTTGTACCAAGGCAGGAATCGAACCCGCAACCTCCTGCGTCGCAAGCAAACTGGCGAACCTTTGCCCACTGAAAGAAAAGACGGAGGAAGGAGGAACCGCCTCCCCCGGACGAATCTAATTTTATGACTCCTATTAAAAGAATAATACTCTAGCGAGAGAGGTAAGCCCACACTCACCCACTGCTGGGTATTGGTATAGGCCTCTACCAGGCATAACCGGAAGGTCGCTATAATATAGGATAAGGTTAATAGCAATAAGTGGACCTGAGAAATCAGTTAGAGGAAATGCTGTCTGAGCTATGCATAGTCAGCGAGAACATAGGATTAAAACTTAATGCAGCTAAGACTAAAGTAGCAACAAACAGCACCAAAAAACCTATAGTTGTGAACCAAAACCCACTTGAGTATGTGGAGAGCTACGTATATCTTGGTAAAGAAGTCTCTCTAAGTAAATCTAGGCATGCAGAAGAATTAGAAAGAAGAATCAACATGACGTGGAAAAAATTCTGGAGCCTTAAAGAAATTCTTAAATCAAGACTCCCGCAAAAATTGAAAAAAGTGGTAATGGACTCTAGCTTGCTCCCCTGTCTGTCCTATGGATCACAAACATGGATATTTAATGAACACACACGACGCAGAATACAAACGACACAGCGCTCAATGGAAAGAAGCATACTTAGCATCAGATTAAAGGACAAACAAAGAAGCGATTCCATTCGAGAGAAAACCAAAGTCATAGATGCTCTGTCTCACACACAAAGCCTGAAGTGGAAATGGGCGGGACATTTGGCACGTCTAAAAGACAAAAGGTGGACACATCGAGTAACGACGTGGTCGGGGCCGACGGGAAAGAGAGCCAGAGGACGCCCACAACAACGTTGGGTCGATGATATAAAAAAGGCAGCCGGCAAAAACTGGATAGGTAGAGCGCAGGATAGGGATCTTTGGAAAGATTTGGAGGAGGCCTATACCCGAAAGGGGCCTTAACTAAGGATTAAATATATATTTTTTATAATACAACAGGAAATAATATTTAATATTTTTAATTGTAACTTTGTTTATCTTTTTTTAAGGAAATAAAAAGGCTTTTTATTATTTTATTATTTATTATTAAAAGAATAATACTCTAGCGACAGAGGTAAGCCCACACTCACCCACTGCTGGGTATTGGTATAGGCCTCTACCAGGCATAACCGGAAGGTCGCTATAATATAGGATAAGGTTAATAGCAATAAGTGGACCTAAGAATAAACCTTCGTATGAAATTGAAACTGTCGTGGTTGGGAATCATTTTAAAATGAATAAACGGCTTATTTCCTCTGATTTTCGTCGTTTTGTTGACGTTTCGAGACTGAGTTCAGAAGCCTCTTCATCATGAGCACCGCCCGCGACAAACAAAAACGGCAAAAACCCAAAAACAGTTATGATATGCCGTTCCTTCATTTTAACTCCTAATAATGGTCTGTATTTCATTTATAGGGAGTTGATACATAGATAGGACCACACACCCTAAACAGAATGCCAGGCACAAATAGGTACCTAGTTAGCAGAATGAACAGGTAGCCTCAAAGCTGCATAAAAAGTCCTGGGACAGAGCTAACAATTCACTAGGTAATGTCGCGTCGGTACACCTATGCAACAATATAGGTAGGTAGGTAACTAAAAATATATCACAGATACAAAAGTACCCTCTCATAGTCATTCACAAAGCGAGCAAGTTTGAAATTGCAAACAGAAAATCCTCACATAAAATTGTGGCATGATCTTGAAATAAAAGAGTGAAAGAGACAGAAAATAGATTGTAATTGGTTTATAGCAAACAATTTGGTAAAATTAATAAGAGGCGCTTGCTCCAAGGGCCACTAGAGGATACTAGGAAGAGTGATTATGTAGGATATTAATGAGCCAACGATAGAAATTTAGTGGGTCCACTAAAGGAGGTGGGCAACCGCAGACCCAGGTCAAAAATAAATGAACCAGGAATGGAAGTAATTAGTATGGTTCTAAATAAATATATTTTCATCTGTATCTTAAATGTTGTTTTTTATTCAATTTTTGTAAACTTGTATATTTTTAGAAGTTGGAAAGCAAAAGTTGTATTTATAAATAATTAGATAAATCAAATAATTGCATTTTCGTGAAACAAAACGCAACAAGCTTTATTACTTTCCCACAACTTCTACGCAAGAAATTAAATTAGCTTTTTCTGTATCTTAACATATATTATCAACAACCAAAAGTATCTCTTCTGTACTTTACGTTAGTCAAAGTCAAAAAACTTGTGGCATGATCTTGAAATAAAAGAGTGAAAGAGACTGAAAATAGATTACCTATAATTGGTTTATAGCAAACAATTTGGTAAAATTAATAAGAGGTGCGTGCTCCAAGGGCCACTAGAGGATACTAGGAAGAGGGACGACTTTTGGGATATTAATGAGCCAACGATAGAAATTTAGTGGGTCCACTGTTGAATGGACCCACTAAAGGAGGTGGGCAACCGCTGACCCAGGTCAAAAATAAATGAACCGGGGCCCTTTCATGGAAGTAATTAGTATGGTTCTAAATAAATATCTTCTTACTTATTCTTATTTCTGGGGCAAGGATTCAACGGAGTTTTCTGCAATTTATCACTGTTGTCTCCTTCTCAGTTATGTTTTATTGAATCAGTAGCATTTCAGGCATGTTGCTTTGGCTTTTCTCTAGTGTGAATTAGTATGTGACGTGTCAACTCACTTTTTTGATAGCATGCCTTGTCACATCTGGTGCAGGCATATGGCTTCTCTCCAGTGTGAATTAGCATGTGACTTGTCAAATGATCTTTTTGATTGAATGCCTTGTCACATTTGTTGCAGGCGTAAGGCTTCTCTCCAGTGTGAATTAAATCATAATCATAAATCATGAATCATTTATTTGTTTATGAATCTAGGTACAATACAAAATGCATTAGATGTTAGGTTTAGGTAAGATCGCTAGATTCTGCTTTTCAGCGTACAAACATTAAACAGATAAGTCGAAATGGCCAATTTATACAAACAGATCGGCAAATTTATAATTAAGAGCATGCACGAATTTCAAAAAATGTAACAAACTACTCAGTTTCATACTTACTAAAGATAATCAAACATGTCAACAATTAAAAATAACTAATTAAAAATAAAAATAAAATTCACACATGTCGAGTCTTATCGTACTCAGAAATTATTTGTATAATACCTACCTACCCAGAAATTAAGTTGAAATACTGGTGTCACACAAAAACTCATCTACAGTATAATACGCTTTTTCAACCAAAATGTCATTAAGTTTGCGCTTAAATACATTTAAACTTGACAATGATCGAACAGTGGTATCTTGTTGAAGATTATAGGCGCCATGCAGAAAATACTTTTGCGTAATAGATGTGTTCGACATGAAACATTGCGTAATTTACCTTCTAGGCGGATTCCAACTGCAAACCACTCAAATAGCTCAGGGTTGCTTTTGACAAAAACAGCAACCTCACTTATTTATAGTGCAGGCAGTGTTAGAAAATTTAGTCTAATAAAATGGGACTTACACGAGTCCCTCCTTTTCAGACCACAAATGGCTCTGACACAACGCTTTTGTGCCCTAAAAATTCTCAACTTTGCTGTTGAGTTACCCCAAAATATTGTGCCGTAACGTAGGATTGACGCTACATGGCCATGATAGGCTGTAATAACTGCAGACATGTTCGTTACTCGACTCAGTTTGAAAAGAGCGCGAGCGAACTGATGCAATCTATTACAAATATTCTTAATATGCAGTTTCCAATTTAGTTCATTATCTATAGTGAGTCCCAAAAATGTTGTTCTGTTAACTTCATTTATCTTTATACCCAAGTAGTTTATATTCATGTCAATATTAATATTATTTCTTTGTCTGAAATTCATTATACCGCCCATTCATTATTATTTATTATATTTCCGCTTAACATCAGGTGGGCCATCTGCTTGTTCCGTCATTCAGTAGTATAAAAAAAAAAAAAAAATGTCTTCGTCAAGTTTATATTCAGACTAGCTGTTACCCGCGACTTCGTACGCGTAATATTATTTTATCCATAATAAATAATAATAATAACTATAACTGGTTTTTTGCTTGACTTAAGTGTGTGTTATCTTAGTAGAAAATCGTACTGCGCGCACCGCTAAGGTAAACTCGGTTTTGGAACTATTACTTAATCTGTGGTATGTATGTAATTTATTCTCCCGCGCGCAGTTTTTACTCGCAAATCTCACAATCTGTAATATTATAAAGAGGAAAGATTTGATTGTTTGTTCGCATTGAATAGGCTGCGAAACTACTGAACCGATTTGAAAAAATATTTCACTGTTGGGTAGCTACACTATCCCCGAGTACCATAGGCTATATTATATTTCCAAAAAACTAGGGATTCTTACTAAAACTCCAATAATGTAACCCAAGGTGTAAAATAATTTTGTTTGTATTGGATAAACTAAAAAACTTATTAACAGATTTTAAAAATTATTTCACCTGTAGAAAGCTACATTATCAGCAAGTAACATTTGCTATGGTTTTTTAACTTTCACCCGCGGCTTCACTCCCGTATTTGTATGTTTGTTTGTAAGTTCTCAAAAACGACATGACCGATTTTAAAAATTATTTAACCCATAGAAAGCTACATTATGGCTATATGATTAAGGGGCGGGAGGGGGGGGGGGGGGGGGGGGAGGTAGAGGAACTGTTTTAACTGTTTTTTGCTTGACTATGTCTCTTATATTTTGTAAGATACCGTCAAACAACCTTTGAAACGACACCATACTTAAGTTTTTAAATTTAGGGATCCCATTTTAACCTTGAGGTCCTGAAAATGTTTTAATGTCAACAACGACACCGTGACACGACCTTTGTAACGACACCATACTCAAGTTTTTCAATTTAGGGGTCCCATTTTAACCTTGAGGTCCTAAAAATGTTTTAATCTCAACAACGACACCGTGATATGACCTATGAAACGACACCATACTCATATTTTTCAATTTAGGGGTCCCATTTTAACCATGAGGTCCTGAAAATATTTTGATCTTAAACTTATGTTGGCAATTTTTTTTAAAATTAACCTTTGAATTTTCATGTTCTACTACCAACGGTTTCCGAATTACGAATCATTTTAGTTTTACATTAAAAGCCATTTTGGACCCCTTCCAAGGTGATTTTTCAAAAACCCTTTCTTAGTACACGCCTACACCCAAAAAAGAATACCTACGTCCTCCAAATTTCATGTGCCTAGGTTCAGCGGTTTATACTGTGCGTTGCAAAACGCAAAGTGTATGAGTTAAAAGCCCATTTTGGACTCCTAAGACGGCGAATTTTCCAATTCCTTTCCAAGTACACCTTAACACTCTAAAAGGAATACACTCTCCAAATTTTAAGTCTCTACGACCAGCGGTTTGTAAAAACTAAAGTTTGTTTTATTTTCTTACAAAAAAACGTTCCCTTTCCGTTTTTCAATAAAAATCCAGGAATCGCTGAAACACGTGTTTATTAATTATATTTGAGGAATCTCCATGTAAAATTTCGAGATTCTACTGCTAACGGTTTCTGAAATACAGAGCTTTTTTGTTGTATATTAAAAGCCCATTTTGGACCCGTTGGCATGCGAATTTCCAAAATTCCTTTCTTAGTACACCTCTAGACCACAAAAGGAACGTACCCTCCAAATTTCTGGTCTCTAGGACTTACGGTTTACGTTGTGCGTTGCAAAACGCAAAGTGTATACGTTAAAAGCCCTTTTTGGACCCCTAAGAGGGCGAATTTTCCAAATTCCTTTCTAAGTACACCTTTACACCCTAAAAGGAATACACTCTCCAAATTTTAAGTCTCTACGACCAGCGGTTTAGGCTGTGCGTTGTAAAAACCAAAGTTTTTTTATTTTTTTACAAAGAAAACGTTCCTTTTCCGTTTTTCAAGAAAAATTCAGAAATCGCTGAAACACATGTTTTTTTATTTTATTTGAGGAATCTTTATGTAAAATTTCAAGGTTCTACTGCTAACGGTTTCTGAAATACACAGCTTTTTTGTTGTATATTAAAAGCCCATTTTGGACCCCTTAGCATGCGAATTTTCAAAATTCCTTTCTTAGTACACCCCTAGACCACAAAAGGAACGTACTCTCCAAATTTCAGATCTCTAGGACTTACGGATTAGCCTGTGGTTTGATTGTCAGTCAGTCAGTCAGTCAGTCAGTCAGTCACGCAACGATTTTATATATATTGATTATTATTCAAAGTCAGCCATGTAATTACAGAGGTCAAAGTACAATTTATTTCATATTCAAAATTATGCGATTTATCATTTATAAATAAAATGGTACTATCATCGGCAAACAATGTCATAGGATGGTTAGTCGCTTGTGGTAAGTCATTAATGTAAATTAAAAATAGAAGAGGACCTAACACGCTACCTTGAGGAACACCGTGAGATACATTCGTAACGTCTGATACGTAACCAGTGTCAGTATGTGTTTTTGAACAAATCTTGTTAATTTGCGTGACCTGGGTCCTGTTATTAAGGTATGATTTAATTAATTGATTAGCGGTGCCTCTCACTCCATAGATATCCAGTTTGCGCAGGTGTGTATCGTGGTGAACATGGTCAAAAGCCTTAGTCATATCCATGTACAGGGCAATAGCTGTTTTTTTTCTGTCTCTACTTGTCATTACATTATACAGATTAGCATGTGTACTGTCAAATTATATTTTGCATTGAATGCCTTGTCACATTTGTTGCAGGCGTAAGGCTTCTCTCCAGTGTGAATTAGCATGTGTACTGTCAAATTTTGTTTTATATTGAATGCCTTGTCACACCTGCTGCAGGCGTAAGGCTTCTCGCCAGTGTGAATTAGCATGTGTACTGTCAATTTGACAGAACACATGCTAATTCACATTGGCGAAAAGCCTTATACCTGCAACAGATGTGACAAGGCATTCAATTATAAAATCAGTTTGACACGTCACATGCTAAATCACACTTGCAAATGTTCACTTTGTTGCAAATGTGACAAGACATTCAATGCAAAATATAATTTATATTTTGCATTGAATGTCTTGTCACATTTGTTGCAGGTGTAAGGCTTCGCTCCAGTGTGAATTAGCATGTGACGTGTCAAACGGATTTTTTGACTGAATGCCTTGTCACATTTGTTGCAGGTGTAAGGCTTCTCTCAAGTGTGATTTAGCATGTGACGTGTCAAACTGATTTTATAATTGAATGCCTTGTCACATCTGTTGCAGGTATAAGGCTTTTCGCCAATGTGAATTAGCATGTGTACTGTCAAATTATATTTTTCATTGAATGCCTTGTCACATTTGTTGCAGGTGTAAGGCTTCTCTCCAGTGTGAATTAGCATGTGACGTCTCAAACGGAATTTTTGATTGAATGTCTTATCACATTTGTTGCAGGTGTAAGGCTTCGCTCCAGTGTGAATTAGCATGTGACGTGTCAAACGGATTTTTTGACTGAATGCCAAACAAACAAACAACAGACAAAGGTCTATCAATGTTAAAAAAAAAAAAAAAAAAAAATGCCTTGTCACATTAGTTGCAGGTGTAAGGCTTCTCTCAGGTGTGATTTAGCATGTGACGTGTCAAACTGATTTTATAATTGAATGCCTTGTCACATCTGTTGCAGGTGTAAGGCTTCTCGCCACTGTGAATCAGCATGTGTCTTGTCAAATTACTTTTTTGATTGAATGCCTTGTCACATCTGTTGCAGGCATAAGGCTTCTCTCCAGTGTGATTTAGCATGTGACGTGTCAAACTGATTTTATAATTGAATGCCTTGTCACATCTGTTGCAGGTATAAGGCTTTTCGCCAGTGTGAATTAGCATGTGTACTGTCAAATTAATTTTTTGACTGAATGCCTTGTCACATTTGTTGCAGGTGTAAGGCTTCTCTTCAGTGTGAATTAGTATGTGTACTGTCAAATTACTTTTTTTATTGAATGCCTTGTCACATTTGTTGCAGGTGTAAGGCTTCTCTCCAGTGTGAATTAGCATGTGTCTTGTCAAATTACTTTTTTGATTGAATGCCTTGTCACATCTGTTGCAGGCGTAAGGCTTCTCTCCAGTGTGATTTAGCATGTGATGTGACAAACTGATTTTATGATTGAATGCCTTGTCACATCTGTTGCAGCTGTAAGGCTTCTCTCCAGTGTGAATCAGCATGTGTCTTGTCAAATTACTTTTTTGATTGAATGCCTTGTCACATCTGTTGCAGGCGTAAGGCTTCTCTCCAGTGTGATTTAGCATGTGATGTGACAAACTGATTTTATGATTGAATGCCTTGTCACATCTGTTGCAGCTGTAAGGCTTCTCTCCAGTGTGAATCAGCATGTGTCTTGTCAAATTACTTTTTTGATTGAATGCCTTGTCACATTTGTTGCAGATGTAAGGCTTCTCTCCAGTGTGATTTAGCATGTGATGTGACAAACTGATTTTATGATTGAATGCCTTGTCACATCTGTTGCAGCTGTAAGGCTTCTCTCCAGTGTGAATCAGCATGTGACGTGTCAAAGGTTGTTTTTTATTGAATGCCTTGTCACATCTGTTGCAGCTGTAAGGCTTCTCTCCAGTGTGAATCAGCATGTGTACTGTCAAATTACTTTTTTTATTGAATGCCTTGTCACATCTGTTGCAGGTGTAAGGCTTCTCTCCAGTGTGAATCAGCATGTGTACTGTCAAAAGTTTTTTTTTATTGAATGCCTTGTCACATCTGTTGCAGGTGTAAGGCTTCTCTCCAGTGTGAATCAGCATGTGTACTGTCAAAAGTTTTTTTTTATTGAATGCCTTGTCACATTTGTTGCAGGTGTAAGGCTTCTCTCTAGTATGAATTTTCATATGTCTCAAGAGTAAACTTTTAGTGGTAAATGTTTTGCTACAGTCATTACAACAATAGTATGCATTACTGTCATTAATGTTGTTTGCTACAATGCTCTCTTTAATTAGCGACTGATCAACTAAGTCAGCACTAACATCGGATTCAACATCTTCAAATGTGTTCTCATCGATGTCCATTGATGTTTCCTGTTTAATTTCCATCAAATCTTCTGTTACAATATCATTTTGTTCAGTTTTATCTAATTCAACTTCTGTTGTTTCTTTTTTGACAGTAACTTGAGCACTTCCATTATTCAGGAAATCATTTATGGATACTGGAGGAATAGTTGTCACTGACAGGTTATGTCTTGTTTCAAGGTTGAACCCGAGTGCCTCTTGAACCTGAAAGTACAGAAATATGGGAGTGGTGAGACTGAGTGGTTATACTAAATAAAAAACAAACAGATAACTAACATTATAATTATATATATAATTATCATGATGAGGGTTCCGTTACCTATAAGGTATATAAAGCAAACCCATCGTCTAGCTAGACAGACAACGAAAGCTCACCATAAGATTTAATTTTAATGTATGTTTGTACGAATATCAGTTCTTACTTCTAATTATAAATACATTTATAAATGCGTAAGTGTGTCTGTCATGTTTGCTGGGCAAGCGGATTGGCCATCTCAGTATTTATTTATTTATTATTTATTTATTTGAAAACTTTCACATTAGACAATAGTGCAAGGAGGAATGCTAACAGCATTATCTGCCAGTCATCCTGGACGTGCAGAAAGATGGTGAGGCGTGCCTTACAAACAAGTACCACAGAAAATAATAATAACAATACAAGTTAAAATATTAAACTAAAAGGATACCTAAATATAATATACTAATAAATACAAATACCCAAAAAGAAAAAAAACAAACAAAAAGAAAAACAGTTTAACAAAAAAAAAAACATTAATAAATTACCGTGACAATAAAACACATACTTAGTAGGGAAAGTACAAAGGTATATACCTCACACAGGCTGCAGTAACATAGATTTATTTATTTATTCATAAAAAGGAACGCCAACAGCATATATATAAACACATTTACAAAAATCATTCACTTGGTTTCGAGCTGATACTTACACCAATTACAGGCGAACACAACATTGACACTTTTATCTTACAAACAAGGCAGACAACTCTGTCTGTTGTTAGTACTCTTATTATTATTAAGATATTGTTTGTATTGTTTGTTTGTAAACTGAAGATTTACATATTACTTTTAATTATTTAGCTTCGTAAAATATTGGCATTAAAACAGATATATAGCTAGAAATACATAACGAAAAATAAATATAAAAATATAAGCACCTATTGAACATAATTTAACTTTCTTGAATAAACTACTTGATATAAAATATAAAAAAATACATCATTTAAATCCTACCATGACTATAACAATTGCACTCAGTATCGTTTTGTTGTTGACGAAAGTGTTCAAGCATTTTCTTTTTAAAGCTTTGGGTATTATCGTTGAAAATATCAATATTTTCAACTTTTTGGTTGATATGGTTGTATTTATTACAAAGACGTACAACTGGACCTTTTTGCCGCACCCAGTATTGGTGCGGCAAAAAGGTGTGTGGAGAATTCTGGAAATAGGTTGTCTTGGAATTCAGGTTGGAAAAGTTAAATTTATACATTTAAAAAATTTGACTACAGTCAAGATCACCATTAATGATTTTATGGAGGAATGATAGTTCTAATAAATGTCTTCGATTAAACAGGGAATCTATCTTGAAATATTGCAATCTAGCAGGGTACGGACATCTGTGTGATATACCAGAGGAAATAAATGCAAGGTGCCTAGTAAAAGAGCGCTGAATACTTTCAATTCGCTGCGAGCGGACACTATAGGTAGGATTCCATACGGTGGACGCATATTCAAGGATGCTTCTAACAAGCGCGTTATAAAGAATGATTTTGGTACTAGGTTTCTTAAAGTCTTCCCCACATCCCAACATTTGTGCCGCCTTTTTGACTACGTGATCATATTGAGCTAAGAACTTAAGTTGACTGTCTAAAATTACTCCCAAGTCCCTAATTTCTAAAACTTCAGCTATTTCTGTAATATTGATATTATATTTAGATGGTAGAGGCTTTTTCCTCTTTGAAAATTTTATGAAGAAACACTTTGTGGGATTGAGCAGCATTTCATTGTTACCACACCAGTTTACTATTGAATTTATGCCTTCTTGCACAAGTTTAACATCTAAATTAGAATGAATTGTTTTATAAATTTTTAAGTCATCTGCGAACAATGAGTATTTACAGTGTTTTATATGTTGTGTGATATCATTAATAAAAAAAATAAAAATAAAAAACGGTCAAGTGCGTGTCGGACTCGCCCATGAAGGGTTCCGTAGCAGCAAGTAACATAATATAAAAGTTCTTGGATGGATTACGATTAATGACGTATTAAAAAAAACTACTTACTAGATCTCGTTTAAACCAATTTTGAGTGAAAGTTTAATGGTAATGTACATTATATTTTTTTTTTAGTTTTATCATTCTCTTATTTTAGAAGTTATGGGGGGGGGGGGGGGGGACACTTTTTACCACTTTGGAAGTATCTCTCGCGCAAACTATTCAGTTTAGAAAAAAATGATATTAGAAACCTCAACATCATTTTTGAAGACCTATCCATAGATACCCCAAACGCATAGGTATGATGGAAAAAAAAAATTGAGTTTCAGTTCTAAGTATGGGGAACCCCAAAAATAATTGTTTTTTTTTAATTTTTGTGTAAAAATCTACATCTACCTACCAAGTTTCAAAAGTATAGCTCTTATAGTTTCGAAAAAAAAAGGCTGTGACATATACGGACAGATAGACAGACAGACATGACGAATCCATAAGGGTTCCTTGTCTTTGACTACGGAACCCTAAAAAGGATGGGCCCTAGATGGGATCCCTGGGGAACACCGGATTTTGCGAAATAAACCTTGGACTCATAACCCTTTACAGACACTATTTGGGGTCTATTGTTTAGATAGGACCTAAACCAATCAAGAAGAGCTCCGAAGATTCCCTGTGCACTAAGCTTTTCAACAAGTATGAAATGGTTGACTTTGTAATTGAATCGCAAAAGCGCTACTAAAGTCTGTGTATATGGCATCCGTATCCAGTCCTTTGTCTAAGTTGAGAGATAGATGGGAGACAAATGTTACCAAATTAGTGTCAACAGATCAACCGTTTCTAAACCCATTTTGCGAATCTGTGAGGGTATTCTTAGTATGCCTGGTAATAACAGGTGTAACCAGCGATTCGAAATTTTTAGAAAAACATGACAATACTGATATTGGGCGGTAATTTATTACACTATTGTGGTCACCTTTTTTGTAAACGGGTACAACTCGTGCCCTTTTCCAAACATCAGGGAAAATAGAGTCCTCGAGTGACCTATTGAATATCAACATTAGAGGTAAAGCAAGCTTAGAGGCGCAGCGCTTGATAAAAAGTTGAGGTATGCCATCAGGACCAGCTCCTTTAGTTACATCTAGCTTCTTCAACAATTTAAAGACTTCATCTTCATGAAAAATTTATTTGCCTAAGCTGTTAGATGAATAATTCGTACAGGTGGTCTACCAAGACCAAGGTGGTGGAAGGGGTTCCAGTTGAATTAAAATAATTTGAGGAGTATACAGAAGAGAAATGATCTGCAAACAAGTTAGCTATTTCGGCTCCGTTTATTTTTTAAGACGATTCAAAATGATCCATGTGATTTCAATGAATAAAATACTTTTGACTTTGACCGTCCGTAGCAGTAGAAATTGGAGAGTGCATAACTGAAGGAATAGCTGAGTAGTTTGTGCGTTTACTTTTTATAAACGTTCAGAATAGCTTGGGATCTTTAGCAATATTTTCTTCAGCTTTGAGTTTATAATCTTTATAGCATTGGTCAAGGTATGTGTCACAGCTAGGGCTTGCAATCCGGATATCCGGATATCCGAATTATCCAGATATCAGCTAATTTTCAAATCCGGATAATGACGTCCGCTCTATCCGGCTAATTCGGATAATTCGGATAGTGAAATTCATAAAAAAAATTGCGATAAAAATCTAAATTTTAAATACTGATCCTATCTTTCACATGTTTGTCACACTTACATAAAGTACCTGGGGGACCTAGCTTACCTAGGTGTTTGCAAAATGCGTGAAAACTCGGAAAACCGCGTTTTACCAGAGGTGAGACCTAGCTAGCAAGAAATTAACTGCAAGTTTTGCTTTATTGAACGAAAAATAAAGTTATTTCGACAAGATAAGTGTTAACTTGAGAATAAGAATAATATATAGAATATTGAATATATAATAGTTTGTCATTTTTAATTTATTTATGATGTTATTTGATATTTTATGATCAGATTATTATTAGGGATAGCCGAACATGTGTTTCACCGAATACGAACATTCGACGAATGTTTGTTAAAACTTTTACCGAACCGAATATTCGGCATAATTAATTCTCTTACATGAACAGTATACAGGTCTGAACTTGTTCACGCAAAGCGTGTGGATTGGCGCCGGACCCTCCCGCCCGCTACCCCCGCTGTACCCGATGTTGTTATTGCATGCACCATCAATAACAACATCGTAAGGAGTAAAACAAAGTGCGTTCGTTTTGGTTATTTTTTATTTGAAAAGTCATCTTTGTTGAGTTTTTTTGCTTGGTTTAATTGTGGTGTACCTAAAAATAAGTTGAAGGAGTAGAAGTAGAAGCAGATCGAACAAAAAACTTGCTTAATTTCTTACAATACATACCTGATTTCTGATTGTTATATATTATTATTTTATTATAAAATTATCACTGATGCCCTCAACAGCTGCATATTTATATTTTGTTTTATATATCTTTTTTATCTGCTGTTATTGGAAATAAGGTTACAGTGTCGACAAAAACATAAAGCTGCACTGTAAATTACTTACCTACCTCATAAACATAACGCATTTAACACTCAACTCATGATAAATCATACACGGCTTAATACTGTAAAAAGTTTGAATACCACTTTGCCGAACATTCGGCGATACAGCCGAATATTCGGCCGAATACGAATATACGAGTGTTTCGCTCACGCCTACTCTCAAATTTGGCTCCTAAATCAAGTCTAAGGCAAAAACAGCTGCCATGAAGCTAGGCATCCTGAATAAGGTAAAGCGTTACTTCACACACAACAGGACAGCTTCTCAGTTTATATAAAGCACAAGTCCGGGCTGGTATGGACTACTGCTGCCATGTTTGGGATGGTTCGGCCAAACACCAGCTTGCTGCCTTGGACTCGATCGAACGTAGAGCTTTCAGGCTTAAAGGTGAGCAACATATGGCGAAGACTAAGATCCAGAGTCTCGAGCACCGGCGTAAGGTTGCATGCCTTTCGATCTTCTATAGGTTACATTTCGGGGAATGCTCCCAGGAACTGCACGATCTGATCCCACCATCTCTCTTACATCATAGGACGAGCGGGCGTACGGCTCAGTACCATCTTTACCTCATTAGTGTATACTAAGAAAAAAGAAATAGAATAGAAGGTATCTTCTATTCGCTTCAGCTTCCTTCTAAAACGTTTCAGTTCTACCTTTATAATGCGAACTGCGAAGAAGTGGAAATACACTACCGTCGTCTGTTTTTCCCGAAAACTATAATCTGGGTCTCTTCAAGGCTAGAGTGAATAAAATAAATAATAATAAAATAAACATTTATTTTCTCCAGTAAAAAGGTCTTTTAAACAATAAATAATAACTCTGTAGGGTAGACAGACTGTAAACCTGTTTTGTGAGAGACTGGTGCCTGAGATAGGTTTGTGAAACCTGTATTACAGGTCACCAGTGTTCTCACTCCACGGATTGTATAAGTCACCATGCCTTGTTATAGGTTGACTATAAGATCTGATATAGGTACATAGAGAGAGACTATATATAATATAAAATAAAATTTACTGTAAAATTAATAATACAACTAAAGCTATGTATGACAGACATTGGCTAACAGATAAGAGTGTAATTGTGAGTGTGTGTGTGTGTGTGTGTGTGTGTGTGTTTGAGTGTGGCTATGTGTGTTGTGTGAGGATCTGGGAGGGTGTAAACACGTGTGGGCGTGTATGTGCGTGTGTGCGTGTAGGTCAGTAAAAATTTTTAAATGTGTCAGTGTATGTTAGACGTTTGATAAGTAGTGTTGGAGTGAGGGAATGCATAAAGGTTTTTGGGTAGTTATTAAAATTTGAATTGAAGAACTGAGTTTATTTGTGGATATTTAGGGGTTTACGAGATTGGAGATAAAAGGTTTTCCTTGTGAATAGGGCCTTCTGGACCTTTGTGGTCCATCTTCGGCCACATCGTCACTTACCAACAGGTGAGATCGTGGTCATACAAACGTCTATTAATGTTTTTTTTTTAAAAACGGTAAACCTGTCGAATTCGCCGCATACCGAATATAAAACGAATATTCGGCCCATCCCTAATTATTATTATGATAGTAGTTTTAATTTTACCACAAAGAGCTACC
Source organism: Operophtera brumata (assembly GCA_932527175.1). Lineage (NCBI taxonomy): Eukaryota > Metazoa > Arthropoda > Insecta > Lepidoptera > Geometridae > Operophtera > Operophtera brumata. The sequence goes on from OW052235.1 coordinate 22,984,908, forward strand.
GAATTGGTTAAAGTTATTCATATTTGAATGGTGGGTGAATGTTGGTTTAATTTAAACATAAATAAAGCTATCAATAACCATCTTTTTTTTAGAGTGTTTTTGAAATTATCCGTAATATCCGAATTATCCGGATATCCGAATACTAAAGTTCACTACTATCCGTATTATCCGGATAGTAAAAGTTTACGGATAATGCAAGCCCTAGTCACAGCGGTGTCTCAGTATATCGAATTCAAGTTTGTCACGGGGATTTTTGTATTTTTTGAAATTATCTCGTAAATTATCTATTTCTGAAAAAAGTTTGACTAGTTTGGTATTAAACCAAGGAGGATGCTTAGAAAAATAGGGTTTACGTTTAGGAACATGACTTTCAATGACATTTTTCAATATGTTATAAAATGCTGCCACCATTTCGTTTACATTTAAAATACTCTTATCAGATAAACTACAATACCAATCAGTCTCACTAAATTCTGATATAATACTACCAAAATCAGCCTTAAAAACGTTGAAGTCTATTTGATTATTTGGCTTAAGATTATTTTTTAATAGTAAAGGCACTTTAATTAACATAGTACGATGCCTAGAATCAAGTGTACTTAAAGGGGGAGCCGGGGTAATTTTTATGTCATCAATATTTGATAAAATAAGATCCAGAAGAACATTATCAGAGTTGTACAAATTATTAAATTGACCTATGGCATTCACTGAGATGAAGTCAATTAAAGAGTACCCATGTCCACAATTGTAATTACTGGGTGTTAATTGAGAAGTACTGTCAACTTTAAACCATTTTATGAATCTCATATTAAAATCGCCAATTATTATTGCATCATCAAAGTGATTGAGTACATCAGTGGAATTTTCTAAAAACTGATTTAATGTTTCCAATTTGCTAGGTGGTGGTAGGTATACAGCACACAATGCTAACTTTTTAGGAATACTGTTTACAGTTATGTCTATTGTCACCCACATATCCTCCAACCCTGTTTCCCAATTAGAAATTCGACTTGACTGTATTTTGTTAGAAACTGCAATAACAACTCCACCACCATCTAACTTGGAACCCCTAGATATCACCCTGTCTTTCCTATGAACTGTGTAACGTGAGTCAAACGTAAAAATATTAGAATTTAGCCATGTCTCTGTGAGAACTATTACATCGTAATGATTTTTTAAAACATTGGAATAAAACATATCAGTTTTGGTTTTCAAACCACGGGAATTTTGGTAAAATATTTCCAAATTATCCATAATATTTACAATTAACTCTGCAGCACTGAGAAAAGTTCAAATCAATTTAAATTGTTCAAGCTTTCCACATTTCGAACAAGATAAGCTTGGCTGGTCTCATCTTTCCTGACATAAATTCTTCCGTTGCGCACCCACACAAACTTGTAAGCCAGATCCTTGGCCTTTTTGCGAGCTGCAGCATGGAGAAACTTGTTTGATGGAGTAAGATGGTCCGACACGAAGACAGGTACACGTGGCCCACCAATGCCCATATGTTCTGAGCTTAGCTTGTCCTTAATATTGTCTTTGTTGAAGCACAGAATAAATATTAGTACAGGTACAGAAGACTCACTTAGCGAAAAAATTTATACAAATAACGACTCTTGCTGGGACGCAACAAAGTGCAATTCAGCTCGCATTATCGCTCAATGCCTATCGCGATATTCACCTAAACATTTGCTCTCTCTTCTAACGCGTAACTCTGTCGCTGTCTGGCGCTGAGTGATGCGTATCGAAAGGGTTGTCGACATATCTAATCAAAAATTAAATAAACCTTCCGTTAGATAGGTAGGTAGTCAACATTGTAGCACAGATTATGTATTAGTTACTTCGTAACGCGCAAGACAGCTAAAAGAGGCCGAACATAGGGTCGGAGCTTTATGTCTCAGGGTGGCGGGCGCAGTGCAATGCCACATAGGGCGCGTCCTAGATGGACGTGACCTATGAGGTAATGCACTGAGAATCGGCCGGGCTGTAGGTATATATCGCGCGACCTTGAGCGAGTGATGATGCCCTGGTTGAAGTTGGAAACGGCTGCTAATAATGTATCACGGACTCTTGGACTATGCAGGTTCACTATTACAGACCTAGGGGCACTGCTGTCCTTGTTGATCTTTGCCACACAGGTCACATGCAGGATATGATCATCAGGAATATCGACTTTCACAGTGTGGGCCAGTTGGAGAACAGTTTTGGAGAGGTTCTCAGAGCGATGTTCAGGTAGGCCATTTATTTCAACATTGCTTTCTCGCATGTGCTGTTCGGGTAAGCTCAGCCGGCTGGAAAGATCAGTGACAGTGGTTTCCAATGCAGCATTCTTTTTTTCCAATTCATCAACAGCTGATTTTGTTCCATGAGTTTCACTTTCATTTCTTCGAACTGTGTGTTGATGAAAGATATAGTTTCTTGAAAACAATTAAATTTGTCATCTATGCTCTTCAGATGAAATGAGACAGAGGTATTTTGTGTCTTCAAACAATATAATAACTAATTTTTCAAGATTTGACGGAATCTTTCTTCACTCAGAAAACCACCACCGTTCTCATTAGTACATGGTTCTACATGATATGTTGTATCTACACGTTTCTCAGTGGATGGCGCAGAAGGTTTTGGTACCTTGGCAGCGCTAATTACCGGGGAGACGATTGATTCAGGGAGTTCAAGTACCTTGGACACAATCTGCTCAGGACTTTTAGGTTTGTTTGCCTTCAGCTGGCGCTTGCTATCAGGGCATCCCTCGGGGCATTTCCAAGCATTTTTACGTTCCATGTCGAAGGTGTTATAAAAGCGTGCAGTAGAAATGTTAGCACATACAATATCGTACATTCGTGAGCACAGACAGCACTTCACATACTCGCAAGTTTTTACGCATTTTTTACACTTTGAACAAATGACAGGATTAGTCATTGTTATTCGCAAACAATTTATTGGGTATAGGCACGGTTTTTAACTACTTTTCTTTACTATTTGGTACGTAATTTAAAAGTTATTAGAATATTTTGTAAGAGTTTTTCACGAGACAGCTTTCTTGGCGAGTGTTGCCAACAGTGAGTTGTGAAACACTGACACTGAATTGGAAACTAATAATTTAGCCTCTTATTATACAGTTCACGCACCAGTCTCTTAAACGACGAGTGATTTAGTGTTGAGTACTCAGGTGGATGCAGCTGGCCTTCCCCTGGTTTATAAACAGTCGCCTTTTAGACCATCCACAGGAGATGGGAGTCTATTCTTAGGCTGGTACAGCTCAGGGCCGAGCTAAAATGTTACGGGACAAAGCTAGTCTGATAAGGCAATAAGATATGATATGAGTGTGTGATGCACATTCACACACACACAACGCACACACCTTCACTCATACACCTACACACACACACTCACAATGACTCAAGCACAATCTCTCTCTCTCTCATGCACACTCATTTGTCTAAATAGCACAAGAATTTAATGTAAAAGTTTTTTTTTTTTTACATTTATAGACCTTTGTTTGACCACGATCTCACCTGCTGGTAAGTGACGATGTGGCCGAAGATGGAGCACAAAGGTTTGAAAAGACCCAGATTATAATTTTCAGGAAAGACAGACGACGGTAGTGTATTATAAAGGTAGAACTGAAACGTTTTGTGCGAAAAAAAGGTATACTAATGAGGTAAGGATGGTACTGAGCCGTACACCTGCTCATCCTATGATGAAAAGGAGATGGTGGGATCAGATCGTGCAGTTCCTGGGAGCATGCCCCAAAATGTAACCTATAGAAGATCAAAAGGCATGCAACCTTACGGAGGTGCTTGGGACTCTCTCTTTCTCCGCCATATTATGTTGCTCACCTATAAGCCTGAAAGCTCTACGTTCGATCAAGTCCAAGGCAGCAAGCTGGCATTTGGATGAGTTTGTTATGTATTTGGGTGTTAAAGTCATAGTATATTAGGTATTTATAATGTTTTATTAATGTATGCGGATTATGTTTAAAGTCCGGTTTTATTTTGTCTGTAATTGGTATTCGGTTCTTACGATACAGGCTGCAAGCCTAGTGCTTAGTGCCGTGTGTGTGTGTGTGTGTGTGTGGGTAGTGTGTGTGTGTGTGTGTAGTGTATAGCTATAAATTCAAAAATGCCTCAATCTAAATTGTTTAATCTTAATTGTTTCTTATCTCTTTCTCGGTGTTTTATGTATTAGTTGTGTTTTTGTAATATAAATAAAAATAATACCTGTAAGCCATCGCGAATATCTCTGAACATCTTCTCAGATTGTTGATACATGTTGCAGAATGTGAGACATGTCCGTAACCGTGAGCAGCAAATGTAGCATAATGTTGAAGGTCTTCCGTCTTCAGCACCGAGCTGAAATCATGTATTTTGTTTTTCTTTACTGCATCTTTTATGAAAGTTAGTAAGTTGAGATAGAAAGAACTATAATCAGTAAGATAAGAGAAGTAGGTAGTTAATGTACGGAACAGTGTATGTGAAACAGTCGACTTCCTGCGAAAATCCATCAGCAGAACTGCAGGTACCTGACAGAATATGAGTTAGAATGTGCATATTATGGAAGGATTACACACCAAAGATCAAGTAAAACAGAGTAGTTGAATAGAACCTCTCACGGCCCACCTCTAAATCACCACAGTGAACGTGTTATGTTCCCTGAATCACCCCAGCAATGTTTTGCGAAGTTAATCTATGTAACTCCATGTAGAAAAGTTGGTACTTGAAATTATCTCAGGCTCGCATCGAGAGATGCACGTAGTTGCCCTAGCTCAGACGAAATAGGTAATATAGGTATAACCTTATTTGTCTGAGCTGATGCCTAGTCAGAATGGGAGTACAGCTAATCAGACCTTATGATGAAATTTTGAATGCATGCATACCTCGCTCCCAGTTAGTTTCTCGTATATTTCTTGAAGGGCGCTGCTTTCAATGCGATGCAGCCTCGTATTGCTAGCTAGACAAACTCTACACGCTAACGTTGGCATTTTTACAACAAGAAGTTAGTTATCTAATTCAATTTGATTCAAAATCCAGAACAAAAACAGAAAATAAATAGCCAACACCAAAAACTTTTTTTTTTAATAATTGGTTTCGCTTTCGCTCGTTTGTGCATTTGCCATTTTCAATTCTGCTGTAACTGAATCGAAACCAGTGTTGCCAATTTTATTTTTACGAACCCACCAAATGTGGCCTTATGGCCCACCAGAAAACCACTAAAACCATCGGTCTCGCAAACCACCAGAAAACCACTAAACGTTGGCGGAAAACCATAGACAAAGAAAAATAAGTGCGTAAGTAAATATTTTAAAATGCGATAATGACCTTTAGATTAAATAAAATAAAATACTTATTTTTTGTCATAAAAAGTCCTTTATTCTAAAGGCACACATTCATATTGATTTACTGTTTATTATTTACGTTGGTAAAAAGCAATTGCCCTCTGCTATATACTTAAATAAAGTTTAAAAAGTTATTTCCTAAAGTGACGCTAGCGCGATCTCTCGATGATATAATAAGTCATAGACAAACCAGAAAAATACAGTAACACTTTGAATCTAATCAAACTTTATCAGTTCCCATATAAATAAAGTCCATAATCAAAATTGTTTAAGAAATTGACTAACTAATCAAGGGAATTCCCTAAAACCACCTCCTTAGTTCTGTTGTGTTGCCTACACAACAAAAAAATGTACCCTTATTCACTATATGCATAAAAACCAACCCCAATTTTTTCTGGTTACGCTAAAACTCGAGAATGGCCAGACCGATTTGGCTAATTTTGGTTTTGAAATATTTGTGAAAGTTCACGGAAGGTTTTAAAGGTGAAAAATATAGAAAAATGCGAGGAAAGTACATAAATTACAATTTAATTAATTTTATTTAATTCCATAGTTACATTTTGACATGCAAAGAATTACATAGTTACGCCATTTTGACATACAACCATGTCAAGCGTTCAGGATTAACGTACTTCTTCTTCTCTTCTTATAATGGCTTCTGAGGAGTGCTCAAAAAAAAAATCCTCAATGTACCGTTCTTCTTCTTTTTCTTCATATAATGGCTTAGTGCATTAAATGGTGGCATAAAAACCGAGTTTTAATCAAACGCATCGAAAAGACACGCAATACTCTTCTTCTTCTTTTCTTATAATGGCTTCTGAGTGTCTTAATTTTGCCATAAAAACTTTTCCATAGTTACGCTAATTTTATTGTAAACTTTTTTTTAAATTTTGAGATGATAAACAATCAGACGGTGCGCCTGATGTAAAGCAGTCACCGCCGCTTTGGAAAAAATCCCGACTCCCAAGCAAGACTCCTGGGCAAAGGCCATCATAATGGGGTGGTATGGGTTTGTACGAGATTTTAAGGGTTTCTAAGAGTTTTAGGCATTGTATGAAATCTAAGGAGTTAGGGTAGGGTATAAACCCTGTGTTTTTATGAGTTTGAATGGCTGTTTAGAGGTTTGTAAGGCTTCTTAGGTTGTGAGAGTTTTAAGGGGGAATAATTAGTTTATTTTTAAGGATCTGTATTTTTTGGCTGTTTTTGGGGTTTGGTAGTAACTTGACAATGCTCATTTGGGATTCTGCTATGATGGTTTAGACCACTATGTCTACTTGGGTAAACGATTAAACTAGGCAGGTGTTGGACCTTCTATCATGAGGTTAGCCGACGAATCTAACTCAGATGAGCAGCTTTCAGGAAACTACGCTATATATTCACATCACAGACACTGGAGAGCCTCAAGATGAAAGTCTGTTATTGGCCCATGTTGCCAGTCATGACTTACGGGTAGTGAGATGTGATTATCAACTATAAGCATGATAAAAGTTCAAAATCTTGCAGCGGGCTATGTAGAGAGCTGTGCTCGGAGATTCCGTACGTGTACCTGAATCTGAAACGAAGAGATGCGTAGAAGAATCGGGACCACTGACACGCTCTCAAAATTAGCAAGTTGAAGTGGCAATGGGCAGATCATATAGCTGGCAGAACATTATTTATTCTGTGGCAGAACCAAAAACCGTTGAGGAATAATTGCACTCGAGTGGCAACCTTGAACCTGACGAGTAGAAAGCCCCCTCGATGGGCCGACGACATGTTAAAAGGAAGTCGTTGCATGGAGGCGGCTCAGGACGTTCATTGTGGCATTCTTTAGGGGTGGCCTTTGGCGAGCAGTGGACTTATACTATCGATGTTTGGTTTAAAACAGATGGGCACCTGTAGGGATGTTTTTAGAGAGTGTAAAATTCTTACTTTGCCGTCATTATACATCCATGAGGTTGCAGTATTTGTAAGAAATAACATGCATCTATTCGCGCCCTATCCTATCGGGAATCAACGAGCTGGTACCCTACGCCATCTACCATATAGGACGAAGCTGTTGCGTGTAAGTGTGTTCTGTATGGCGCCGATTATCTATAGTAAAATTCCATCGTCTATACGAACTATGAAGTTATAGGACTGCCCAAATTGAAGCTTCTTGATACGAACCATTAATAATTTATATATATTTAAAAACTCCCTGACGAAACTACTGGTGGAAAAGGCTTACTACTCTGTGGACGAATTTCTAGACGACTGCGAGTAGGTAGGTATAGTATTTCTCGCTCTACGGTATTTAATAATTGTTTGACTTTTACAACATTTACAACTCTAAAATGATATTGCATGAATTAAATTAATTAATATGTTACTACATGACCTATATTCATTATGTTGCAATTAATTGTTGTTTTTTTATTATTTTTAAATTTTTTATGTCTTGACAAGGCGAAACATGGTGATAGGTACCTACTTTATCTTTTATGACATCTTTATGTAAACCTGTGTTTCGGACAAATAAATTATCTTATCTTATACCTTCTGGCAGATATTTGTACCAGCAACTATTTACAGAATGCATAGTACGAGAAGCCAGGTACTACCTTATCTACGCGCGGACGAAGTCGCGAGCGGGTCAGCTAGTATTCATATATAACTAAGTATTTCTGTTAATTCTTATAGTGAGTGATTAGGTCACTAGCCACTAAATCCAATATTTACTCGCTAAAACCCACCAGAACTAGTGGAAATTCCACTGAGTTGGCAGCACTGATCGAAACGCATAGATTTACATGTTTTGTATCTTTAGGAGCATTAGGGTAAAAATGTACCATATTTCTGTACTAATAACGAAACGCACTGCGATTTGAGTTTGGTTTCGTTTCGAAGGTGGTGGCGAAAATAAGGCGGGAACCGTTAAAACGACAAGGCGCGTTTTTTCAGATTATTTCTAAAAAAATACTCCCTTTTTTATTAGCTTGGGACTTGCCGAAAACACTTATAAATACCATTGGTTAGTGGTGTACCAAGATAGTGTAGTGGTGGAAAGAAAAATAAATAAATAAATAAATATTGCTGGACATTCCACACAACATTATCTAGCCCCAAGCTAAGCAGATCTTGTGTTATGGGTACTAGATAACTAATATACTTAATATCTTAAAATACCTATGTAATGTACTGTACATTACATAGTTTTTTTTTTTTAATTATACATAGAAAACACCCAGAGAACCCTGAACAAATATCTGCAGATCGCACAAATATTTGTACCAAGGCAGGAATCGAACCCGCAACCTCCTGCGTCGCAAGCAAACTGGCGAACCTTTGCCCACTGAAAGAAAAGACGGAGGAAGGAGGAACCGCCTCCCCCGGACGAATCTAATTTTATGACTCCTATTAAAATAATAATACTCTAGCGAGAGAGGTAAGCCCACACTCACCCACTGCTGGGTATTGGTATAGGCCTCTACCAGGCATAACCGGAAGGTCGCTATAATATAGGATAAGGTTAATAGCAATAAGTGGACCTGAGAATAAATCTTCGTATGAAATTGAAACTGTCGTGGTTGGGAATCATTTTAAAATGAATAAACGGCTTATTTCCTCTGATTTTCGTCGTTTTGTTGACGTTTCGAGACTGAGTTCAGAAGCCTCTTCATCATGAGCACCGCCCGCGACAAACAAAAACGGCAAAACCCAAAAACAGTTATGATATGCCGTTCCTTCATTTTAACTCCTAATATGGTCTGTATTTCATTTATAGGGAGTTGGTACATAGATAGGACCACACACCCTAAACAGAATGCCAGGCACAAATAGGTACCTAGTTAGCAGAATGAACAGGTAGCCTCAAAGCTGCATAAAAAGTCCTGGGACAGAGCTAACAATTCACTAGGTAATGTCGCGTCGGTACACCTATGCAACAATATAGGTAGGTAGGTAACTACAAATATATATCACAGATACAGAAGTACCCTCTCATAGTCATTCACAAAGCGAGCAAGTTTGAAATTGCAAACAGAAAATCCTCACATAAAATTGTGAAACTTGTGGCATGATCTTGAAATAAAAGAGTGAAAGAGACAGAAAATATATTGTAATTGGTTTATAGCAAACAATTTGGTAAAAATAATAAGAGGCGCTTGCTCCAAGGGCCACTAGAGGATACTAGGAAGAGGGACGACTTTTGGGATATTAATGAGCCAACGATAGAAATTTTGTGGGTCCACTGTTGAATGGACCCACTAAAGGAGGTGGGCAACCGCTGACCCAGGTCAAAAATAAATGAACCGGGGCCCTTTCATGGAAGTAATTAGTATGGTTCTAAATAAATATCTTCTTACTTATTCTTATTTCTGGGGCAAGGATTCAACGGAGTTTTCTGCAATTTATCACTGTTGTCTCCTTCTCAGTTATGTTTTATTGAATCAGTAGCATTTCAGGCATGTTGCTTTGGCTTTTCTCTAGTGTGAATTAGTATGTGACGTGTCAACTCACTTTTTTGATAGCATGCCTTGTCACATCTGGTGCAGGCATATGGCTTCTCTCCAGTGTGAATTAGCATGTGACTTGTCAAATGATCTTTTTGATTGAATGCCTTGTCACATTTGTTGCAGGCGTAAGGCTTCTCTCCAGTGTGAATTAAATCATAATCATAAATCATGAATCATTTATTTGTTTATGAATCTAGGTACAATACAAAATGCATTAGATGTTAGGTTTAGGTAAGATCGCTAGATTCTGCTTTTCAGCGTACAAACATTAAACAGATAAGTCGAAATGGCCAATTTATACAAACAGATCGGCAAATTTATAATTAAGAGAATGCACGAATTACAAAAAATGTAACAAACTACTCAGTTTCATACTTACTAAAGATAATCAAACATGTCAACAATTAAAAATAACTAATTAAAAATAAAAATAAAATTCACACATGTCGAGTCTTATTGTACTCAGAAATTATTTGTATAATACCTACCTACCCAGAAATTAAGTTGAAATACTGGTGTCACACAAAAACTCATCTACAGTATAATACGCTTTTTCAACCAAAATGTCATTAAGTTTGCGCTTAAATACATTTAAACTTGACCATGATCGAACAGTGGTATCTTGTTGAAGATTATAGGCGCCATGCAGAAAATACTTTTGCGTAATAGCTGTGTTCGACATGAAACATTGCGTAATTTACCTTCTAGGCGGATTCCAACTGCAAACCATTCAAATAGCTCAGGGTTGCTTTTGACAAAAACAGCAACCTCACTTATTTATAGTGCAGGCAGTGTTAGAAAATTTAGTCTAATAAAATGGGACTTACACGAGTCCCTCCTTTTCAGACCACAAATGGCTCTGACACAACGCTTTTGTGCCCTAAAAATTCTCAGCTTTGCTGTTGAGTTACCCCAAAATATTGTGCCGTAACGTAGGATTGACGATACATGGCCATGATAGGCTGTAATAACTGCAGACATGTTCGTTACTCGACTCAGTTTGAAAAGAGCGTACGCGAACTGATGCAATCTATTACAAATATTGTCAATATGCAGTTTCCAATTTAGTTCATTAACTATAGTGAGTCCCAAAAATTTTGTACTGTTAACTTCATTCATCTTTATACCCAAGTAGTTTATATTCATGTCAATATTAATATTATTTCTTTGTCTGAAATTCATTATACCGCCCCATTCATTATTATTTATTATATTTCCGCTTAACATCAGGTGGGCCATCTGCTTGTTCAGTCATTCAGTAGTATATAAAAAAAAAAAAAAAATGTCTTCGTCAAGTTTATATTCAGATTATTCAATGTCAGCCATGTAATTACAGAGGTCAAAGTACAATTTATTTCATATTCAAAATTATGCGATTTATCATTTATAAATAAAATGGTACTATCATCTGCAAACAATGTCATAGGATGGTTAGTCGCTTGTGGTAAGTCATTAATGTAAAATAAAAATAGAAGAGGACCTAACACGCTACCTTGAGGAACACCGTGAGATACATTCCTAACGTCTGATACGTAACCAGTGTCAGTATGTGTTTTTGAACAAATCTTGTTAATTTGCGTGACCTGGGTCCTGTTATTAAGGTATGATTAAATTAATTGATTAGCGGTTCCTCTCACTCCAAAGATATCCAGTTTGCGCAGGAGTGTATCGTGGTGAACATGGTCAAAAGCCTTAGTCATATCCATGTACAGGGCAATAGCTGTTTTCTTTCTGTCTCTACTTGTCATTACATTATACATATTACCATGTGTACTGTCACAGAATAAATATTAGTACAGGCACAGAAGACTCACTTAGCGAAAAAATTTATACAAATAACGACTCTTGCTGGGACGCAACAAAGTGCAATTCAGCTCGCATTAGCGCTCAATGCCTATCGCGATATTCACCTAAACATTTGCTCTCTCTTCTAACGCGTAACTCTGTTGCTGTCTGGCGCTGAGTGATGCGCATCGAAAGGGTTGTCGACATATCTAATCAAAAATGAAATAAACCTTCCGTTAGATAGGTAGGTAGTCAACATTGTAGCACAGATTATGTATTAGTTACTTCGTAACGCGCAAGACAGCTAAAAGAGGCCGAACATAGGGTCGGAGCTTTGTCTCCGGGTGGCGGGCGCAGTGCAATGCCACATAGGGCGCGTCCTAGATGGACGTGACCTATGAGGTAATGCACTGTTCATAGGCAGAGGTTACCGCTTAACATCAGGTGGGCCATCGGCTTGTTCCATCATTCAAGTAGTATAACAAAAAAAAAATCGAAAGCAGGTAGGTATTTTTAACCCCCGACAGAAAAACGACGGGGTGTTATAAGTTTGAGGTGTCTCTGTGCGCGCGCGCGCGCGTGTGTGTGTGTGTGTGCGTGTGCGTGTGTGTGTGTAGTTGTGTGTGTGTATGTGTCTGTGTGTGTGTCTGTCTGTGGCATCGTTTTTCCCGAACGGATGAATCGAATTAGTTTTTTTTTGTTTGAAAGGTGAATTTGTCGGGAGATATCAAAATCGGTTCAGAAGTTTCATTGCGTTGAGGGTTTTTAATAATTTTTACAAAATTAATTACTTGTAGGTAAATTAAATAGTTACAAAGTTATATGGATATTATAACGATGAGATATTAAGTTGGTAGGTAAGTATAGTTTTTCTCTGCTTAAGAAGTTAACAAGCTACGATTTAATTTAAAAACATCAGTAAGTTTACCAAAACCATCGATGACCAAAACATATTATTATTATGAACTGAACTCGCTCTAAATAACCTAACCTACATAAAGTACCTTGCGAGTACCTATTTTCATTTTGAAATAGGTACATATTAGGTACATATTATGTACCTACGAATTACGTAAGTACCACATGTTATTATCAATATTGTTATTATGTAGAAATAAAGACTTATTTATGTTTTTTTTATTTTTATAAGAACTAAGAATGACGGAACAAGCAGGTAGCCCACTTGATGATAAGCGGTAACCTCTGCCTATGAACAGTGCATTATCACATAGGTCACTTCCACCTAGGACGCGCCTTATGTGGCATTGCACTGCACCCGCCACCCTGAGCCATAAAGATGAAAAGTCTATGTGCCTGTAATTTCACCGGCAACCACTTCCAACCGGAACGCAGCAATGCGAGCACTACTGCTTTGCGGCAGAAATAGGTATGGTGGTAGTAGGTACTTCCCCGGACGAACTCTTTCACAAAAAAGCTCTTCTACTGCTTATTTAGAGCGATTCAGAAGTAAAGTCTAATTAAGCACGTAAGTAGATCGGTAAGTAGGTAGGTACCTAAATTCAAGTAATTACTTAAACCTATATAACAACCTAGATCTTTGAAATCTATTCTGTATGCACAAGAAATCACACCTATGAAAGGCATTATTTCGATATGTACCTACAGAAAATAACTAATGTACCTACATCAATCAAATAACTTAAATTTCTTCGTCCTTCGGCAATGCAAAAAATTATAATTCTTTATTTGTTTTTTGACTATTGCATCCATATACAGCACAATATGTACGCGTCGGCATATTTGCGCGGGAAACGTGTTGCGCGAGCGCTCAGGCGTGCGTCCGACAACCGACTGTCACTTGTTCCGTCTGAGAATCGGCCGGGCTGTAGGTATATATCGCGCGACCTTGAGCGAGTGATGATGCCCTGGTACTGTCAAATTATATTTTGCATTGAATGCCTTGTCACATTTGTTGCAGGCGTAAGGCTTCTCGCCAGTGTGAATTAGCATGTGTACTGTCAAATTATATTTTGCATTGAATGCCTTGTCACATTTGTTGCAGGTGTAAGGCTTCGCTCCAGTGTGAATTAGCATGTGACGTGTCAAACGGATTTTTTGACTGAATGCCTTGTCACATCTGTTGCAGGTGTAAGGCTTCTCTCAAGTGTGATTTAGCATGTGACGTGTCAAACTGATTTTATAATTGAATGCCTTGTCACATCTGTTGCAGGTGTAAGGCTTTTCGCCAGTGTGAATTAGCATGTGTACTGTCAAATTATATTTTGCATTGAATGCCTTGTCACATTTGTTGCAGGTGTAAGGCTTCGCTCCAGTGTGAATTAGCATATGACGTCTTAAAAGGAATTTTAGATTGAATGCCTTGTCACATCTGTTGCAGGTGTAAGGCTTCTCTCCAGTGTGAATTAGCATGTGTACTGTCAAATTACTTTTTTGATTGAATGCCTTGTCACATCTGTTGCAGGCGTAAGGCTTCTCGCCAGTGTGAATTAGCATGTGTTTTGTCAAATTACTATTTTGATTGAATGCCTTGTCACATTTGTTGCAGGTGTAAGGCTTCTCTCCACTGTGATTTAGCATGTGACTTGTCAAACTGATTTTATGATTGAATACCTTGTTACATTTGTTGCAGGTGTAAGGCTTCTCTCCAGAGTGAATTAGCATGTGTCTTGTCAAATGACTTTTTTGATAGAATGCCTTGTCACATTTGTTGCAGGTGTAAGGCTTCTCTCCAGAGTGAATTAGCATGTGACTTGTCAAATGACTTTTTTGATAGAATGCCTTGTCACATTTGTTGCAGGTGTAAGGCTTCTCTCCAGAGTGAATTAGCATGTGACTTGTCAAATGACTTTTTTGATAGAATGCCTTGTCACATTTGTTGCAGGTGTAAGGCTGCTCTCCTGAGTGAATTAGCATGTGACTTGTCAAATGACTTTTTTGATAGAATGCCTTGTCACATTTGTTGCAGGTGTAAGGCTTCTCTTCAGTGTGAATTAGTATGTGTACTGTCAAATTACTTTTTTTATTGAATGCCTTGTCACATTTGTTGCAGGTGTAAGGCTTCTCTCCAGTGTGAATTAGCATGTGACGTGTCAAACTGATTTTATGATTGAATGCCTTGTCACATCTCATGCAGCTGTAAGGCTTCTCTACAGTGTGAATCAGCATGTGTACTGTCAAAAGTTTTTTTTTATTGAATGCCTTGTCACATCTGTTGCAGGTGTAAAGCTTCTCCCTAGTGTGAATTTTCATATGTCTCAAGAGTAAACTTTTAGTGGTAAATGTTTTGCTGCAGTCATTACAACAATAGTATGCATTACTGTCATTAATGTTGTTTGCTACAATGCTCTCTTTAATTAGCGACTGATCAACTAAGTCAGCACTAACATCGGATTCAACATCTTCAAATGTGTTCTCATCATTGTCCATTGATGTTTCCTGTTTAATTTCCATCAAATCTTCTGTTACAATATCATTTTGTTCAGTTTTATCTAATTCAACTTCTGTTGTTTCTTTTTTAACAGTAACTTGAGCACCATTATTTAGGAAATCATTTATGGATACAGGAGGAATAGTTGTCACTGACAGGTTATGTCTCGTTTCAAGGTTGAACCCGAGTGCCTCTTGAACCTGAAAGTACAGAAATACGGGAGTGGTGAGACTGAGCCGTTATACTGAATAAAAAACAAACAGCTAACTAACATTATAATTATCATGATGAGGGTTCCGTTACCTATAAGGTATATAAAGCAAACCCATCGTCTAGCTAGACAGACAATGAAAGCTCACCATAAGATTTAATTTTAAGGTCGTTCCTCGTGGTCAGCTATGCACAACAGCGTCAATAGATGGCGCTGTTGCCAAATTTTGAAGTATTTTATATATTTATGAATTAAAATGTGCATATTATGTCATAACATTAACGTTCACGGGAATGGTGAATTATTTGCTATGTACCTAGCTATATTTCAGGTTATTTTAGTCTCTAGCTTTAACATACTTGTGCCGAGCAAATTCCGAGCAATATGAAAGCCTACTCACGCACACAGTCAAGGATATTGTTGTATTAGAACTATAAGCTAATTTCGGCGCGCGAATTTCAAAATGGTTGAACCTGCGGCTTGGACTGTCGTCTCTGAATTTCTGAAACCACGTTGCTGGGTTCGATTCTATACTGCCTATTTTTTTATTTTTTTGGAACCAGTGACTAGATCTCTCGACACTAAAACCACGGTACTAGGTTCGATACCAGTTTTTTTTATAAATGTTTTTGTTATGATCTACGAAATACACTGATTCTGCTTCAGCCAATATTATGTCTGTGAAGCGAGTGTTTTGGTGTGTAGTTATTTCAAATAAAAAAGTAGGTACTCGAGTCTTAACCGACTTCAAAAAATGGAGGAGGTTCTCAATTCCAGAGTTTTTTATTATGTTTGTTACCTCATATCATTTACGTACCTATTAGGAAAAAAAATACACGATATACTTCCAGATTGGTGCCATTTTCATTAAAATGTTTTTCTGATGATGGAATCCATGAAGATTGAGGGAACTCCTCGAATATTATAGCAACACATATAGCAATTTCGGTATTTTAACGGCAACAAGTCAAGAATTTGCATTCAGAAAGTATAATTTGGTGAAGTGGAACTGATGAAGAATACCAGAGATGACCATTGGATTTATGTATGTATATTTCACGGGCGGCAACAATGGTGTCTTTCCGATATCCGATTGAGCTGAAATTTGGCATACCTATCTAGTTCCGATGACAACACAATATTATGGTGACAGCGAGCTGATCTGATGATGGAGACGGAACGTGGACAGCGGAACTCCTCGATGGATAATAGTAGACTGGCCGTGTTTAGGCTCATTTTCATCAGCACACGAATCAGATTTCTAATTTTAGATAAGTCTTATACCCGTACTTGTTTGTAAGATTCGTTGGTATAAGATTTGTCCTGGCTGCTAGCTTATTTAAGGAATGTATTATACTGGAAGAAAGCATTAGCAGAGTCAGTCGTGGAAAGCAATGGCGGCGATGAGCTCACCACTTGTCACGTCTATTTCCCACGATGGTGCAATATAAACTTTATTTTACGCCGAATCAATGGCTATTGCTTTACAAAGCACAAGTAAGGCCGCACGTAGAAACTGTTCCCATCTATGGCATGGGGCACTCAAGTACCAGCTGCTTCGTTTTGACTCCTTACAGAGAAGAGCCATTAGAATCATCAGTGACCCCAAGCTCTCCGATACTCTAGAACCGTTTAGCCAACGCAGAGCTATCGGATCTCTTTGCGTGTTCTACCGCCTCTACAACGGGGAATGTTCTGACGAGCTTTTCGATCTCATCCCCGCATCCACAGAATAAATATTAGTACAGCCGCATCGAGATTTTACCATAGCTCTTCTCGGCACCATGACAAAGCTCATCCGCACATCATAGAACCCTGGGTTTCTCGAACGACTCGTTTCTATAAGAGATCATTTTTTCCCCATAAAGTAATATTATTTATTCTGTGCCTACAAACTATGAAATGAGATTCCATCTGAGGTTTTCCCGCTTGGTTACGTACGACATTTGTTATTTCATGAAAAATGGTCATTAATTCCTTCAGGGTAGGCAGCGCATCGACAATTACCCCCGGTGTCTATTATAGGCGACGGTGACCACTTCACATCAGATGGGGCGTATGCTAGTTTGCCAATTCGTACCTATCATAAAAAATAAAAATAAACTGCCAAGTGCTAGTCAGACTCTCGCACGAAGGGTTCTATACCATAATCTACAAAAACGGCAAAAAGAAGTTAGTTTTTAAAAAAAAAACACGTATATGTAGTACATATACGTGTTTTTTTCATCATATTCATTTCATATTTTTTTCATTTGTTCATATTATGTACCAGCCATCACCCAATGACGCACCCATCCAAAAACTGATCTCGCAGAGCATACCTTAACCTACATTTGGAAAAATCACGTCTTTTGTATGGGAGCCCCCCTAAATATTTATTTTATTCTGCTATAACAACAAATACTAAAAACAACAACATAAATACATCATCTGTGAAAATTTCAACTCACGATATTCCAGCTGGTCCTAGCGCTTTCCCATTCTTCATTTCATTTGTAGCTCTTTTCACTTCATCCACACCACACTTATATTTCTCTCCAATCCTACATTCATTGGTTTTTCTTCAAGTACACCACTCCATTAATTTTGTAAATTCATCAGCCTTTCAAAATAGTTCTTCCATGTAGGTACCCTTAATTCTCTCATCATCCGAAAGAACCTCACCTGCTTCATTTCTTACACATTTTATGTGAGACACATTCCTCGCCAGTCTTTCTCTAGTTTTAGTGAGCCGGTATGCCCGGTATAGATGCTTTTGCCCTACAGGAGTGTCTAGAGTGCTGTATAATTTATCCTGGGCTTTCGCTTTTGCTACTGCAATGACTTTCTTGGTTTTTATCTTCCAAGTGTCGTACTCAGATTTATTTTCTGCTTTCAAGCTTACATTTTCCTGTTCGACACTCTGCCATTCTTTGAACTTCGTCTTATTTTCCTTTAGCACATTTTGCACTTATATCGACCACCACTATAATATATCAGTCATCGGTCACCGCCGCAATTACACCGAATGCGTGCCCTCGCCCTGCCGACTGCATCTCTCGCACCGCAGAGAAGCCGACACCGGTCACACTAGTTCTTCCCTGACAAAGTGACTACGCTTCTGTAGTGGCTAGCAACTCTGCTGCCGCTCAAAAAAAGGGGAAGAAGCGGAGCTGTGAACTTGTTCGCAGCGCTGCAACTGCTCGGGCTCCAAGGAAGGAGCCCTGTGATGCTTTATCGAGGTGATAAGGAAGAAACGGAAGCCCTCTATCCGGAACCAGTGTGGTACTCACCATCTATCCAGGGAGCAGCACTTCCGAGCGGAAGTACCTACTACGCAGATTTACGTGTCCCGCGCTACTTCGACGTGAAGGCCGCAGAGGTGGTGGAGTACATCAGGAAGAAAGTTGGAGTGGGATTGAGGGTCATGAAGTTGGACTCTCGTCATAATGTGGGCTTTAGCTCATTTACCTCCTCTGACGACCTCTGTGGTGCGGCGGGCGAAGGTTGGCCTGCGACGCAGGAGGTTGCGGGTTCGATTCCCGCCTCGGAACAAATATTTTTGCGATCGCAGATATTTGTTCAGGGTGTTCTGGGTATTTTCTATGTATAATCAAAAATATCTATCTATTTAATGTATTGTATTAAGTATATCAATTATCTAGTACCCATAACACAAGCTCTGCTTAGTTTGGGGCTAGATAATGTTGTGTGAACTGTCCAGCATTATTTATTTATTTTATTTATTTATGGTGAGAGTCCCTGCGGAAGATTTGAAGACCTACTTGAACCCTGACTTCTGGCCGAAAAAGGTGAAGTTCCGGTGGTTCATGGGCCGTCTGCCACGCTATCCCCCGGACCACGACGCGTCGGCGATCACACGTGTGTTAGATTAAGTTATAAATAAAGTGTTATTGATGTATATGTTAGTTTCTAAGGTATTTATGTTTCTATGGGCTTATTCGACGTGAACAAATATTTATGCGATCTGCAGATTCAGATTCAGTTCAGGGTGTTCTGGGTATTTTCTATATATAATAAAAAAATATCTATCTATGTAATATATTGTATTAAGTATATCAGTTGTCTAGTACCCATAACACAAGCTCTGCTTAGCTTGAGGCTATACAATGTTGTGTGAACTGTCCAGCATTATTTATTTATTTTTTAAGTTTAGTACAATTCTCAATAAGCCTGAAATAAAGATTTTGAACTGAATTGAATTGAATCAATCCTTTCCCTTTTGTCTCTCCAAAAACATTTTTCGCTGACGTCCTAATACACCCTGCTATTTCATTCCAACATTCATTTACACTACAATTTTCCATGCCTCGCATTTAAAACATATTATCATAGCTAGTTCATAGCATGTGTCTGCAAAATTTTAAGAACACTAGATTTTATACCATAGTCGTTATTAAACATGTTTGTAATGTTATTTTCGACGCTGGTCGCTTTCTGTTTAACTACCCTCAATCCAGCCTTTTTGCCACCTATGGTGTATAAGAGTATAATTATACAACATTTGTAGTGAATATTATCTGGTCCGTTTTACAAGATCTTTATTTCAACGCAATACGAACTAGGTGACAAAAGCTGATAGTAGCTAAGTATTAAAATCTGCAATTTTAGTTCATAATATCAATAAAATAAGCTCGAAAGTACAATGTACTCACTTACAATAAAGCAATCACTTCCTGAAATTGTCTGAGCTCAGGTATAGTCCTGTCAATGGAACTAACGTGAACTTAGTCGATTGACTGAAACAATGTTGAAATACTGAAAGTATTGGTGCTATCCACGAAGTTGGTGGCACTATCCACGATGACGGTAGCGCTATACGTACGGAGTTTATGAATATATGAAAAATTCCATCTAAAGTGGTGGTTTGTTATCGCTTAGTGGTAAAGATGTGGAGTTGGCAAGTGGTACATACGAGTATTAGGATTTTTACCAAAAATGCAAGCAGCTAGGAAAAACCCAAAAAAACACATTCCAGCAATCCGGCCGGAAGGCACCACTATTTGAAAATTTCGTGTATGGGACATGGAATTCTATTCAGATGCTCAGGTAGAACGTTCCGTTTACAACACGTGACCCCAACCGCTGCACAGCCAGTTACGCAGAAAGGAATAAACTATAAGGAAAGGAGTGACAATTTTATGAACAGTTAAAAATTTCGACAAATCCTAAGTGTCACAAGATACATATAACATATCGATTACAGCGTGTAACATATCGGCCACTGTTTCTAATTTTATTGATACACATGACTTGACTTTGACTGAAGTCAGAATCGTCAGTATTTTGCAGCCATTGTTTAAGGTAGTTGTTCGGTTAGAGTCACGTGTTGCTAGCTAAGCGCTCTTACCGTGCATCTAAATGGAACAACCATTCGCTCTGACGATAACTTACAACCGGAATGTACCCGTCGAACGCAGGCCCACTCTGCACAAAGGGCGCGGGAAGAGGTTTTTGTTTTACAATTGTATACCTTGTTTTGACCACGATCTCGCCTGTTTGGTAAGTGACGATGTGGCCGAAGATGGTGCACAAAGGTCTAGAAGACACCTATCCACTCTAGCCTTGAAGAGACCCAGATTATAGTTTTCAGGAAAGAAAGACGAGGGTTTTTTTTTCAGCAGTTCGCATTTTAAAGATAGTACTGAAACGTTAAAAAAACAACTGAGAAAAATCTGACTCTCATTTTGAAAGGAATTGTATTATTAAGACTTATTTTACTGTATGGGTATGAGAATGTAGCTGTGTTTATTGCTCTGTACAAAATTACTATCTTTATTATTCCATGAAGTATGTAAACGTAGTATTCAATTCTCCTTGGAAGCATGGTTATCGTAGTATTCAATTATCTTGGGAAGCATGATTCAATATATTTTTAACTGGAAGTTAATATTTACCCAAGCGAAGCCGGGTTCGCAGCTAGTAATAATATTAAATGATAATAGCCTGGGAATTCATTTGCTAGCAAAATCAGTTTTAGTAGGGACGGTAACTGATGTCTTGACATTATTATATGTCATTTTGTCATTGTAATACCTAAACAGACTACATAATGTACCTTTCAAATATTTAATTAATAAAGAATAAAGAGGAAAGGCATAAAGAGTTCTGTCTGTCCCCGTATTTGCAACAGGGGGACAGATATATCTTTTTCAATTAATAAAAGTTAGATATGTCCCAGATTTACAAAAAGGGAGACAGATCGAACTTTTTTGTTCTAACTGTCACCTTAGGGGGACAATGGCAGCATTTGACAAATGGGAATAATTCGTCGCTCTCCATTTCCATTATTGTGATGACTTGAGTTGGCGAAATAAAGCCGACGAAGTAACAATTCTTCATTGAGGA
This sequence comes from Operophtera brumata, assembly GCA_932527175.1. Classification (NCBI taxonomy): domain Eukaryota; kingdom Metazoa; phylum Arthropoda; class Insecta; order Lepidoptera; family Geometridae; genus Operophtera; species Operophtera brumata. The sequence continues at coordinate 23,006,471 of OW052235.1, forward strand.
AATCCACAGTTGACCCTATTTGCAAAAAAGAGGATGAACAATATTTTTATACACTTTGGAAGTGTCTCTCGCGCAAATTATTCAGTTTAGAAAAAAAATATAGTAGAAACTTCAATATCATTTTTGAAGACCTATCCATAGATACCCTACAAGTATCGGTTTGATGAAAAAAAAATAGTTTCAGTTCTAAGTTTGGGGAACCCCAAAAATTTATTGGTTTTTTTCTATTTTTATGTGAAAATCTTAATGCGGTTCACAGAATACATCTACTTACCAAGTTTCAACAGCATAGCTCTTATATTTTCGGAAAAAAGTGGCTTTGACATACACGGACAGACAGACAGACATGACGAATCCATAAGGGTTCCGTAATTTGGTTACGGAACCTTAAAAATGAGACCGTACCCATTTTGGCTAAATCAGCATGTGATGTCATAGTTAGTTGAAATCTTCTCTTCTAAGCAGGAGGCAAAATGTTCATTGCCCACCCTGGGGCTGCATATCTGAATCTTCCGAAGTCCCTAACTCGCAATTATAATGAATAAGACCCCTAGGAATCATTTCAACGAATTTGTCTGAAGATTGTAGTTTAACCTACACAGAACTGACTTTACGACAGATTATAGTTTTCAGGAAAGACAGACGACGGTAGTGTATTCCACTCCTTAGCAGTTCTCATTATAAAGGTAGAACTGAAACGTTTAGTACGAATAGAGGGTATACTAATGAGGTAAGGAAACGACTTCGACGAAAAAAGTCAAAACTATGTTTTTTTTTTTTTTTTTTTTTTATTGAACGAGCGAAGCGAGTTCTCTGAGTCAACTTGGAAGAATCGGCGTTTGTATGTATGTATGTATGTATGTTTGTCCGAGCATAACTTCCGAACCGTTAATCTGATCTTCATGAAATTTGATTGGGAGGTGATATTCATATTCATATTCATTTATTTCACCTTATAACAATGGCTGTTACACTAGGCAAGTCAGTTTTATAAAATATCATCATTTAAAAAATAAAAAAAAAAAACTAAAAATACATTAAATAAAATTTACAATCTAAAACAATTAAAATTTTAACAATCAAATACATGTAAACATAAAAAAAAAAAAATAGTTATAAACATCAATGATCAAATAAAATTCCATAATTTAACTTATACATAAAATTAAATTACAATACAATTTAGAAATTCAGTAGATATGTCAAGTAGATAATCAACTAGAGAAAAAATAATGTCAAAATATAAGTCAAGCAATTACAGTTTCATGGTCTTGAAAGAATGACGACTCCAACAAATTTAAGGTCATGAATTCGCTTAAGTTGTATAGTGCAATTCCTTCTAAGAAGTATTTTATCTTCCTTTTGAAATCTGACATGTGTTCCAAATTAGTAACTTTAGATGGTAATTTATTATACATTTTTATCTTAATATACTCCCCTTGCTTTTGAACTTTTGCTAGCCTTACTTTAGGTAGACGGAGATTGTCCTTATTCCTTAAATTATAATTATGTACGTCCATATTCTTTAAATAACTATCTTTATTTTGATGTATTTCTAATAAGCTCTTATATACAAACAATGATATCACCGTCATTATTTTATTTCGCTCGAAATGTTTCCTTGCCGATGTTCTCCTCCTAAGCCCACAAATTATTCTTAGAGATCGCTTTTGGCATATCAAAACTTTGTTTATATGGGAACTATTTCCCCAGACAGTTATGGCGTAGCTAATTATTGAATGGACATAAGCGTAGTAAACTGTGATTAGCGATTTTTTGTCAATAATCGGTTTTAACTTTAAAAGTGCATAATTAGCACTTGCAAGTTTTTTACATATTTTTTCAATGTGCGCTACGTGACTAATAGTGTGATCCATTGTATATCCAAGGAAAACATGTTCCTTGGTCCCATCCCCATCCTTTAACTTCATATTTCTTGTTTGATACCTCATAACTATACTTTTATCTGCGTTTAATATAATTCCATTTGCTTCAAACCAATTTGTCAATAAATGGATCGAATTTTCAATTCTATGCTCTAATTGCTGCTTTGTATTTTCTTTTAAGCCTACATGGGTGTCATCTGCAAACAGATTGATAAAAGCCCAATCAGGTAAGCAGCTCGCGAGATCATTTACATAAATGAGAAATAGAACAGGTCCTAAAATCGATCCCTGTGGTACCCCTATCTTGACCTGACCAGAGTCTTGAGTTTTTGCCATTTACTGTTACAATTTGCGTTCTATTAAGAAGATACGCTGACATGATTTTCAGTTCATTTCCATCAAAACCGTAATAGTTTAATTTTTCTAACAAAATGTCATGCCTTAAGCAGTCGAAGGCTTTTGATAAGTCACAAAAAACACTTGCGCATTTCTGTGACCCATCCAACGCCCTCAACACAAAGTAATTCACATTTCTTATGGCCATTTCGGTGGATTTGTTTTTTCTGAACCCGTATTGAGCTACAGTGAACAATTCATTTTTCTCAAAGTAATCAACGATTTTAATTTTTATAATCATTTCTAAAATTTTTGAAATAGTAGGCAGGATGCACACTGGCCTGTAATTATTAAGTTCGCAGCACTCTCCTTTTTTAAATAGTGGTATTACCCTTCCAGCTTTCAGTACGTCAGGGAACACTCCGTCTAGTATGCATGCATTTATGACACTGCAAACTAATTTCAGTAATATGTCATTTCTTAAAATCAAATCTTTAACTATTTTGCTATTCATGTCGTATATATCTACTGATGTTTTACTTTTCATGTCCCTTACTATTTGTCTAAATTCTGTATGTGTAACTAAATCAAAACTAATTTTATTAACGGGTCTCTTCATATTATTTAAGTACTCTAAGCATTTATCTGTGTCAATATTTGCATTTTTGGTCAGATTTCCCGCTATATTTCGAAAAAAGTTATTGAAAATTGTTGCTATTAATTGAGGGTCTTCAATTTTGTCATTCGTTTCATTAATAATGGCTTTGATTGTTTTATTTTGCGTATATTTTCTATGTGTCTGTTCACTTATAATTTTCCAAGATTCTTTGATTTTGTTTTGTGATCTTTTGATTCTATGTATGTACTGTATTTTTTTAGCACTTAACATTACTCTTCTCAGTACCTTTTTGTACATTTTTATTTGAGACCTTAACTTCTCATCAAGCACGAGCTCTCCTAATAGTTCCATTTTTTCTAATTTTTGTTTAGATACCTGTATTCCTGTTGTAGTCCATTTTTTTAGTGCAGGAGTACGCGCTTTCTTTTTTGGGAAAGCCACATTAAAATAAAACAGTAAAGCGTCTAAAAGAATACTCATCTTAGTATTCGGATCCCAGCTAGTGTCTATTTCACTTTTCAACTTCACATAATCCTGGCTGAATATGAAGTGAAAATAGTCACAATTTTGCTTCGAGAAAGATCTTACTAAAGGTTTTTCAGTGGTTAAACATGCCCTTTTTTGTCCGACTTTACAATTGAGTTTAATAACATTGTGTTCCGATATTTTGCATTCTAATACAAATCCTTCACCATGGTCAAAATTAATTATGAAATTGTCTATACATGTAGAACTTACCCCTCTTTTCGTGCTTTTTGTTCTAGTAGGTCTGTTGATAGCAAACCTACATTTAAAATTATTAAGTATGCCATTGAACTTTCGTATTTTACTTGTCTCTATCAATATATCTAAATTAAAATCACCAGCTACTACCATTTTTTTACCTTCTCGGCAAAGTCTATGTAGAAGTTTTGTCAGTATGTCAAAAAACAATGTAACATCTGTACCAGCTCTGTATACACAAACGACAACGATTTTTTGTTTCCTGAGCTCTATCGCAGATATTTCACAGTTCATTTCTAAAGATAAGCGATTTAAATCCTTTCTTACTTTATATTCTGTACCTAGCTTTGTAAATATAGCAGTTCCGCCGTGCTCAAATATTTGTCTATTAAAATACGTAGCAAGCTCAAAGCCTTCTAATTGCATACTTTGAACTTGATGATCATAAGCCCAAGTCTCTGTTAGACATAAAATTTCACATTCCGTATCATTCAATAAACATTCTATTTGTAAATATTTTTTGTGAATACTTTGCACGTTTGCATGTACAATTACTAAAGACCTATATTGAGCACCAGCGTGTTTTGAAAATTTTTGGTAGACTTATCTGCTTCCGAATTTACTGAAGCCACCGTTTTTATAAATTTTAAACATGAGGATCCCTTAAAATTTTCTTCACTAATGGATCTTATTATTTCTGCTGTTAAACGTTGTTTACTTTCCGCGAAGTTTTCACAATTTAGATTAGGGTCTATATATGCCATGTTTTCATTCAAACTTACAACTTGTACTAATTTATTATTTAAATTAAATATATCAGTATTCCTCGACCCATTGTACAAGAAACCAGTTATTATGATATTATATTTTCTTTGTGGGCTGGATATGATTCTTCCTATTAATTGAATATATTTGTTGTGGTATGCGTATCTGTTCATATACCTAGAAATAAGAAGAATCAGTGTGTCGCCTTGTTTTAAATGCTTTGTCTTATCTTTAACGTTCTCTAGCACCTTTTCCGCACTTGCACCCGGCTTACAATAGTTAGAAATCTTTATGTTACTATTAATGTTACTAATTAATTTTAAGCCTAGATCTTTGCCTATTTCATCAGACATTATTATCGTCTCAGAATTCCTCACAGTCTTGTCTACTTTCTCAATATTGTAAGGTTTATCATTTAAAATTGTACCCACCTGCGGTATCTCGAGACTTGAAGAGTGTATATTTAGTTGCAATTTGGATTCCAACTCAAATATTTTAAAGTTTAGTTTCTCTTGTTCTCTCTTCAGTTTCAAACATTTGTTTTTTAAATGATTAGTTTTTTTTTCTAACTTTCTAATAGTTCTAGTTGTCTTTCTTCTTGTATTATCTACAGTCCTATGTCTACAAAATTTAACTTCATAACCTTTTCCTGTTTTTCCTTTTAAATTATATCTATTATTAGTTTTTCCATGTTCATTATTTTTTTCTTTTTCTATTTCTAACCATTCATATAATTGATGTATCTCCTTTTGCAATTCTACAATTTTTCCTTGGTGTTCCACCTGACTCACTAGTTCAGTTTCCTTGTGTGTAAGTTGTATCCTTTTGGGTGACGCAAGAATTTCCTCATCCAGTATAGATAGTCTTGGCTTCTTCCTCTTCCTTCCCCTATTTGGTGAAGCAACTACCTCGCTGCATTCTATTTTTTTGTACATGTCAATTATTTTGTAGCATTTCTCTAAGTCTTGTGTATGCTTCTTGTTTTCTTGTAGTAACTTATCGACTTCATTATTGGCCGATATAAGAGAATTTTCTAGACTGCTTACTCTCTGCTGTAATAAACTTAACGAGTCGCTTTGGTCAAGCTGGGAGTTTGGCAAACTTATTCTGGTAGAATCGAATAACGAAGAGTCAGAGAGATTACCCAGTGAATTTGCTCTTTGATTCCGGCGAACTCTAAATGTTATGTTACTAACTTCCATATTGCGGGATATTATTCTTTATTTCTTATTTTTTATTCTAATGAATCGATTATTTTTATTCGATTATAGCAAAAACAATCTGTCGTGTATCCGAATCCGAGTAGTTAAGATTCCTGCGCTGGCAACTATTTGGATGACAACTATGACAAGTTGACATTTGATTTGATTGATGCTTGACTATCCACTCACTCCGCAAACATACAAAATGTGAGTCACTTTATAACAAAATACCGGCGTTTCAAGTTCTCAAAAAAATATAGATAGACCTCTTCTTCGGTGTAAAAAATGATATTCAAAAGTTAACCGACCTTCGGAGTCTTCTATTTGTGTGGAAAACTTTATGATTCCGTGTTCCACATGTGAAAGATAATCCAAAACACGTTGCTCCAGCCGCTGGTGTTCAGTTCCACTACTTATTTTCAGTTTTCGTGAGTAATTTCCATGTTTTGTGAATTTATTTAACAAGAGCTCCGCAAGTTACTGTTTACATGCCCATGGAGGGAGGGGGTGATAGTATTGGTACAATTTGTTGGCAAGGTTATGAGCTATATCGGTCGGGGGGATGTTGAGATATTGGGGTCCAAGAGGAGGTAAAAAAAAGTAAGAATATCAGATCAAATGGGGTGTCATATGAAAGTCCCTCGCTTCGAAATTTCAAAACTATTTTAGTTTTTGAGATGTTAGGGTAAATCGAAAATGTAAAAAAACAAAACCTCTAGGGTACTTCCACTAATCCTACAACGCTGTTTTTTTTACGTTTGTAGCATTTATAATACAAATACTGGGAAAAGTCTAAAATTTAAGAATTTTGAAACTTGTAGGTACCTACTCTATAAAACAATAACCAGTGTATAACATTCTTTGTTGACCTCCCGTTTCTAGTAAATTGAACGACGTTGAAGGTCTAACTTTTCGAACCACATATATATGCGTAAATATATAGGTAATTATGATCAGCTAGTACTTTTAATTTAATTTAATTTTTTCCTAATTATAATACAGCATTCTTGGCACGCTGCCATCGGGTGACGGCTTGCTGATCTGATAGGTAGGTTTTTATTTTATTTTAGTTTTGCTTTAGTGTCTTAGTTTTAGATTTAATTTAATATCACATTTAAATAATAATAATTTTACCTATAAATAAATATACAATTAAAAATATCTGAATTGGAACGCACCTTCAGCAGGCATTCGAAAAAATAAAAATAAAAAAATTATAATATTATATTTGTCTGTAATTTCTGTCTAGTTGTTTGTAATTTAATTTTCTCCCATAATTTATACAAAGTTCATATGTAGGGGCCTTGCAATGCATTGCGGCCTCCGGCTGTCTAGCTGATTGGCATACACATCGAATCCTAAATGTTTGTTTTTCTAATATTTTCTATCCGAGCTAATTATGATTTTATTTTATTTTATTTTATTTATTAAGGAAAAACAAACAACTACATTATATATCTAGGTACAATCAGTATTAATACATAAATTTAATTATGTAAGACTTATTAATAATGTAGTCCACAACGTTCTCCACATGTTAGTTTTATACATGATTACAAAAAGATGCAGCTAGAGGGTCTGTCAGATGATTAATAATTATATAAATCTCAGTAGGTAAGTAAACCAAAGAGAAATGACAAAACCCCACTCAAAGAAAAATTACATTAAAAGTAAATAGCAAATAAGAGCAGGTACAGACCATTTCCCGCAAGATGGCGCCTGCTGTGGTTGGCACGCCAACCAAGGCAAGCGCCATCCTACGGTGAACGGGCTGTAAGTTAATGATACATATTAGGACAAAAAAGATTACAACAAAGAAACTAAGAATGATATTATATGTAAATCTACTCAGGAAAGCGCAGTAATTAACTGATTTTTATATTTATAAGAAGAACAAGAGAATAAATCAATTTCAGTAAAGTAAAGATTATGGGACTCAACCATTCGGCGAATAGGGGCACGATGTCCCGAGTTGGTGCGGCAGATGTTTAAAGCAAACAGTGGACGAGAGCGAGTTGCTCGCGGAGTGCACGTCCTCGGGACGACGTAACACAGTCTACACACTAAGTCTATACAATCTATGTTATTGTGCACAATATTATATAGGGTAACTGCTTCGAGGTATTTACGTCTGGACTCAAGAGGAATGAGTTTATATTTGGAGAGTAAAACAGAGTACGAATATTTGCGGTAGCTGCGCAAACATTTGTAGGTCATGGAACGTAAGTACTTTCGCTGGACCCTCTCAATCGCAACGATATATTTGTTATAAAATGGGTTCCAAACCGGCACTGCATACTCAAGCTGAGAGCGAACCAATGCTTTATAAAGATAAAGAAAAGTGGAAGCACGTCTGAAATCAGCGGACGACCTCATGATAAAACCGAACATTTTAAAAGCCTTATTAATGACATTCTCTACGTGTAGATCCAAACAGAGATGGCTATCAAGCAGGATACCAAGATCCCTCAACGCCATTACTCTCTTAAGGGACGCATCGCAAAGGTTATATGTGAAAGAGATTATATTAATATTTTTGGTAAAGTTAATGAAGTTACATTTTGGCAAGCTAAGGTGTAGTTTATTGACATTACAGTAATAAGTAAGTCTGTTTAAGTCTTGTTGTAGTAGAATACAATCATCAATAGTTTTAATAGGTTTGTATACTTTAAGGTCATCCGCGTATAGCAGAAACTTGGAGTTCAGAAAACATTGATCAATATCATTGATGAAAAGAACAAAGAGAAGCGGGCCAAGGATGGAGCCCTGTGGTACACCAGAAGTTACAAGCACGCTGTTAGATTGAAAGCCATTAATTACGACTCTTTGTGTTCTATTTGTGACGTAAGATGAAAACCAACGGAGAAGGTTACCACGGATACCATTGTACGCAATCTTTTTGAGTAAGATATCATGATCCACCTTGTCGAATGCCTTCTTGAAATCCGTATAAACAGCGTCCACCTGTATACGCTTGTCGAGGTTTTCAAAAAGAGTACTTGTGAAGACTACTAAATTAGACGTGGTAGATCGGCGCTTAACAAAACCATGCTGCTCTTGTATTATTATATTATGAAGGGTCGGGTAAATCTCATTATGCACTAGCCTTTCAAAGAGCTTCGACATGGCGGACAATATAGATATTGGTCGATATTGCTCAATGTCGTGCTTAGGGCCTGCTTTGTGTACAGGAGTTATATAAGCACGTTTCCAAACGTCTGGAAAGACACCATGGGTAAGGCATTTATTATAGATAATAGTAAGGGGCATGCAAATACTATTAGCTGAGTTTTTAAGAAAACTGGACGGTATTCCATCTGGTCCAGGGCCTTTGGATGGATCTAGAAGTTTCAGTTCCCTCAAGACACTATTCTCCTCGAACTTAAGACTAGCTAGTGGAACACTACAGTCAGATGAATTGAGTGAATGTTTCCAATGACCTACCGTTGAAGAAGCCGGTTCAAAAACGGATTTGAAGAAGTCAGAGAACATATTGCAAATGGTTTCAGGGTTAGAAGATTTAATATTTTGATATATCATCGAGGATGGGATATTAGATTTAGTTTTCCGGTTAGCAATATATGTCCAAAAGTATTTGATATTAGTAGTAATATTATCTTCAACGCCGCCCATGTAATCCTTAAAACATTTATTACACTTTTCCTTAAAGATGGCCCTATACTCTGAAAACCTTAAATAATCCGAATTATTGTTAAACTTCTTCCATTTAACCCATGCCTTCTGTTTTTTCTTAAAAATGCCGATTAGTGAGTGAGAAAACCAGATAGGAAAATTAGTTGATCTAGGACCTAGTAGGGGTATGTTTTCTTTAATTATTTCATTAATGGTATTATAGAAGGAATCAAGAGCCTCCTCGGCAGTGAGATTACACAGTTGTTCGGCCCAATTTATTTCAGATATTTTAGTGTTAATTGTATTGTAGTCAGCTTTACGGAAGTTGTGTTTGGCTATGGGGGTTTTCCTTAAAGAATGCATAGGCAAATAGAGAGACAGGCATGCAATGAAAGGAGGGTGATGTGGAACGGCATTAACCAAGGGATTAAGCTGAGGCTCAAGTGTGCAAGGCACGTTAGTTATAAGTAAATCAAGTATATTACCAGCATCATTCTTTATATAATTATATTGCAAGGAGTTGAGAGTGGACATACAGCTATTTAATTGAAGACCGCGAGGTGACGAGTCAGTGCAAAAAAGGCCAACAGAGTTAGAAAGATTGCTACTTGGTATTGAGTCAGCCCAACGAATGCCAGGTAGATTATAGTCACCCAAAATATAAACATTTTCCACACATGGGTTTATCAGGATATCTTGAAGGTGGTCGAAATGACTCTCATAGGTATCCGCCTTTGTCCATGGAGGTAAATATGCAGCACTAATGACGTGCATTTTATGCCTATCCCTACTAGGAAACTCAACAAGGAGATGTTCTATACTAATTGACGGGTTTACTCCGGAATAAGTATTTGAAGGGCAAAACATGGCCGGTTGCAGGCCCCGTAAGACCGCAACCAAAACCCCACCCCCGTCTTTCTTATCCGTAGCCAATCTGTCACGATCACATCTAAACACGGCATAGCGCTGGTCAATGATATGACAGATCGAAGTGGCAACAGCGCTTAGCCGGCGTAAGTCACGAGCTGACAACGTCGCGTGTAAGTGACATGTAACTGTTATCTAATCTACGGCTATGTGTGTGACACTTTCAGTGTACACTCACACACTGACATAAATTAACTAAAATGACCAATATAAAAGCCAACAACAGTGATTTCAGCGTAAAATTATACCCTGTTCGCCCATATTTGTGCTAATACGATTGTATGGAAAAGCGACCACCTTAATGTATGTTTGTACGAATATAAGTTCTTAATTCTAATTATAAATACATTTATAAATGCGTAAGTGTGTCTGGCATGTTGGCTGGGCAGGCGGATTGGCCATCTCAGTATTTAGTGTTGAGTACTCAGGTGGATGCAGCTGGCCTTCCCCTGGTTTATAAACAGTCGCCTTTTAGAGCATCCACAGGAGATGGGAGTCTATTCTTAGGCTGGTACAGCTCAGAGCCGAGCTAAAATATTACGGGACAAAGCTAGTCTGATAAGGCAATACGATATGATATGAGTGTGTGATGCACATTCACACACACACAACGCACACACCTTCACTCATACACCTACATACACACACACACTCACAATCACTCAAGCACAATCTCTCTCTCTCATGCACACTCATTTGTCTAAATAACACAAGAATTTAAATTAATAGTTTTTTTTTTTACATTTATAGACCTTTGTTTGACCACGATCTCACCTGTTGGTAAGTGACGATGTGGCCGAAGATGGAGCACAAAGGTTTGAAGAGACCCAGATTATAATTTTCATGAAAGACAGACGACAGTAGTTTATTCAAATCCTTAGCAGTTCACATTATAAAGGTAGAACTGAAACGTTTTGTGCGAATAGAAGGTATACTAATGAGGTAAGGATGGTACTGAGCCTTACGCCTGCTCATCCTATGATGAAAAGGAGATGGTGGGATCAGATCGTGCAGTTCCTGGGAGCATTCCCCAAAATGTAACCTATAGAAGATCAAAAGGCATGCAACCTTACGGCGGTGCTTGGGACTCTCTCTTTCTCCGCCATATTATGTTGCTCACCTATAAGCCTGAAAGCTCTACGTTCGATCGAGTCCAAGGCAGCAAGCTGGCATTTGGATGAGTTTGTTATGTATTTGGGTGTTAAAGTCATAGTATATTAGGTATTTATAATGTTTTATTAATGTATGCGGATTATGTTTAAAGTCCGGTTTTATTTTGTGTGTAATTGGTATTCGGTTCTTACGATACCGGCCGCGAGCCTAGTGTGGGGCCATAGCTATAAATTCAAAAATGCCTCAATCTAAATTGTTTAATCTTAATTGTTTCTTATCTCTTTCTCGGTGTTTTATGTATTAGTTGTGTTTTTGTAATATATATAAAAATAATACCTGTAAGCCATCGCGAATATCTCTGAACATCTTCTCAGATTGTTGATACATGTTGCAGAATGTGAGACATGTCCGTAACCGTGAGCAGCAAATGTAGCATAATGTTGAAGGTCTTCCGTCTTCAGCACCGAGCTGAAATCATGTATTTTGTTTTTCTTTACTGCATATTTTATGAAAGTTAGTCAAGTTGAGATAGAAAGAACTATAATCAGTAAGATAAGAGAAGTAGGTAGTTAATGTACGGAACAGTGTATGTGAAACAGTCGACTTCCTGCGAAAATCCATCAGCAGAACTGCAGGTACCTGACAGAATATGAGTTAGAATGTGCATATTATGGAAGGATTACACACCAAAGATCAAGTAAAACAGAGTAGTTGAATAGAACCTCTCACGGCCCACCTCTAAATCACCACAGTGAACGTGTTATGTTCCCTGAATCACCCCAGCAATGTTATGCAAAGTTAATCTATGTAACTCCATGTAGAAAAGTTGGTACTTGAAATTATCTCAGGCTCGCATCGAGAGATGCACGTAGTTGCCCTAGCTCAGACGAAATAGGTAATATAGGTATAACCTTATTTGTCTGAGCTGATGCCTAGTCAGAATGGGAGTACAGCTAATCAGACCTTATGATGAAGTTTTGAATGCATGCATACCTCGCTCCCAGTTAGTTTCTCGTATATTTCTTGAAGGGCGCTGCTTTCAATGCGATGCAGCCTCGTATTGCTAGCTAGACAAACTCTACACGCTAACGTTTGCATTTTTACAACAAGAAGTTAGTTATCTAATTCAATTTGATTCAAAATCCAGAACAAAAACAGAAAACTGAAAATAAAATAAATAGCGAACGAACGAACACCAAAATTGACCAAAAACTTTTCTTTTTTTTAATAATTGGTTTCGCTCGTTTGTGCATTTGCCATTTTCAATTCTGCTGCTGTAACTGAAACGAAACGCATAGATTTATATCTTTAGGAGCATTAGGGTAAAAATGAACCATATTGCTGTACTAATAACGAAACGCACTGCGATTTGAGTTTGGTTTCGTTTCGAAGGTGGTGGCGAAAATAAGGCGGGAACCGTTAAAACGACAAGGCGCGTTTTTTCAGATTATTTTTTAAAAATACTCCCTTTTTTATTAGCTTGGGACTTGCCGAAAACACTTATAAATACCATTGGTTAGTGGTGTACCAAGATAGTGTAGTGGTGGAAAGAAAAATAAATAAATAAATATTGCTGGACATTCCACACAACATTATCTAGTCCCAAGTGTCCGCGACTCGCGATGATGACAAGATGATCTTAAAAAGTAATCTTAAGAAAATCATGAATAGGTATCATAACTTAAAAACAGTTGGCTGAAATAAACGATTCTCTTTATTTTTAGCAATAGGCAGGCTTTAGTTACTTAGAACATTGTGAATAAAGGACGTTGGTGCCACCATAGGTTAGGGGTAGGCAGGTAGATGTGTTTCTTTAACCTCACCTTCCTGTAGGGGTATGAACCGCTCGGTATACCAGACAGGTAACCAGACGCGAAGGTCTGGAGGTAAGTCTGGGGGCGAGGTTCTGGTCAAGGTGCCAGAGTACCACAGGTAGTACCTACTGGTACACAGGTACCAGCAGGTAAAAGGCAAAGTAGGTACATAGGTAACTAAAGGTAATTAGCACAGACTTGGTAAAGGATTCTCAGCTGGTGGTACGTGGGCACGTCAAGGGTAAAGACCTGGTGAGCTGCTAAGCCCAGGATAGCTGGTCTCCGTCAGTAGTGGCACGCGCAAAGGTCTAGCGCATACTGAGCGGAGACACGGCGGACCGCTGCTAATATTTATAAACTCGGTCCGGCGCGCCCACTGTACCAAGGTTGCATCGTTGAAATCCTTCTACCAAGGTCAATTATCGTCGAGTCAGCGTCACGCTAGTGTCGACGCGTGCGCAGGAGTAGGCAGCGTCTTGTTGACCGGACAAACCGAAAGGCAAGTCCGGCCAACAAGAAATATAAGACTTTCTAAGTACATTGACTATGTAACAATGTAAAACTAGCGGATAAGAATCGATATAGCCACCTAGCGAGGGACCTATGTACAAAGATTAAACATATGGTAGGTAGCTATACCTAATAGGTACGTAGAAATAGTAACCAATGTACTTAGATGTAAGAAAATAAGGAGATATGGTCAGAAAGGCTGGCATACTAAGGTCCAAGGGACAGCAAAAATAGGGCTGTTTAGATTCAACTTTCACCGCTCTCGTTGCGGTAACGCCCAGGGGTTCCTAAGCAAGTTGGCTTGTGAAAGTAGCAATGAGTGTTTTTCTATATGCGAGAAGAAGAAAGAAATAGTCTGGAAGAGCGAAACAGTATGAGGTGCAGCCCATTGAACACTTTCACAAGTCATCCAGTACTACGAACAGGAACGGACCCGACGAATGCACGGTCTGCCTGCCTCGCTAAGCACCATTCAGCCAACGGAAGTATCGTTTCATTTCGGAAGAATCCCACACCCCAATCGACTGTAGGCAGGACGAGGCATCACGGCTCGGGGCGATACAGGCTCCCTGAAGGTCATCTACCTTCCTGTCTCCCATCACCTACTCCGGACAGCGGAACGGGACCAGCCAAAACTAGGCAGGCGCCATCACCATCTACGCCTGGAGCTCGTACCTACGGCAAACAATATAGGTATCGTAGCTCGGCGCTACCCTGCCGCCCCACATTACCCAAGCTAAGCAGATCTTGTGTTATGGGTACGAGATAACTGATATACTTAATATCTTAAAATACCTATGTAATGTATTGTACATTAAATAGATATTTTTTTTTAATTATACATAGAAAACACCCAGAGAACCCTGAACAAATATCTGCAGATCGCACAAATATTTGTACTGAGGCAGGAATCAAACCCGCAACCTCCTGCGTCGCAGGCAAACTGGCGAACCTTTGCCCATTGCACCGCAGAGGTCGTCAGAAAGAAAAGACAGAGGAAGGAGGAACCGCCTCCCCCGGACGAATCCAATTTTATGACTCCTACTAAAAGAATAATAGTCTAGCGAGAGAGGTAAGCCCACACTCACCCACTGCTGGGTATTGGTATAGGCCTCTCTCAGGCATAACCGGAAGGTCGCTATAATATAGGACAAGGTTAATAGCAATAAGTGGACCTAAGAATAAATCTTCGTATGAAATTGAAACTGTCGTGGTTTTACCATTTGAAAATGAATAAACGGCTATTAGTATGGTTCTAAATAAATATCTTCTTACTTATTCTTATTTCTGGGACAAGGATTCAACGGAGTTTTCTGCAATTTATCACTGTTGTCTCCTTCTCAGTTATGTTTTATTGAATCAGTAGCATTTCAGGCATGTTGCTTTGGCTTTTCTCTAGTGTGAATTAGTATGTGACGTGTCAACTCACTTTTTTGATAGTATGCCTTGTCACATCTGGTGCTTCTCTCCAGTGTGAATTAGCATGTGACTTGTCAAATGATCTTTTTGATTGAATGCCTTGTCACATTTGTTGCAGGCGTAAGGCTTCTCTCCAGTGTGAATTAAATCATAATCATAAATCATAAATCATTTATTTGTTTATGAATCTAGGTACAATACAAAATGCATTAGATGTTAGGTTTAGATAAGATCGCTTTCAGCGATTCTGCTTTTCAGCGTACAAACATTAAACAGATAAGTCGAAATGGCCAATTTATACTAACAGATCAGCAAATTTATAATTAAGAGCATGCACGAATTTCAAAAAATGTAACAAACTACTCAGTTTCCTACTTACTAAAGATAATCAAACATGTCAACAATTAAAAATAACTAATTACAAATAAAAATAAAATTCACACATGTCGAGTCTTATTGTACTCAGAAATTATTTGTATAATACCTACCTACCCAGAAATTAAGTTGAAATACTGGTGTCACACAAAAACTCATCTACAGAATAATAAGCTTTTTCAACCAAAATGTCATTAAGTTTGCGCTTAAATACATTTAAACTTGACAATGATCGAACAGATAATGGTATCTTGTTGAAGATTATAGGCGCCATGCAGAAAATACTTTTGCGTAATAGCTGTGTTCGACATGAAACATTGCGTAATTTACCTTCTAGGCGGATTATAACTGCAAACCATTCAAATAGCTCAGGGTTGCTTTTGACAAAAACAGCAACCTCACTTATGTATAGTGCAGGCAGTGTTAGAAAATTTAGTCTAATAAAATGGGACTTACACGAGTCCCTCCTTTTCAGACCACAAATGGCTCTGACACAACGCTTTTGTGCCCTAAAAATTCTCAGCTTTGCTGTTGAGTTACCCCAAAATATTGTGCCGTAACGTAGGATTGACGCTACATGGCCATGATAGGCTGTAATAACTGCAGACATGTTCGTTACTCGACTCAGTTTGAAAAGAGCGCACGCGAACTGATGCAATCTATTACAAATATTCTCAATATGCAGTTTCCAATTTTATTCATTATCTATAGTGAGTCCCAAAAATTTTGTTCTGTTAACTTCATTTATCTTTATACCCAAGTAGTTTATATTCATGTCAATATTAATATTATTTCTTTGTCTGAAATTCATTATTATTCAGTAGTATAAAAAAAATAAAAAAAAATGTCTGCGTCAAGTTTATATTCAGATTATTATTCAATGTCAGCCATGTAATTACAGAGGTCAATGTACAATTTATTTCATATTCAAAATTATGCGATTTATCATTTATAAATAAAATGGTACTATCATCGGCAAACAATGTCATAGGATGGTTAGTCGCTTGTGGTAAGTCATTAATGTAAATTAAAAATAGAAGAGGACCTAACACGCTACCTTGAGGAACACCGTGAGATACATTCCTAACGTCTGATACGTAACCAGTGTCAGTATGTGTTTTTGAACAAATCTTGTTAATTTGCGTGACCTGGGTCCTGTTATTAAGGTATGATTTAATTAATTGATTAGCGGTGCCTCTCACTCCATAGATATCCAGTTTGCGCAGGTGTTTATCGTGGTGAACATGGTCAAAAGCCTTAGTCATATAACAAATAACATAACATAGGGCAATAGCTGTTTTCTTTCTGTCTCTACTTGTCATTACATTATACAGATTAGCATGTGTACTGTCAAATTATATTTTGCATTGAATGCCTTGTCACATTTGTTGCTTCTCTCCAGTGTGAATTAGCATGTGTACTGTCAAATTTTGTTTTATATTGAATGCCTTGTCACACCTGCTGCAGGCGTAAGGCTTCTCACCAGTGTGAATTAGCATGTGTACTGTCAAATTATATTTTGCATTGAATGTCTTGTCACATTTGTTGCAGATGTAAGGCTTCGCTCCAGTGTGAATTAGCATGTGACTTGTCAAACGGATTTTTTGACTGAATGCCTTGTCACATTTGTTGCAGGTGTAAGGCTTCTCTCAAGTGTGATTTAGCATGTGACGTGTCAAACTGATTTTATAATCGAATGCCTTGTCACATCTGTTGCAGTTATAAGGCTTTTCGCCAGTGTGAATTAGCATGTGTACTGTCAAATTATATTTTTCATTGAATGCCTTGTCACATTTGTTGCAGGTGTAAGGCTTCTTGCCAGTGTGAATTAGCATGTGTCTTGTCAAATTACTTTTTTGATTGAATGCCTTGTCACATCTGTTGCAGGCATAAGGCTTCTCTCCAGTGTGATTTAGCATGTGATGTGACAAACTGATTTTATGATTGAATGCCTTGTCACATCTGTTGCAGGTGTAAGGCTTCTCTCCAGAGTGAATGAGCATGTGACTTGTCAAATTACTTTTTTGATAGAATGCCTTGTCACATTTGTTGCAGGTGTAAGGCTTCTCTCCAGAGTGAATTAGCATGTGACTTGTCAAATGACTTTTTTGATAGAATGCCTTGTCACATTTGTTGCAGGTGTAAGGCTTCTCTCCAGCGTGAATTAGCATGTGACTTGTCAAACGACTTTTTTGATAGAATGCCTTGTTACATTTGTTGCAGGTGTAAGGCTTCTCTCCAGTGTGAATTAGCATGTGACTTATCAAATTACTTTTTTGATAGAATGCCTTGTCACATTTGTTGCAGCTGTAAGGCTTCTCGCCAGTGTGAATTAGCATGTGTCTTGTCAAATCACTTTTTTGATTGAATGCCTTGTCACATCTGTTGCAGGCATAAGGCTTCTCTCCAGAGTGAATTAGCATGTGACTTGTCAAATGACTTTTTTGATAGAATGCCTTGTCACATTTGTTGCAGGTGTAAGGCTTCTTTCTAGTGTGAATTTTCATATGTCTCAAGAGTAAACTTTTAGTGGTAAATGTTTTGCTGCAGTCATTACAACAATAGTATGCATTACTGTCATTAATGTTGTTTGCTACAATGCTCTCTTTAATTAGCGACTGATCAACTAAGTCAGCACTAACATCGGATTCTTCAACATCTTCAAATGTGTTCTCATCGATGTCCATTGATGTTTCCTGTTTAATTTCCATCAAATCTTCTGTTACAATATCATTTTGTTCAGTTTTACCTAATTCAACTTCTGTTGTTTCTTTTTTAACAGTAACTTGAGTACTTCCATTATTTAGGAAATCATTTATGGATACAGGAGGAATAGTTGTCACTGACAGGTTATGTCTCGTTTCAAGGTTGAACCCGAGTGCCTCTTGAACCTGAAAGTACAGAAATACGGGAGTGGTGAGACTGAGCCGTTATACTGAATAAAAAACAAACAGCTAACTAACATTATAATTATCATGATGAGGGTTCCGTTACCTATAAGGTATATAAAGCAAACCCATCGTCTAGCTAGACAGACAATGAAAGCTCACCATAAGATTTAATTTTAATGTATGTTTGTACGAATATCAGTTCTTAATTCTAATTATAAATACATTTATAAATGCGTAAGTGTGGCTGGCATGTTGGCTGGGCAGGCGGATTGGCCATCTCATTATTTAGTGTTGAGTACTCAGGCGGATGCAGCTGGCCTTCCCCTGGTTTATAAACAGTCGCCTTTTAGAGCATCCACAGGAGGTGGGAGTCTATTCTTAGGCTGGTACAGCTCAGGGCCGAGCTAAAATATTACGGGACAAAGCTAGTCTGATAAGGCAATACAATATGATATGAGTGTGTGATGCACATTCACACACACACAACGCACACACCTTCAATCATACATCTACACACACACACACAATCACTCAAGCACAATCTCTCTCTCTCAGTCTCATGCACACTCATTTGTCTCATGTCTAAATAGAATTTAATGTAATAGTTTTTTTTTTTTACATTTATAGACCTTTGTTTGACCACGATCTCACCTGTTGGTAAGTGACGATGTGGCCGAAGATGGAGCACAAAGGTTTGAAGAGACCCAGATTATAATTTTCAGGAAAGACAGACGACGGTAGTGTATTCCAATCCTCAGCAGTTCGCATTATAAAGGTAGAACTGAAACGTTTTGTGCGAAAAGAAGGTATACTAATGAGGTAAGGATGGTACTGAGCTGTACGCCTGCTCATCCTATGATGAAAAGGAGATGGTGGGATCAGATCGTGCAGTTCCTAGGAGCATGCCCCAAAATGTAACCTATAGAAGATCAAAAGGCATGCAACCTTACGGCGGTGCTTGGGACTCTGTCTTTCTCATATTATGTTGCTCACCTATAAGCCTGAAAGCTCTACGTTCGATCGAGTCCAAGGCAGCAAGCTGGCATTTGGATGAGTTTGTTATGTATTTGGGTGTTAAAGTCATAGTATATTAGGTATTTATAATGTTTTATTAATGTATGCGGATTATGTTTAAAGTCCGGTTTTATTTTGTCTGTAATTGGTATTCGGTTCTTACGATACAGGCTGCGAGCCTAGTGCTTAGTGCCCAGTGTGTGTGTGTGTGTGTGGGTAGTGTGTGTGTGTGTGTGTGTAGTGTATAGCTATAAATTCAAAAATGCCTCAATCTAAATTGTTTAATCTTAATTGTTTCTTATCTCTTTCTCGGTGTTTTATGTATTAGTTGTGTTTTTGTAATATAAATAAAAATAATACCTGTAAGCCATCGCGAATATCTCTGAACATCTTCTCAGATTGTTGATACATGTTGCAGAATGTGAGACATGTCCGTAACCGTGAGCAGCAAATGTAGCATAATGTTGAAGGTCTTCCGTCTTCAGCACCGAGCTGAAATCATGTATTTTGTTTTTCTTTACTGCATCTTTTATGAAAGTTAGTAAGTTGAGATAGAAAGAACTATAATCAGTAAGATAAGAGAAGTAGGTAGTTAATGTACGGAACAGTGTATGCGAAACAGTCGACTTCCTGCGAAAATCCATCAGCAGAACTGCAGGTACCTGACAGAATATGAGTTAGAATGTGCATATTATGGAAGGATTACACACCAAAGATCAAGTAAAACAGAGTAGTTGAATAGAACCTCTCACGGCCCACCTCTAAATCACCACAGTGAACGTGTTATGTTCCCTGAATCACCCCAGCAATGTTTTGCGAAGTTAATCTATGTAACTCCATGTAGAAAAGTTGGTACTTGAAATTATCTCAGGCTCGCATCGAGAGATGCACGTAGTTGCCCTAGCTCAGACGAAATAGGTAATATAGGTATAACCTTATTTGTCTGAGCTGATGCCGAGTCAGAATGGGAGTACAGCTAATCAGACCT
This sequence comes from Operophtera brumata, assembly GCA_932527175.1. Lineage (NCBI taxonomy): Eukaryota > Metazoa > Arthropoda > Insecta > Lepidoptera > Geometridae > Operophtera > Operophtera brumata. Next base: position 23,026,686 of record OW052235.1, read on the forward strand.
TATGATGAAGTTTTGAATGCATGCATACCTCGCTCCCAGTTAGTTTCTCGTATATTTCTTGAAGGGCGCTGCTTTCAATGCGATGCAGCCTCGTATTGCTAGCTAGACAAACTCTACACGCTAACGTTGGCATTTTTACAACAAGAAGTTAGGTATCTAATTCAATTTGATTCAAAATCCAGAACCAAAACAGAAAATAAATAGCCAACACCAAAAACTTTTTTTATTAATAATTGGTTTCGCTTTCGCTCGTTTGTGCATGTGCATATTTGCCATTTTCAATTCTGCTTAGCGATGCGCGACTATGAATAAAAGTATTCGACTTATTCGACTAACAAAAACATTCAACTAGTGCGACTGAAGTCGGTAAACACCGAATGAATTCATTCATCCAATGCAGTACCACTATTTTTATTCGTTACCTAGCCGACTCGCGGTTTTCCGGAGCGAATCGGGTGCCTCCGCCTAGTCCGCCTGTTCTTCCACTATTTCATTATTCGGTACTAACCGACTCGCGGTTTTCCGTTGCGAATCGGGTGCCTCCGCCTGTTCTTCCACTATTTATTTCGGTACTTAACCGACTCGCAGTTTTCCGTCGCGAATCGGCTGCCTTCGCCGGCTCAGTGCTAGGCCCTTCATGTTGCGTGAAAGGGACGCTACCTAGATACTACCACCTGCGCTCGTTACACATGCATAAAAATCTATCTGGACTCTGGAGTTGTGTTTTTAATTTAAACTAAGTACCTACCTACTATACGTAACTCATACAGTCGACCACCTAAGCAAACCTATATTCATTAAAATATTCCTTGTTCCGTATACACAAGGATCATTTTGAAACGTCGCGGTTCGTCTTCGTACTATTATTACCTACTGAATCAAAATAGTATTCGTTTCTCAAACCATTCGGTGTTTGCCGCTGCGGATAAAACAAGTATAACTAAAAATAGTATTAAATAAATAAATAATAAATAAATAATGCTGGACAGTTCACACAACATTATCTAGCCCCAAGCTAAGCCAGAGCTTGTGTTATGGGTACTAGATAACTGATATACTTAATATAATACATTACATAGATAGATATTTTTATTATGCATAGAAAACACCCAGAACACCCTGAACAAATATCTGCAGAACGCACAAATTATTTGTTCCGAGGCGGGAATCGAACCCGCAACCTCCGGCGTCGCAGGCGAACCATCGTCAGCCGCGCCACAGAGGTCGTCAATTCGTCGTTCGTTTATTCGACTAACTTTTTTAGTATAGCACTATTTTTTAAGTCGACTTAAAAATTAAATAGTGGCTTGTTATTCGACTGTTCAATTTAGTTAAAGTCGCGCATCGCTATCTGCTGTAACTGAATCGAAACCAGTGTTGCCAATTTTATTTTTGCGAACCCACCAAATGTGGCCTTATGGCCCACCAGAAAACCACTAAAACCATCGGTCTCGCAAACCACCAGAAAACCACTAAACGTTGGCGGAAAACCATAGACAAAGAAAAATAAGTGCGTAAGTAAATATTTTAAAATGCGATAGTGACCTTTAGATTAAATAAAATAAAATACTTATTTTTTGTCATAAAAAGTCCTTTATTTCTAAAGGCACACATTCATATTGATTTACTGTTTATTATTTACGTTGGTAAAAAGCAATTGCCCTCTGCTATATACTTAAATAAAGTTTAAAAAGTTATTTCCTAAAGTGACGCTAGCGCCATCTCTCGATGATATAATAAGTCATAGACAAACCAGAAAAATACAGTAACACTTTGAATCTAATCAAACTTTATCAGTTCCCATATAAATAAAGTCCATAATCAAAATTGTTTAAGAAATTGACTAACTAATCAAGGGAATTCCCTAAAACCACCTCCTTAGTTCTGTTGTGTTGCCTACACAACAAAAAAATGTACCCTTATTCACTATATGTATAAAAACCAACCCCAATTTTTTCTGGTTACGCTAAAACTCGAGAATGGCCAGACCGATTTGGCTAATTTTGGTTTTGAAATATTTGTGAAAGTTCACGGAAGGTTTTAAAGGTGAAAAATATAGAAAAATGCGAGGAAAGTACATAAATTACAATTTTATTAATTTTATTTAATTCCATAGTTACGACATTTTGACATGCAAACAATTACATAGTTACGCCATTTTGACATACAACCATGTCAAGCGTTCAGGATTAACGTACTTCTTCTTCTCTTCTTATAATGGCTTCTGAGGAGTGCTCAAAAAAAAATTCCTCAATGTACCGTTCTTCTTCTTTTTCTTCATATAATGGCTTAGTGCATTAAATGGTGGCATAAAAACCGAGTTTTAATCAAACGCATCGAAAAGACACGCAATACTCTTCTTCTTCTTCTTCTTTTCTTATAATGGCTTCTGAGTGTCTTAATTTTGCCATAAAAACTTTTCAATAGTTACGCTAATTTTATTGTAAACTTTTTTTAAAATTATGAGATGACAAACAATCAGGCGGTGCGCCTGATGTAAAGCAGTCACCGCCGCTTTGGAAAAATCCCGACTCCCAAGCAAGACTCCTGGGCAAAGGCCATCATAATGGGGTGGTATGGGTTTGTACGAGATTTTAAGGGTTTCTAAGAGTTTTAGGCATTGTATGAAATCTAAGGAGTTAGGGTAGGGTATAAACCCTGTGTTTTTATGAGTTTGAATGGCTGTTTAGAGGTTTGTAAGGCTTCTTAGGTTGTGAGAGTTTTAAGGGGGAATAATTAGTTTATTTTTAAGGATCTGTATTTTTTGGCTGTTTTTGGGGTTTGGTAGTATCTTGACAATGCTCATTTGGGATTCTGCTATGATGGTTTAGACCACTATGTCTACTTGGGTAAACGATTAAACTAGGCAGGTGTTGGACCTTCTATCATGAGGTTAGCCGACGAATCTAACTCAGATGAGCAGCTTTCAGGAAACTACGCTATATATTCACATCACAGACACTGGAGAGCCTCAAGATGAAAGTCTGTTATTGGCCCATGTTGCCAGTCATGACTAACGGGTAGTGAGATGTGATTATCAACTATAAGCATGATAAAAGTTCAAAATCTTGCAGCGGGCTATGTAGAGAGCTGTGCTCGGAGATTCCGTACGTGTACCTGAATCTGAAACGAAGAGATGCGTAGAAGAATCGGGACCACTGACACGCTCTCAAAATTAGCAAGTTGAAGTGGCAATGGGCAGATCATATAGCTGGCAGAACATTATTTATTCTGTGGCAGAACCAAAAACCGTTGAGGAATAATTGCACTCGAGTGGCAACCTTGAACCTGACGAGTAGAAAGCCCCCTCGATGGGCCGACGACATGTTAAAAGGAAGTCGTTGCATGGAGGCGGCTCAGGACGTTCATTGTGGCATTCTTTAGGGGTGGCCTTTGGCGAGCAGTGGACTTATATTATCGATGTTTGGTTTAAAACAGATGGACACCTGTAGGGATGTTTTTAGAGAGTGTAAAATTCTTACTTTGCCGTCATTATACATCCATGAGGTTGCAGTATTTGTAAGAAATAACATGCATCTATTCGCGCTCTATCCTATCGGGAATCAACGAGCTGGTACCCTACGCCATCTACCATATAGGACGAAGCTGTTGCGTGTAAGTGTGTTCTGTATGGCGCCGATTATCTATACTAAAATTCCATCGTCTATACGAACTATGAAGTTATAGGACTGCCCAAATTGAAGCTTCTTGATACGAACCATTAATAATTTATATATATTTAAAAACTCCCTGACGAAACTACTGGTGGAAAAGGCTTACTACTCTGTGGACGAATTTCTAGACGACTGCGAGTAGGTAGGTATAGTATTTCTCGCTCTACGGTATTTAATAATTGTTTGACTAATTTTTACAACATTTACAACTCTAAAATGATATTGCATGAATTAAATTAATTAATATGTTACTACATGACCTATATTCATTATGTTGCAATTAATTGTTGTTTTTTTATTATTTTTAAATTTTTATGTCTTGACAAGGCGAAACATGGTGATAGGTACCTACTTTATCTTTTATGACATCTTTATGTAAACCTGTGTTTCGGACAAATAAATTATCTTATCTTATACCTTCTGGCAGATATTTGTACCAGCAACTATTTACAGAATGCATAGTACGAGAAGCTAGGTACTACCTTATCTACGCGCGGACGAAGTCGCGAGCGGGTCAGCTAGTATTCATATATAACTAAGTATTTCTGTTAATTCTAATAGTGAGTGATTAGTGAGTGATTAGGTCACTAGCCACTAAATCCAATATTTACTCGCTAAAACCCACCAGAACTAGTGGAAATTCCACTGAGTTGGCAGCACTGATCGAAACGCATAGATTTACATGTTTTGTATCTTTAGGAGCATTAGGGTAAAAATGTACCATATTTCTGTACTAATAACGAAACGCACTGCGATTTGAGTTTGGTTTCGAAGGTGGTGGCAAAAATAAGGCGGGAACCGTTAAAACGACAAGGCGCGTTTTTTCAGATTATTTCTAAAAAATACTCCCTTTTTTATTAGCTTGGGACTTGCCGAAAACACTTATAAATACCATTGGTTAGTGGTGTACCAAGATAATAGTGTAGTGGTGGAAAGAAAAATAAATAAATAAATAAATATTGCTGGACATTCCACACAACATTATCTAGCCCCAAGCTAAGCAGATCTTGTGTTATGGGTACTAGATAACTAATATACTTAATATCTTAAAATACCTATGTAATGTACTGTACATTGCATAGTTTTTTTTTTAATTATACATAGAAAACACCCAGAGAACCCTGAACAAATATCTGCAGATCGCACAAATATTTGTACCAAGGCAGGAATCGAACCCGCAACCTCCTGCGTCGCAAGCAAACTGGCGAACCTTTGCCCACTGAAAGAAATGACGGAGGAAGGAGGAACCGCCTCCCCCGGACGAATCTAATTTTATGACTCCTATTAAAAGAATAATACTCTAGCGAGAGAGGTAAGCCCACACTCACCCACTGCTGGGTATTGGTATAGGCCTCTACCAGGCATAACCGGAAGGTCGCTATAATATAGGATAAGGTTAATAGCAATAAGTGGACCTAAGTATAAATCTTCGTATGAAATTGAAACTGTCGTGGTTGGGAATCATTTTAAAATGAATAAACGGCTTATTTCCTCTGATTTTCGTCGTTTTGTTGACGTTTCGAGACTGAGTTCAGAAGCCTCTTCATCATGAGCACCGCCCGCGACAAACAAAAACGGCAAAAACCCAAAAACAGTTATGATATGCCGTTCCTTCATTTTAACTCCTAATAATGGTCTGTATTTCATTTATAGGGAGTTGGTACATAGATAGGACCACACACCCTAAACAGAATGCCAGGCACAAATAGGTACCTAGTTAGCAGAATGAACAGGTAGCCTCAAAGTTGCATGAAAAGTCCTGGGACAGAGCTAACAACACACTAGGTAATGTCGCGTCGGTACACCTATGCAACAATATAGGTAGGTAGGTAACTACAAATATATATCACAGATACAGAAGTACCTCTCATAGTCATTCACAAAGCGAGCAAGTTTGAAATTGCAAACAGAAAATCCTCACATAAAATTGTGAAACTTGTGGCATGATCTTGAAATAAAAGAGTAAAAGAGACAGAAAATAGATTGTAATTGGTTTATAGCAAACAATTTGGTAAAATTAATAAGAGGCGCTTGCTCCAAGGGCCACTAGAGGATACTAGGAAGAGTGACTATGTGGGATATTAATGAGCCAAAGATGGGTCCACTAAAGGAGGTGGGCACCCGCTGACCCAGGTCAAAAATAAATGAACCAGGAATGGAAGTAATTAGTATGGTTCTAAATAAATATCTTTTCATCTTTATCTTTAATGTAGTTTTTTCTCCAATTTTTGTAAACTTGTATATTTTTAGAAGTTGGGAAGCAAAAGTTGTATTTATAAATAATTAGATAAATCAAATAATTGCATTTTCGTGAAACAAAACGCAACAAGCTTAATTACTTTCCCACAACTTCTACGCAAGAAATTAAATTAGCTTTTTCTGTATCTTAACATATATTATCAACAACCAAAAGTATCTCTTCTGTACTTTACGTTAGTCAAAAAAGTTGGGTCAAATAATGTATGGGGAGTTGCCCATGTTCTTTCTATCGTTGTTGGCTCATTAATATCCCACAAGTCGTCACTCGCTCTATCACCATTATTAACAGTTGTTGAACTGTCAACAAGTCTTCTCTCATCTCAAGCCTCAACTGTATATTGGACTTTCAATCAAGCAACCCGGAAGACTTCCTACCGCAGGCAGGCCATAGTATCTTAACAACAGATTCCAGCGCAACTAGTACGCTGGACGCGCTCCGTACCAGGGACACCACAGTATACAGTCCACTCCGCTACAGCAGCTACACCCTGGCTCTGGCTGAGCCGGGCCCGTGCGATAGCAGTCTGTCCGGGGCAAGGACTAAATGGAGTCTTCTGCAATTTATCACTGTTGTCGTGCTGAAGTCTCCTTCTCAGTTATGTTTTATTGAATCAGTAGCATTTCAGGCTTTGGCGTTGGCTTTTCTCTAGTGTGAATTAGCATGTGTCTTTTCAAATGACTTTTTTGATAGAATGCCTTGTCACATCTGTTGCAGGCGTAAGGCTTCTCGCCAGTGTGAATTAGCATGTGACGTGTCAAATTACTTTTTAGATAGAATGCCTTGTCACATCTGTTGCAGGCGTAAGGCTTCTCTCCAGTGTGAATTAGCATGTGTTTTGTCAAACTACTTTTTTGATTGAATGCCTTGTCACATTTGTTGCAGGTGTAAGGCTTCTCTCCAGTGTGAATTAGCATGTGTACTGTCAAATTAATTTTTTGATTAAATGCCTTGTCACATCTGTTGCAGCTGTAAGGCTTCTCTCCAGTGTGAATCAGCATGTGTACTGTCAAAAGTTTTTTTTAATGAATGCCTTGTCACATTTGTTGCAGCTGTAAGGCTTCTCTCCATTGTGAATTAGCATGTGACTTGTCAAACTGATTTTTTGATTGAATACCTTGTTACATTTGTTGCAGGTGTAAGGCTTCTCTGTGTGAATCAGCATGTGACGTGTCAAATTACTTTTTTGATTGAATGCCTTGTCACATTTGTTGCAGGTGTAAGGCTTCTCTCCAGTGTGATTTAGCATGTGACGTGTCAAACTGATTTTATGATTGAATGCCTTGTCACATCTCATGCATCTGTAAGGCTTCTCTCCAGTGTGAATCAGCATGTGTACTGTCAAAAGTTTTTTTTTATTGAATGCCTTGTCACATTTGTTGCAGGCGTAAGGCTTCTCTCCAGTGTGAATTAGCATGTGTTTTGTCAAACTACTTTTTTGATTGAATGCCTTGTCACATTTGTTGCAGGTGTAAGGCTTCTCGCCAGTGTGAATTAGCATGTGTGTTGTCAAATTACTTTTTTGATTGAATGCCTTGTCACATCTGTTGCAGGCATAAGGCTTCTCTCCAGTGTGATTTAGCATGTGATGTGACAAACTGATTTTATGATTGAATGCCTTGTCACATCTGTTGCAGGGGTAAGGCTTCTCTCCAGAGTGAATTAGCATGTGACTTGTCAATTTTTTTTTTTTATTGAATGCCTTGTTACATTTGTTGCAGGTGTAAGGCTTCTCTCCAGAGTGAATTAGCATGTGACTTGTCAAATTATTTTTTTGATTGAATGCCTTGTCACATCTGTTGCAGGCGTAAGGCTTCTCGCCAGTGTGAATTAGCATGTGATGTGTCAAATAATTTTTTTGATTGAATGCCTTGTCACATCTGTTGCAGGCGTAAGGCTTCTCTCCAGTGTGAATTAGCATGTGTTTTGTCAAATTACTTTTATGATTGAATGCCTTGTCACATTTGTTGCAGGTGTAAGGCTTCTCTCCAGTGTGAATTAGCATGTGACTTGTCAAATGACTTTTTTGATAGAATGCCTTGTCACATTTGTTGCAGGTGTAAGGCTTCTTTCTAGTGTGAATTTTCATGTGTCTCAAGAGTAAACTTTTAGTGGTAAATGTTTTGCTGCAGTCATTACAACAATAGTATGCATTACTGTCATTAATGTTGTTTGCTACAATGCTCTCTTTAATTAGCGACTGATCAACTAAGTCAGCACTAACATCGGATTCAACATCTTCAAATGTGTTCTCATCAATGTCCATTGATGTTTCCTGTTTAATTTCCATCAAATCTTCTGTTACAATATCATTTTGTTCAGTTTTATCTAATTCAACTTCTGTTGTTTCTTTTTTAACAGTAACTTGAGTACTTCCATTATTTAGGAAATCATTTATGGATACAGGAGGAATAGTTGTCACTGACAGGTTATGTCTCGTTTCAAGGTTGAACCCGAGTGCCTCTTGAATCTGAAAGTACAGAAATACGGGAGTGGTGAGACTGAGCCGTTATACTAAATAAAAAACAAACAGCTAACTAACATTATAATTATCATGATGAGGGTTCAGTTACCTAGAAGGTATATAAAGAAAACCCATCGTCTAGCTAGACAGACAACGAAAGCTCACCAAGATTTAATTTTAATGTATGTTTGTACGAATATCAGTTCTTAATTCTAATTATAAATACATTTATAAATGCGTAAGTGTGTCTGGCATGTTGGCTGGGCAGGCGGATTGGCCATCTCAGTATTTAGTGTTGAGTACTCAGGTGGATGCAGCTGGCCTTCCCCTGGTTTATAAACAGTCGCCTTTTAGAGCATCCACAGGAGATGGGAGTCTATTCTTAGGCTGGTACAGCTCAGGGCCGAGCTAAAATATTACGGGACAAATCTAGTCTGATAAGGCAATAGGATATGATATGAGTGAGTGATGCACAATCACGCACACACAATGCACACACCTTAACTCATACACCTACACACACACTCTCACAATCACTCAAGCACAATCTCTCTCTCTCATGCACACTCATTTGTCTAAATAGCACAAGAATTTAATGAAAAAGTTTTTTTTTTTTTACATTTATAGACCTTTGTTTGACCACGATCTCACCTGCTGGTAAGTGACGATGTGGCCGAAGATGGAGCACAAAGGTTTGAAAAGACCCAGATTATAATTTTCAGGAAAGACAGACGACGGTAGTTTATTCCAATCCTTAGCAGTTCGCATTATAAAGGTAGAACTGAAACGTTTTGTGCGAAAAAAAGGTATACTAATGAGGTAAGGATGGTACTGAGCCGTACGCCTGCTCATCCTATGATGAAAAGGAGATGGTGGGATCAGATCGTGCAGTTCCTAGGAGCATGCCCCAAAATGTAACCTATAGAAGATCAAAAGGCATGCAACCTTACGGCGGTGCTTGGGACTCTGTCTTTCTCATATTATGTTGCTCACCTATAAGCCTGAAAGCTCTACGTTCGATCGAGTCCAAGGCAGCAAGCTGGCATTTGGATGAGTTTGTTATGTATTTGGGTGTTAAAGTCATAGTATATTAGGTATTTATAATGTTTTATTAATGTATGCGGATTATGTTTAAAGTCCGGTTTTATTTTGTCTGTAATTGGTATTCGGTTCTTACGATACAGGCTGCGAGCCTAGTGCTTAGTGCCCAGTGTGTGTGTGGGTAGTGTGTGTGTGTGTGTGTAGTGTATAGCTATAAATTCAAAAATGCCTCAATCTAAATTGTTTAATCTTAATTGTTTCTTATCTCTTTCTCGGTGTTTTATGTATTAGTTGTGTTTTTGTAATATAAATAAAAATAATACCTGTAAGCCATCGCGAATATCTCTGAACATCTTCTCAGATTGTTGATACATGTTGCAGAATGTGAGACATGTCCGTAACCGTGAGCAGCAAATGTAGCATAATGTTGAAGGTCTTCCGTCTTCAGCACCGAGCTGAAATCATGTATTTTGTTTTTCTTTACTGCATCTTTTATGAAAGTTAGTAAGTTGAGATAGAAAGAACTATAATCAGTAAGATAAGAGAAGTAGGTAGTTAATGTACGGAACAGTGTATGTGAAACAGTCGACTTCCTGCGAAAATCCATCAGCAGAACTGCAGGTACCTGACAGAATATGAGTTAGAATGTGCATATTATGGAAGGATTACACACCAAAGATCAAGTAAAACAGAGTAGTTGAATAGAACCTCTCACGGCCCACCTCTAAATCACCACAGTGAACGTGTTATGTTCCCTGAATCACCCCAGCAATGTTATGCAAAGTTAATCTAAGTAACTCCATGTAGAAAAGTTGGTACTTGAAATTATCTCAGGCTCGCATCGAGAGATGCACGTAGTTGCCCTAGCTCAGACGAAATAGGTAATATAGGTATAACCTAATTTGTATGAGCTGATGCCTAGTCAGAATGGGAGTACAGCTAATCAGACCTTATGATGAAGTTTTGAATGCATGCATACCTCGCTCCCAGTTAGTTTCTCGTATATTTCTTGAAGGGCGCTGCTTTCAATGCGATGCAGCCTCGTATTGCTAGCTAGACAAACTCTACACGCTAACGTTGGCATTTTTACAACAAGAAGTTAGTTATCTAATTCAACAACAACAAATTCCAGAACAAAAACAGAAAATAAATAGCGAACACCAAAAACTTTTTTTTGTATTAATTGGTTTCGCTCTTTTGTGCATTTGCCATTTTCAATTCGGCTGTATCTGTAACCATCGAGCGACGAGCGACGCAGGCCTCCGTACCGGAGGGGAGACGCCATAGAGCTGTCAACCAATAGTCCAATACATATTTATTCAGAATTTTTTGGGGGGGTTTCACGCACTCACTTACACTTTAATGCACACTTTTGTAACCAGTCGTTCTATCGCTATAAACGCAGACATCTATAAACAGCAACATATCAAAAATCTTTAAACACACATAGATGCTTTCTGTGTACAAGCATCATGTTATGTCACAAAATTGACAGTAACACCCATTCTAGGGACTTCCAGTACTCAAGTCGATAAATTAATAGTATCGATAACTTTTTGGTAGGAAGTTACTTTGCCTACCATCAAGGGTAACTTAAGGGATTTACGGGCGGCTAGGGATGGGGGGAGGGGTTGAACGCTCTCTAGTGTCAAGGGAGAGTTGCGGAACCGCCCCACTTTTTGAGGATAACATAGAGATATTTTTGTGGATAACTATGAAATTTTAGATTAGTAAAAGGTAGTTCATAAGTTTGTAAAAGGCTCGAGAGAGAGGGGGTAAACGCGGAAACTTAGAGTATAGAGATAAAATCAAGAAATTTTTGAGTATAACCATGAGATGAGATGATTAGTTCTTGGGAAAATTGCATTAGAATTTTGTTCAAAGCTTACAATAATTTCATTAAAACTATGGGCTGGCAAGTCAAAAGAGACGAAACGAAAGAAAAGGAAGAAACGCTTTACTTAGCTCCTGTCTTCCTTCTTACCTACATAATCCATGTCGGTTCTGGCCTCGAAATATACAATGTATTATATCTGTTAGTCACTATTAAAGTCAAAAACCAAAACTCATAATCCTAAGTGCCAAAAAACTACATAAGTCATTAAAAAGTAAATTGTTTTTCTCTTTTTTTTTTTTTAAAACAGGCATATTTATCCCACTACACAGGGGAAACTAGTGTGGGATCAGAACTATGTAGGTATGTGTTGGGTGTGTTAAGTTATGTTAATGTTAAACGTTGGTAGGTAAAGTAATACTTAGCGCTTATACAGTGGACAGAATATCGCGTTGAAAAAATTATAACCAGCTATATTTTTTTTTTCATTCTTTGGTCAATCAAATAGGATTTGAATAGGAAAATCCCACGACACAGGACTGCCACTCATGACACAACTTTTCTTGAAAATGAGTAAACGAGTTCAAACTGGGAAATGCTTTTGTTAATTTATTGTGATCACGTATCCCACAACCTAGGTAGGCATGCAACTTTTTACGAAAAACTATCACACCTCTAGATTTGTAATATCACATAGTAATTTAAATTCATGTCTACATAAGTTCACACATAAAAAAACTAGTGAAAATAACTTGGAAGCCCTTGCAAGCCTAGCTAGTAATATCTTGCAGCAACACGGCCGCCGCTGGAGGTCACACAAGAGAGACACGAGGAGGTCGCTGCGGGTCACTGCTCCCACAAAATTGCATGGGATAGTAGAGCTATCCCATGCAATTTTGTGGTACACTTAACGAAAAAACTATCCGTTGTAATTTAACATAGTAATTTAATTTTCACTAGAAACGGGATATTTACCATGATTTTTGAGTTTTATATGTTCCCGATATTTCGGCACAGTTGCATGCGCCATGATCACGGGAGAACTGACTAAAGTCTTTGCGAGTAGATGTTATTGGCAAATATATCGATCTACCCTCTTTCTCACTCTTTTATTACGAACGATACCACTACCATCGGTTTCATTGTCACAATTCACACCAACTCGACACACAACACTAACGGTGTCCGGACGCGTAGCAGGTACCACACTTTTTTGATTCTTACACATTCTTACCACAGGCTTCCATACTCCAGATAATTGAAAACCATCTTCTCTATTTAAGTTTCTGTACTTAGTAATCTCAATTGCCTCTTGTACCATTCTCGGTATGTAATGTCGCTCTGTCGAGATTACCTGCGGACTGTGTAGCTCGATCCAATGATTTGAGCCAGATTCCAAAAGGTGTTCTGCTATGGCTGACTTATGTATGTCCCTGTTCTTGACCGCTCGTATGTGCTCCTTAACCCGACACGCTATACGTTACTAAGTACAGAAACTTCAATAGAGAAGATGGTTTTCAATTATCTGGAGTATGGAAGCCTGTGGTAAGAATGTGTAAGAATCAAAAAAGTGTGGTACCTGCTACGCGTCCGGACACCGTTAGTGTTGTGTGTCGAGTTGGTGTGAATTGTGACAATGAAACCGATGGTAGTGGTATCGTTCGTAATAAAAGAGTGAGAAAGAGGGTAGATCGATATATCTGCCAATAACATCTACTCGCAAAGACTTTAGTCAGTTCTCCCGTGATCATGGCGCATGCAACTGTGCCGAAATATCGGGAACATATAAAACTCAAAAATCATGGTAAATATCCCGTTTCTAGTGAAAATTATGTACATAACCATGATAGTTTCAAAAGTTATATAGTAATTTAAATTCATGTCTGTGTTTGAATATAAAAAATCAACGAAAAAAAAGCTTGCTAGCCCTCACCAAGCATGTTTTGCTTTTGTATCAAGATGGGCCGATTGCTCTGTCAGACTGAATCGATCGTGTGACGCATAGAGTAAAAAAGTGTGACAGTGCTACAAATACTAAAATGCCGAATCGTTACATTTTCTGCCGTAAATCAAGGTCTGGAACATCGAATTTACGAAAAGATGGTGCTTTCTTTCACATTGTACCTAAGTGAATTTCATTATATATATATATTTACATACATACATACATAGACACGCCTTTTTCCCCGAAAGGGTAGGCAGAGCCTTAAATGGGCCTCTTTTCACCTTGGTTTTCACCGGTTTTCAATATTATGTATTAATTTTTATTTTATTTTTTGATGCACACAGTTCACACAAGATTATCTAGCCCCAAGCCAAGCAGAGCTTGTGTTATGGACTAGATAACTGATATCCCTAATACAGTACAATACATAGATATTTATTTTGTATTAACATAGAAAATACCCAGAACACCCTGAACAAATATCTGCAGATCGTACAAATATTTGTTCTGAGGCGAGAATAAAACCCGCAACTTCCTGCGTCACAGGCGAACCTTCGTCCACCGCGCCACTGAGGTCGTCAATTTATGGCATAAAATGAATAATTTCAAATTAAAATCATAACAGTTACCTACCTTGTTAGATACTTAACGGTTAGAAAGTTAGGTTAGGTAAGGCTATGGCGTCTCCCGAATAATATAAATCAAATTTCAATAGTTTGTAAAACATAATAAACGAGCATTTATTTTATCGATAAAAAAACTACTTTATTATTGAGGCACATCACTAATTTAGTAGTATAAAAGAAAATACGGGCAACTCAATTTCAGGAATTTTTGAGAAATAAAAAAAACTTATAAATGAGCACAAAGCTATTTTAGTGTGCATTGAGGCTGTTATTGTTAGCAGTTATTAAAATAAATAAAATAAAAATAAAAAGAGCTTTATTTCTACACAAAATACAAAATAAAAAAAAAATATATACACTTTTTTTTTTTTTTTTTAACTAACTTTAGTGTAGACCGCCCTTGGCGGTATAAGCCTCCTCCAAGGCTCGCCAGTCTTCCCTTACTCTTGCTCTTCTCGACCAGAGTTTTCCAGCTACCTGAATGATGTCATCATTCCACCTTGTGTTTGGTCTTCCTCTTTTCCTTTTTATGTTTAGGGGTATCCAGTTAGAAATAATGTAAGGCCATCTATTTTGCTTCATTCTTTGTATGTGTCCTGCCCATTTCCACTTTAGGCACATTACCCTTTTGACTACATCTTTAGTTTTGGTTTTCCGTCGAATAACAGTATTTTTGACTCGGTCTTTGAGCTTGATGCCTAAAAAACTTCTCTCTATACCCCTCTGGCAAATTCTGAGCCTCTCTAGCATCTTCTTTGTAGTTGCCCAGGTTTGACATCCATAGGTTAGGCAGGGTATTAAACAGATCTCCATAGCTTTACTTTTCAGTTTTATGGGTAGTTTGCTCTTGAAGATTTCTTTCATGGCCCAGTATTTACCCCATGTTGATTTTATCCGTCTGTTTATTTCTCTTTCGTTACATGTATCAAATGCAATAAGGTGGCCGAGGTATACATATTCTTCAACATATTCCAGAGTAGTTGAGTGGACCATGATTGGTGTTTTGGATTTATTGGTCATCACCTTTGTTTTGTCCTGGTTTAGCTCTAGCCCAGACTTTTTACTTTGCAAATTTAGAGACTCTACCATGTATTGAAGTTCAGTTGGGTTATCAGAAAGAAGCACAATATCGTATGCAAATCTCAAGTGCGTTAAATATTTTCCATAGATTTTAATTCCCATTCCCGTCCACTCCAGTGATCTGAATATATTTTCTAGGATGGCAATAAAAATATTCGGTGAGAGCGGGTCGCCCTGTTTCACACCTCGTTCAATGCAGAAAGATGGGCCTGCTGTATCAAGTTTTACCTTTGCAGTGCTTTTACTGTAAATCTCTCTGATCAAATTTATATAGTCATTGTTTATGCCTTGTACTTCAAGTGCTTGCCATATAGATGTATGGGATAACGAGTCGAATGCTTTAGAATAGTCGATAAAGCAAATATACAGCGGTTGATCGTACTCTACATACTTTTCTATGACCTGTTTCAAAGTATGAATATGGTCCACTGTGGAGTAGTTTTTTCTAAAACCTGCTTGCTCTACCGGCTGATTCTCTTCTATTGGGTTCGATATTCTTCGGAGCAGCGTTGATGCAAACACTTTATATAAGCACGACATCAAGCTAATGGGTCTATAATTCGTGATTTGTTTTGGGGTCTCCCTTTTTGTAGAGCAGTAGGTACTATCTCTGAACCTGTCCATTGGTGCGGTATTTTGTTCTCATCCAGAATAAGGTTGAATAACCTAGTAAGAGGTTTAATTAGTATTTGCTTGCCTTTTATTATCATGTCGTTGGTTATTCCGTCTGGGCCAGGACATTTTCCTGACTTGAGCCTCTTTATGGAAAGTTCTACTTCACTTTCCAAGAATGGTGGAGCTGGGTCCATATTAATCGACTGGCTTGTATACGTCTCCGTGCTGCCACTGTTTCTGCTGTAGAGTTGTTGGTAGAAATTAGTCGCAATGTTCAGTATGTCTTTCCTGTTAGTTACTGCCTGCCCAGCGGAGTTACAAAGGTGAGTCATTAATTGTTTTATTGTGTTTAGCTTTTTGTATGCTTTTTTCACTCCACCTGTTTTGTCCAAAAAGTCGTGCAAAGTCTGAATTCTGTAGTTTTGTAAGTTTTGTTTCGTTTTCTTGTTTATGGTTCTAAATAGTTTACTAAGTTTCCGTTTTTCTTTCCTTGTTCTGTTTGTTTTGTTTCTAAGTATCTGTCTTAATCTGTACAGCTCTATTATTTCTTCAGTAATAATAAACTCCGATACTTTTGTTTTCTTAATTGAATATGCCTGTTTTAAACACTTTGTAAGGCTATTTTCAATATTGTCATAGAATGCTTGGGTTGTTTTTGATTCTGAGGAAATTGTAAGTTCTTTGTCTAAATTACTGAAGTCTATGTTCTGCATGGGGCGCTTTCCATAGTTAGCCCTTGATAGCTTTTGGGGTTGTACAGTTATGGTCATTCTGACCATTCTATGATCGCTGGAATGTATAAATCTGCTGAGTACGCCAATGTTTTCTACATATTTGGGCTGGTTTGTGGTTATGAAATCGATTTCGTTTTTAGTTAAGCCGTTAGGCGATAGCCATGTCCATCTGAGCTTGTCAGACTTCTGAAATAAGGTGTTTGCGATCTTCGGTTTATGTTGAAGACAAAAATCGATGAATCTTTGGCCTCTTGCGTTACGATTACCATATCCATATCGTCCCATAACCATACTCTCATCGCATTCTGGTTTACCTATTTTAGCATTCATATCGCCCATGACTATTGAATTTCTCGTGCATTTATTCATCGCTCTCTCAAGCTCTTTATAGAAGGATTTAATTTCTACTTTTTTAGCTGTTATAGTGGGGGCATATACTTGTACTATCGAGTATATTGTAGTTTGAATTTTTATTTGCAGTAAGGCGACTCTCTCGGATATTGCTCTGAAATCTTGTACTTCGATATTTCTTTGTTTTCGTACCAAGAAGCCGACTCCTTTCTCTCCTTGTTTTTTCCCATAGTAATAAAGAATGTAGTCCCCTCTGTCTTCAATTTTATATCCTTCTCGTCTTACTTCGGAGATACCAATGATGTCCCATTTTATGTGAGATAGTGCATGTTCAAGTTCTATGACCTTAGTTTCATTCAAAAGTGAACGCACGTTGAACGTTGAAATGTAATATTTATTGGCCCTTGGAGGGTGATAGTCTACTACCCCCGCGGTGACTAGTCGTACTGGGGGAGGGTTTTCAAAAATTTCGTAACTGTTGTTTGTGCTAGGGTTGCTGTTGTGTTGAAGGCGTCGGAGGGGCGAGGTTCGTTGCTATTCCCCATGCTCATCAGAGGTGAGAGCCGTGTTATACGCTGGCGTATCGCTATGATTTTGTAAATACTTTGTCATATGAAGTTGGCCTCTTTGTGTGTGGTTTTTCCTGATTTTGGTTTTTTTTGCCGCTGCTTGATATTTGGGCGAAGGCAGGTCTTTCGATGTGTATTGGCTGCCTATCTGATTAGGTGGGGTCGTTTCTAACTCTCGCTTCTTGGAATTTTTATATATATGTTTGCCCTGATCTTTTTCTATGTTCTCTTGGTTACTCGGCTCCTTAACAATCAACTTGTCATAGCGCAAAAAAGCTACCTTTCCCTCATTTCTCTCTTTTTGTAGCTGAACTTGTAATTTTTTACGGGTTTCTAGGATCTCTTGTGGGAAGTCTTCTTTCACGTAAATAGTTTTCTCTTTTAAATGATGTTTATTTTTCAGAATTGCAATTTTTTTCCCATATGTAGTAAAAGTGGTGACGATAGGTCTTATTTTGTTCTCGGTCTTTTTCCCCATTCTTCGTACCATTTCAGGTCTTCGTATCATTAGCAGTTATTAACCTTATTTAATTATTTTTTTATTATGTTTACTAATAGTCTACACATGTATATATGAAGAGGTAAAAACTATATACCTATCTTTAGCTACAGGAGAAACCAATGAGGGCTTTACATTTTCGAATAAAAAAATGTAGTTCGATTTGGCTCAATTGATGGCCCTGACTCAACTGTGGGTGTCAAAATTAACAAATGCATCGTCTGTTATGTGTGTGATAGTAACAAAATACCACGAAAATATATCACTAAGCTGTCGACTTTTACATTTCACTTTATTTTTACACAGCAGCGACATCTATTTTCAAGGGTTTATAGATGATTTGATATGGCCGTGAAAACCCCTCATTATAGGCAAACATAACGTGCAAAGATTGTGCAGTAACCTAACAATTGGCGATCAACGATTTTTTTAAAGCATCTTTATTTACTTTTAACTGAAAAGAGTAAAGTTATTTAAGTTTGATCAATATAGCCAATTTTAATCAAATTAACCATTTAGTTTTATTCTTATTATAAACTAGAAGCAACCCGCGGGTTCACTCGCATAAGTCTTGATCCTGTGGGAACATAAATAAATAAATAAATAATGCTGGACAGTTCACACAACATTATCTAGCCCCAAGCTTAACAGAGCTTGTGTTATGGGTACTAGATAACTGATATACTTAATACAATATATTACACAGATAGACATGTTTTATTATACATAGAAAATACCCAGAACACCCTGAACAAATATCTGCGATCGCACAAATATTCGTTCCGAGGCGGGAATCGAACCCGCAACCTCCTGCGTCGCTGGCCAACCTTCGCCCGCTGCGCCACAGAGGTCAACCACCAAAATAAACACATCTAAATAAAATTTAAAACTATTCCAGTGGTCCAGCTATCGCCGTTCTAAATTTCATCCAACACTTAGAAAATTTAGCATTTATAATATTACATACATACACACATACGTAAACTCACGCCTATTTCCCAGAGAAGTAGGCAGAGACCATGAATTTCCCCTTGCTACGATCCTCGCATACCTGTTTTGCTTCATTCACTCACATCACATTCTTCATATATGCTTATTGGTTAAGGGCGCTCTTGGCCTGACCATTCTCCAAATCGACCCTGATCTAGTCTGAATACCTTCACCGAGGTCTCCCCCTTCCAACTGTCCCGTTCATGCTCATCTTATGAACTAGTTTCGTCAATCTACTATCATTCATCCTTTATATATACCCAAACCATCCAAGCATATCTTTCTCAATCCTTGTCACTATGTCACTATACACATGCTCTTTCGTTTTACAATGCTCTCTTAACACACAGTTTATTATTCTATCTCTCAAAGTCCACCATACATACTTCTCAAACCTCTCATCTTCACTGCATTTGTTCTACTTTCATGTTTATTCTGCTTTAGCAACTATCGCCTACCACCATATACATTAGTGTTGGCACTAACACTCCTCTATACACATCCAGTCGCTCATTTTTTGATACGTTCCGGCTGATAATAAGGCGTTAAGTTCACTTTCTTTCCAGAATTTACTCTCATTTAAATATCATCTTCATGCTTGCCATCTCTTGTAATCAAAGTTCCCAAATATACAAACTTTTTCAATTTACACTTGTTGTTAATAGTACTGTGATTTAATTTAATTTCTTTAAATATAGTTGCACATGACACATACGTTGACATATCACATCATACACCTCTGTGAGGCACAATTAATCCTTTTACCACACTGGTTCTTTCACCATTGGTCACTAGGCCACTTTCAGGGCCACTATATCTCAAGTTGGTCACTGAACTAAGAAAGAGCCCGTGACACGAAGTAGTAGTAGTTAGTAGTTACCGGTTAGTTAGTGGTTACATAGCCGTCAAACACGATACTCATTATGCCACATATCTTAGGATGTCGAACGTGCTTAGTGAATGGTGTTTAGTAATCAAGGATATTAAGTAATCATCCACATCTTGGCTCACTGACATTACACGTTATATAAAAAAGAAAGAAAGAAATAAACGTTTATTTATGACTATACAAACAAAGACACACACCAACAAAAAAGCAAACAAGATATGAACTATATAAAAACTAAAACAAAAACAAATAACACAGATATAATAAAGGCAATTTGTGTGTGTGCCTGACGCAAGCCACAAAAGGGTCCTCAACTCAGCGTTTGCTAGGCCACGTTGGCAACCCAGCGCTGTTCTTCCGTTGAGGCCCAGAGTGAACCACGGATATCCGCCTAGGTTCCGATTGAGTGCGTGTATGCAGAACATACATGTATATACATGTTTACGTCAGCAGAATACATCCTGACATGCACATTGATGTATTATACACATTTATATCTATGCTTTTAGTCACTTTTATGTCACCCCTCTATCACACGCTTAAGTGGAGCTCGGTTTAAGAGTGGGCAGGGCAGTCGTAAGGGAGTTGGCTTTCAGTGCGAATAAATCAAGTAACTTGGGAGTGATTTGAGAGTAATGAATTGCACTGTGTACTGCAAACAAAAGTGTACTGAAGTGCAGTCGTAGTGAAGAGTGAATCAGTGTTATTGAATAAAACATTCACGGTTTTTTTTTTAAACAATTCAGTTTTATTATTTTACCCCGAAAACTAACTCAAAAATTACAAAATCTGAGATGGCCACTTTTGTTTTTACACGGCTTAATTTGACTTGGTCAATTTTTATGCAGTAAATTATAATAATTTAATTGAAATTCAGGTACATGTGAAAGGAAGCACTATCTTTTTGTAAATTTGATGATCCAATCATTTTTTTACAGCATAAAACTGAACAATTCGGCATTTTTCTTAGAGCACTATCTCCCACGCGAGTCGATTCAGTCTGACAGAGCGATCGGCGACAGCTAGTTTTTTATAAGCTGTATGCCCTCGAGGGCTTTCAATTTAGAGGGGAACTACAGCGGGGAATGCCTTTGATGGCGTCTCCATTCCGTGTTGCTCGATGGGCTCAATTGATGGCCCTGACTCAACTGTGGGTGTCAAAATTAACAAATGCATCGTCTTATATGTGTGTGATAGTAACAAAATACCACGAAAATATATCACTACGTTGTCGACTTTTACATTTCACTTTATTTTTACAGTTAAGTACACAGCAGCGACATCTATTTTCAAGGGTTTATAGATGATTTGATATGGCCGTGAAAACCCCTCATTATAGGCAAACACAACGTGCGTGATTCTCTCGAATCACCATACATACCTACTTGTATAACTTGTATTATTATTTCTGTAAATAAATCTTTAATTACTTATGGTTTTATTTGATACCTGCCTAGTCTTACATGTGCAAACATATTGTATTAAAAATTGTAGCCATCTCCGTTTTCTCTAACTGTTGGAAAACATCAACGATGAAAAACTATTAAGTTTTTTTTTTCAATAAGACTCGTGTGGCTGACCTTATACAAACGTTATAGGAATGCAACATAAATCAAGCTGTTGACTGTGCAACGAAAATTGAGCACGTCTACTCCAGGCACAAGATTGATACAGTAGGTACGATTGATTTCACTAATCATTAAGGATTTGTCACACTAGATGCGTTCTGCGGACAGGTCAAAGCAAACGCAGCCCGCATCATTATGAACAACATTGTCGGTCTCAATATATATTGTATAGAATGCGATCTGACCGTGCGAGCACAAGCAAAGACGGCTGCGGGCAGACGGGCAGCGGGTGGCTGACAACGGGTGCAGGCAGGAGGGCAACGGGCGCCTTTTGCTATGCAACCATAATAACACAATATTTTCTTCTTCCTCGGTAATCATTTTCCTTGATCAAAACCCAATAAAAGAACTGATCACCACTGATACACGCAGACAAATAACTGAAATAAGAAGGCTAGTTTTTAGCCTGCCCGGACCGCTGACGGGTTGCCCTGCCCGGATCGCTGACCGATTGCTCTGCCCTGACCGACAACGTTGTTCATACATGATGCGGGCTGCGTTCGCTTTGACCTGCCCCCCGATTCCCTATCTTTTTCGTCTTCAGTGACTAACTGATGATAGTTGTTCACTCGCCCTAGTGGGTAACCGAAGATTGTTATTAATCGCGATTACGTAAGGGAAAGCTGCATTGTTGCACCAAGCTCTAGCTCAGTGACTATCAATGTCTATCGATATTATTTTAGCAACTCTAGTTACTTTCAAAATAGAATACTTGTGTGGTCTATGGGCAGAGAATGATTAAATTTGTTTTAAATCATAAATCATTTATTGCTTATGAATCTAGGTAAAATACAATTGCATTAGATGTTAGGTTGTTAGGTAAGGTAAGATCGCTAGATTCTGCTTTTCAGCGTACAAACATTAGACAGGTAAGTCAGATTGGCCAATTTATAAAACAGATCGGCAAGTTTATAATTAAGAAGAGCAAGCACGAACTTCAAAATTTTAACAAGCTGTGGCTTACTTAATAATACTTACATAATATACCTAATACAAACATGTCAACAATATCGACAAATAACAACAACAATAACAATATCAATTAGCGCCCAATATCGAGCGGCGGCTATTTACAAAAACTGAAAACACACTTATTGATGTGTACCTGTGCATATAAACACAATTTATTATAATAAGTACAAGCTAGAAGAAGAATAGGTACGCATAGGTAGGTACTTAGGTCTTTTACTTCTTACATTAATGTATTCAGAGGAAGGAATCCCTTTGTATTGAGGAAGGCCTCCTAGGTCACGTCCACCTAGGAAGCGCCCTATGTGGCATTGCACTGCGCTCGCCACCCTGAGATATAAAGACGAAAAGTCTCATGTGCCTGTAATTTCACCGGCAACCATACCCTTCTAACCGGAACATAGCAATGCGAGCACTACTGCTTTTGGCAGAAATAGATATGGTGGTAGTACTTCCCCGGACGAAAACTTTCACAAAAAAGCTCTACTACCTACTACTAAAAACCTGAAATAGGTAGGTACTACAAATAATTTAGACTATGAAAACAAACGCCGACGAATTGGTTTGGCGATCTCGCTTCGCTTGGTCAAATAGTGTAATGTTTTAGGTACCTAGATATATGTATAGGTAGGTAGGTTACTTTCAATTGATAGGGTAGGTACTGCCGTACCGCGCCGTTTTGATTTCAAATGTGGCGTTAATTCTTCAACGAGAGCCTGGAAGGAATTTTTCTGCAGTCTAAAATTATCTATGAATTGCTTATCCGGCAACGACATGGGATCACTGGTGTCGCCTTCCTTTGATTGTAGGTATTGGCGCCAAACAACAATTTTTAATTCTCTGTGTCGCGGATAAGCTTCCTTTCCGTTCCGTCCAGTCTGACGGCATTTCGCGCCCTTTCTTCGTCGGCTGCGGCGAGTATTTATTATTGCTCGAGACATTTTTTATTGTTTGCTGCAGTTACGAGTTGCTAAATATACTAAGTAGGTACCTCTAACGTAGATCTTAAATATTCTATAATTACTTATTTCTTTGTAGTAACAATAACTATCCATACAAGATAATCACCTCCAAACGCAATTTATAAAACGTAGCCTCGATTAGCTCCTTTCGCGGAACGTCGGTGACTTTGAATGAAAGCGATTGGAGCTGTCATTTTGCTTACGGAATACCAAATAATAATAAAATCATAGATTCCCTATGGAGTCGATAAGCGCTGAAACCATCTAGTGACTTTGATGGAAAGCAACCGATGGTGACGTCATATCAGTAACCCACTGAAGATAGAGAATACGAATTATGTCTTTTGACAGTTTTTGATGATAACTTTAGGCAAGTGATAGTCATTCTACTTGTCAAACGTTGGTCACCGAGTGACTTTCAAGATAGGGAATAGGGGGGCTGACCGCAGATGCATCCAGTGTGACAAATGCTTCATCATCGACAATTATTTCATCGACTAAGAATATTTACAATGACGCTCTATATGTTCCCTTCACTATCGAAAACTTCAATTGTCTATGACCAATATTCAGTGGTACGGAAAAGAAAAACGACTGTCGTGTGACAATATATTTGTTTCTCTCTAACATAGGACAGCAAGCTATCTTCTAGGATAGGAGTAAGAAGGAACACTATATGCTATTTTAGCACTCAAGTCATGTACTACTACATTCATGGATTTCCTTGTCTCCTTAACAGATAATCTACCTATACCACAGAATAGATAACAATAAAAAATAAATAAATAAATAAATAATGCTGGACAGTTCACACAACATTGTCATTGTCATTGTCTGTTGTGTATAGATAATAGTACTATACCTCTGTCGCACGGCGGGTGAGTAGCCTGCTGAGATGCGAGAGGTTGCGGGTTCGATTCGCGCTGCGAGACAAATGTAAAGACAGATCATGCAAGATCTGCAAATATTTGTTCCAGGTCTGGATGTTGTGGTAGCATGGTACTCTAGTTCCTGATACACACGACACAGGGGATCCTAGTGTGGGGTCAGGACTATGTGTGTGACTGTTGGGTCTTATGTTATGTATGATCTGTTATTCGTTCCGTGTCTGTGTTGTGGTAGCATGGTGCTCGTAGTTCCTGATACACACGACACAGGGGATCCTAGTGTGGGATCAGGACTATGTGTGTGACTGTTGGGTCTTATGTTATGTATGATCTGTTATTCGTTCCGTGTCTGTGTTGTGGTAGCATGGTGCTCATAGTTCCTGATTACACACGACACAGGGGATCCTAGTGTGGGGTCAGGACTATGTATGTGACAGTTGGGTGTTATGTTATATATGATCTGTTATTAGTTTCGTGTCTGTATTGTGGTAGCATGGTGCTCGTAGTTCCTGAAACACACGACACAGGGGATCCTAGTGTGGGATCAGGACTATGTGTGTGACTGTTGGGTCTTATGTTATTTATGATCTGTTATTCGTTCCGTGTCTGTGTTGTGGTAGCATGGTGCTCATAGTTCCTGATTACACACGACACAGGGGATCCTAGTGTGGGGTCAGGACTATGTATGTGACAGTTGGGTGTTATGTTATATATGATCTGTTATTAGTTTCGTGTCTGTATTGTGGTAGCATGGTGCTCGTAGTTCCTGAAACACACGACACAGGGGATCCTAGTGTGGGATCAGGACTATGTAATCATAATCATAATCATAAGATTTATTTTCAAAAATAGGACATACAAACATTTATGACAAAATAAAAGTGGCATAACAATTACAATGAAAGTACATTTTATGATGTGCAGAACCTACACTAAGGTTAAAAACCTTGTGTCGCAGGTTCTGCGTAACCTTCGGTTGTCACAACAATGTAGTGTTAAGCAAGACTATTGACAAGGTACCTACATTTCATTCAAATACATGATATTTTGCCTACTAATTTTGAAAATAACTGTAAATTAATAAGTTACATTATTAATTTACGTGCAAACATGCAATCGCGTGAAATAAATAAATAAAATAAATGAGGGTGGGATGAGTGTGTATGAGTATGAGTGCGTGTGCGTGGGTGTGTGTAGGTGAGTGCGTATGTATATGAGTATGTGTAGGTATGTGTGTGTGTGTGTGTGTGTGTGTGTGTGTGTGTGTGTGTGTGTGTGTGTGTGTGTGTGTGACGGCTCACCCGATAACACGAGTCTCTTAGGAGCCAAGGTTTCACAGGAGAACCGCACAACTATTTGAGTGTATTTGGGGATGTATGTGTGTGTATGTATGTGTATGTGTCTGTGTGTGAAGGTGTGTGTGTGATAATATATGCGTGTGTTTGTGATAGCTAACCTAACTAATCACTTTAAGTAGGTCCTCTGTTTCAGCGTGACTGAGCGTTTTCAGCCACTTGTTAAGTGCATGTTTGATTTCCCTGTTGTTAAATGCTACTAATGATGTTATAATTTTGCCTGTATTATTGTAAAGATGTGGACCGAGAAAACACTGGTGTCGCTGCGCAAGTTTAGAATTGAATTTTCTGATGGGAAAAACTCTGTGTTTCCTTCTTTTAGTCGAACATTGTTTTATACGAAGAGGTGTTGTAAGTTTGTGCTGGGCTACTATAATATTGTGTATATAAAGTTGCCGAACGGATAGCACTCCACAGTCCTTATAAAGTTCAGCCGTCGGAAACCTATAAGGTCTAAAAGTGGCAACCTTTAAAACTGCACGCTGGGCACGTTCCAGTATAATTAAATAAGTACGACACGCTCCTCCCCATGATGTGTTGCAGTAGGATAAGATAGACTTGCAGAGTGCATTGTACATATTAATTGTTAGCTCTCTATCTGCTACATCACGGAGGTTTTTAAAAACAAATATAAGTTTACGAACTCTCTTACTAAGAGCGTCAATATGATGTTTCGAGGACATATGATGATCTATTATAACCCCTAAGTACTTTATAAATAAGACATACAGTAATTTAGTACATGTGCAGTTGATTTTATTACAATTAGAATGTGCAGTGATACTGAGAGGAGGCAGTCTACTGCGAGTGTTCGAAAAAGCGATAAATTTAGTTTTTTCTACATTTAGAGAAAGCAAATTGTCGCGAAGCCACTCAATGACTCTGTGTAGCCCTTGTTCAGCATTAGTCCGTGCCTCTTCCCAGGTTTTGCCAACAAAGATCAGGGCGGTATCGTCTGCGTATGAGAAGATTTTCCCCTGTTCAAGCCTTAAGTTGCAGAGTTCATTGACATAGACCAGAAATAGACTCGGGCCGAGCACGCTTCCTTGAGGAACGCCAAAGTTTACATCTTCAGCTTCACTAACGACGTCATTGATTTTGGTCTTTTGGGTTCTCCCAGTCAAATAGTCTTTAAATAAATTGAGGGTATTGCCACGTATTCCAATACGCTCTAGTTTACTCACAAGTATGGGTACAGAGACAGTGTCAAACGCTTTTGCGAGGTCCAAAAATACTCCGATAACTTTAGTTTTGCCGTCAAGTTTGTCAACGATGTAAGTTGTAAGTTCAGATACTGCGTTTTCAGTTGAGCGGCCAGAACGAAAACCAAATTGTGTTGGAGAAAGAATGTTAAATTTTTCCAGATATGAGGTAAGTCGCTTGTTAATAAGTTTTTCTAAAATTTTTTAAATTGCTGGGAGAACAGAAATGGGTCTGTAATTTTCGACACTGTCTCTGTTATTCCCCTTGTGAATTGGAGTAATTAATGATGTTTTGAAGATCCGAGGAAAAGTTCCAGAAGACATACACTGATTACAGATGTGGGTTATGATAGGTGTTAAAATCAGTGCAGATTCTTTGATTACTTTGGTAGATACACCGTCAAATCCAACCGCGCAGTCGTTTTTGAGCCCTTTGATTATTGTAAACACTTCATTTTCATCTGTATCCAATAAGCCAATAGAGTTGACTTGAGACGGGGGTTCAGGTATTTTTACAGTGTCATTACTACGGCCCCCTTTAATTTTATCGGCTAAAGTTTTCCCTACACATGCAAAATACTTGAGTCAAAAGTCAAAAGTCAAAAGTATTTTATTCATTGAAATCACAAGGATCATTTTGAATCGTCTTAAAAAATAAATTTACAGTTACTCCTGTTCCAACGCAACCAGACCTAGAAGAATCAGGCAACAAACACAGTCTGTTTTTCTTTTGATGATCCTTCTTACTACTAGGTGCAGAGCGCCTGTGTGGTGCCTCGAGAACAAGTTGAAGCTGATTCAAGGAAAAAAGGAAAACCAAATTAAAAGCCTTACTTAGGTAGGCAGTCAAAAGTAAGATGATAGAGAGAATCAGCAAAAGTTCATAAGGCAGCACACACTACGCTTGATATACACATAAATAACACATCAGTAATAAATTATATGCAGGTACAGACATTGCAAATTGACAAATTAGGTGTCGAGGGGCAGAGCGACATCAGGCCACGCGGCTTTATCATTAACATAGTCATGTAGTGTGTAATACGCTTTCTTAATTAAATTATTCTTTATGTAAGATTTAAATCTTCGAATCGAAAGTTTAGAAGCACTTTCTGGAAGTTTATTATAGAACCGAACAGAATTCCCCATAAAAGACCCACTTACTTTTTTTAATCTAAATTTGGGAATACTCAGTTTATTTTTATTTCTCGTGTTAAAACAATGCACGTCACTTTTTTTCATAAATCTATCTACTTAGATACGAAACCTTATTATATACACATAAACACTTGTTTATGTGTATATAATAAGGTTTCGTAGATGTATTGCGATATTACGGTGAGAATGTTAATTTCCTTAAAACGCTCCCTCAAGGAGTCACGTGGCTTCATTTTATAAATGGCACGTATTGCCCGTTTTTGTAAAACAAATATTGCTTGGATGTCTGCTGCTTTCCCCCACAGAATGATGCCATATGACATAACACTATGGAAGTAGCCAAAATAAACTAGCCTAGCTGTAGCTTCATCAGTAAGCTGCCTTATCGTACGAACTGCATATGCAGCGGAACTAAGTCTACCCGCAAGTGCCTCAATTTGTGGTCCCCACTGCAAACTTGCATCAATATTAAGTCCTAAGAAAACAGTAGAGTTTACAAGATTGAGTGTCTCGCCATTTACTTTAATATTAGTTGGGTAATGTTTTACATTTGGCAAAGTGAATTTAATGCATTTAGTTTTTTTAGCATTAAGCAACAGATTATTTACTGTGAACCAATCAAGAACTCGCGATAGTGATTTATTTAGATCATCGTATTAGCTTTTGACCTATCAACTTTGAAAATTAAAGACGTATCGTCAGCAAATAAAACTATATCATATATGTCTTTTACATAAAAAGGGAGGTCGTTAATGTATACTAAAAATAGAAATGGGCCTAGTATTGAACCCTGGGGCACTCCCATAACAATAGACGATCCTGAAGACCTTTCACCACCAACGTCAACTTTTTGTACTCTATTGGATAAGTAAGAATTTACAAGGTTAATTGCCTGATTTTGGATGCCATAATGTTGTAACTTCAAAATTAGAGTAGCATGACTCACGCAGTCGAATGCTTTGGATAGGTCGCAGAATACTCCGATCGCGTCTTGCGAGTTTTCCCATGCTTGAAATATGTGTTCCAAAAGCATGGTACCAGCATCAGCTGTTGATCGACCCTTGGTAAATCCAAATTGATGACTATGAAGTAGTCTGTGGAAGTTAAAGTGTGACAATA
Organism: Operophtera brumata; assembly: GCA_932527175.1. Classification (NCBI taxonomy): domain Eukaryota; kingdom Metazoa; phylum Arthropoda; class Insecta; order Lepidoptera; family Geometridae; genus Operophtera; species Operophtera brumata. The sequence goes on from OW052235.1 coordinate 23,055,534, forward strand.
ATTGAGTAAGAATAAGTTTTTCAAAGATTTTACTTAACGCGGGCAATATAGAAATCGGCCTATAATTAGCTGGATCTTTTGCATTCTGCAAGATCTGGAAAGATTCCGTCGTCAACACATCTATTAAAAATGTAGGCTAAGCATGGAGCAATATCAATAATTATAATACCTAACACCTTTGTGGATATTCCCCAAAGATCTTCAGTATTTTTAATATTAAGTGACATAAATGTCTTAACAATACTATCGGCATTTACGTATCTAAAGCTAAACGCGATCTCACATTTAGCAACACTTAGTTCCAATAAAGTAGATGCTCCAGAGGCAGATGATTGTAATGACTGGGTTACAATAACTGGTATATTAGAGAAAAAATTGTCAAAGGCATTCGCGACATCAATCTTTTTTGTCAATATTGTATTGTTTATGTTTAATTTGATCTGCTTATTGCGTGGCTTAGATTTACCTGTTTCATTATTAATTAATTTCCAAGTTGCCTTAATTTTATTCGATGATTTTTCTATTTTTTTTCTCAAATGTAATGATTTAGCTGCACGACAAACTTTTTTAAAAGTATTTGAATAGTTCTTTATATACAAAATAAACTTTGGGTCATGCAACATTGATTCCCTAGCCGCATAGAGATCATATAATTTATTCCTACTTCTATAGATACCGGGTGTCGCCCAATCAGCTAACCCGACATTAGATTTAGCTATACATGTTTTTAACTGAAATATCTCAGTATGTTGCTCATTTATCAAATTAGACAAGGAGGTAAAAAGGTCATTTGGATCATCTACGCATGGTAAAAGGGGTATTTTAAGTTCAATACTGCTCTGAAACTTCATAATTCGACTTCCTGTGATAGGCCGATAAGTGAATTCCTTAGGTTCATCTACCAAATTACAAGTAAATATAGCACTGTGACCGTAATGATCCGAGGTGAAATGTTTAATTACTGCTTTATCAATTGGAACACTACTGCAATATATATTATCCAAACAGGTGGCTGATGTAAGTGTCACCCTTGTAGGTTCTTCGAAAAGGTGACGTAAATTGAAACATTTAAATAAGTTAAGAATTCTCTCAGATAGAGGATTCACAGGAATATCTATATTGAAATCTCCGCAGACTATTAACATTTTACTACGTCCAAAAGTTTTAAGCAGTACTTCTTCCATAGTGGATTCAAATAACGCGAAGTCCGCGTCAGGGGGACGGTAAACACTCACAATGATATGCCGCTCAAGCTCAACACACGACAGCTCAATAGTCCTCTCAATAGTGAGATTTGCAACATCTTTACGTTCTTTGCATTTTAAATTATTTCGAGCAACAATTAAGGAACCGCCACGTATGGCGTTCTTGCGTTTGAATGAACTTACAATATTATAATTCTCATAATAAGGGAGTACTTGTTAACGGAGTTCACGGAATCAGAGGGATTAGTTTTAATTCTTAAAAGAACTTCACTAGTATTTTTCTCTTTGGTCGTATACGTTATTTTCTTAATTGTTTCCCATGTCTTTTTAATATTGTGTTTATTTTTTTCCAGTTCTCTTTTATGATAGTCTATCTTAAGTTTTTTAACAGGTTAGTGCAGTAATTTCTATACCTAAGGTAAGTAATTTTGAGGATGTTACTGTTAGGATTTTCTTTAATGTTATTATGCATCTTATACATACTTATAGCATCCGACGTAACGATACCTTCCATCAGGCGGCAATCAACTTCTAAATTAAAATTTTATAAAGCGGACTATGTGAAAATAAACGAATACTTGTCAAATATTGACTGGGATTCAGTTCTTAGTGGTCAAAATATTGATGAAGTTGTCGCAAACTTTTACACACACATTCGTATAGCAATAGACAAATTTGTACCATTTACCACCTGCCCATCAAGCTCTTATCCAGCATGGTATTCTAAGCCTTTAATAAAAGTTATTACAGATAAAAAAAACGCACATCGACATTGGAAGTTATACAGTAACCCTAGAGACTATGATGCTTTTTCAGAGTTCAGGGCCCGCCAAAAGAAGCTGCAAACTAGCTGTCACAACTCGTACCTAGAGAGTATGCAAATATTTTTGAAGAATAACCCAAAGGGTTTATGGTCTTATCTAAAATCACTTCGAAGCAATAGTTTGGGCTACCCCAGTAAAATGATACTTGGCGGCGATACATTAAATAATGATAATGAGATATGCAGGGGCTTCAACAGGTTCTTTGATAGTGTTTTCCAATCACCAGCATCATCTTATGAACACAATCTTATAAGCTATGCTGAACCAAATGAAACCATTATAAATTTAAATATTTCAACTGGAGATATAATCAAATTATTAAAAGCTATTGATATTAATAAAGGGCCCGGCACTGATGGGATCCACCATATTTTATAAAAAAATGCACTCTAGGTCTTGTCAAGCCTCTGCATATCATTTTCACTTTATCTGTTAACTAATTTGGGGCTTTCCCTAATGTATGGAAGGAGGCCAGGATAGTACCTATACATAAAAGTGGTTCTAGGATTTGCATGGAGCATTATCGCCCAATATCGATATTAAATATATTCAGTAAACTATTTGAAAGAATCGTTTACCAAAACATTAGTCAAACTGTTTTTAATTCGCTGCCTCAGGAGCAACACGGTTTTATGAATAAGCGCTCGACTGTTAGTAACCTTACGGTATTTACTAACTATGTGTTTCGGAGTATGGACGATAGGGCTCAGGTTGATGTGATCTACACTGATTTTGAAAAAGCCTTCGATAGAGTGGATCATATCATCCTACTCCATAAGCTTTATGCGCTGGGAATACGAGGAGACCTGTATCGATGGATTAGCTCATACATTGCTAACAGGAAGCAGGCTGTTGTGATAGGGAGTGCTCGAAGTGACTATACAACCATTAAATCTGGTGTTCCGCAGGGATCTATTTTGGGGCCACTTTTATACAACGCCTACTTATTCGACATAGGTAATTGTTTCAATATCTCAAAGCATATCATGTTTGCAGACGATAAGAAAATTTATTTGAAAGTTACAAATGTTAATGACTGCCTGGGAGTGCAGGACGATTTAGACAACCTTGATGAATATTATAAAATGAATAGGATCAGTGTTAACACTGCGAAGTGTATGCAAATTTCATTTACGCGTAAAAACAAACCAATAAATTTCACATACAATATTAACAATACTGTAATAAAAAAAGTTGATTCTATACGAGATCTTGGCGTGAGATTAGATGCAAAAATGACAATGACAGAGCATATCGATATCATCATTGATAAAGCCTATAAACAGCTAGGATTCATTAAGCGAGTCTGTAAACCTTTTAGGAGTATTGAATGTATAAAAGTTCTATACTTTGCCTATGTTCGGAGCATTCTTGAGTATGCCTGCAGTATCTGGTCACCATGTTATATTGTACACATCCAGAGGTTGGAGTCCATCCAAAGAAAGTTTATAAAATATCTCAGTTTCAAAGACCACAGAACATTTGATTCTTACTCGGAAGCATGTAATTATTACAGTGTTGATTCTTTAGTGCAAAGACGCAAGCAATATGATGTCGTGTTGCTGTATGATATATTATCTGGTCGTTTGGATTGCCCTGAACTCCTTGGTAGTGTGTCGCTGGGGGCGCCATTATGTCGCACAAGGCATACTGAGCTCTTTCATGTCCCTCGTGTGAACACCAACTATGCACAAAACTCGGTCCTGTGTCGAGCTGCTAATACTTACAATAAATCATATTCTAGCATTGACATCATTAGGCACTCGAAGGATACCCTTAAATGGGAAATTAAAAAACTGCATCGCTCATATGTATGAGTTTTATTTCCATGCATAGATCATCACAAGAATAAAACAAAAATGTCTAAAAACAATACCTAATACTATACTCTACTATTCTTACACATACCTACATTTATAACACTCCACACTGCACCCACACCCACACGTACATCCACACACCCACGAACATACACATAGATTCATACACACATACACATACATACTCATGCACCCGCACACTTTTATCATCGTGATCAATTTGTTTGTAGCAACTAGTAAGTTTTGTTTGATATATCGTACCGAGTAGAATCATTTGTTAATTTTAAGCTGTGTAGACCTTTTTTTGGCCATAATTTTGTTAATGTTAAACATAAAGTAATATTGTATAAATCGCTGTTGGTTTACCAAAATAAATAAAATAAAATAAAATAAATCTTGTCGCGAGTTCGGATGCAACGAAGAATACCCGGAGTGATCCAGGGTTTGATTATACGCTGATTGTGTGGCACCTTAAATAAGCGAGTATTGGCTTTAACTACTTCCATTAGTTTATTCATCAGGAGTGATGTGGCCATGTTCGAATCTAGAGTTTGCAGGACATCTAAGAAATCGAGCAATTTGATTTGCTGTCCAACTTTGATTAAATCAATTCTAGTTGTTACCTTTTTTGGACAGATGGAGTTTGCATATTTACTGACAATATTTAGTATTACAGGACGATGATCAGTAATGTAAGTATCCAAGATGATGGTCTTGCATTGGCATTTACTTTTTAACATTACATGATCGAGACATTTATTGTCATGGGTTGGAAATGTATGACTTGGTATTAGGCCGTGACTAGCAAGGAGTTCCAAATAACTGGCCGAGCTTCCATCATAGTTATGTTCTCTTATATCGATGTTAAGGTCTCCAATGACGGAAATTGTTTGAAATTGCTTGATATTCGTGAGAACAGAATCTAGTGAATCGAGAAATGGATCAATTTTTGAGAATGAAGGGGATCTATATAATGCTACTATGGCCACATTTACTCCAATTCTAAGTAACAGACAGTTTGCTTCAAGGAAGCTGGGCTCTTCTATTATTATGTCAATGCCAGACCTTGAATATACAATAACACCACCATTTTGGTTAATACAGTTTTTTGTATATGCTTTGTTATAGTTAGTCATTGACGGAAACTGTTTATTGTTCTCAATCCAACACTCCGTAAGAATGATTACATCGCATTCTAAGTCTAGCCGGCATAGGAGTAGTTCCAGGGCTGCAAAATTCTTATTAACGCTCCTAACATTCATCATGAGTATTGTAATTGCTTTACCATTGGAAGTACTGTTTGCTCCACATGCCTCTGGTAAACAAAGTTCGGGTTTATTAAGTGTAAGGGAGTCTATAAGATGGCATAGTTTATTTTCTGGGCTTTTATCCATTATTTGTATGGTATACAAACTGGGAACCGTTTAAGAATACTAGTTCTATTTTTATACTGTACTTTTTACGAGTAATATGACCGTGGGTGAGTATCGTAGATAGTGTGGTAATGGGAAGGTTGAAAACGCAGACTTGTGTAATGGATTGAGGTGAGAGTGAGATATGTGTGTGTTGAGGTGAGTGTGAGATATGTGTGTGTTGAGGTGAGTGTGAGATATGTGTGTGTAGAGGTGAGTGTGAGATGTGTGTGTGTTGGGGTGAGGAGTACATTTGAAAGTTATATAAAATTAAAATTACATGCAAAATTATCTGAGATGGTTCATTAAGTGCACTGAAATAATTTAACCGTTTTTTTGTTTCAGATCCTCGAGCTGCTGTTCACTTGTGATTATTATTGGAGCTGAGCCCACGGCTTTGCGCAAGAATATCCTGCCGCTGGACTGGAGTAGTTATTATGCGACAGGCGTTACTGCGGTAGGTATCAGCGGCAGCGTCGAAGTTTTAAAAGTTGCAAGTAATCGGTGCGCTTTCAACGCAACGTTGCGTACGAAAGTATTGTAAAATATGTTGTGGCTGAGCTATCCGGTTCGGTGACGTTATGTATGATCTGTTATTCGTTCCGTGTCTGTGTTGTGGTAGCATGGTGCTCATAGTTCCTGATTACACACGACACAGGGGATCCTAGTGTGGGGTCAGGACTATGTATGTGACAGTTGGGTGTTATGTTATATATGATCTGTTATTAGTTCCGTGTCTGTATTGTGGTAGCATGGTGCTCGTAGTTCCTGAAACACACGACACAGGGGATCCTAGTGTGGGATCAGGACTATGTGTGTGACTGTTGGGTCTTATGTTATGTATGATCTGTTATTCGTTCCGTGTCTGTGTTGTGGTAGCATGGTGCTCGTAGTTCCTGATACACACGACACAGGGGATCCTAGTGTGGGATCAGGACTATGTGTGTGACTGTTGGGTCTTATGTTATGTATGATCTGTTATACGTTCCGTTTCTGTGTTGTGGTAGCATGGTGCTCATAGTTCCTGATTACACACGACACAGGGGATCCTAGTGTGGGGTCAGGACTATGTATGTGACAGTTGGGTGTTATGTTATATATGATCTGTTATTAGTTCCGTGTCTGTATTGTGGTAGCATGGTGCTCGTAGTTCCTGATACACACGACACAGGGGATCCTAGTGTGGGATCAGGACTATGTGTGTGACTGTTGGGTGTTATGTTATGTATGATCTGTTATTAGTTCCGTGTCTGTGTTGTGGTAGCATGGTGCTCGTAGTTCCTGATACACACGACACAGGGGATCCTAGTGTGGGATCAGGACTATGTGTGTGACTGTTGGGTCTTATGTTATGTATGATCTGTTATACGTTCCGTTTCTGTGTTGTGGTAGCATGGTGCTCATAGTTCCTGATTACACACGACACAGGGGATCCTAGTGTGGGGTCAGGACTATGTATGTGACAGTTGGGTGTTATGTTATATATGATCTGTTATTAGTTCCGTGTCTGTATTGTGGTAGCATGGTGCTCGTAGTTCCTGATACACACGACACAGGGGATCCTAGTGTGGGATCAGGACTATGTGTGTGACTGTTGGGTGTTATGTTATGTATGATCTGTTATTAGTTCCGTGTCTGTGTTGTGGTAGCATGGTGCTCGTAGTTCCTGATACACACGACACAGGGGATCCTAGTGTGGGATCAGGACTATGTATGTGGCTGTTGGGTGTTATGTTATGTATGATCTGTTATTAGTTCCGTGTCTGTGTTGTGGTAGCATGGTGCTCGTAGTTCCTGATACACACGACACAGGGGATCCTAGTGTGGGATCAGAACTATGTGTGTGACTGTTGGGTGTTATGTTATGTATGATCTGTTATTAGTTCCGTGTCTGTGTCAGCTTCGATGCTGGCGTCAAACTGATAAATTCACTAAAAATGACTAGTGAAGGTTATTTAGCCGAAAAAAAAATCCAGATATCATGCAACTATTTCTAAATGAATTGATCATACTTTCGCACAAAAAAAGTGCTAGGAATCGCTATTGTCTCCATTTTACTATAGAGCCTTCGCCAAAAGGCCGAAAACTAAAGGCTTCCGGCTAACTAGCAAAATGACCCTACTAGGGCCGCGTTGCAGCTTCAGCAAGTGTCCTCTGAGTCCTATATTATTGTTCATGGTATAGGTATATAGTATATAGTGTCTGTGATGAATCTGGTATAGGTAGTGTAGTGGTTGTATAGGATCTTGTAGGTCTCCACGCTCTTTAGTTTGTCAGCTATTTTGGGGAAAAACATTCTGAAGTTTACACAGGTGCCTGCCTTAAAAAAAAACATTTATCTAAATTCTCGAATGCGCAAGAATTCAAGCACAATCTCTTGAACATAGATGTTCTGTGAGCACAATTTATCTGGTTGGCGGACTTGGCGGTAGACCATCCGAAACACCCATTCTCGTGCATGCTGGCTGGGGCTGGCTGTGTGTGTGTTGTTATTATCGGACTGTCTTGGAAAGAGAAAATAAACTAATAAATAACCAGTAGTTCTGCGAGCAGTAGACCTCGGAGCACAAACTTGCATAAAACTATGCATCATGTCGATCTCGTGTTAAGCTGTAGTATTTTAGGTACTAAACTGTGTTTGGGTAGGTATACCTAGTTAGTTATAACCATTTGTAGGTACCTACCTATATTTTAGAAGTAAGTATATCAAACAAAGAACCCAAAAAGGCGTTATTTCTTATAAAAACTTTAAAAAAAATATACTGTTTGAATGCAGAACTTATTTTTTTCAAAATCGAGCCGGTGAACTCGTCACTACGTGGGCCTGTAAACAAATCTATACAACAAATCTAACCAATCTTTACCGATTTTGCTCATATTCCAAATTCTTGTTTAGAATTGATTAACTACCAAATATTTCTGCCAAATATTATCGCCGGAGCAAACATCCCCCCCCATTTCGGGGAAATACCCCTCCAATCCAAAGTATACGACGACAAAAAAAAGATGAAATTTTAGAATTAGGTACCTAAATCAAGTTTCGTCCAGATCGGTTGTAAAATACGATCTGTACAGGTTTTTACCATCGTCGTCGTTTCGTATGAGGTAGTGCTGGCCTCTGGTGTCAGAGTTTGTCAAGCCGCCCGAGGGCCTCTGACATGGCTTATCGACTGCTATTAATCTATAACAGCCGGGACCGACAGTTTAACGTGCCCTCCGAAGCACAGAGCGATATAAATCCGCACATAACTTAGAAAAGTCATTGGTGCGGAGCCTAGGTTTTTACCATGAATTTATAAAATTCAAGCTTCTTAGTTTTTACCAACAAACTGACAGAGGTAAGCAAATTGAACTTGAAGCAGAGACGCTTCACTCGCTCAGTCAAATATTCCTACAGGATTGGTTGATGTCTGTGCGTGTTAATGAAACATGCATATAAAAATTAAAACTAGGTTTATGTTCTATACTTTATTATTCTTAATCAGTTCTAAGTACCACAAAGACTAGCTTACAACTAATTTGTAACTTAGATTCGATGCAATACTTTACAAACATTATAAATAAATTATTTATCTAATGTTAATAAGACAACCCTAAGAATATCAGCACCTTTAAAGAACCTATAATTCCTGTCCCTGAGTAAGTGGAAATGAGGGTCAGTTCCTAGGTGGCGGGGTCTTAGCCTGGTAGGAGAGACTTGGGGTTAGAACCTCCACCGCTTCGAAACCACAACTTGTGGTTTTGGGCCCAGAAGGTGTGATTAGAAGTCAAAGTCGTAAGGGCGCGTGGGACGCCTCTGGCCTAGTGGGATGTTGACTTCCTCGGCGGAGCGGAAGACCTGCGGGGCTTGCGGCCGCGGGGAGGGAGAAGGCCGCGCCTGCAACTGCTGTAGCACGGGCTGGTGGCGACGGGGAGCTTCCTCCTGAAGATAAGATAAGATAATAAATTCACTTCATTAAATTGTCCAAACAATGATTCCCTGCGACTGGGTATCAGGAACTATACCATGATGCCACAACAGAATATTTGGAGATCAATGCAAACATTAGTCCTGAATCGGGAATCGAACCCGCACCTCTTGCGGCTGAAGTCGCAATGGGAAAAATGCCTATCGAAGCATTCCAGTCATTATAAGTCATCATTACCTCAGTAGAAGTCCATCCACGCGACATAGGTATCTATAAATAAATAAATAACGCTGGACAGTTCACACAACAATATCTAGCCCCAAGCTAAGCCAAGCTTGTGTTATGGGTACTAGATAACTAATATACTTAATACAATTTTTTTTTTTTTATTATACATAGAAAATACACAGAACACCCTGAAAAAATATCTGCAGATCGTACAAATATTTGTTCCGAGGCGGGAATCGAACCAGCAACCTCCTGCGTCGCAGGCGAACCCTTATACCAACGAATCTTACCAACAGGGTGAAGATTTAAGATAGTTTTAACTCTTTTTCTGTGAAAAATATCTGAATTATTATTTATATTTTGTTAGCACAGATATGTTTTTAAATCCTTCGGGAAATAAATTATTTCACCCGCCGTGCCACAGTCGTCATACGCTGTTAGTACGAGCAGCCTTGAACCACCTCCATCCACTGACGCATGCAGGTGTAAGGTCTGATGGTGCCTGGTAGACTCACCTCTTACTCGTCGTCTTCCTGCTCGTATCTGTCGTCCCTGTACACGTCTTGAGGGTCGTAGCGGTCGGAGTACTTGAGGGACACGTTGGATTTCCTATGCACCTCCTCCTCGTTGATGGGCCGGTACAGGTACTCGTTCACGAAGTGGTACTTCGAGGACTCACCTCTTCCTCGTCGTCTTCCTGCTCGTATCTGTCGTCCCTGTACACCTCCTGAGGGTAGTACCGGTCGGAGTACTTGAGGGATACGTTGGGCTTCCTCTGCACTTCCTCCTCGTTGATGGGCCCGTATAGAGACTCGTTCACGAAGTGGTATTTCGAGGACTCACCTCTTCGCCGTCGTCTTCCTGCTCGTATCTGTCGTCCCTGTACACCTCCTGAGGGTAGTACCGGTCGGAGTAATTGAGGGAGACGTTGGTATGCTCACCTCTTCCTCATCGTCTTCCTGCTCGTATCTGTCGTCCCTGTACACCTCCTGAGGGTAGTAGCGGTCGGAGTACTTGAGGGACACGTTGGTACTCACCTCTTCCTCGTCGTCTTCCTGCTCGTATCTGTCGTCCCTGTACACCTCCTGAGGGTAGTAGCGATCGGAGTACTTGAAGGACTCGTTGGTACGCTCACCTCTTCCTCGTCGTCTTCCTGCTCGTATCTGTCGTCCCTGCCCGGTCGGAGTACTTAAGAGACACGTTGGTACGCTCACCTCTTCCTCGTCGACTTCCTGCTCGTATCAGTCGTCCCTGTACACCTCCTGAGGGTAGTAGCGGTCAGAGTACTTGAGGGACACGTTGGTATGCTCACCTCTTCCTCGTCGTCTTCCTGCTCGTATCTGTCGTCCCTGTACACCTCCTGCGGGTAGTACCGGTCGGAGTACTTGAGGTACACGTTGGTATGCTCACCTCTTCCTCGTCGTCTTCCTGCTCGTATCTGTCGTCCCTGTACACCTCCTGAGGGTAGTACCGGTCGGAGTACTTGAGGGACACGTTGGGCTTCCTCTGCACCTCCTCCTCGTTGATGGGCCGGTACAGGTACTCGTTCACGAAGTGGTACTTCGACGACTTCTGGCAGATGTTGTCGTGTGTGGGCGGCATGCAGATGAGGTGCACCTGCAATTATATTGTGATGAGACCATACACACTCCTTTATTCCCGAAAGGGTATATAGGCAGAGCCTCAAATGGGCCTCTTTTCACCGTGGTTACAGCATCGTGGGAAATAGACGTGACAAATGGTAAGCTTATCGCCGCCATTCGTTCCCAATTCGAGACGCTTTGCTGTGAGTAAGGCTTACCTGGTGGAAGGAGAATCCATCGGGGCAGACCCAGGAATGCTTCACGTTATCCTGGCAGTAGTGGAACACCTCGCAGTTCAACTCTTCGTCAGCATAGTAGCCGGTCTGCTTGCTGACGCAGTTGAACTTGGACTGCTGGAGAAGGGTGGTGAGGCGGTCGGGTTCCTCCTTCTCATCTTCCAACTCCTCGTCCTCCAGCTGCTGCTGGTACTTGATGGGCCGCTGGTCGGGCTGGGCAAAACATGTTTCAATTATTAATTAATTAAATAAATAATGCTGGACAGTTCACACAACATAATCTAGCCCCAAGCTAAGCAGAGCTAGTGTTACGGGTACTAGATAACTGATATACTTAATACAATATATAACACAGATACTACATATTTTTTATTGTATAGAAAATACACAGAACACCCTGAACAAATATCTGCAGATCGCACAAATATTTGTTCCGAGGCGGGAATCGAACCCGCAACCTCCTGCGTCGCAGGCGAACCTTCGCCCGCCACGCCACAGAGGTCGTCGAATTGGAAAATAACTGAGGTTGTGCATAACTACATAAATGATATTGCCGTGATGAGTCCGGCCTAAGAACAGGCCCCTTCGTCTCCTCCCGTGGATTTCGTTAAAGCCGACTAAGGGATTAAGGGGATGAGCAGCAGCATCCAACTGAATACTTAACATCAATACTAATATTTATTCTGTGTCAATACTGCGACCATCAATCCGCCGCAAAGCGTGGTCATTATGGCAAACGCCATGGCATTGACGCCAACTTTGACGGCTTTGACGGAAGACCAGCGTTGGTTGCTAGCTTGCTGTCAACCAACTCAATCTGAGGCAGAGCCATTTTGTTACTTTTTTTAAATGTAATAAGTGACAAACAAGCAGACGGCCCGCCTGATGTAAAGCAGTCACCGCCGCCTATGGACATCTGCAACACCCACGGTATTGCAAACGCGCTGCCTACCATTAAGAGCCCTATTGATATTTTTTCTTGAGTTGCACTACGTACCTTCATGTCTTTTTCCTCTTAGTCTAAGTTTTTTATGTGTTTCTGTGTAACTCTTGTATACAAATAAATATTATTCTATTCTATACTATTCAAATCTCCATTGCATGATGCTGCTGATAATGGTGATGATGAACTGAGGTTAGCATCAGCCAGCTTACAAACGACACGCGTGACGAACCAAGGATTCTGGACAACATCTTGAATTAGGAATATCTAATTTTCATTTTCTAACTGAATGAATGGCAGTACTAGCAGATGGCCCACCTGATGCCTCTGCCTTTAACAATGCATTACCTACCAGGTCAAGTCCACCCTGTCCACCTAGGACGCATAATTATGTGGTATTGCACTGTACCCACCGCCCAGGCCCGTGAAACCCATGATGCTAAGTTTAAACTATTTCTGTCAGTGGACGAAAATGGTTAAACTACTATTGACATTACGGACCTTAGGCCCGTAATATCAATAGCAGTTAAAGCTATGATTCTAAGTTTAAACTATTTTTGGCAATGGACGGAAATTATTTAAACTGATGACAATTATAGATTACACTTCTATTGGTATTTCAAGCCTTGGCCCGTAATATCAATAATAACAATAGCAGTTTAATCTATAATTCTAAGTTTAAACTACTTCTGTCAATGGAAATAAATAGTTTAAACTTAGAATTACAGATTAAACAACCGGAACATACCAATGCTAGCACTAATGATGCACTGCTTTGCGGCAGAAACAGGCAGTACAACAGTACTTCCCCGTACGAAAAAAGCTCTACTACTGAAGAGGTTATGTTAATAGACGGTTTTTTGGGAGCTAACCTTCCTGTGAGGAGCTCTGGTTGGCTGTCTTTGCTCTTCGACATACTGCTGCTGCTGTGGCCTCGTGGGAGGCGCGTACTCTTGTTGCTGTTGCAGCTGTTGCTGTTGCAGTTGCTGCTGTGGCTGTTGCTGGTAGCCCGCTAGTTCGGCGAGCGAGGGTGTCGGCCGGAACCCGCTGGGCAGCGTGTTGTACGCGGTAGGGGTGTACGCACGGGGCCTGAGATTCCGTGACTCCTGGAAATACCGAAAAGCATTTTTATTCCTACACTTATAAAAACTAAGGACTTATAAAAAAGGGAAGAAGACCAACTCTCATCAAACTTTGGAAAAGGTAGTGCCATCCGACCGGAACGGTGTTTTTTTTAAATTATGTGTTTTTACACCCTAGGTGATTCTTGTCTTAAATTCTAATAGAAACCTTCCTACCAAGCGTTACGTTTTTATAATTTTTTCAGGTATTATAAAATCCGCACACACGGATAGCGCCACCATCTTTGTGGATAGCGCCACCATCTTTGTGGATAGCGCCACCATCTTTGTGGATAGCGCCACCATCTTTGTGGATAGCGTCACTATTTCCAATGTTATATGATTGTGTGTCAGTTTTTCAACTGTGATTGAACTTGATAAATAAAGCGTAAGTTCGAGAAGCTTTGGGTTCATTTGTCGTGTACCTATATTAATACGTAGAGCGAGAAGAAGGTATCTGTCTACGATTATATAGTATTTTTTAATGTGTGCCCAAATCTACGTATTTGTCCAGGATGCCAGCTTACTAAGGAATTGAATGTGTTATTACTACAAGAATGCGTGGGCAGAGTCAGTGTTGGGAAGCAATGGCGGCGATGAGCTAACCACTTGTCACGTCTATACAGTTGTGGTCACATAATTAAGAACGATTTGAAGTTCTAGAAGTTTTTTATTTAAATCGTATCATACTCAGAGATGTGTACCTTCTGAGAAGCAACTAGTTATGTTATATAATAGTCACATTTATAGAGCAACCTGACTTAAGAATAAAGTATGAAATCGCTAACTATTTTTTGCACATTTTATTGATTTTATCAAAGTAACACATTCAAATAGTACTGAAACTGGACAAATAATTAAGAACGATTTATTTAACTGCTCGGGAATTGTTTAGTATGACACTTAGATTTAAAAAATAACAATATTATGTAGCACAGGAAACATAAAAAGAAATTTAATAAATATTTAACTAAAATTAATAGTTAATAGCATATCCACGGCTTTTAATTACAGCTTTACACCGGCGAGGCATTGACTCTATTAATTTTTGACATTTCGCAAGAGAAATAGAGTTCCATTCTTCTAAAAAAACGTCATACAGCTCTCTTAAATTTCCACACTTTGTATTTGAAACCTTTTTCTTTACTTCAAACCACAGTTTCTCTATTGGGTTTAGATCTGGACTGTTAGCAGGCCAGTCTAAGACAGAAACTAATTGCGCTGTAAGAAATTCCTTTACGGTGCGTGCAGTGTGCTTTGGATCATTGTCATGCTGGAATGTCCAAATGACCGGTAGAACGTCTTCAGCGAATGGTAACATTGTTTCTTCCAGTATATTTTTGTATTGGAACTGATCCATGTTACCTTCTATCAACTTTACAGGTCCTACACCATGTCCAGAAAAGCAACCCCAAATTTTCACATTTCCACCACCGTGCTTTAATGTAACTTTCGTGTACTTTGGGTCGAATGCTGTATTCGGGGGACGTCGTACATATCGTTTTCCAGCAGAACATACTCTGATTATTTTCGTCTCGTCAGAAAAAAGTACATTTTTCCACTGTTGCACAGTCCAGTTTTCATACTTTCTCGCAAATGCAAGCCGGGCTTGCCTGTGGCAAAGTTTTAACATGGGTACCTTTCTTGCTATCCTACCGTGCAATTTTTCTTCTACCAAACGTCTCCGAATAGTGCGTGCTGAGATTGCTGAAGGGTTGTTTTCACCAAAATATTCTTTTCTAAGCTCATTGGACCCTTTAAAAGGATTTTGTTTCGCCATACGAACGATGTTTTGGTCATATCGAGGAGTTGTTTTTCTCTGATTAGGTACACGTGGAACATTCGAAGTACTTTGATACGTAGCAAAATGCTTTAACAGCGTGGAAAACCATCGTTTTTGAACATTGCAGATGGTCGGCTATCTTTTTATAAGACCAATTCTTCCGGCGAAGTTTTATTATTACTTCCCTTGTAGATTTATCACAACTTTTATTTTTTCCCATTGTTTTTTCTAAAGAAGCAATCACCTTTAATCTTTTACAGCACGTAATGGCGCCAAAATTATACAAACAGTAACAAATCGACTGAGTGTTCTCTATTTAAATTTGAATAAAGGTATAAACTACTTAGCGTTCTTAATTACGTGACCAGCCAGTAATAAGGAATACTTTGTTTAAAAGTAGTGTAAAAAGTTTGCCTATTGATTTTTAGCCAATCATGTGTATCAATGAATACAGTGGTAATATGGAAATGTTTTACGATACCGAGAGAAATAAAAACAAATGCATACAATTAGTTTTGCATCTTAGTTGGAAAAAATCTTCCCTTTATATCAGCGTTCTTAATTATATGGCCACCACTGTATATCCACGATGGTGCAACCCACGGTGAAGAGGCCCATTGAAGCTCTGCCTACCTTCTCGGGGAAAAAGGCGTGTGTCTAAGTATGTATGTATGGAACGAGTCTCGGGTCTACTAAAATGTTTACTTCCTGATGCAGCCATAAATGCTCACCTTTATGTAAGTATTTGGCCTAATGACTGGTCATCAAAATAACAGACGTATGAGCTATGTATGACTCAAACACACACGTAATCTACAACTGAAATGCACTGTTAAACAGAACAGTGTAGTAGAAGTAGTAGTAGAGCTTTTTTGTGAAAGAGTTCGTCCGGGGAAGTACTACCACCATACCTATTTCTGCCGCAAAGCAGTAGTGCTCGCATTGCTGTGTTCCGGTTTGAAGGGTAAGGGTGCCGGTGAAATTACAGGCACATGAGACTATTCATCTATGTCTCAGGGTGGCGGGCGTAGTGCAATGCCACATAGGGTGCGTCCTAGGTGGACGTATGAGGTTATGGGCAGAGGTCAGGTGGACCTCTTGCTTGTTCTGTCATTCAAGAAGTATTTAAAAAAAAAAAAAAAAAAACAATTTCCTTTTCTTAATCGAACTTGGGAGAACTCTTCAAGATAGTAGGCAATTTCTAACCTATATTTCTAACTAGTGGAATGCCCGCGAATTCGTTTCGCCCGGAGTTTTTCCATACAAACTTCAACACCCTTCTTAGGGGGTGAATTTCGGAAATTCCTTTGTTAGTGCACCCCTAGACCACAAAAGGAATGCAGGTACATTCCCTCCAAATTTCAGGTCTCTAGGATTTACACCTTAGGCTGTGCGTTGGTAGTTAGTCAGTCAGTCAGTCAGTCACGCAACGATTACTTATGTTATGTTACCGGCCAAACTCGATTTCAAACCAAACCGGTTTACGTAGGTACTAAACCGGTTAGTTTTTCCTAACTTCTTTTTTTTTTTTTTTTTTAAACTTTGATAGACCTTTGTTTGACCACGATCTCACCTGTTGGAAAGTGACGATGTGGCCGAAGATGGAGCACAAAGGTCTAGAAGGCACCTATTCACTCTAGCCTTGAAGAGACCCAGATTACCTAACCTAACTGGCTTAACTAGTTTGGCCTAGGCCGAATTGAATTGTGTTAAAATACTTCGGAACCTGTTAACGTGGTGATTCCTCATCCGCACCCCTTTATATCATGGGTTCGTTGTAGGGATAGGTCATAGGTCGTACTTGCAAACTCCAAAAACCAGGATCTGGTGTCAGAATTGAAGAAAGTTGCTGCCTTTTTGAACTTTTTTGCTTTGCTGTCGTGAAAGTGTTTCTTACAATAAATACGAGCACTAACAATTCGATTATTATATAATTTATGTACGTAATTATCGACGCATAAAGGCTTAATACCGATAGAAGCGAACAATAACGTGTAATATTGACAAAAAACTCTAATGGAATCATTCGTGCGAGACGACGCGACGACGTTGTGGTAATAATGTGCCCGGAATTATATCATCGCGTAGATCCGGGAGAGAGGTGAACGTGTGTGTCGGACACTGGAGGAGGAAGGGAAATGGAGCATTCCATGCTGCTTATGCCTGAAGGCATAGAGCATTGCAGGCCTCCGTAGGCTCCGTACCGCCTGCTGGGCGTGTGGTGTACCTACCTATTAAGTACATGGATTTTAGTAAAATGGAAACGCCGAAATCGTCCCTAGTGGACACGTTGAGAACCTTAACTTCCATAATAAATCCGTGTTTAACACACGCCCGTTTACTTGTTATATTTCTAGACAAGCCCTCGTCCTTGACACGCGCGCCGTAGGGTGGTGTACCTTAGGTACAGTACCTACTGAATTGAACCCGGCTACTCCAGGCAGTAGCCTAGAGGAGTAGCCGGGTTCAAATCCAAATTGCACCACTGAATCTTCTTCATTAGGTACATAGGTAAGTATACCTATGTACCTAATGAAGAAGATTCAGTCGTTACGTTAAGTCTTCTTGCTCTTTAGCGAAAAGACGTTAGGTACCTATATCGACTGAATCTCCACCCTAAAGAGTGAATCACTTCGAGTGGTTTTCACTCTACCTAATACCTACGCAATCTCCTTGGGATATCGTGACCTCTACGGAGATCTATCACCATAAAAACGTAGTTTGTTCTTTGTTGTAGACGTGTAGTTGTAAATCAATGTGTCTGCACGTCGAAGTAACTGGTGCAATACCAATTAGAACGAAACAATGATCGCTTCCCAAACACAATACTCACTAGTTAGGTATTTACTCAGTATGCACACGCGTATTTCATCCATTGAATGAGTCGTGCGGTAGGAGAATATTTCTCACGCGATTACTCAAAGAAATGAACAGAACAGTGTTTACATCGAGATCTCAAATCGAATGTAATGCTTATCTAATGTTAGCATATCAAATCAATCTATGCATCTTAGATACACATCAAAATATTTCCGAAGTGATAAGTTACCTAGTAAAAACAGATAAAAATTGTAACTGAATAATTCCTAAGTGCTTACTGCTTACGCCATTAGCAGCTTTTGTTCTGAGCCCTATTGTTAAATTTAATTAAATAGGTAATTTAGGCCACTGTTCACCAACACATTAACGGACGTTTAAACGGGTGTTTAGCTTAAACAACTCTTTTTGCAGATGTTTTCATACGTTATCTGTCACTTTGACGATTGGTTACGGTTAACACCGATTTATTTTTTCGTGAACTTGGGCCTTAGTCTTTTGTTCTGCCACAGTTAAAATAATACTGGTTCTGTTGAGGTTGCTAAGGTGCTGAGGCCACCATACTTCGTCTTCTTCTCTATCCACCCGCCAAATTGTTGACATGACAAGTGTCAATTTGTAATTCGTTCAGAAATCGTACAAAAAGGAGGAAAGATAATAAAAAACTAATGAGGTTTGCTTTCGACTTTCACTCTCAGCGGCCTTGCGGCGGACATTGACGCCAAATGGTGTAGAAAAATTGCATCGGAGGTTGTAACGTGATTGTAACCATAGATTTAGTATATGTACTAGATTTACAATCAGAGATCGAAGATGGAACCAAAAAAAATATGTGCACGTGTTGGTGAAAGTCTATGTCTGAGTTAAAAATAGTGTTGTCCTCGACCAACACTTTTACATTGTCGATAGAATTCATCATCCGTCCGTGATGTGTATGGTAGATAAATACATCTTAATGCAGATTAAGTCTTTCATGAAGAACACAGTTTGGCAGATTTGACGTCATAAAGAGAATAAGGTTCTTATCCCAATTTTGAATACAGTTTCTAAATAAACCTTTATTATTTATTGACCCCTAAATATTACGGTTTTATTTATAGGTGGGATCTTAGAGTTTCCCTTTTAAATTTAAACTTAAAATGTTTGCTGCATATACCTAGTGGAGTTCTTATTTGAGTCCATCCCACTCTTTTTATAACCGATAACCATTTTTCTCGTAGCAAAGGATTACTTGGAAATCTGAAAGCACAAAAACATTTTATGTCAGCCGTGCTACGCCCATATAATTTTTCACTCTGTTACTTTATCTATAGACAATTTGTTACCCCAAAGTTTATTATTTTTCAAGTGTAAACCACGCTTTATGGATAACATTAAATTTAAATGTAACCCAAAATTTCCGTTCTAGCGGGACTCGAACCCGCACCCTCGCCTGTCATCGGCGATGCCTTAAACAATTTAGCCATAGATCGAGCTATGACGCTGGAGACGAAATTTGTGGGCACTATCAACTCGGCTATAGCGCCAAGTTGATAGTGCTGTATCTACAGGTGTTTCATTGGAAACCTTCTATTCAAAGTTCGAAAGTAAAGGCATCGCTGATCACAGGCGAGGGTGCAGGTTCGAGTCCCGCTGGAACGGAATTTTTGGGGTATATTTAAATTTAATTTGTTACCAATTATTTTATTAAGCAGAAATAAACAAAATGTATTTATAAAAAATAAAAAATAAATATACCCTTTCGGGGAAAAAGGCGTGTGTAATAATCAACAACGTAAATATTTACTCCAAAATATCTTTTACACAAACTGCAATAAAAACACCCGTGGTGCTTTAAAGTTACCTTTTCAATAGTCAATACAAAAACACACACCTCAATGTCCACCTGGTTATTATAGATTTAAAAAAACGGTAAAATGTTAACAGAGCACACAAATTTACTCCAAACAAAGTAAACCTCCATTCTAGGATGGACAAAAATTTAATTTACAGGTAGGTATAGTGCGCGTCATGTAAAAAGAACGCTGGTGGTCAAGCTTCTACAGGCGTTCCAGCGTTCTTTTTACATGACGCGTACTATAATTGTACATTATTTGTAGTAAACTAGATAGGCACTCATTCAATGCATAGTTATACATCTCTCAAATAAGTAGAAAAGTAAGTAATCTCTTAAAAAGAACGCTGGAACGCCTGAAGAAGCTTGACCGCCAGCGTTCTTTTTACATGTTGCGCATTATACAACGATATAGACTGCAACAGGACTATCGATATTACTGACGTCATCACTTGGTCAAGCCCTATCGTAATCAAACATTTTTATATTTTACATAAAATATTGTTTATTTCTAGGTGCAGCAACGAAATATTATTAAAAAATATAAGGGAAAGTCCTAATCTACAAATGAAACTGATTTTTAGGCCATTTACTAAAGCAGAATTGATAAAATAAGCAATACAATCGAACTACCAATAATCTCTTATTTACCTGTGAAACGTGTATTTTCCCGGATAATTACGTCTTGTATCTTCACAGTCACAAACTGAACACGACACCATTGTCATACAAAGTAATATTTGTTATTTAATAGTAAGATTACTAAAATAATTACAAAATTAGTTAAACTGCACAAGAGACCGTCCGGTATGCGCATGTACTCAAGCAAAACATGTCACATTCAATACATTGTTGCTGTCACTTTTCTTCTTGCACGGGGTACATTTAAAAATGACTTCTCTCTCCCACGCTTTGTTTGTCTATTTAGCGTAGCGAAAAAATTCTACGTCTATGATTGTAACACTCTCGATTTCGTTCACGAACCGCTTCACGCGACCAACTGCCGCCGACGACGGCATGTTGCTCGACTCTACAGATAGCTCACGAGTTACTACATGAGCAATGTAACTTGGAAATGTTGGAAGAATGCTGAATGACATTGTTTTAGGCCAAGCAAGTTACTCTAGCAATCTGAATGAATCACCGGAATATACCTATTGATACATACATACCTTACGTGCTTCGATCTATGAGGTAGGTATAATAGCATTCTATTTTATTTTATTTTATTTATTAAGGAAAAACAAACAACTACATTATATATCTAGGTACAATCAGGATTAATACATAAATTTAATTATGTAAGACTTGTTAATAATGTAGTCCACAATGTGTTCGCTTTGGAAGTTTTTCATAAAAGGTCTGAAACACAACCATTGAATTGAGCAGTCGGGCAAACATGATGCAAGCATGATAGGCGTCATACTGATAGTTTTTTTTTTTTTTTAACAGTCATCTCATTCTACAAAAAAACTCGAAGCAAACGAAAGTTAAAACAGCTATCCCCGTACACATCAGAAAGTAATCTACTCTACGGGAACACGGCAAAGTGAATGTAACAACTTACCTACCTACTATTATATTCTTAATCGATCGATATGCATCTCTAGTATCGATATTATATTGATTCGTGACTCGTTAATTAGATAATTAGACCGGACGCGCGGACGTAGCTCAGATAGGTAGCCACTAATAATATTTTACGTTTTAAGTTCTTGGCTTGCAATCTAATTGATTCATTCATATGGGCATATGACAAAAATTAGACTTCTTTATTCGTTCAAAATCGTAGATAAGTATGTATACCTATTTATACAATACGAGTACACCCCATTAGTGCTCGTAGCATCTCGTAGAGGGAGCGCGTTTATGTCTTTTGTACGGGAAAATGGATCAGGTTGATTAATTTACCCAACTCATTGATGAGGGTTTATGGAATACCCCTGGACCCTGACGATGGGTGTCTTGAAAAGGGCCTAATGATCTTGTGAAGAACTATTGTGGTGAAAGGTTTCCCTGTTACTCTATTGATGTACCTATCCGTCCTAGGACCCCTCAAGCAGGAGCATGAACCTAAACCTACGTTATTTTACACATAACTGAAAATCCATTGAGACATGACCTGATTTTTAACTGACGGCCGTAGATTAGGAATTTGAGAAGTGTACGTATTGAGTAAGTGCAGATAATAAGGAACAAACCTCTTGATCCAAAGACAGTTCTTCGTCATCGCCATCAACACCAGCATCCGGTATGCTGTCTTCTTCCTCTGAAGCGAGCGCTACTCCAAGGAGCAGCAGCGCCAGGAGATATTGCCACCTGGAACAAAGACAAGGAGCTTAGTCAATAAATAAATAGTAAATAAATAATAATAATGACAACGTTATCTAGCCCCAAGCTATGCAGAGCTTGTGTTATGGGTACTAGATCACTAATATACCTAATACAATATACAACATTTATTTTACAGGTATTTTTTATTATACATAGAAAATACCCAGAACCTTCGACCAAAGTAAAATAAATGGACTGGCCTTACCCATAGAAAACGTCCGTGAAAAATAAGACAATTCAGATTTAGGGTACGGTCAACAAATAAACTATCTATCTATCTATCTATCTATCCAGCCACTGCTGAGTAAAGGCCTCTTCTCTATAGCGCCACTCCTGGCGGTCTTGTAAATAGACTAGGTGAAATTAAATTATTGAACTTCTTAAAAACTGTATTTTTTTAATACTTAATACTTTAACAGATGCAATGTGTTTACTAAAGTTATTTCAGTAGGTTTATAGTACAAAAAATCGCCGAAAAAAATGCAATTATTGAATGAAACTTTTACAAAAATACATGGTTCCCTTCTGTTTTATGTAGTTACGTATCTATTTTTCAGCTCTCAAACATACACAATGTAAATCAATAGAAAAGTAAGTCCACCTAAGGTCTTCAGCTCAATCAATTTGTGAAAAATATATTTTTCATCACTCAATAAACTAAGAAAATATCATAAAAATCGTACGGAAACATAAATGTATAAAAATTCCAGTATTTAAGAAACTGCAGAGTGCAGTTTTAAGAATTTTGCACAATGAGTTTTTTTATACTACTTGGAATGACAGATCAAGAAGATGGCCCACCTGATGTTAAGTGGTACCCTCTGCCTATGAACAGTGCATTACCTCAGGTCACGTCCACCTAGGACGCGCCCTATGTGGCATTCCACTGCGCCCGCCACCCTGAAACATAAAGATGAAAAGTCCCATGTGGCCGTAATTTCATCGGCACCCTTACCCTTCAAACCGGAACACAGCAATGCGAGCACTACTGCTTTGCGGCAGAAACAGGTATGGTGGTAGTACTTCCCCGGACGAACTCTTTTACAAAAAAGCTCTACTACTACTAACCGTTTTTTGGCGTATAGAATTCATTGTGTAGAAAATGATCAGAGCAAATACGGGAAAATGTATTCCACTTCCAAAAGTCGTCTGTTCTTGCTCGTCTTATGACTTCTATCCATTTTTGTTTACCTTAGATTTTTTTTGGAAAGCTATAAGGTTAATTAACATGCCATTACATATTATATGCAATTACCTAAAGCGACGTGCTTAGCAATGTTTTGACGTAAATAATGCAAATTACAATTCTAAATCAATACGATACCCCTTAGGCATCAGATTTTTTTGCAGTCTGTACCGGACCATCCGTCATGCGTGAAGTCTTGTCAAATATTTCGTCGCTGTAGTTGGAAAACTAAATAAGTAATAACAACAACAAAACCAACATCGCGAGAAAAACGCGATTTACTGTTTTATTGCGTCAAAAATGGCAATAGCTTTTTTATCGTAACTAATTTTTCAGTCCGTGTTTTGATATGTTATAGATTGGTACTGTATCTATTTTCGAATTTAATGATAATACATTTTAGTTCTTTTGATTAAGAGAAAAAAATAAAAAAACTACTATGTATTTTTCCTTCGCCAAAGTTTTGAATAATTGAAATGATCTATTATTTACTTATTTGAATATGACAATCCTATCCATGGGTATAGATTTAAATAATATTAAAATACATTTTAAAATAAAACCAACTTATAATCATTTCTTTTTATCAAGACTGAATATTAGAAAACTACTGAAACACCTACATTATTTTAGCAGACTTATAAATTCAAAGTAAGTGACATAACAAACTTATCATACGACTAATGCTTATAAAATCAACAAAATGAAAAAAAATTGTGGAACACAATAATTCTAAGTATCAAAAAGAAAAAGGTATGTCGACTAAAATTAAAACTATCTACGAGTATAAACTTGTGTCTGTTAACTTTCATTCAGAGTGGGGAACATTTATATTATATTTATATTTATTTATTAGAGTCACCAACATAGTATACACCGAAAAAAGTAAATACACACAAGATAGATAAGTTATACATGCCAAGTGCTACCACAATTATAGTTGACTAACAACATGCTATTAATAATAAAGAGCGAGAACAGATTAAAAAATTAAAAATAAAACATTATCACAAATTAATTAAAAAACACAACATGTCCTACAAATTGAAATTAAATTTTAACAAAACAATTGAGATAATGTCCTGGGGCGTAGTCCTCCTTGTCGCTCGTCCTCTAGTGCAAGACGTGTCCATCGACATGTATGGGCCATCATAACCATGCAATAAAGTCGATTTCGCAAAATGTGTTACTTAAGTAGTTTTCCTACCACACGACGATTTATAAGTTTTTTATCAATTGATGAAAATTATATTACAAAACCTTTACTTACGAATGAAATGCGATGCCTGAAGCTTTATTTGTATTTCTTGTGTTGTTTGCACTTGCAGAAAAGCACAGGAAGGCATTGTATTACCAAGGTATCTAATTTTGGTATTTTTCAGCATAGCTGTCACTCGTTGCCGTGACAAAGACTGACTGAAGCGAAGTATACTAGCTAGGTCTGTTTAGAAGCTTCAAAACTATCGTTCCCTAAGGCCCGTCCATTCATTTTATTTACGTCGATGCCCAGAACACACTGAACAAGTATCTGCGATCGCACAAATATTTGTTCCGAGGCGGGAATCGAACCCGAAACCTCCTGCGTCGCAGGCCAAGCTTCGCCAGCCGTGCCACAGAGGTCGTCAATAATTAACTTCAAACTGGTCTTCCCTGTTCATAACCCTGCACATTGCACGACATAGGCCTCCTCCATAGAATACTATGATTAACTGTCTTCAGTCACCTCCATCCACCAACTTCCTGTGACATTTAATATGTCTTTGGTCCATAGAGAGAGGGCGTTTCTCTGCTTCGTCCGCTTAAGGTCGCCACTCGAGAACCTTTATTCCCCAACAGTTATCGTTCAGCGAGCTATATGGCCTGCCCATTGCCACTTTAACTTTAACTCTGAGAGCTATAACGGTGATTGCACAAATGTGAGTGAAGGTATAAATCCCAGCAATTCTCCCAGAGAGAGCGTTGGCGAGAGGTTGTAGCCGTCGTTTTTATGCCTAGCGGGTATTTTTAACCCCCGACGAAAAAATGAAGGGGTGTTATAAGTTTGACGTGTATGTGTGTGTGTGTGTGTGTGTCTGTCTGTGGCATCGTAGCTCCCGAACGGATGAAACGATTTCGTTTTTGTTTTTGTTTGAGAAGTTAATTTGTCGGGTAAGTTGTTAGCTATGTTCGATCATAATCGGTTCAGCCATTTCATTGCTTTGTAGGTTTTTTTAATTTTTACAAATTAATTACTTGTGATGCAAATGGTTGATGTGGATAAATGCTTCGACTAAAGTAATTTACGTCGATGGATAAATGAAGATTGGTAAATAGGTTGTGCTAGGAACTACCTATCAAAATATTATTATTTACCGATATACATTAAACAAAGAAGATGTTAAAAAATAAATAGGCTCCAACGGTATTCTACAGGTATGAGTCAGTCCCTGAGGTATGGGAGCGGTACGGGAGGGGTGTTTTCGTTACGTCAAAATGAAGCATAGCTTCATGTCATCTGATAATTTGAGAGACGAAATCACCCCTCCCGTACCGCTCCCATACCTCAGGGACTGACTCAGTTAAGCGCTGACCTGTAAGTACCTAGTTCCTCCAAACTTTCCTCGACTCGACTCCGCCTAACTCGAGGAAATTTTGCATTAAATTTCCCTTGAGTGAGCTTGAGTGGAGTGGTGTGGAGAAAGGTTCTTTATTCTTTATTCTTTATTGTACACACACAAACAGAGAAGAAAAACAACTTACATATAGGACATGTACAAAGGCGAGCTTAACCCTAAAAGAGTTTTCTTCCAGCAAACCTTTGATGATAGGGAGAACTGATTAATAGTGGTGGGTACGTGTGCAGAAATTATAAAAATATACGTAAATACTTAAAATCGACAAGAAACCTACAAATATAGAAAGTAATAAACTAACCTACATTTAAATTAAAATACAAATGATACATAAATATACCTAAACTAAATCCGTAAATATATATAATATACTACAAACATCTACAACACTAAAATACATATATAAAAAAAAAAAACAATAATACATACTATAAATATATATATTTATATATAATTTTTTTTTTTTTTTTTTTTTTTTTTTATAAGGTTCAAGGAACTAAGGAGGAACGACTAAGAATCTGGGTGTGTCCTAGCTGTAGGTTTTTTTTTTCCTGAAACCCAAAATTCAGATTTAAAAAACGACAAAAAACAGCATCATGCGATGCTGGATTTCATTTCTAGTATGTCTATTTAGTACGAGTATTTCTACAAATGATTGATGCGTTGGTATTGCATAAGCTTTCTCAATTATTATTTAGTTACCTACTGCCCTCCGTCTGTCTGTATGTAGGCAATACACGTGACATTTACGAATCGCATTAAATACCACCTACAAAGCATGTAAAACATGTGCGGGGTTATGCAATGGCGGCAATTTCTCCGAAATGGACACAGACAGAACCACAGAGCATTCAGTCATTCCTACGGTACAGGGCGGTTGTGTAATTCCACTGTGTTTTTATTTGATGAGGAACTGGTCCGCATTATGGGCCAGGTAAGAAGGAGCTAAATTATTATTGCGGTGTGCAATCCGACAGATTACCATTTTAATGTGTATAGGTACCTCTATAAGAGGTTTATAGAACAAACCGCCGCCGGCGCGGTGGCATCAGGTGGTTTTATTTAGTTGACTGTTTTATTTTATAGAGATTTACAGTTATTATAATACAACCAATACTAGGCATAAAAACGACGACTACAACCTCTCGCCAACGCTCTCTCTGGGAGAATTGCTGGGATTTATACCTTTACTCACATTTGTGCAATCACCGTTATAGCTCTCAGAGTTAAAGTTAAAGTGGCAATGGGCTGGCCATATAGCTCGCTAAACGATAACTGTTGGGGAATAAAGGTTCTCGAGTGGCGACCTTAAGCAGACGAAGCAGTGAAACGCCCTCTCTCTATGGACCAAAGACATATTAAATGTCACAGGAAGTCGGTGGATGGAGGTGACTGAAGACAGTTAATCATAGTATTCTATGGAGGAGGCCTATGTCGTGCAATGTGCAGGGTTATGAACAGGGAAGACCAGTTTGAAGTTAATTATTGACGACCTCTGTGGCACGGCGGGCGAAGCTTGGCCTGCGACGCAGGAGGTTGCGGGTTCGATTCCCGCCTCGGAACAAATATTTGTGCGATCGCAGATACTTGTTCAGGGTGTTCTGGGTATTTTCTATGTATAATAAAAAATACCTGTAAAATAAATGTAATATATTGTATTAAGTATATCAGTTATCTAGTACCCATAACACAAGCTCTGCATAGCTTGGGGCTAGATAATGTTGTCATTATATTTACTTATACAAAATTAAAAAAAATACAAATTTAAACAGAAAACCAAACGATCTTATGATAGCTTTTACATACATTAGGTACGTGAAAAGTGGTGAGCTCATCGCCGCTGCTTCCCATGAGTGGAGTCGGCTAACACTTTCTTCCATTAAATAACACATTTATTAATAAGCTAGCAGCCAGGACAAATCTTACAAACAATATAACTTTTGAAAATATCATGGTTATTACATACTTATAGTAGTAGTAGAGCTTTTTTGTGAAAGAGTTCGTCCGGGGAAGTACTACCACCATACCTATTTCTGCCACAAAGCATTAGTGCTCGCATTGCTGTGTTCCGGTTTGAAGGGTAAGGGTGTCGGGGAAATTACAGGAACATGAGACTTTTCATCTATGTCTCAGGGTGGCGGGCGCAGTGCAATGCCACATAGGGTGCGTCCTAGGTGGACGTGACCTATGAGGTAATGCACTGTTCATAGGCAGAGGTTACCGCTTAACATCAGGTGGGCCTCTTGCTTGATCCGTCATCAAGTAGTACAAAAAAAAAACACTAGATACGGGATATTTACCAAACGGGATATTCTTAAAAACTCAAAAATCATGGTAAATATCCTGTTTCTAGTGAAAAGTATCTTGCAAACAAGTCCGGGTAATCCCTTAGTCGGCTTTTATGACATCCATGGGAGGAGACGGAGGGGTCTATTCTTTGGCCGGACACACCACATCACTTTTAGTTTTTACACAACATTGTTTTAGCAGGTTTATGCGTTTGTTATCCGGGATCCTCCCTGGAAGGTATCACGGGTTGGCACAGAATTATCTGGCTCATGTTCCTACTCTGTCTGATTATCAGAAGACATCATGGAGAAGGTAGAGAAGCAGGTACTCAAAATGCCTACCTAGTCTTACTGTACTAGCTCTACCTAAAAAGTAAAATCACAAAATTAGGTACGGCAATGAAGGTGCCTAGCCCAATATCATAATGTAGGTAGGTAATATGCCAATATAATAAATAATAAAATAAATATTGCTGGACAGTTCACACAACATTATCTAGCCCCAAGCTAAGCAGAGCTTGTGTTATGGGTACTAGTTAACTGATATACTTAATACAATACATTACATAGATAGATATTTTTTATTATACATAGAAAATACCCAGAACACCCTGAACAAATATCTGCGAACGCACAAATATTTGTTCCGAGGCGGGAATCGAACCCGCAACCTCCTGCGTCGCAGGCGAACCTTCGCCCGCCGCGCCACAGAGGTCGACATGGGTCAGCAAAACGAAAATAATGGCGTAGTACCTATTAGTGCTTTGAAATCTCTAAAATTATGGCAGTTACTAATATGTAATTAAGAATACATTTATTTACAGAAATAATAATACAAGGTATGTACAAAATACATATGAAACAGTTGTGCCACCTGAAGACCGCTGCAAGCGATCTAAAGGTAGCTCAACTGATCCAAATCACTACCAGACGGAAGCATCCCTAAGATGCTGGCTGCATTGCCACGCTGAATGGCAATACTAATGCGTTGAGCCAGATAAGAGCCAGCTCTCGGGTCACGCGTCGCTTCGACCAGATGCCCTGAAAGTATTTTGAAAACGCGAAGGGCCCCGGAACCCCACGGACCCAGAGTCTCGACCCCGAAAGGTCGATATGTTATATGTTAGGTATCTGATATTAGCGGCCATTTGTTGGATATTGGACCTCCATGTCTGCAGACACAATCTTTATTTTATTTTTATTTTATTTTATTTATTACACAAAATCCACAGCTCTTAAATAATAATTACTTAGTTTAATACATAATTCTTAAAGCCAATAACGGATAGTAACTTTATTAAAAAAACATCAGAAATTTGTTCAAATTTAATAAAAAATACTAGTGTCCGCCCGTGGCTTCACTCGAGTTTTATTGGGATAAAAAGTAGCCTATAGCTCAATCCGGGTCATAATCTATATATGTACCAAATTTTATCAAAATCAGTTCAGCCGTTTCGGCGTGATTGAGTAACAAACATCCAAACATCGTACCTTTGACATTTATGATATTAGTGGGATACAACATAAGTAACTAAAAATAAATAAATAAATAAATAAATAAATGCTGCTTAGCATTAAGTCCTCCGTTTGTACAATTTCCTTGTGTTTTGTGCAATAAAGAATTAAATAAATAAATAACTAAATATCTCAACAATAGTAGGTATCCATTCACATAAGTCTATCTGGTGCTATATGTGAGGGTTCCTCATAAAACAGCTTTAATTTCCACATAAAGGTGAGGGTAGGATAGTAAGAATCTGGTCATATTCAAGCCGGCAGGTCTAGGCATACTGTAAGGAATGTAAGTACATTTGATGCAAGAACTGGGCTTCTATCTTGGGTAATTGAGCTGAGAGGCAAGTGCCCTAGAAAATTCAAAAGGTAGGGAACTAACACTCGTTTAATTGTGACCATAACTTGTAGTTTGATGGTTGTTTGTTGTGTTACACACATTTTTGAGTGAATATTCTTGCGTTTTATAATGTGTAACATCTTTCCTCGCTTACCTGCAATCTGTGGGAGTGATTTCGTGAAAAGAGACCAGGAAGCGCGCATTTTTCCGAGAGGTTGGTGCTATCGGCCATGTTGCTTATTACCAAGGAGGTGATATGTCAGATTTTACACATCAATATGCGACCTCGATGTATGCGACTATGGACAAAAGGAGTAGGAAGGAGGAAAAGGAAGGAGTAAGGAGTTTTTTTAATTCTTGAGAGCTCTCTTGATTTCAATAATGAATTCATCCCATCTGTGTGGTTTAGACTAAAGCCAATTTATAAATTGGATACACATGATTACATACAGGGATGGGCAGCAGCATCCATCTGAGTACTCAACACCAATACTACGAGCACCAATCCCACAGGGCTTACTTATTTGAGCCTTTCGGGGTCGAGACTCTGGGTCCGTAAGGTACCGAGGCCCTACGCGTTTTCAAAATTCTTTCAGGGCCGAAGCGTGACCCGAGGGCTGGCTCTTATCTGGCTCAACGCATTAGTATTGCCATTCAGCGTAGCATTGCAGCCAGGATCTTAGGGAAGCTTCCGTCAGGTAGTGATTTGGATCAGTTGAGCTACTTTTAGATCGTTAGCAGCGGTCTTCAGGTAGTACAACTGTTTCATATGTATTTTTTACATACCTTGTATTAGTTGTATTATTCTTTCTGTAAATAAATGTAATTGATCCACAGCCACGCGTGTTGAATATGGCAAACTCCTCAATATGATAAACATGCTTCAACGTGACTTTCAATGGGGGAGGTATATGTCTAGCAGTGGACTTATTTAGGCCGATGATAATGATGGTTATGACGAACGTAAAGTTGGATTCTCTGATTATGAAACAAGCTTGAATTTGTACCTACCTAATCATAACTTAGGGCTTAGTTTGCCCTGATTCCGATCTAGGCAGATATGATCAATCAAATTGAGAGGTTGTTTAATCAACTGGACCACAGATGTGGGCCGCCGTATGAGCTTACGACATGTCTCGAGGGTGTGGTCACATGGTATGTATTTATTTTCCATAATTAATGTAAGAAAGCTGTGTTCATTCCAACCTTATATTCATTGCGAGATGCATTGCAAGACATCAACGATATGTAAGAACAACGCCGTATTCAGAGTATTATAAAAAAACCGGTCAAGTGCGAGACTGACCTACGTGGAGAGGGTTCCGTACAAGTTGAATACCATAGTAAAATCAACAGACCAATTGAACTGGACGCAACAATTTGAAACGCATTTTCTCTTCACGATTATTATTCGTCTTTTATGGTAGTTTAAAGACAATATTTTTGTTTAGGTTTCCTGTAAACTGAGTAAAGTCGTATTTAAGTATTTTTTGACAACATTTTTGGCTTAGTAGATGCGGAGATAAGTGCGTTAAGTATAGTTACTTCATTTTCGTATATTTTCCTATCATAACACTTTGAGTATGATTACCTATATTAACTACCAGTATCCACCCGCGGCTTCGCTCGCGTTTTACGGATAAAAAGTAGCCTTTCCCTAAATCCAGATCATAATGTATCTGTGTAGCAAATTTCACCAAAATCGGTTTAGCCTTTTCAGCGTGATTGAGAAACAAACATTCAAACATCCAAACATCGTAACTTTGACATGTATGATATTATAATTATTTTTCGTTCAGTAGATTAGGAGAAAATAAGCTGTGACCGACTGACAGACACAGAGTGGTCCTATAATGGTTCCGTCGGTACCTTTAAAGACACAGAACCCTAAAAACTGGAAAATTTAAATGTTTTGGATATGATGACAGCGTGCGATTAAGAAAAAGTCGGCTGTAGAGCTCTAGAGACCCTGTATTTGTCCATGGTCTGTTGTTCTTACAACAGACCATTCAGACCTTCTGTTGTCTGTTGTTCCACATGTCTCCGCAGGGTCCTCGAGTTTTTCACCACATTGCCAGGAAGGAAGGTGGCAATCTTGAAAAGTTGATGGTCACTGGTAAAGTGGAAGGAAAGAGACCTGGAACGATCAAATTCGCTCTGCGCTCGATTCCACGCGTGCGCGACGCCATGAGGATAGAAGCCAGTGGAGACACATCATCAAACCCAAGGTCCTACATAAAGGTCACGACCCTCAGCAGTGAGGTTACCGACGCAAGGAGGGGGAGGTTGTTCTTAGGTACCTATAACATCCGTAGATTAATCAGAGACAAGTTTATCTGAACTTTGGAAGATAACTGAGCAATTATATAAAAAAAACAATCTTATTTATGTGTTCACCTGAAAATAAGGAAACGTATATTTAATTGCACCGTTGAACTTTTGAACATTCAAGTAGATCTTAGATAGGTAATCTTATAATATTGAACTTGGCCTTTTATTTATTGCACAAACTAACAACAACGTGCTTCTACAAATTGAACAATTACTAACTAATCTAGCTTTATTGATCAACGTTTAGTATTTTTAGCATAACTTAGGATAACTCGTAAAGTTGCTAAACTAACCAAATAGACCAGAAAAGTGTTGATACAGATCTGACAATCGAAGTAGAGCGAGATTTTTATTCACTCAACTGCTTTCTCCATCGAAATCATCCATTCGTGAAATGGTAACTTGCGTATTTTTGGACAACGACGCAACAATAAAACAATGCAGTAAGTACCTCTTACCTACATAAAAAGTACATACATACATAGAACAGAAGGTAGAACATATAAGTGGACTGCACCTAGTTTAAGAACTTTGTACAATGTTCTGGCAAATAAATTATCTTATCTTATCTTAGACACACGCCTTTTCCCCCGAAAGGATAGGCAGAGCCTCAAATAGGCCTCTTTTCACACTGGGTTGCAGAATCGTGGGGAAAAGACGTGGTGAGCTCATCGCCGCCATTGCCTGCCACGACTGACTCGGCTAACGCTTTATTCCAGCAATAACACATTCCTTAAATAAGCTAAGCATCCAGGACAAATTTAATACCAACGAATCTTATCAACAAGTCCGGGTAATCCCTTAGTCGGCTTTTACGACATCCATGGGAGGAGATACAGATTCTTGGGCCGGAATATATTTTTAAATAAATGCTAAATATGCAGGTAGATATCAATACCTATCATATCATGTTTCCTACACTACAGAGTCTAGATACATACCTTCAGCCGCAATACACAATGACGAAGCTGTACAAACTGAACACTATCCATGATGTGCCAGTCGAACAGCCGGGAACTACATTCAAGTCGTAGCTCAATACAGCTCTATACACAGAATACAGATATGAATCACGCATGTCAAATGTTGATACGATTGTTTTGTATCGAACAATTTGATCAAAGGTCAGATCGCCAGCTGTGCTCCCGTAGAGCAATGACTGGGTATTGTCTAATTTTTTAATTTTTTTTTATTTAATGTCACATAAATCTGACATAATACCTCTGACACATAATATTAAAAAAGCTGGGTCTATAAAAGGAACTTGAACTACCGTTGACTCTACTATTAGAAGATTTGAAGGTCCATGGCGGCGATGAGCTCACCACTTGTCACGTCTATATTCCCAGGATGGTGCAACCCACGGTGAAAAGAGGCCCATTGAGCCCTGTTTACCCGTTTAGGGAAAAAGGCGTGTATCTATGTATGTATGTTTGTATATCCACAGAAAGAATAATACAACTATAATACAATTATAAAATAAAATTTACAAATGAAACCTGGTTTGCTTTCTTAAGATAGTTGCGATGATCTAAAGATAGCTCAACTGATCCTTATCATGGATGGAAGCGTCACTAAGATGCTGGCTGCATTGCCACGCTGAACAGAAAATACCTATCAATGCATTGAGCCAGATAAGAGCCGCTATGGGGTCACGTATCGCTTCAACCAGATGCCCTGAAATAATTTTGAAAACGGGATGGCAGTTAGGTTTTGAGTAAGTCGTCAAAATCTGTCCTAGACGAGGGTAAATATGACTTCTACCAGTAGAAGAAGACTTTAGAAGCAATAAATAGAGTAGACAATGTAAAAATCGGCCTACAGTTTTTTACAATCACAAAATCAGTCTAAAAGGTAAATAGGTCATAGCTTTGAGTGATAGTGCGTATAGCTTTGTTCACAAGGAGCACTATGGATCCTACTAGATCCTAGTAGGTGCCACGAGTTGGTAGCGGTAACCCTGTCGTAGCAGAGTGCGTGGTAGTTAGGTATCGTGAATTCGTGACGCCCAACTATTTCATTGCCAATAACGCAACATTGGAGCGAGCCGTTACAAAACGAATTGCTTTGGATTGTTTCTAAAACATTCATGTTCCTGGCTGTTTAATTTACAATTAATTATCATGACTGTAAACTGAAATGACCTTTCGATACAAAGGCATGTAGCCACGAGCCTTGTATCACGCCTGATACCGGATAAGAAGCCTCTAATCCGGGATCAGGCGTGACCAATAGGTAAGGTTTACGAGTTTGATTTAGGATAAAATATAGGCTTCTGTAGCCTCTGGCTAGTCCGCAGATCAGGATCAATCGCCAGTCAATTGTGGAGCTGCGTCTCCGGAATAGAAAGACTACTACTCCTTCGTATCACTGGTTCCTTCTTGGTTCTGCGTTAGGTTAGAGATCAGCTTGAAGTACAGTTCAAATAATGTGTTTAACACGCTTTTATAAGCTTCACTTGTAACTAACTAACTAACAAACAATGTAATCAAATCTTGGTATCCAATTTGCGACCACTTCCCGATATCCGATTGAACTGATATTTAGCATACCTGTCAAGTTCCAATGACAACACAATATTGTGGTGACAGTGAGCTGATCTGATGATGGAGACGGACGATGGATATCGGAACTCCTCGATGATTAGTAGCCTGGCAGTGTTTGGGCTCATTTTTATCAGCTCAGATTAATAACATAAGAAAAGCGTATTTAAAAAAAAAAAAACTAGTTAGGCGGATAGTGGCTTTCTGGCCCACAGAGCCCCATATTCTGAGTTTTGACAAGCAATTAACCGACACAGACGTACGTGTACTTAAACACGGACTTTTGTATGGTAATTGAGGTTCACAGTGTACCCCCTTATCTTTGTCTCCATACAAAATCCGTGTATCACTATTTATACACCATATATAGGTACCTACATCCGTGTCAATTGTTTGGCAAAAACTGACCAACCAGTAAAAGAACCAAGACTAAGCTGGTGATGGAAGATTACTTAGTCAGCCAAGAGAGTCATGCTTGACTTTCTTTGATTGAGTCGGTATCTCGTGTTATGTGAGAGTGTCGTAACGTGTCTATTGACACATAGCGCGTCGAGCTTACGGAAGTACAAATAATTGCATACACCTGCTAGTGTAGTGACTTGCTGAATCTTTCCGAGCTGCTCGAGAGTGGTGTAGTGACGCCTTCCAATCCACGCGTGGACCAACAAAGTTATTAGGTAGAGCATTCCGCGCAATACCTCATCACGCCTCAGCACGGAATAGGAAGTTGATTTGGGTGTGATGGCGCTAGTAAAGTTAGACGTCGCCGCCCTGCCATTCGTCTTTTTTTGTGTACTACCAAGGTAGCAAACAAGCATACGGCCCACCTGTTGGTAAGCTGTTACCGTAGCCTATGGACGCCTGCAATACCAGAGGCATCACACGCGCGTTGCTGACCCATTAAAAAAACGTCTTCTAATTCCTTGTCACATTGTAGCGCAGAATGCTCCGTCTAATAGTAGGTCGGGGGTTCTATTCCAAGTCGTGAAATAAATGTTTCTACTCGAAAAATTGCTCTCACATGGTGAAGAAAAACATCGCCATACGAAAAATGGGATACGTGCATGGAAAGAACCTCTGCAAGGTGTAATTTAGAACATGTGCTAGGGCACAGAATAAATAATGCTATTGTATTATTTTATCTGTGGCTAGGGTGACGTAGTACAAATGGATGGATGAGATGTTAACTTTGAGCCCCAAATTATTTACGCGACACTGTGGCCCATTTGTCCCACTTGCTAGTACTTAGCTTTGGATGGGGGTCAACCAGCAAACCCGGGTGAACTAGTCACGTCTACTTAAGAAGGACCTATAAGTAGGTGCTTCTAAGCTAAGTTTTGGACCAGTAGAGGATGCTGCTTGTCACAAGGCTGTCAAAAAAATACGGAAGCAATACTGAAAGGTCCAATTGCAACAGTGGCCGGATAGGATCCGTAAATCAACCAGCAGCAATAAGTCGTGTTTGCTATCGAGTGTCGCGTCAGCACGCGACATTATACGGATTACACTTTCACACATTGCGTAAGGAGGCTTTATTGGAACGAAAAGTTCGCGACAATTTAATGACGACCTCTGCGTTGCGGCTGGCGAGAAGTCTGAGAAGCGAGAGGTTCGATTCCTGCTACGGGACAAATGTTTGTATGATCTGCTAATATTTGTTCCTGCCCCGTTACTATGAGCTCTTATATCCATTCAGTTCAAAAACTATTCAGTACAAAATATCGGTTCATCGTTGACATTTTTCATCGTTGAATAACTTTAATCGCAGAAGTCTGTAGACCCTCTGCGATTGTGCCTTTAAATATAATTGCGGACATCACGGAACCAATATTTTGTACTGAATAGTTTAACAACTGCATGGCAATAAGAGCTCATAGTAACCCACCTGGTCTGTGGTTGGTACCGTGATACTCGTAGTTCCTGATACACATGACGCAGGAATCCTAGTGTGGGATCAGGGTTATGTAAGTGACTGTTGGGTGTTATATGGAGGTACACGTACTAGGTAGTTCTACTACAGACCGTTCACCGTAAGATGCCTTGGTTGGCACTATTCCCAAGGAAGGGGACATCTTACGGTAAATGGTCTATAGTTAGGGTTCCTTACCTCAAGGTAAGACAGAGTTAGGTGACTCAATTACGGCAATTTGGCGTTATAAACGAATTCTAAGTACCCGTGGTTTGTCAATAATCTCAAAGGTACAAGAACAAATTCAAAAATTTAAAAAGCCCTCGTCTCTATGAAACGGCTTAACCGTTTTTGATAAAACATATCCAAGAACAATAACTAGAAAACCTGCTTTCAAATAAAAAAAAAATTATTCAAATCGATTCACTCGTCTAGTCTAAGAGCTTCATATCGGTTAACCAGTCTAAGAGCTACGGTGCCACAGACAGACCCAGACACACATAGCGATCAAACTTATAACACCCCTCTTTTTGCATGGGGGGCTAAAAACTGTAAGGTTTCCAAAAAAATTACAAACTTTAAATGAAACTGACAAACCACGGAGTCTGAGGATCATGTGTACATGGAGTTTGATGAGATAATACTCGTATCTAAGACAAAAGCAAACTTCGTTTGCGTACAATAGGGTTCAATCAAGTGCCCTAGCGCAGCAAGCAGAGCACTGCAAGCTAATCGCTGCTTATGTACCCTGCAGCTGAGCACCACTTAGTCGTTAGACATGCGCAGGGGCAAGAGAGCGCAACACGTGGGTTACTTATTATGTGTGACCGATTACCAGGCGCACCCAACCAATGTACACTGATCGCAAAATTACGCTAAGCACAAAATTAAACTGTATAACGCCTTGATACTGTTCAAAATTAGATTCGTGTTCATAAATAGGCACAAATTGAAAACACAACTTTTTTGCACTATTTTGAACTTTATTACGCGATAATAGTGATCATAATTAGTGTACCTAAATATGGTCTAAGCTTTTTGGATTAGGTATGCAGGTGTGCAGTGCGTAAGCTTAGGTATCATGCGTGGCACAAATACTCACGTGAAGACAAGGACTTGGCTTTCACAACGCTATAAGTCTCACCTCCAAGCCTCCCACATTGTTAATGTATAGTAAACTGTGTCACAATGCATGCATTGCGTTTCTAAGCTAAGCACATCTCATAGAGACTATCTACCTATCTAGAAATACATGCACATGCTTGAGGTATCCTACGAATACCTAAATTCTAACTCACTAGTGTCCTATGATCAAAGATGCGTGCTTAAAATGCTTACAATTATTAGGGACCACGCGAAGAATCAAATGAAATGAAGTAACAACACAAAAATAAACGGTAATCTCCTAAAATCCCTTCGAGTGATACAATAATGCTAAATAACGCCTCGTCCCAAAAAGACGCATGATTCAGCAGGGACCGTAATCCAATGCGGTATTTATTACGTTACATTATTCCGAGTCACCGACCCAAGTTACCGGATAAATTTCTAAATCTGGCGATGACTCCGTAAAAGTGGAATGACCCCCAAAATCTGCTACATTTTTCCTCCTTGAACCACCTAAGGGTCAAGAGCCTTGGAGCCTCTTGAATGCATCGCATGCTGTATTGGGAACCCACACATTTAGTATATTTACGATGCAATAAAATTAAACATAAAATATGAGTGTAACTTTTCCAAAGTAAGCAATCCTGCAATTATTTAAAAGCTCTGTCCAAACACATAAAATAATACTCAACAGCCACATACATAGTCCTGATCCCACACTATGGTTCTCTATTTCGTGGATATCAGGAACTACGAGTACCCATGGTACCATAACACCCAGACCCAGAACAAACATTTGCAGCTCATACAAATATTTGTCCCGAAGCAGAAATTGAACCTGCAACCTCTCGCATCTCAGCCGGCTATTCGCCGGCGAGCCACAGAGGTCGCTGAAGGCGAAATTGAAGTGAAGGTGAATATATACACATACTTACACCACATAGGTACTTAGATCATTTTACCTTTGCGTTACCTAATAGCTTACCTTACGAATACCTACAATATTGTATTGAAAAGCTCTAATGATGTTGCTGCGGCTGGTATTTCCCTTATGGGATGGACACTTACCTACCCCAGACAGCTAGCTTATGAAGCTCCTTACCTCGAGTTTACACCTCATAACATCCTAAACATGTGTTTCTACACCCAACGTACCACCAACGTGCGCCAGCCATTGGGAAACATATTAAATTAAATGTCAACACTAAAATCAATTACTCCAATTAGGCAACGTCCGCCATTAAAAAAAGTCATTACTATTAATCTCATCGTAGCCTCGTAGGTAATCATGTGAGATTACCCAACGTACGCAGAATCCAGTTCGTCCTAAGATGGACTAGCATGTCACTGTCACATGTAGATTGTATGTCAGTGTCATCAGTTAATGGCGGGAATTTATCAGCGGCGCGTGCGATTGGGTAATGCGAGAATTGATCGGCCTTTGTGAATTTGATTCACACGCGATCGCGAATGTATAGATTTATGGCTTATTTCGTAAGTTTAAATGTGTAATTTGGGATAAGTAGGTAGGTCATGTCAGATACTTGTGTACAAATTGCAACGAAACTATTCAACCGAATGAGATCGGGACTAAGTAGGTACCTACTTATAGTTCCAGCAGGCCTACGTCGGAGGTACAACTAACCATCCGCTGATGACCTAAGGGCATACTTCTGCCGTGGTGTGTCCAGCCTAAGAATTTACCCCCCGTCTCCTCCCGTGGATGCCGTAAGATTTGATTGAGGAATTACACCAGGGGTTGGGCAGCAGCATCCACCTGAATACTCACACCAATACT
This sequence comes from Operophtera brumata, assembly GCA_932527175.1. Lineage (NCBI taxonomy): Eukaryota > Metazoa > Arthropoda > Insecta > Lepidoptera > Geometridae > Operophtera > Operophtera brumata. The sequence goes on from OW052235.1 coordinate 23,095,208, forward strand.
GCGATCACCAATCCGCCTGCCAAGAGCAGTTATGGAAAATCCCCATGAGGGAGGCCTCGTCCAGCAGTGGACATCACAAAGCTGCTGATGATGCATTAGGGGATTTCCCATAACCACCACGTTTGGCAGGCGGATTGGTGATCGCAGTATTGGTGATGAGTACTCAGGTGGATTCAGCTGCTCATCCTGATTCTACTAGGTTTGGTCGCGTTGGAATAGGAGTAACCCTTGTGATTTCAATGAATAAAATACTTTTGACTTTGATTTTGACATCCACCATTGTAATCCCTTAATTATCATTTACGGCATCCACAGGAGGAGATGGAGTGCTCTATTCTAAAGTCAAACATCAAATAATTACCAACCAAATTGGTATTTTTAATCGGATGCTATTAATTTCCTTCCAGGAAAACACGTGCCATCGCAGATTATAAATATGTACTTACTACCTAAATAACGTTATTCACAAATTAACAGATTTCTAAGGCTCCGGTAATTGTCTTAGAAATAAAGTTTTTATCAAAACAACGTTACCGTTTCCGTACATTCCTTAATCCTATTAATTATTACGTTGTATAATGTAATGTGTTGTTGTATAAATAGTGTAACTACACGCTATTTAATTATGTACTCTATGTAGTTGATTTAACATGCTTAATTACCTACTGTCACACATTATTATGGAATGTTCCTGAAATTAGTTTGCAAATGTATTTGGAAACAATGAAAACGTAAAATAATAATTACAATAAAAACAGTGAGTATATATGATACTATGATACTAACGGTTTTTTTTTTATTTTATTTTGGTTGTATTTGACTTTGATACGAACTCTGATGGATGATATGAAGATGCTTTTGCGCCTACCAAAAAACAAGACACAAACGTTTTTTTTGGGTAAATATTTTTTTACACGTACATACAAATAGTTAAATGCTGATTAGTAGTAGAATGATAGCTTGATGGTAATTTATTAAGACCACGATTCTATAAACTATTAGAACATAAGTTTTGGTTTGTTTAAACCTTCCAAAGCGTAATATTACCCATACTAAAGACATAAACGCGCTTGCGGCTACGGAAAATTGTCTACGAAATTATACTTTATTTCCGTAACACTTTAAGGTCCGAACGATTGAATAAAATTTGCCAAAACTATACAATCGTTTAATACGATTTGTACTACATTGCATACAAAATAGAGAAACCTGAGTACCTAAGTACGTCCACTTCATGGAATAGTTGTTTTCGCTATAACCTACTGCTCTACTAAATGATTACCTACTACAAATCAACTCAATAGCCCCGGTTCTAGAAGTAACGTGTATAATTGTATAATATTTGCAAAACAAGATCATAACAAACTATTCAGTAAGCTGTGATATCGTCCCGTTCGTTACATAAGCACAGGCTGTGTGAAAATTGAAAACCTGCTAGCCTTTCACAAGCCTATCCTTACAATGTTTTAACGTGAACAAATTGGACTTTACATTTCATACAATTTTACTTTTAGATTATAATGACCGGTGTCTGGTTCATGGAGTGGAAGAAGTATGTGCTAAATATCTGTTCGGGACATCAGTTAGGGCCGGTGCAGTGGCCGATTCAGCTGAGGATCACAAAATGCGCAAATATGAAAGTCTCGCCAGAGTTTACGTATTTACGTTTACGAGCTATCTTTAGATCATTTTTCGTATATCAGATAGTACCCATAACACAAGCTCTGCTTAGCATGGGGCTAGATAAAGTTGTGTGAACTGTCCAGCATTTTTTTAAATTTTATTTTATTATTTAATTCATGTAAAACTTATAAGCAGTGATGTAAGTTAATACAATATTGTCCACTTTAGCAATTAACTTGTTTTGTATTTCTTAAAAGTTTTATCGTTTCTGCCGAACGACCGAAGAAAATCAGTGAGCAGTCAGAAGAGCATCAGAGCCCAATAAAAAATTCGAGTGCTACTTGCTTCAACCCAAATTCCTATACATGTTAAAACAGTAACACATTATTACCTAAGCATGTCATAACGTGGCACAACAGCGTACATTGTAAGTAGGTAATAGTTACAGATTCGCGTCGAACTCATTATGAGATTATCACGGTACTGACGCAGCGCCAGTAGACAATGGGCGTGCTGGGCGACTTGCTTACTGATTTAAAGTCACGCTGTAAGATGTAGGGCAATTGCATTCATATTGGACAATTAGTTTTGGGTAGTAAGTATTTTCACAAATGCTTATGTTACATCTCTCTAACTTCGAACTCATTTACAAGATAATCACGGTGCTTTTGCAGCTTATTTTTTTTTTTTTTTTTTGCATCGCTTGCTTTCTGATGTAGTCTATGTAAAATTTAGGACAGAAAATACATGCATATGCATTGGGTTAATTCAGTGTCAAAATTTTTGAAGCAACGGATGCTTTCATTCAATTTTGTTCAAGAATGTTCATTCATATCTCATGTCCACAGTTTTGTAACATTATCGATTTCAAACATATATTGTATGTACCTACTTAGCTTTCTTCATCAGTCGAGAGACATCCAATTCTGGACGACGAGGATATACCTATTTAAATTAAAGAAAAAAAACTCCCTAAATATTTACTGTACCAACCTAATATGAAAACGTTATACATTTCATATTGTCCATACTCCTGAAGAACCGAATGCTCTTCACCATTACTAATTATCTTCGACCTTCATATCAAAACTTTGTCTGCGCTAGACACTTTTTAGAGATCCGTAGTACGACACGACGAACGTCCTGTCCGTCAAAAGAATTACCGTTACGATGTCCATCCCTCCGTCTCAGTCTGTCATGTCATAACTTCTACAGCTATGCACCTAAATGCACAAGCTTTGATATAGCTATAATGATTTTTAAAGCAAACCCCATGGTGCTCATCTCCTAGATGAAAATGAAGTAGGTATAACTACTTGTTTCGGGAATACTGTGATCAAAACTTAACGAGTAACCGAGGGAAAACTGACTATACGGAACCTTACACTATCCGTGGTCTAACACGCACTTGGCCTGTTTTGTAAGTCTGATAACGCCCTTGAATGTTAGCACTAGGTAATAAAATAATGCCTATTATTTAGACAAAACAATTTCACAATTTTCTCAGCAAAACGAATTTGTTCTCTTAAACACTATTTCGTAATTAAATTGAGTTAAAATGTTTTCTGGTCTAAATTAGGCTTTAGGTCGCTAATAAGATGTTTACTAAAGTTATTAGGAAACTATCAATTTAGGAAAGATTTAATTAGTCAAGGAGAATATTTGTTTTTGAAAATTTATCTTGTAATGATGAATGCATTCATCTTTGTTTGTTGGCACCGTTCGCTTCAGACGGCGAGTTTTCTTTTACTTTGCCAGAAAAGGGTTCCAATACTTTATGTTTTTTTACATATTTTTTGGATTCTTTGGTTTCTTACCGTTTTATCAATGAAGGTAATTTTATTATCCACTTACAGATAAGCGGACACAAATCTTAGGTTATTAATAATAGCTAGCTCATTAAAATAGTTACAGACAGTGGTTTTAAGGAATAGATAAGTACCTAATTAGATCTTACATCACTCTAACTTTCAGATGCATTCAATTAAAAACGAAAGTGTATCACTTTATCTTGAAGTGCCTGCTTACCCACATATACCTACTACCACCTACACCATCTACACACACGGCACAAAACTGCCCTTTTCTTGAATGAAACAAAGAAATTAAATATTTAATAATAGTTTTTAAAAATGAGCAAGTACCTTGTGAATTATATGACTCAACAAATACCAAAACGTCTTGTTTATTATGTGACGACGTCTGTGGCGCGGCGGGCGAAGGTTCGCCTGTGACGCAGAAGATTGCGGGTTCGATTCCCGCCTCGGAACAAATATTTGTACGATCTGCAGATATTTGTTCAGGGTGTTCTGGGTATTTTCTACGTATAATAAAAAATATCTGCCTATGTAATGTATTGTATTAAGTATATCAGTTATCTAGTACCCATAACACATGCTCTGCTTAGCTTGGGGCTAGATAATGTTGTGTGAACTGTCCAGCATTAATTATTATTATATCTATTTCTCTATTATTCTAGCTACCTATTTTGGTAAAGTTGCAAAAGCTTACAAGTCATTGCTGTTTCATTAGAAATTATAAAATTACCTGCGAAGTTTCCATTACATACACACGAATAGACAAGTAATAGGTACGGCTTATTTTTAAAATCTGTGCATAATGAATCACACCTTAATTAAATTAAATAAAACTCAGTGGTTATCGATTCCACTTACCTCATTCCCATGTTCGAGCAAGTTTTTCCGAAAAATGCAGCACTGTGCACCTCAAAACGACGCGGTTCGGCCTCGCAGCAATAGGCCGAGCGAGTAGAGACTGTCCGGGCGCAGTGCTTTCTCCGCGCTTTATAACTTGCACAGCGGCGCGGCGCGCGGCAGCACCCACACAGAATAAACAACAGTCTCTACCTCCTAAAAATGAAACCGTTTGGCAACACTACGCGAAACTAACAAATTCTGTAAATTCGAATTTGTTTGCTCTAAATTAGATTCAATCTTTTGTCAGCGATTTGATTCGGAAGTATGGAATAATAAATTATGCGACGCGTCTCGGTTATAAAATCGAAAGTGATGCTGATAGATGATTGTAAAAGCATAACATAAGAAGTGAACGATGAGATCACAGTAAGATGAATTTTATAATAAGAGTAGCAGATAAAAGAATGGGCTCTACACAAATAGCGTGTGGCTACGGTGTGAATCTACTGAAATAGTACGGTGCTAAGGTGGGACTCTACTGAAATAGTACGGTGCTAAGGTGGGACTCCTCTGAAATAGTACGGTGCTAAGGTGGGACTCTACTTAAATATTACGGTGCTAAGGTGGGACTCTACTGAAATAATACGGTGCTAAGGTGGGCCTCAACTGAAATAATACGGTGCTAAGGTGGGACTCCACTGAAATAGTACGGTGCTAAGTGGGACTCTACTGAAACAGTAGATGCTAAGGTGGGACTCCACTGACATAGTACAGTGCTAAGGTGGGACTCTACTGAAATAGTAGGGTGCTATGGTGGGACTCTACTGACATAGTACGGTGCTAAGGTGAGACTCTACTGAAATAGTAGGGTGCTAAGGTGAGACTCAACTGAAATAATACGGTGCTAAGGTGGGACTCCACTGAAATAGTACGGTGCTAAGGTGAGACTCAACTGAAATAATACGGTGCTAAGGTGGGACTCCACTGAAATAATACGGTGCTAAGGTGGGACTCCACTGAAATAATACGGTGCTAAGGTGGGACTCTACTGAAATAGTACGGTGCTAAGGTGGGACTCCTCTGAAATAGTACGGTGCTAAGGTGGGACTCTACTTAAATAGTACGGTGCTAAGGTGGGACTCTACTGAAATAATACGGTGCTAAGGTGGGCCTCAACGAAATAATACGGTGCTAAGGTGGGACTCCACTGAAATAGTACGGTGCTAAGTGGGACTCTACTGAAACAGTAGATGCTAAGGTGGGACTCCACTGACATAGTACAGTGCTAAGGTGGGACTCTACTGAAATAGTAGGGTGCTATGGTGGGACTCTACTGACATAGTACGGTGCTAAGGTGAGACTCTACTGAAATAGTAGGGTGCTAAGGTGAGACTCAACTGAAATAATACGGTGCTAAGGTGGGACTCCACTGAAATAGTACGGTGCTAAGGTGAGACTCAACTGAAATAATACGGTGCTAAGGTGGGACTCTACTGACATAGTACGGTGCTAAGGTGGGACTCCACTGAAATAATACGGTGCTAAGGTGGGACTCTACTGACATAGTACGGTGCTAAGGTGAGACTCCACTGACATAGTACGGTGCTAAGGTGGGACTCTACTGAAATAGTAGGGTGCTAAGGTGGGACTCCACTGAAATAATGCGGTGCTAAGGTGGGACTCCACTGAAATAGTACGGTGCTAAGGTGGGACTCCACTGAAATAGTACGATGCTAAGTGGGACTCTACTGAAACAGTAGATGCTAAGGTGGGAATCTACTGAAACAGTAGTAGTTAGTAGTAGTTAGTAGTTTTGGAGATCGAAGTTACCCGCGTCCGTAGGAAAATACCCTTGCGTCCCTACACGTGATCTCTGGGTGGTGCCAAACGGGTAACAACATTTCTGGTGGTAGGCTTCGGCCGTGGCTTGTCACCACCCACTGGACAAAGCCAGTCCGTGAAGCGACATTGTCGTGTTTCGGACTGATGTCCAGTGTAGCCATCGTGGAAGTGACGGGTTTGAGCAGTTCGTGCACTTGATTCAGCATGTGCGGTTTAGAGACTGCAGTGGTGCAAGTGTGCCGGAAGGCTAGGCTTGGAGGGTAGCGGGATCCGAAGCACGGTTCTCCGCTGGCCGACCGCAGGTTGTAGGGGGCCCAACTAGTGAGTTAGCCACTCATGAAAGGCTGCCCCGCCGCCTCGCGAAAAATCCCAGAATGCTCCATCGTGCCGGTTGGCGACCGGATGAGAGGACCCGATGGCCATTCCTGGGGGGGTTCGGGCGTCCCCGCAGTCTCCAGTCTAGTCTCCCACTGGCGCAAGAGCCTGCTGTAAGTCTCTAAGTTTTCGCTGGTCAGTGCCTCGCTCAACAGCCGTTTTTCCCACAAACCTAACACTCAAAAAACAATATGAAAAAGTCCAGAAATAATAAGTTGTCTTTACAGCGGAAGCACTTCCTCTCGCTTCAAGTGCACTTCTCCAATATTCGAGGACTGCACTCCAATCTCGATCCGGTCCACCACCACCTAGAGACCACTAAGCCACACTTATTATTCCTCACGGAGACGCAGATTCAATGTCCTCCCGATACAGCTTACCTTACATACCCAGGCTATGCCTTGGAGCACAACTTTAAACCCAAAGCTGGTATTTGTCTATTTGTCCGGGAGGACATTTGCTGTCTGCGTCTTCGTGACCTTGAAGAACCCGATTTTTCCGTTTTATGGACTTTGGTGGACACCGGCTTAGATAAAATTATCTATGCTGGTTTATATCGGTCTCACTCTGGAGACTCCGAGACAACCAGGTTGTTCAACTACATCTGTGAAGCGGCGGATGTGGCCCAACAACGTTATCCTGGTGCCCAACTGGTGATTCTGGGGGACTTTAACGCCCACCACCAACAGTGGCTGTTCCCATACCAGTTCACCGACCATGCTGGGAGAGAGGCGTGTAAACTTGCACTCATGCTAAATCTCACTCAGCTGGTCAATGAGGCAACCAGAATTCCTGACGTTGAGGACCACACAGCCAACTGCTTGGACCTTCTGCTGACGAACGGGCCGGATCACCACTCAGTATCAGTGTTGCCCCCTTTGGGTACATCAGATCACTGTGTGGTGAGGTCTGTATCGTCATACTCGCCACCCGATCCCTCGCCCAGAGGTAGTAGACGAGTGTGGCGTTACAAGTCGGCAGATTGGGATGAGATGCGACATTTCTTCGCTTCTTATCCTTGGCGGCAAACCTGTTTTTCTTCTTGTGACCCGACGGTCTGTGCTGATGCTGTTTCGGAGGTGATCAAAAGAGCAATGGAGTATTTTATTCCATTCTCCGATGCTTCACCTTCAAGCAATGCTCGCCCATGGTTTAGTCCCGCGTGTGCTAGCGCAGAAGCGCTTAAACATGCGGCTTACCTAGCCTGGGTCGAAGCAAGAAACGGTAAAACCTCGGATGCACGGATTAAGAAGAAAGCCTTTAACAAAGCCGCCAAGTCTTGCAAGAAGGTGATACGGAAGGCTCGCTTCGATCGGATTGGCCGTCTGGGGGCTAAACTTGCCGCGTACCCTGCGGGAAGTAAAGCTTTCTGGTCTCTGGCTAAGTCGGTGGAAGCGAACTTCAGCCGCCCTTCACTCCCTCCACTACTGAAACCGGATGGGTCCCTAGCTCACGCTGCGGTTGAGAAAGCAAATTTATTTGCCACTCAATTTGCGGAGGCTTCGCGTCTTGACACCTCTGGCGAAACTCCACCCAGCCTTCCTCGGTGCGAAGCTTCAATGCAGGAAATTCGCATCCAGCAAAAGGAAGTGCTCAGAACGCTACGTAGTCTTGACGTGAATAAAGCTAGCGGTCCGGATGGTATCTCGGCCATAGTGTTGAAAACCTGTGCCCCTGAGTTGTCTCCAGTATTAACGCGACTTTTCCGCCTCTCTTTGAAAACTGGTGAAGTCCCTAAATCTTGGAAGCTCGCTAACGTGCAGCCTGTACCCAAGAAAGGCAGTCGTGCTGACCCTTCAAACTATCGCCCTATTTCAGTCACCTCCCTACTTTGTAAATGTATGGAGCGTGTACTGAATAGGAAGCTCCTTGCATACCTCGAAGGTAACGACCTCCTCAGTGATCGCCAATACGGGTTTCGCCAAAACCGGTCTACTGGGGACCTTCTTGTGTATGCAACGCACATTTGGAGCGAGGCCATCGAGAAATATAGTGAAGCACTGGCTGTTTCATTAGACGTCTCGAAGGCTTTTGATAGGGTTTGGCACGCTAGCCTTATTGGCAAGCTTCCTGCCTACGGACTGCCAGTTCAATTCTGCTCCTGGCTCGCAGACTTTCTGAGGGAAAGATCCATTCGAGTAGTTATTGACGGCTGCTCGTCGGATCAATTGGCTATTAACGCCGGGGTACCTCAGGGGTCAGTGCTATCCGCCACACTGTTTCTGCTGCACATTAATGATCTGCTAATGCCCGGTATCATTGGGTATGCAGACGACAGCACAGTTGTGGAGAGATATGTTTCAACTGCGCGAGCTAGGCAGAATGAAATTCAGGAGTTAAGAGATGAGATGCTGCAGCGTCTGAATTTGACTCTCAAGGCTGTATCCGACTGGGGCGATGCCAATCTAGTCAAGTTCAACGCCTCTAAAACGCAGGCTTGTCTCTTCTCGGCGAAAAAAAGTCCGTTTCTCCAAGTTCCTGTATTCCGAGATGTACCTGTAGCTATAGGAGATCACCTCGAGCTCTTAGGTGTTTCGCTCACGCCTACTCTCAACTTTGGCTCCTACATCGAGTCTAAGGCAAAAACAGCTGCCATGAAGCTAGGCATCCTGAATAAGGTAAAGCGTTACTTCACACCAGGACAGCTTCTTAGTTTATATAAAGCACAAGTCCGGGCTGGTATGGAGTACTGCTGCCATGTTTGGGATGGCTCGGCCAAACACCAGCTTGCTGCCTTGGACTCGATCGAACGTAGAGCTTTCAGGCTTATAGGTGAGCAACATATGGCGGTGACTAAGATCCAGAGTCTCGAGCACCGCCGCAAGGTTGCATGCCTTGCGATCTTCTATAGGTTACATTTCGGTGAATGCTCTCAGGAACTGCACGATTTGATCCCACCATCTCCTTTTTATCATAGGACGAGCAGGCGTACGGCTCAGTACCATCCTTACCTCATTGGTATACCTTCTATTCGCACAAAACGTTTCAGTTCTACCTTTATAATGCGAACTGCTAAGGAGTGGAATACACTACCGTCGTCTGTCTTTCCTGAAAACTATAATCTGGGTCTCTTCAAGTCAAGAGTGAATAGGTGCCTTCTAGACCTTTGTGCTTCATCTTCGGCCACATCGTCACTTACCAACAGGTGAGATCGTGGTCAAACAAAGGTCTATCAATGTTAAAAAAAAAAAAAAAAAAAAAAAAAAAAACAGTAGATGCTAAGGTGAGACTCTACTGAAACAGTAGATGCTAAGGTGGGACTCTACTGAAACAGTACGATGCTGGGGTTACAATTAATACCTACCTAATCAACTTCAATATTAGAAAATATGTTTTAATTACAACCATCAAAGCTTCTGAATAAATTAGTACCTAATTTTTTAATCTCATACTCATAACAGGAAGATTCGAAATGTGGCAAGTTACTACGTTGAGATTTCTTTGGAGTTAACATTTTATAATGTCTTTAATTTTAAAATTGCATTGTGAGCTTCCCATAGCAAAAGTAGGTAGCACGACCACACAAAAGCTGGTAGCTCTTGGAACAGATGATGAAAAAGTAGGTATGTTATTGGTACAATAATTCTAAAGAGTGGTATAAATAAATAAATAAATAATGCTGGCCAGTTCACACAACATTATCCAGCCCCAAGCTAAGCAGAGCTTGTGTTATGGGTACTAGATAACTGATATACTTAATACAATATATTACATAGATAGATATTTTTTATTATACATAGAAAATACCCAGAACACCCTTAACAAATATCTGCGATCGCACAAATATTTGTGCCGAGGCGGGAAGCGAACCCGCAACCTCCTGCGTTGCAGGTCAAGCTTCGCCTGCCGCGCCACAGAGGTCGTATGGTAAAGCCTACAGAGTTACAGCTTGGTTATCTTACCGTACATACCTAGTAGGTAATAAGTATACTCAGTTCACTTGGATTCACAATCAGTTCAATATATTGAACTGATATCTAATCAATATTTATTGAGGGTAAGCAACAACTGCTTATAACGAAAATATACCTGTTTAAATGCCAGCTTTTATTTTGTATTCCTAATCTTCAACCAAACCAACGATTTATCATCCTTTCTTCCAAATGAATTGGGATAAAAATAAGGATGCAAAATCAAAGAAACGACAACCTGACTCACAAGTTGAAAGGTATGTAGGTACTTACCGAACATTTGTAGAGTGTTATAATAAATTCAGTAGGTAGAGTTAATTATTTCCCTAATTTTAAGTTCCTACACGGGTAACATTATAAATCAGGTAGGAAGTTTATGTGGTGTAAAGTATCTAGGTATCTCAGCCGTTTGTTAGTGAATAGAGAAAGATCGTAGCTAGATAAAGGAAGGGTGTACGAGATGATCCCCATAAGGGTGAATTTCAAATGGTATCCAATATAATCTGAGCGTCTAGTGGTTCTAATCGTACAATGGCATGATGCTTTGATAGACTACGGTTGGGGTCTTTAGGGCACATTCATACCAATAATTCAACTAGATTAGGTAGGTAGTAGGTATCTATACTTTTTATGCCAACCTACTTTGATAGCTTTCGAGGTATTGAGAAAGATCTTCTAAATACTAGTTAAAGGGGATCCTCTCATACACCTTGCCTCTACTTACTGAAATGTGTAGGTGTAACCTCTAGTAGGTAGGTATACTGCGCGTCATGTAAAAAGAACGCTGGCGGTTAAGCTTCTACAGGGGTTCCAGCGTTCTTTTTACATGACGCGTGCTATACCTACTTACTCAGGTAACTGTGCTCTACTAGTCATTACTAAAGGCTCTAGTAGTGTTAAATGATTAGAAAACAGCCTGTTGTATCAATATAGCAATAATGGCAGTGCTTTGCTCTTACGAAAATATTCCGTTCGTAAATTCTGTTAGGTTATATTCAGTCAAGAAGACACTTCACAATTTCATAGCAAAAATTGGCAAACCCTGATTAGGTACTTATCAATAGCCTGAGACCGGATGTGTGAGATCAATCCGTATGTTCTGTGTTGAGTATTTTAGTCGGCTCATCCATCACGCATTTTCATTTTTTCCATTTTGTAAAGGCAACTACAACATGGGCAAAAGTACAAGCGAAGAAACTTTGCTATTTTCGACTTTTTGGTCGTTTCTAATTGCATATCGCTATCGTTGTAGCATTCTTTTTGATACTTCTGTCGATTGCACGCTGCATCAATGACTCCTAATTCGAGGTTAAGCTTATGAGAACTCTTTTCCTCGGCGATCTGGTTCTTATTTTCAGGTTCTCCCTCCCAAGAGGTCAAAGGGAGCAAGTATTCTTCAATATTGATGCTGTGCTTTGAGGCCGTTTGTGACTGGCGCATGAGCGTAGCTAAGTTTACCATCGAGGAACCATCAGGTTGATGGAGACCATCTCCAGGAATTATATTAACGACTTTCTCTTTGATGTCATTGCTCAGACACAGCTTCATTCTGAGCACGGTGATGTCAGAGTCACTGGGCCAAGAGATCACATCCGGCATGGGACTTTTATGGCGTTTAGATCTGGCCTTCTTCAGTTTGATTTTCTCTGACCCATCAGATTTAGTTGTGGATAGACCAGATTCTAGACTTCTAGCTATACCTGCTGAAACATTGCTCTCGGAATCCGTGGGAAGAGAGGGTAGATTGAAGGCCACCTGTCGCATGGAAAAACTGCCGTTGGCTTTTTGTATATCTATGATGTCTTCAATTTTCCTTATGTTTTCATCTCGATTATTATCAGTAGTATCCATGGTGGAGTAGGTACCTACGTTATATTTTTTAAATATTTTACGAATTTTTGTTGCAGGAAATTTAATCAGGGTTGGTTACAAATTTTGACATTTGTCCATTCCGTTGTCGGTTTATCATCTATGTTCCGTACATTCTAGGTAGTACCGGTACATGTTACATGGTAGTACCACGTACATATCCATGGGTAGTAGGTACTATTCTGAGGTTGATGTGTAACATATTTCCTCACACTTTCCTATAATGTGTGGGAGTGATTTCGTGAAAAGGGATGAAAGTGTGTAACCAGGAAAAGGGATGAAAGTGTGTAACCAGGAAGCGCGCATTTTTCCGAGATGTTGGTATTATCAGCCATGTTGCTTATAACCAAGGAGGTGAGATGTCAGATGTTACACATCATATGTGACCATCGAGCACTCCGGAACGGAGGCCTGCAATCCTCTGAGTATGCGACTACTGTAAGGCTCGCTCGTTTTTTTTAAAACTTTTTTTGGACTTTAATCCACCATTTTTTAAAGCAACGTCTTCATTTTTATCTGATTTCACTTTATTGAGTTTTGTAAGACTAAAAAATGAGTAAAGACTGCGCTAAAAATTGGTGTAAAAAAAACGAGCGAGCTTTACAGTAGTCGCTTATTTGTGCCCTGCAGTGGGACACCACAGGCTCATAATAATAATAATAAAAATTTATTTTCCAAAAAATTATGATGTGTAACATCTGACATCTCATCTCTAATTACTCTAATAAACGAATCCTATCACCCAAAACCTAAGGTTACCTACGATGAACCTATTAATATAGGTTTCTAACACTAAAATATGTAAGAAATAAAAGTTGTACAAACATTTTCAATAAATAAATTAGGTAGGTAAATAAAAAAAACTTGAAGCAACATAGCTGATAGTACCAACATCTCGGAAAAATGCGCGCTTCCCTTTTTAAGAAATCACTCCCTCAGATTGCAGGAAAGCGAGAGATTAGATCAGATTATTGATGTTACACATCAATAAATCTGCTTGTTTTGGTGAGTGTGGTGTGTTCATAAATTGTTGTCGACATTGACATTGGCAAACTTATGTGGAAACCATGGATGTAGAAACTAAAGTCTGGGGCTTTCAAGCCACAATCAAAAGAAGAAGAAGAAGGCACCCAATCCATTACTTCTGTCATATATGACACAAGCCACAGATGACATGACATAACAGACCAGAAACCATTAACCAAAAAAAAAAAAAGAAAGATTTGGAAAATAAAAGTAAGATGGTGTAATGTTTTTGCTGGAATATTTTTTACTTTTCCACAATGGATTCTAATAAGACGGACGCTGATAGCGGCGATAAATGTAATTTAAATGGAAAATGTTCACCGACGTTGAGGAAGTTGCCTATCGAATTGAATCACGCCAAAAATATTGATGACATTTCTACGCCTTCCGAGCTGAAATTCGACCAAGGTATTGTAATCAATTATTACAACTTTCTAATTACTTCCTCATTTCATAGCTCTTCCATATACTGGAGATTTTGCAGCCTGTAATTGATAATCAGTTCGGTGCTTAATCTACTTACTGTGAGTGAAAGTTTTGTCTCTGTGGGTGGCTGTACTTTGTATATCAAGATGCTCAATTCCTTGCAGAATTCGATTATGAGGACCCTGACATTACTGAGAAAAGGAAAGAGATCGAGAAATGCTTACAAGACCCTGATTCCGTGAATTTGGAGCAATGGCAGGACTTTGCAACCAGTAAAGGAGGTCTTATTAGTGGTTGGTACCCTTCAAACTACTATAACACTATGTGCAAATGTTCTGAATTTTAATAAGTATTTTTGTCTTTTAACAGATGAGTTCCGGAGAAAGATTTGGCCCTTACTTGTTGGAGTGACGCAGGAAGAAATGACTGATCCTCCGTCTTTAGATGAACTTTCCACACATAGTGAATACAATCAGGTAAAGGTTTCTATATAATATAATAATATGGTATAATTTATTCATCAAAAAAGATTACAGTAGGTATACAAACACAAAAAACTTAATACCAACGACAGCATCGAAGGTCTTTATACGTTTATGGTACTTATTACATAGGTATATGTATTCTCCTAGTTCCTTCCATTTTAATTCGTAATAAACAAACAAAAACCACACAACCTACAGTTGTAGTCATATAATTAAGAACGATTTGAAGTTCTAGAAGTTTTTTATTTAAATCGTATCATACACAGAGATGTGTACCTTCTGAGAAGCAACTAGTTATGTTATATAATAGTCACATTAATAGAGCAACCTGACTTAAGAATAAAGTATGAAATCGCTAACTATTTTTTGCACATTTTATTGATTTTATCAAAGTAACACATTCAAATAGTACTGAAACTGGACAAATAATTAAGAACGATTTATTTAACTGCTCGGGAATTGTTTTGTATGACACTTAGATTTAAAAAATCACAATATTATGTAGCACAGGAAACATAAAAAGAAATTTAATAAATATTTAACTAAAATTAATAGTTAATAGCATATCCACGGCTTTTAATTACAGCTTTACACCGGCGAGCCATTGACTCTATTAATTTTTGACATTTCGCAAGAGAAATAGAGTTCCATTCTTCTAAAAAAACGTCATACAGCTCTCTTAAATTTCCACACTTTGTATTTGAAACCTTTTTCTTTACTTCAAACCACAGATTCTCTATTGGGTTTAGATCTGGACTGTTAGCAGGCCAGTCTAAGACAGAAACTAATTGCGCTGTAAGAAATTCCTTTACGTTGCGTGCAGTGTGCTTTGGATCATTGTCGTGCTGGAATGTCCAAATGACCGGTAGAACGTCTTCAGCGTATGGTAACATTGTTTCTTCCAGTATATTTTTGTATTGGAACTGATCCATGTTACCTTCTATCAACTTTACAGGTCCTACACCATGTCCAGAAAACCAACCCAAAATTTTCACATTTCCACCACCGTGCTTTAATGTAACTTTCGTGTACTTTGGGTCGAATGCTGTATTCGGGGGACGTCGTACATATCGTTTTCCATCAGAACATACTCTGTTTATTTTCGTCTCGTCAGAAAAAAGTAAATTTTTCCACTGTTGCACAGTCCAGTTTTCATTCTTTCTCACAAATGCAAGCCGGGCTTGCCTGTGGCAAAGTTTTAACATGGGTACCTTTCTTGCTATCCTACCGTGCAATTTTTCTTCTACCAAACGTCTTCGAATAGTGCGTGCTGAGATTGGTGAAGGGTTGTTTTCACCAAAATATTCTTTTCTAAGCTCATTGGACCCTTTAAAAGGATTTTGTTTTGCCATACGAACGATGTTTCGGTCATCTCGAGGAGTTGTTTTTCTCTGTTTAGGTACACGTGGAACATTCGAAGTAGTTTGATACGTAGCAAAATGCTTTACAGCGTGGAAAACCATCGTTTTTGAACATTGCAGATGGTCGGCTATCTTTTTATGAGACCAATTCTTCCGGCGAAGTTTTATTATTACTTCCCTTGTAGATTTATCACAACTTTTATTTTTTCCCATTGTTTTTTCTAAAGAAGCAATCACCTTTAATCTTTTACAGCACGTAATGGCGCCAAAATTATACAAACAGTAACAAATCGACTGATTGTTTTCTATTTAAATTTGAATAAAGGTATAAACTACTTAGCGTTCTTAATTACGTGACCAGCCAGTAATAAGGAATACTTTGTTTAAAAGTAGTGTAAAAAGTTTGCCTATTGGTTTTTAGCCAATCATGTGTATCAATGAATACAGTGGTAATATGGAAATGTTTTACGATACCGAGAGAAATAAAAACAAATGCATACAATTAGTTTTGCATCTTAGTTGGAAAAAATCTTCCCTTTATATCAGCGTTCTTAATTATATGGCCACCACTGTACATCTTATCGAAAATAACCAAACATGATATTGAAACAACCCACATAATTAAGTAGTATCGCGAAATCACTTCATTAACAAAGAATATGTACATATTTATGCAAGCTTCGATAATGCTATAAATAATACAGTCTCCACGGCCTGTTACACGATCGAATTATCTGGTCCCGTACCTACTATCAACCATAAAAACAACCCATCCATGCATCTACTGTAATTTGATGTTAAGAAGCATATATTAACACAAATCAGAACTATCAACTGAGCGAAAAATTTATAGATTACATTATAAAACATATGTAAAATTTTCACAAATATTTATTTAAACTAGGTAGGTAGGTAACTATACTCAGAATTCAGGTTCAGAATTCGAGATATTTTTTGTTAACAAAGGGGATACCATAGCAAAAACATAGGTGCTCTATGGTAGTTTATTAATTTAGGTCAATAAACAGGCTCGGGCATGTTAGTCTAACTCAGATCTGATAAACTATAAAGTAATCAATATTTTGTCATATATATTTTTGAGTTATTTCGGTTATTAACAAAGTTATCAAGCAAAAATATATTTGTTAGTAGAAAATATTTCATGTTACTTAGAACACTGCAGAGATTCTAAACAATGGGCTTTGTTTTGAAATCCGGGCCCCATTTTGTTAATTTCATTCGTTTCTCCTCATTTGCCGAATTCATGTGCTTTTCAGCACAGTTTTATAATGGAATGGTCATACTGTATCAATGGTAAGAGTTACATATAATCTTTTGCCGTTTACACATTGACTCGTCAGATAAAGTTAGGTAGGTGGTGGGTTTGTGTTTTTTTGGCGCTAATTAAAGGTACACACCGCGCGAGCGAACCCGCTGGCGGATATTACAAAAATTGAATACCGTAGGAAAAGCTGCGCGTCACCACTAGTAAAACATGATCCATGCAAAAAAATGTTTTTACCACTGGCTTGTCTCTTTGATGGTGACATTTGTTTGTTTACAAAAAATATCTCGAATTCTGAACCAGGGTATAGTTACCTGTTTTAGTTTTGTAAATTTGATATAATCCAGGTATTCTAATCAACAGTAATTACAAGAATTTACATCAACTAACCGATCACGTTTATATACTTTCATACTTACCTAATTATGTAATCTTTATAGAGATTGCTTGATAGTGTGTTATCATGACAAGTTCTAAATGTTTCAACATTAGATCTTTATTCCGTCACCAGGTGGTTTTGGATGTGAACCGGTCCCTGAAGCGGTTCCCGCCCGGCATCCCGTACCTACAGAGAGTGGCTCTACAGGACCAGCTCACAGTTCTCATTCTTCGGGTCATCATGAAGTATCCACATTTGAAATACTACCAGGTGAGAAAAATACCAGTTTCTTGCTTAAACAAATCTTGATGTAGATCAAGAAAACTGGTTTGCATTTCTCAATTTTTGAAATTTTGCATCAGCCGTGCTCACGATTGTTGTTGATTGAAGGGTAAGGGTGCCGGTGAAATTACGGGCACATGAGACTTTCATCTTTATGTCTCAGGGTGGCGGGCGCAGTGTAATGCCACATAGGGCGCGTCCTAGTTAGACGTGACCTATGACGTAATGCACTGTTCATAGGCAGAGGTTACCGCTTAACATTAGGTGAGCCATCTGCTTGTTCCGTCATTCAAGTAGTATAAAAAAAAAAACATTCGAAACGTTGGAAAAATAAACAATAAGGTAACACACGATAAATACCCGTAATAAAATCAATAAATCGATTTGACCATGTATAATTACGGTAGGTAATTACGTTCGTTGTTAGCTGATAAAAATAATGAAGAAAACCAACACATCAAATTGTGGCATGACTCACAGACTGAATGACTGAAAACTAAAAACCTGAAATTTTGAAGGTACATCATTTTATGGTCTGGGAGGTGAACTAAGAAAGGAGTTTCCGAAATTCACTCCCTATGGGGTGAAGTATGTATTGAATAGCTCCACGCGGATAAAATCGCGGGCATGCCACTAGTAATTTATATAAAATCACTTGACAACTTGTTTACTGAACAGAAGTGATGTACTTGATCATTGTGTTGTGGTTAGAATTTGTATATCATCCACAAACATACAGGACAACTTTCTTTTTTTTTTTTTTTTTTTTTATACTACTGAATGACGGATCAAGCAGATGGTCCACCTGGTGTTAAGCGGTAACCTCTGCCTATGAACAGTGCAATACCTCATAGGTCACGTCCACCTAGGACGCACCCTATGTGGCATTGCACTGCGCCCGCCACCCTGAGACAAAGATGAAAAGTCTCATGTGCCTGTAATTTCACCGGCACCCATACCCTTCAAACCGGAACACAGCAATGCGAGCACTACTGCTTTGCGGCAGAAATAGGTATGGTGGTAGTACTTCCCCGGACGAACTCTTTAACAAAAAAGCTCTACTACTACAACTCTAATGTATGAATGAATGAATGAAAATATTTTATTGCACACTTATTTTTTTTTATTATAGTTAAAGTAAAAACTACACACACCAATTAAACAAAAACTAAATGAACAGTGGCCGGTCTTATTGCTAAGATGCAATCTCTTCCAGACAACCTTTGGACAGAGAAAAGCTAAACTTATATAGAAGTTAAAATAAATAAATAATACTGGACAGTTCACACAACATTATCTAGCCCCAAGCTGAGCAGAGCTTGTGTTTTGGGTGCTAGATAACTGATATACTTAATACAATATATTACATAGATAGGTATTTTACATAGGTATTTTTTATTATACATAGAAAATACCCAGAACACCCTGAACAAATACCTGCGATCGCACAAATATTTGTTCCGAGGCGGGAATCGAACCCGCAACCTCCTGCGTCGCAGGCCAACCTTCGCCCGCCGCGCCACAGAGGTCGTCATGTGGAAGATGGAACATTTATGAAAAACCATTTAATAAATTTCATTAAAAAAGTCCATAAAAAAATAAAAGTCCAAGTCCACCTTTTGAAAGAACTTGAGATTCCACTCAGTACTCCGGAATGTTTACATTGAACGCTGGTGTCACTGTCCTGGGACAACCATTATGCAATGTATCAACAAACAGACAACAGTGTACGTGAAGCTATATTAACTTGTTATCATTTTTTTATTGAAATCATAAAGAATTGATGATTTGATGCAATTAAAAAGAATAGGGAATATTTATTGAAAAAGTAGAAAACATAAATATAAATACATAGATACACGCCTTTTTGCCCGAAAGGGTATGCGGAGCCACCTTTCACCATGGGTTGCACAATCGCAGGAATATAGACGTGACAAGTGGTGAGTTCATCGCCGCCATTGCTATGCTTACATTAACATTAATGAATCTTAATCAGTCTCTCTTCCTTTTAGTGATAGCATTATAATAGCTTGCATATTTTTTTCTAATTTTCCTTGTATAAATTCATACAAAGTAAATATTTATTTATTACATGTTTACTTATTAAAATAGTCAATATTAGTAACAAAGGTCTTTGCCCACCACACCATACCAATACAAGTAATCGTTCCATACAGTTATCAAACCGGACCGTATATATAAAGGAACAGATCAAATGAAAGGGCTCGAATACGTTTTTTATAATGTTAAAATGCTTAGTTTAAAAGATACTGAATATAATATAGGGCCTCACTCATCTCATAGTTTACAGGAAAACTAAACTAAAATCATAAGTGTTCAAATTCCCACGGGAAATGGAAAATATTTGTGAAGAGAAAATGTGTTTAAAATATGTAGCTTACTTTCACAGAGGAACTAAGAAGTTCAATTGGGCTAGTTGTTACTATGGTACTCTACTTATACGGAACAATCTCCACTCGAGTCTGATTCACACTTGACAAGATTTTTTATTGTGCTCCCAATGTATGTATAATAAACAATGTATAGACAAACCTTTATGTATTTATAACTTGTTGTTTTAGTAGGTACCTATGATGTGTCATTATCATAAAACATGTTTACGTTTTGATGCAATTCACATTATTTTGTGGCCAAATCCGTTTGAATTATCATTTGGTTACACTGTGACTCAGAGTCCTTGGCCAAACGAGGTAAAGCGCCAAAATTATGAGATTCAGTAGGTAGTACTGATTGGGATTACTGCCAACGATTTTTAGTTGATTTACGTACTTTAGGTCAAATTCTGATTACACTACTAATTCCTTTTTTTTTGTGACGAGGTGGAAATCTGCTACCAGATACCCTACCACATTAAGGGTGTGTGGTATGTCAGGTTCACGGACTCGTGGACTCACTAAAACTGTGATCTCCATACGGAACGCACCAGTGCCCTTTCGCGTTTGCCTGTGGAGCACAGTCCCTGGAATGACACACATAGTCACGCCCGGCACCTACATAGGTGCTCACAACGACAACTTGCCTCAAGTTGCCGCCGCATTCCCGGGATCCGCATACAGGCAGCCAGAGCCCTCACTCCAACCACCCGCGGATCCGAAAAGGCCCCTGCTCGGCAGGGGCTACCGCTCACTCCCTCACGAGAGACAGGGACGCGGCATGGGGTGCCAACACCCCGCCGCCGCCTCCTTCTCCAAACGGGATCGGCCCTCTCCCGATCTCGCTCGGCGGCATCTTTCCGAACCATACGGTCCCACAGAAAGAGGCCACAGCCTTCCAAGCTGCCTCGTCTGCCAGCATAGCCGCTACTACGCCTGGCAACGAGAGGTTCTGCCCGATCCTTGTGACCAGGATCCGCGGTTCCTATAGCACCACGCTGAGCACTCCTCAAGCGTGTGCTTTTCTGAATCCCGATCCCACCCACAATAATGGCATTGCGGTGTTGGTTCGCATCCAATCCTATTCAGGAACTCACCAAAGCAGCCATGCCCGGTGAGTACCAGTGTGAGTCGATAGGTGACGAAACCTACTTCTCTCCCTAGCTTGGCTTCGAGGTTCGGTGGATTTGCGCCGACAACACGCTGGCGCGAGATCTGCGGCTACTCTACTAATTCCTACTTCAGCTTTGATTTCGACGATCTACTTGTGTAAAAAGTAATTAGCGGTTAAAACCAACCGCTGGGGAAAAGGTTGTCGATTGGCGACCATGACCTGAAAGTTGCATGTGTTGGACGGTCAATATATGATGGGTTTGATAAGGTTCAGTTTAACTGGCACAATGCTTTATCACAAATTACTTTGACACTTAAGGGCACTTCGATTGGGGAATCGCATCCTACCACAGTGAACTGATAAATGGGTCAGTTTCAATAATGACATCTTTAAACCAATAAGAATATAAATCAGCCAATTGCGTCAGAATAATCATCGGAGTTACGAAATCATACTGTAATCATCAATGTAGAAGTCTAGTAGTTTTAGTAGTAGTAGAGCTTTTTTGTGAAAGAGTTCGTCCGGGGAAGTACTACCACCATACCTATTTCTGCCGCAAAGCAGTAGTGCTCGCATTGCTGTGTTCCGGTTTGAAGGGTAAGGGTGCCGGTGAAATTACAGGCACATGAGACTTTTCATCTTTATGTCTCAGGGTGTCGGGCGCAGTGCAATGCCACATAGGTTGCGTCCTAGGTGGACGTGACCTATGAGGTAATGCACTGTTCATAGGCAGAGGTTACCGCTTAACATCAGGTGGGCCTCTAGATTGTACCGTCATCCAAGTAGTATAAAAAAAAAAAAAAAAGTCTACTGCTAGACCCTTCATTCTATGCCTACCTCATAGAATGCCACGATGAATGGTCTTGAGCTCCCTCCATCCACTTACTTCCAGTGACCTCAAAATTATCATTGTTAGGGAGGGCCTTCCTACTCGAGAACCTTTATTTCCATACGGTTGTTGGTTTTGCGAGCTATATGACCTGCCCATTGCAACTTCAATTCAATTTGTTATTCTGTAAGTTAAGTTTGGTTCGCCATGAACTGAGACCTCGTTAATACACGCGATGTAGGCTACCTACTTTCTTTACCTTTCTAACCGACTTCAAAAACATTTACTGAGATAAACATTTCAAAGGACCACCTCGATATAATTTCCTATACACCATCGAAAGAACATTTGAATAGGACTAAGCAACGGGAAATAAATATAACATACCTATTTGTTTAAGTAGCCGACGGATTAATTGATAACCTCCTTTTGTGAAGTCAGTTATCATTTCAAAATAATCTAGCGAGTGTCATGATGGCATTATTGCAAGAAAATCAAAGGCATAAGGCATCATTGTAAAGTTTAGTGTATCGAAGAAATTAGTGACCAACCTAACTGAACTCGCCATCCAAATTCGTAGAAGTGAGAGATCAACAATGTAAGTTATATTGGTTATAGTTTTATAGTGTACAAGTTTCGAAATTGTACAGTTTTGGACTTTTCCCTGTATTTGTGTCCCAAAAGCTACAAGAATCCAAATTTCAGCAATCTGGAATTGTTGGAGAGAGGTTTAGTTGTTTTATATTTCCGATTTTTCCCTTATATCTCAAAAACTGCATAGGTAGTCTGATATAAATATAATCTAAAATCGTTTTGAAATGTCCAAGCAACGCGATTTCATATGACACTTGTTCTGGCTGTCTCATTTTTTTTCTTCCTATTGGACTCCAATATCTCACCTGACCGATATGGCTCATTACCGTTACTACATTGGCTATACTAAATTTTACCAACACTATCTATCCGTCTACCAACAAATTTAATGAAGATCGGATTAACGGATTATCCTCGGACAAACTACATACATACAAACATCGATTCTTCAAAGTTGACTCTGAGAACCAGCTTCGCTCGCGAATGCCTCAGATTTTGTAGCAGGAACAATTTGCTACAGCAGATTCTAAGAATAGTAATAACATTTGAACAATAACTAAAAACTAATTAAGAATGATGGTAAATTAGTTCCAGTTCATCTTAATTATTTTACAAGTAACAGTCTAGCAATTATATTAGCTGTTAAACGTACTGCTAAAGTACCAGGATGAATAATATTAGGTGTACGCGTACGTTTCCAGGGGTATCACGACGTAGCGATCACGCTGCTGCTGGTGTGCGGGTCGCGCGCGTCCTTCCCGCTGCTGTGCCGCCTGTCGCACGGCGCGGGCGCGCCGCTCGCGCCCTTCATGCAGGTCACCATGCAGCCCACGCAGCACCTGCTCAACTACATGCTGCCGGTCGTCGCGCGCGCCGAGAAGGAATTGGCTGAATACTTGGATAAGTAAGTGTGCTTCGTTCACCACTCACTACACAATGCTTGTTGGAAGGTATTTGACCCTCTCGAACACTACATTTTGTCGAAGTAAACTACGGAACTGGCATGACCTCCCCAGCTTACAAATGCAATAGCTTGTGGGTGACAAGTATCCCGCAAGCAGATGCTGTCACGAAGCAAAGCGGTGTTCTTCCAAGAGATGGCACTCTCGCCAAGAAATCACTAAGTTCTGAAACGCGCAAGCGAAATAATTGTGGAGTTTGACGTCCCAACAGCATATGTTTGTCGTATGACGTCGGACAAGTGGATAGTCCGGCTTTCAATGGACATTTCCAAATGTTGTTCTCCATAAACTCTTAGGTCATGTGCGACAGGACGTTACCCTTCGTGGCACTGCGCTACACCCGTCATCCTGAGACTGAGACACAGAGTTGTAAAGTCTCATGTGCCTGTGATTAAACCGTAACACTGCTATATTACTGCTTGGCAGCAGAAATAGGTGGAAAAGCTGCCCCGTACGAAGTGTTGTCTGTGCAGGGCGGGCGTGGGCACGATGTTCGCGCTGCCGTGGTACCTGACGTGGTTCGGGTACAGCCTGACGCGCTACACTGACGTGGTGCGGCTGTACACTAGTTTGTGTTGTCTGCAGGGCGGGCGTGGGCACGATGTTCGCGCTGCCGTGGTACCTGACGTGGTTCGGGTACAGCCTGACGCGCTACACTGACGTGGTGCGGCTGTACACTAGTTTGTGTTGTTTGCAGGGCGGGCGTGGGCACGATGTTCGCGCTGCCGTGGTACCTGACGTGGTTCGGGCACAGCCTGACGCGCTACACGGACGTGGTGCGGCTGTATGACTACTTCCTGTGCGCGCCGCCGCTGTTCCCGGTGTACGTGACGGCGGCGCTGGTCGTGCATCGCGCGCTCGAGGTGTACACCTGCGAGTGCGACATGGCGATGTTGCACTGCTTATTGTCAAGGGTGAGTCGAACATCATGTTGCTATTAATACACTCCATTTATTATTTGTTCTGAGGTTTTACTGTGTTTGGCGGCTTAATGTTGTTCTAAGAAAATATCCTCAATTTTAAAAAATCTATATATTTTATATTTGATTTTGAATCGCTGTGGTGTGTCAGCACTGTGAATAGACCTCTCCCGTGGATGTCGTAATCAGATCAATAATTATTTATTCAATAGGATTTTTAAAAACCAATTGGAAATATTTTTTTTTTATAAAATTAAAATATCGTTTTGAATTTTAATATCAGGTTTACATTTGTTTGGACGGTGTTGGAGCGAATTCAGTCCAAGCTATAGTATCATCTAAATAATCTGAGATTTTATAGTAGTAGTAGTATGTTTAATTAAGTTTTTAAGTTTGCTAATCGTAAATTTTAGCACATTGCTTGGTATCTTGCTTAGAACCGTACGCATTGTCTAAGTGATCACTTAGCACAAACTAAGAACTTAAAAATGCTGCACAGAGCCAAGCGATGGTATTTTTTTAATGGACTTTTTTGACAGCACTGTACTAATCAGAAACGCTGTTAGTTGTTACTAAACGCTATGTTATCTGTTTTACTTATTGTGTTATGTTTAGTAAAAATACTCTTTCCTAGATGAAAAATAAACATTTTACTTACTTATATTTGTACGATTGTTATTTGCACTTTCCAGTTACCGGATGACTTGCCGTTCGAAGACATCCTGGTGAGCGCCAAGAAGCTGTACGAAGAGAACGACCCGACTGATCTAGAGAAGGAAGTAGCTGCGTTGGAGAGGAGAGAGTGAGTTTCATATATTTTTATGTTATTAGCTAGTTATAGAGAGACCTACAATCTAATTTTACCTACCTGCAGTCTAAGTTTTTTGTAGTTATTACTAAACCTCTGATGTAACTTCAAAATTCTGAATTGGAATGCTAGGAAAGCTTTGTGACACAAATAAAGGAAAAAGTCTAAAAATTGCAGCATTTTTAAACCCTACAATGGCTTGGTAAAGTTTGTAGGAAAAAGTGCCTGAAACTCGAAAAGGGCTCAGACGATTTTGAAATATTTTACCGTTCGGAACCATCATACAAGAAGTACCTTACAGGCCGCATAGATTAACAGTTCGTCGGACGATAACAGACTGTCAGTTAATCGCAATACGTACACTACACACCACACCCACAGTTTCGTTTAAGGTTTCGGACTGACGACTAATGTGAACTGATAGTGTGTGACCGCTGGGCAATCCCGCCGGCGTCGGCAGATATCGGCCGGACAGTCCGCGACCTCACGTACAAATCAACACACTAGGAGGTAGTGGGCCGGCGGGCTTTCGACCGTCATCACGTGTCAGGCGACCGCCTTCAGTTTTACAGTTTTCATATCATATCATATCATATCATTTATTTCGGTTTCACACCATATTATGTTAGTAAAGAGTTGTTAGTAGACATTATCACATAGTATTTCTAAAAAAGCTTGCTTGCTTTTCTTTTTTTTTTTCTATTTCTAGTATTTCTTTTTCTGTATTTCATAGTGTTTTCGACACTGCAATAATTTTTGATGATGAACTGATGACAAGCACTGCTGAACTGCGCGCTATTGCGTCGTAAACTGCCGACTACGGCCTGGTTAGTGTGTAGACCCAGAGCCGGTATTCGACCAATGCCGGCAGTCAATAATCGTTGTAGTGAGTGGGATATGCGGACCTTGGACGGCGGCCGCCCGATGGGACCAGAAGCTAGGCGAACTGTTAATCTGTGGGGCCCTTTACATGCACTGACAATCCTTGGCTGTGTCCGTAGAGAGGAGCAGCGGCGGCTGGACGAGGAGCGCATGCGGCGGCGGAGACTGGCGCCGCGCGCGCGGCCGCCGCGGCGCTGGCTGCGCGCGCTGGCGCGGCTGACGTCGCGCCGCGGGCTGCTGGCCGCCGCCACCGTGCTGCTCGGCGTCGCCGTCTACTACCGGCCCGACCTGCTGTTCCACAGGTAGCGACACGCGTACCGGCTTGTGCTGTTCACGGCGTAGGGCCGAGGAGCCGGTGCCGGTGTTGGACCATCGCGTTCATTGTGTTGCGCTCATCAAAGCCCACTATAGCTTTTATAAGTGAAACTGTAGTGATTAGTGCATAGCAAAACGTTAATTGCTTATCCAATATTGTTTAGTACTAATCACTCACACTCTCACTAATCAACGTGTAAACCGGCTGAGATGAATGCGTTCATCTGGATATTGAACAGACGTCACTGTAAAAGAAAGCTAAAAGTATTGTTTACATCTTCGACCAAAATAAAAATGTATGGACGTGCCTCAGGGAACGATAGTTTTGAAGCTTATAAAGTGAGTGAGCTGACTCACTTCGCTTCAGTCGGTCTTTGCGACGGCAACGAGTGACGTAACGTACGCGTGTTGTAATTGTGACTTATTTTTCAAGGAAGTTTTGTATGGATAAGGCCCGTCCATACTTTTTTATTTTGGTCGAAGGTTAACATAATATAAATATGTTAGCAGCTCCAAACTTGCCGGTCTTTCCCGCAGCCAGGAATTTGATAGCTACGACTATTCGCTGCACGAATGGAATTTGGTTGGAAGTGCACATTCTATCGTGTAGGTGGACAATACTTCTAGCTCTCTATGGCTTCTCGTGCGGAAAGACGCACTCTCAAGTGTACGCTGATATGATCTCATAGTTTATTCATCATTCGTACAACACCGGCACCAAATATTCCCGAAGCAAGGTATCACACACTGGCACCCAAAATCATGTCTGAATTACAGTACTACCCAAGTAATATGGCTTACCGTAAGATGATTTTTTAAAGCGCGGTAAATGCTATTTACCGCTATTGGTCGGCAGCTGTTAGTCAGCCGCCATATTTGTGATTGAGGGGCGTGACTTGCGAGTGAGACGGAACTAACAGCTGCAGTGTATTATGAACCTTATAATAGTGACCTAAGGTTGATTGTAAGTTTTGAGCATTCTTTCGTTAATCTTCGGAGCCATACTTTCTTTTCTGCGTGAACGAAGATTCACGACTCGCCATATTACTTGGGTACTACTGTATTACTAATATTGTTTTTGTAGATATACTAAACTTGTTCTAGATAAAGTTAAAGATTTCTAATTATAATTTTATTTTTATTAGTATTGGGGCATGATGATGGGTGGTGTAGGTTCGATACCGAACGCCTAGTTGAACTGCAAACCGCTTGTGACTTTATCTTGTGGTGACAAGGAACAGTTTTGTGTAGCATAATTAATTAATTATATTATGTATGTATGTAACGTAATATTGTTAAATTGTTGTCGCACTGAACTAATGAATAATCAGTATTCTTTTCTATTTATATTACAAAAATAAAAGTTATGGAAAGAAAGCGAATCTCAAAATTGTAATGCTGGTTAATTTATGACTGTCGACCGTATTCAAGAACGTTACTTGGCTATCTGTCGTCCCTTTCTCATTTGATTGAAATGTGATCGGATGTTAATATAGCCAATGGGGAGACACACTGCTTATTTATCACGCTAGGTGGCGCATTATCGCTGGTGTTATTTCGTAGCCCAACAAAGGTATATCAATGTAAAAAAAAAAGTGTCAAATATCAATGGATAATTTTAGTAAATAAACATTAAATAATAGTCTGGTATAAAACATGCCTCTGTGTAGTGCATTTCAGTGTAAAAATAAAGGTAGACACCGTTTCCCTTCTCATGAGAAAAAGACAAGACCACTAAATGACAAGCACCAGCGATGGTGGCGCCATCTGAGATTAGTTTTGCCTGTGTCTTCCCATTAACATGATGAAAACGGCCAAATATACAACATCATCTATATTGTGCTTGAATTGTCATCAGTCATTGCGAAATTATAAAGTCTTTGGGCCTTATTAGAACACGATCATTTACAACGCTATTTCATTTTGTTTATTTTTGTGTTTGTCCATCTTATTTATTAATAAGGCGATACCTTTTCTACTTTTATAAGTATAAAGTGATCTACGCCTGTTTTTATTCTGATTTAAGCTCTATTTTGTTGCAGTTTTAAGTTATTTTATTTTGTTTTAGTGATTTCCCCTTGGACGGCCTTCCCGTTAAGTGAATTTGTACGAAGATTTTGCAATGAAAAGGCGATTCCTGTAGTTATGCGTTAGTGCAGAATATTGCAAGCTAAGACTATATATAAGATGATACAAATAATCTAGTTGCCTTACATTTTGGGAGAAAGATGTATGAACTTTGTATGGATTATGAATTATTATAACAAAATGGTGTTTTGAAAAGTTTCACCAAAGTACCAGTTGATAATTGGAATGCTTTAGAATTAGGCACATAGAAAAAATATTGGTTAAATTCATCAAATTAAATGTACTTCCCATTTTGGTTAGTTTGCGTTACTTACCTATTTAAAATGTACCTAAGCATATAGGCATGACGACAGCAACAGAAACCCGATTAAATTATTAATTATCATAAATTAAAATATGTACAAAGAATTCCTAATAGTTTTTTTAAAATTAATATTAAAAGCAAGATTATTATGTTTTGTTAATAAAATAAAATACAAAATACGGCTATCCGCCATGTTACGCGAAACGCCAATCAGAGGCCAGTCACAGGCGTGACGTCATCGTCATGCCACCTAGGAAGATGACTAAATCATGGAACTAAGGCTAAAAACGAAACGGTATCGATTATACCAGTCTCATTCTTTTATATGAATGTATTAATGTGTTGGAATGAGACAAGCATATATCTATCTGTTTTTATTTGTGTAAGTCGTACCAGGCCAAATGTCAAATTACTACTACATTCATAGATAGATAGATAGAAAATTCTTTATTGCACAAGACAAAAAGCAGTACATAGGCGAACTTAATGCTAATTAGCATGGCAACATGGTAACAATCTAGGAAGATGTATATGCATGGTGCCAATATTCAGGGTACGGAACGGAAAAACGACTGTCGTGTGGCAATATATTTGTTTCTCTCTAACATAGGATAGCAAGCTATCTTCTAGGATAGGAGTAAGAAGGAACACTCTATGCTATTTTAGCACTCACTCCATACTATTATACCTCCATGCATGCCACTGAAGCTCAAGAAAGTGCTAAACGTTAGCCAATAAAACCGCATCGGCAACGCAGGTGCAGATTAAACAATAGTTACTGAGCTTTTCTTTGTTTACAAAGTCGTGACGTCACAAGCTGACGTCATAAACATATGCGATCGATTTCATAGTTGGCTTAAAAAAAAAAAAAACTATAACTGAAACTAGATAATTATTGTCAATAGTAGACCTGTAAGAACATTGTAGAATAGTTTATCAGAAACAGTCGTCATGCCTGAGTTTATTTCCTACCTAAATTATTTACAAATTGGATTGAAGACTAAAATTTAAATTTAAATTTGTTTGTATATTTTGTTTTAAAAATGTGATATGTTATCGTAAGATGTTAAGTTATAGCACGATCGTCTCTAGCGAGTTGTGTCGCTCGCACGACATACTTAAGCATTTAATTAATTTTATTGTCTTAAAAATAATTGCGTTAAAAGTAACCTAATAATTCCCTTAGATAATAATTTCAACTATTTTATTTGTAAATATTTGACTATTTATATTTTGTTAGAGGAAAATTCATTGTGATTGTTAGATCTTGGAGTGTTTGTTAGATTGTAAAGTGATCCGTTATGCACTTGTATAAGAAATTAAATTAAAATGAAGTTTTAGATAGTTATGAATTTCAGTCTAGTCTAGAGTATCTCTCCTAAAGTGGAAAGAAAAAAAGCTATCGACGTTGATTTTGTGCAACAGTCTCTAAATTTAAAACTTATTATCGCGGTCTCTTTTATTTCAGTCTATTAGAAAGAGCTCGCGATAATTTTAGAACAGTTTGTTTAGAGAATGCTGACACTTGACTATATTGGCCTTGATAATATTATAACGATTGATTGATAGCTTGTAATGTAAACTTTACATTTAACCTTTCGCAGATCATTTGACTTTACGGTGAGCATTTACGTTTTTTAAGTCCACAATTGAGAATTTTCTTTCGCTTGAAGTTCTGGCTTTGATCGACCAGAATAACAGTGTTTTCTCGATATAAAAACATAGTACCTAACCACTTAATTTTCAGTTATTTTCTCTTGTATTTAAATACTGAGGGCAGAAGACGGAAGAGGATGATTAGCCATAACAGAAGTATAATATGGTTTAAATTATGATGCTATTAAATTCTACAAGCTGTTATTTGAGACTCTTCCCGCCATTTTAGAAAAGAGACGTTGTCTACTTTTATTTTATTTCTTTTCCTAGTGTTTTCTTCAGTTATTTTGTGTTATTTTGGTGGCATTTTAACTAATGTAGCTCGTTTAAAAAGCACAATTGTAGTGAAATGAAATGGAAGTGATTTGCGTGACTTTTGAAATTGGTGGAAATTGTCTACCAAAGTTTTAGTAAAATTGCCCACCGTTTTACTAAAACATGACTCGACTGTGACTTTGACGACTTGGAAGGAGTGTAACGTTGCAAAATATATTGAAAATACAATATAGTGAAAATACAGATATTTGAAAATGGCAAACGCACAAGCCGTGCGGCGCCAAATATAAAGAAAAAAAAACTGTTATTTAGTTTTACCTGTCCGGGTATAATCAGGGGTCATATTGCGTAGTAGACTGACGTTTCATTTCGATGTCCAGATTCCTATTCATTGCGCAGCGAGTTTTAAATATTTCTGTTCTTGTAAAAAACCTAAAACATGAAGCGCAATGAACAGCAAACTGGTAATCGACATCAAACGTCAGTCTACTACCCAATCCCCCGGCTGATCTTACAAGTTAAATTTGACCCAGTTCCCGGTGTTCGATTGAGCTGAAATTTGGCATACCTGTCAAGTTCCGATGACAATGCAATATTATGGTGACAGCCAGCTGATCTGACGATGGAAGGTGGACAACGGCACTCCTCGATGGATAATAGTAGACTAGCAGTGTTTGGGCTCATTTTGATCAGCACACAAAGTTTGCAACTATTTTGGATATCGTCAAACTTCATGTAGTTTTGTATAGATGATCAACATAGTAGGTATATAATCTAAACGAGACAAAATTGCCAGCGAAATTAAAATCTCGTGAAAATTGCTGTAAATTAGATACCTGTGTTTCTGTGTATCGAGAAAATATTGTACTAATATGTTTTTGAAAAGAGTCAACTCTCGCAATTATAATGCATAATCCAAGTATATTTTAATATTTTTTTTCTACTTGATTCATTTAGTTAAATTATAAAATGTAATCTACGATTGTAATGTTGCTTTGTGCCCCCTCGCCGACGGTGGCTTTAGCGAAAGGGTTATCGAAACCAATATTGTACGAAATTGTCTGCATATGTTATATGATTGTATTATACATGGCTATAGGGTAAGCTCATTGTAGATGTAAGTGTTAAGGGTTGCATCACTGGAGGGAAGCTGATATGATAGAGTTGGGCGCTTTTTAGCACATCACACGAAATGAGAAGACTATACTGTATAATAATGAAGTCTTATACAATATAGATAATAGTATCCGTTCTATGCAGCATTCTTTAAAGCTACTAATATTATCAGTGTTATTTCTACTTGGATAGGCAGCGTTAGGGAATATACGCAATGGGCCTTATTACAAAAATCTAAGTTAGTCCTGATTTAAACCCCAACTACGTAGTCTAGGTTTGTAGCGGTATTTAAGTTATATACAACTTTAATACAAAGGCAGATGGTTCTTCTTCTTCTTTTTTTGGCGAAGGCAGATTGTTTATTTTCCGTTGTCAACTCTAGAGCTAGATAGTTCGATATTATGTCAAAAATGACAGTCTCGGACTATCTCTGGTTTTTCTTAAACCAGGCAGCCCCCTGGTTTTACAATGGTCTAAATATTTACTATAAAAACGATTGCTTGTTGGATAGATGTGACATATTGTGATGTGACAGGATCCGTCAGTTTGACACGTCGGACATATGTGTAGTTTAGAAAATAAACCATCTGCTTTTGTGTTAAAGTTGTATATAACTTTAATACCCTGACAAACCCAGACTACTTAGTTCGGGTTTAAACCAGGATTATTTAAGTTTTTTATAATAAGGCCCTTATATCTTCTCGTCACGGATACCGCACAGCCTAAAGACGAAAGTCTGAGTCTGTTAGTTGTGGTCGCTAACTATTCGCCGCATACACATGCTTAAATTCGCGCAGCGGGCTATAAAAAGAGCTTAGAGTTTCATAATGTGATAGAATCCTTAACGAGATCCGTATAAGATCACCGACATAGCTCTCAAAATTAGCAATTGAAGTGGCAATGGGCAAGCCGTATAGCTCGTAGAACCGACTACCGTTGGGTAATAACTCTCGAGTGGCGATCGGACGACGCAGTGTAGGGAAGACACTATCGATAGACTGACGACATTAAGTCAATTCTCCCATTACGATACGCACAGGCGATTCAAGTATATCCTGCAAGTCTCGGAGACTAGTCGCCGCCAAGTATCTCACAGACATTTGAATGCAGGCTAGTGTGCGAGCCTGCATTCAAATGTATGCGTCAGAAGGGTAGTCTCGGAGACTTGCAGGATACTTGAATCGCCTGTGCGTATCGTAACGGGAGAAGCACCTTACTGTCGTCATTATTTATTTCTTATTATTATTTTCTAGGTTGCTGGCCTATGTCCAGCAGTGGACTTCTGCAGGCTCCATGACGAGGGATCGCAATCATTTTAGCATACATCAATAGTAATAAAGTAACTCTTCACAAAAGGTTTCTTAGTCATGTACATAAACTTATGCTTAATATTTAATTTAAACCAAGTAAACCTGTTTTGCGAGAGACGCAGGAATTAGAGAATGCTGCACAGAATGGAAGGCATTCTTCAGTGATGATTCCTTCTTATAAATTGTATGGCGATAGGGACGTTAACAAATAAAGTAACGATTAAAATGTTTATTACGAAATAATGTTTTTTATTACACAACTTCCTAGAGCTGCCTTGCCCCCTGCGTAGCAAGTGGACAGATTCGCAACTGGACAGATTCTCAACTGGACAGATTCTCAGGTGGATGGATTAGCAACTGGACAGGACATGTACAGACAGTCCATAACATTACATAACATAACGACAACCGACAACGCTGTAGAAGGTTGGCAACGTCGAATTAATGCCAAAATACCAAAAAAACATCCCTTTTTTGGTTTCTGCAGTTATTATAAAATGAATCGAAAATCGTTGATACTAAAATAAGTAGAAGTTCTCATCACTGTGAAGAAACAAAACGTCGGTCAAAGCAAATTCTGATTAATAAGCAGATACAAAATATATTATTGGATTGCGTTAATGTCAAAATTTCAGTTATGACGTGCTTAGAGCGCCTAAGATCGTTATCTCGAAAATAAATTTCTCCCGGTATTCAGAAGTATTTTTTTTAACTTAAATTCGTTTAGTTTTATTTTCCTTAAATAAAGTCTTTCAATGTATTAACTATATTTCATTGTTCACGTCTGTACTCTGTCCAGTTGCTAATCCGTCCATCTGAGAACTGTCCAGTTGAGAATCTGTCCAGTTGCGAATCTGTCCACTTGCTACGGAGGCGCCTTGCCAACCGTTTTGTACACCGTGTCTGTGAGAATGACTGCTCAAGCAGATAGCCCACTTGATGTTAAGCGGAAACCTCTGCCTACCATTACCTATGCATTACCTCACAGGTTACATCCACCTAGGACGCGCCCTATTCGTCGTGGCACTGCGCCCGCCACCCTGAGACAAAGATAAAGTCTCATGTGCCTATAATTTCACCGGCACCCTTCGAACCGGAACGCAGCACATTTTGTTTTGTTTTTGCACACTCCTGAACACTCCTTTAGATAGCGAAAGTTGGTTTCGTGAGAACTAAGAGATTTAACACACATGTTTTAATTGATAGTATCTCATTAAATATCATCAGTTTAGCTACGATACCCCTAAACAAAACAAAAAAACACTCAAGCCAGGGTGGCTACCCTTGACACTCGATCGCAATCCTAATTTGGGATTTGCTGTCAAATCGTGACATTTGGTACTCTTGAATCCAGTCCTGCCACATGATTGGATGCGAACCTGGTGGAATTTTAAGGAACTAAACAAAATCGACTATACAGTTGTGGTCATATAATTAAGAACGATTTGAAGTTCTAGAAGTTTTTTATTTAAATCGTATCATACACAGAGATGTGTACCTTCTGAGAAGCAACTAGTTATGTTATATAATAGTCACATTAATAGAGCAACCTGACTTAAGAATAAAGTATGAAATCGCTTACTATTTTTTGCAAATTTTATTGATTTTATCAAAGTAACACATTCAAATAGTAATGAAACTGGACAAATAATTAAGAACGAATTATTTAACTGCTCGGGAATTGTTTTGTATGACACTTAGATTTAAAAAATCACAATATTATGTAGCACAGGAAACATAACAAGGAATTTAATAAATAATTTAACTAAAATTAATAGTTAATAGCATATCCACGGCTTTTAATTACAGCCTTACACCGGCGAGGCATTGACTCTATTAATTTTTGACATTTCGCAAGAGAAATAGAGTTCCATTCTTCTAAAAAAACGTCATACAGCTCTCTTAAATTTCCACACTTTGTATTTGAAACCTTTTTCTTTACTTCAAACCACAGATTCTCTATTGGGTTTAGATCTGGACTGTTAGCAGGCCAGTCTAAGACAGAAACTAATTGCGCTTTAAGAAATTCATTTACGGTGCGTGCAGTGTGCTTTGGATCATTGTCATGCTGGAATGTCCAAATGACCGGTAGAACGTCTTCAGCGTATGGTAACATTGTTTCTTCCAGTATATTTTTGTATTGGAACTGATCCATGTTACCTTCTATCACCTTTACAGGTCCTACACCATGTCCAGAAAAGCAACCCCAAATTTTCACATTTCCACCACCGTGCTTTAATGTAACTTTCGTGTACTTTGGGTCGAATGCTGTATTCGGGGGACGTCGTACATATCGTTTTCCATCAGAACATACTCTGTTTATTTTCGTCTCGTCAGAAAAAAGTAAATTTTTCCACTGTTGCACAGTCCAGTTTTCATACTTTCTCGCAAATGCAAGCCGGGCTTGCCTGTGGCAAAGTTTTAACATGGGTACCTTTCTTGCTATCCTACCGTGCAATTTGTCTTCTACCAAACGTCTTCGAATAGTGCGTGCTGAGATTGCTGAAGGGTTGTTTTCACCAAAATATTATTTTCTAAGCTCATTGGACCCTTTAAAAGGATTTTGTTTTGCCATACGAACGATGTTTCGGTCATCTCGAGGAGTTGTTTTTCTCTGTTTAGGTACACGTGGAACATTCGAAGTAGTTTGATACGTAGCAAAATGCTTTACAGCGTGGAAAACCATCATTTTTGAACATTGCAGATGGTCGGCTATCTTTTTATAAGACCAATTCTTCCGGCGAAGTTTTATTATTACTTCCCTTGTAGATTTATCACAACTTTTATTTTTCCCATTGTTTTTTCTAAAGAAGCAATCACCTCTAATCTTTTACAGCACGTAATGGTGCCAAAATTATACAAACAGTAACAAATCGACTGAGTGTTCTCTATTTAAATTTGAATAAAGGTATAAACTACTTAGCGTTCTTAATTACGTGACCAGCCAGTAATAAGGAATACTTTGTTTAAGAGTAGTGTAAAAAGTTTGCCTATTGATTTTTAGCCAATCATGTGTATCAATGAATACAGTGGTAATATGGAAATGTTTTACGATACCGAGAGAAATAAAAACAAATGCATACAATTAGTTTTGCATCTTAGTTGGAAAAAATCTTCCCTTTATATCAGCGTTCTTAATTATATGGCCACCACTGTATACTCGAATCCAAGATATATGGGAAAATAAGTAATAATTAGGTGAAATGATAAGGATTATGCAAGTTATTTTCAAATGTAATGAATGGTAGTTTTATTGCGTTGTGTGTAGCCACACCTACGTCATGTTGTTCTTTCAGGAATCATCACAAGAAGTCGGTCGCGTTCACGATTTAAATTTTAATCTCGATTTTGATTGAAGAGTGCCAAATTTTTTGAAAACTGGATTGGAATTGGGATTGAAACTGGTGTCAAGGGTAGCCCCCCAGGTGCCATCTTACGGTGAACGAGCTACACTTCTTTTCCAGAGATGGTTTGATATTAGTTTGCTTAAATCCTCCGATATTACGTAGGGCATTGAAATAAGAAACATACAGATATGACGTCACAGATTAGTAACCAATACAATATAAACTCAAAAATATTTTAAACAATATATTTATTTAGTATTCTGTTAACAATCTACTTAATTTTAGAAAAATTACGACTATACGCCACGTACTTTACTATTCTCCTGCTGACGTTTCTCGTGCTGTGGTCGCGGTCGGTGCTCATGAAGAAACCCTCTAAATGGTCAACGAAACGTCAGCAGGAGAATAGTAAAGTACGTGGCGTATAGTTTTTCTAAAATGATACCAAGCCACGGTAATTTAAATTCTATAATCTCCTTAATACATACAAGTCATAGCATCAATGGTTAAAATATGATTAGAACAATAGATTGAAGTCCACCAAATAAATTAACGATTGGACCCGCGACCCGTGCACCCACTGGCTTCACCCACCGGTGGGTGTAGTGGTAATTCCTGTTTACCCGTGTACCCACTGCGATGTGGTTGGAATTAATTATCGATGAAAAAAATAAAAAATAATACGATAAGTTCGATGTTAAAGAGAAAAATAATACAAAAAGTTTTAAACCTCGGGGATTAATAAAAATTATAAGACGGTTGCAAAGTTGTTATCCAAAATACTTGCACCAAACAAGAAATTAACTAATAGACGCGATGAAATGTATCAAATTCGAGATAATCAGATAATTAATGCACAAATGCAACTAATTAACAAATGAGATAAGCGTTGGTAATTTTTTAGACAAATTACGTAAATTATTATATATTAGTTTGTTCCTGTTAAATGTAATCCAGTCTCCTTTAGTTTCTTAGTATTAATAAACAAATTGACTTATCGTATTATTATTTTATTTTTTTCATCGATAATTAATTCCAACCATATCGCAGTGGGTACACGGTTAAACAGGAATTACCACTACACCAGCCCACTTCACTGGTGGGTGAAGCCAGTGGGTGCACGGGTCGCGGGTCAACGATTGTTTTCTAAAAACTATTATTGCACCAAGAAAATATATAGGATATTTAAAAATATTAAGTTACATTGACAAGTTACACATTAGTATCACAGCCGAAGCTTGGCTTTGTTGCATAAAATAAGTGAAACATATCTTAAAAGTAATTAAAATCAATGCATATTTAGCACAACTAAAAGCTTTATAGTAATTGCTAGAACTTGGTACAGCTTCTTGATATAATTGCACAAGGTAAGTAAATAAATGACGTATCATAGACAAATATTAGCTGTCGGTCCCGGCTGTTATTCATTAATAGCAGTCGATAAGCCATGTCAGAGGCCCTCGGGCGGCTTGACAAACTCTGACACCAGAGGCCAGCACTACCTCATACGAAACGACGATAGACAAATATTCTAAATTATGCCTTTTGTAATATGAATGTTAAAAGTTAGAGAGCTTATTTGATAGATATTCCTTATTTTTCTAATATAACAGATAAAGTTAAGATTGTCATGACAATTATTCTAAAACTAAACAAAACGGTCTCGTACAAAGCCGGTGTAGAGTTGCCCTACTTTGAAGAAATATTACCAAAACTGGAATACAATGAAAATTGTGGCAGAACCGGCCAGTTCGCAAGAACGCACCCTAATGACAAAGCGCCTGGATGGCAACTATTTATTTCATACTTTACACTAGAAACGGGATATTTACCATGATTTTCGAGTTTTGATACCTTCTGGCACTATACGTCTTATTATCGGAATCTAAAGTCTGTATTTTAGGTCTATTTACACTCGACGTCCACTGCCCTGAAAGTCCAGTTTTCTAAACGTTTATTCTGTTTAGTTCCTACTTTTCTAAACGCCCACTGCCTTGAACTACCACCTTCCTAAATTGACCATTTCCCTGAAAGTCCACTAATTAAAACGTTTGCGGCGAAATTGGTAAGTAAAGTAAAGTAAAGTATCAGCCTATACAATGTCCCACTGCAGGGCCAAGGCCTCCATCATAGAAATCAAGTCGTCACTACTATGATGGGATTAGGCTTAATCACCACGCTTGCCAAATGCGGATTGGTGATCACAAACCCAAGCTATTTGTCCCCGATATTTCGGCACAGTTGCATGCGCCATGATCACGGGAGAACTAACTAAAGTCTTTGCGAGTAGATGGCATTGCCAGATATATCGATCTACCCTCTTTCTCAATCTTTTATTACGAACTCGAAAATCATGGTAAATATCCCGTTTCTAGTGAAAAGTATGTACATAACCATTATAGTTTCAAAAGTTATATTTATAAATAACAAATTTTATTTGTTTCGCGTTAGGGCTCCCACCACCAAATAGCAACTACACCATACATTCATTGAGCAAATTCACCAGAGAGCAACCATTAGTCGAAACTCTACATTCTTCAGACACCCTGAGCCCCAATCGCGCTCATGTTGAAAGATAACACCAAAACCGTTTCGTTATGCACATTTCATATTTGTTTATTTCAAGCCATAGAGACCTTGAGAACACCAAGTTTATTTTTTATTTTTTTAAACTTTGATAGGCCTTTGTTTGACCACGATCTCACCTGTTGGTAAGTGTTGTAGTTAATAGTTTCGTCAATTTGCTAATACATGGAAAAATATAATTAGGTAGCATAATATACTCGAAGGCATCTGCAATTGACGAGTATCTGTAATAAGAATTAATAAATAAATACATTTGTAATTAGGTAGCTAGAACATCTTTAGTTGCAGCTGTATAGGCGCTTTTGGATTTGTATAAGATGCAATTCATAGATTTATCCAGATGATAACATAATTACAATATCGATCTTCGTCAATATGAAAATTTCAGTCAAATTAAAACAAGGATCCCTTAGTTTTAGTATCGTCAACGGTTCTAACGTTTCAAAATAGCGCGATTGGGCCCCTAATTATTCTAAATTTTAAACTAACACTTATTAATAAACTTAATTGCACATCTTAGCTGTATACAGCAATTGAACACTTCGTATCGTGCAAGTGCTTAGTTCTTCATCACAATATCGATGTAGTCGATGACCCTCTGGTCGTGGAGGATCTTCAGATGTTCCGCGTTGGGTAATGGAACTGCTTTGATGGGTTTGCCTGAAATAATAAAATTAAAATAAATAGATATTGCTGGACAGTTCACACAACATTATCTAGCCCCAAGCTAAGCAGAGCTTGTGTTATGGGTAGGTACTAGATAACTGATATACTTAATACAATACATTACATAGATAGATATTTTTTATTATACATAGAAAATACCCAGAACACCCTGAACAAATATCTGCAGATCGCACAAATATTTGTTCCGAGGCGGGAATCGAACCCGCAACCTCCTGCGTCGCAGGCGAACCATCGCCCCCCGCGCCACAGAGGTCACAATATGTTGAGGATATGGAGGTTGAATAGCTTGGTACATATCAAGAATTATCATATACCTAAAATGCGATTGAAAGCGCTCTCGACTTGCAAGAGTGAACGGAGTTATATGCTGGGATCCGTTAAGCATTAAGATGAATGTGAGACAGATGCATGGACTCAATAAGATGAATGTGAGACAGATGCATGGACTCAATAAAATGAATGTGAGACAGATGCATAGACTTTGTTTTAAGATGAATGTCAGACAAATGGATTGATTCAATATGATTAAATTCTAATTAGCATTAGGTTCGCCTATGTACTGCTTTTATGACCTCTGCAATAAATAATTTTCTATCTATCTATCTATTAACGTCAGTCAGGCAGCTACGTGAAACTCAATAAGATAAGATGAATACCAGACATATTCACAGATCCAATAATATTAATGTCAGACAGATGCACGGACCCAATAAGATGAGCGTCAGACAAAATTAATGTCCAGATGCATGGATCCAATGAGATGAATGTCAGACAGATGCATTGATTTTTGGTATTGCAAGCACTTGATAGTGGTATCGTTCGTAATAAAAGATTGAGAAAGAGGGTAGATCGATATATCTGCCAATAACATCTACTCGCAAAGACTAGTCAGTTCTCCCGTGATCATGGCGCATGCAACTGTGCCGAAATATCGGGAACAATCAAAACACAAAATTCATGGTAAATACCCCGTTTCTTGTGAAAAGTACTTGATAAATGTGCATATAACTATTTTAAAAAACAATGGATCAAGTCAAGCTGGCTCGAATCAGAACCTTTGGATCAGAACTCGGAAGGCAAAAAAGCCAAGCTTGCACAAAATTACATGAAATGAAGTAGCAGTAGGCGGAGATAGTTCACCTGCGTTAGCCTTGTGCAGTCTCGGCTTCTTCCAGTGCTCGCAGGCGGACAGCGAGCGCAGGTTCACCGTCCCGTCGCCGTCGCCGTTGGCGAGCGTCGGGTACCCGTCCAGCCACGTGCCCGGCTTGTACACCAACCTGCAATACACCGCATGGAAACTATAACATACTGCAGTACCTTTGTTTTAACTTTTTGGTGTTTATGTTGTGCAATAAAGTATTTTCTATAGAAATACAAATGTGCCAGTAAGTGGTACCTTTGTACAAGGACGCACCCTCAATCATACTGACAGACCAAAAGCGCAAAAGCGCTAAAGCGGGAGGTTTGTTAGACTCGGCTGTAATTCAATTCAATTCATTTATTTATTTCAGGCAACAGTGAAAAATGTACATTGTACCTAGACAAAGGCCCATAGTAATATATATCACTTAACGACAAGGGGATTTGGTTTCGAAAACGCTTCCCTATAGCGTCGGTAAACAATGCCAGCTGGCCAGAACTCCGGATCTAGGAGCACATCCCTGTACTTCGCCTGGACCTGGAGAGCGTATGAGTTGAAGTTAGTGGCCCTGTTCGTCTGCAGGCGCTGAAGAGACAGTCGAATCTCCGCCCCCTGAATCCGGCCCTGGCACCTCTCCTTCACGAACTGGAGTACATCATCTCCTGATGTTCTCTCGATTATTCGGGAGAGGTAGATCTTGATAGTCGGCTCAACTGCATGCAGTGTTGCCGACTCAGCCAGTATCTGACCGGTGCCGCGTTGATTGCGGCACGATCTTGGTCGTCGTCTCTTCTCCACGATGGTGAAGCCGTCCACGTCGACTCTCTGCGTTTTTAGACCGGATTTATCTTG
The DNA here is from genome assembly GCA_932527175.1 of Operophtera brumata. NCBI lineage: Eukaryota > Metazoa > Arthropoda > Insecta > Lepidoptera > Geometridae > Operophtera > Operophtera brumata. The sequence continues at coordinate 23,136,909 of OW052235.1, forward strand.
TGCCACATTCCTCAGCCGAGGCTCGGCGCAAGGCGCCGAGTTCAGCGGCTGAGACTGGCGGGACACTTGTGCATAACTCTTCTTCTGCTGGCGAGGACGTGAAGCAGGAGAAGGTACAAACTTCACAGGGTGCGTCATTGACATCCCAGGGGCCGAGGTCATCGGGGCCGGGCGGTCATTTACCTGCGGATCGGTTATAAGAGTCGCGTTTGCAGAAATGCTGACCGGTGAAGTTTGTCATCGGGTGACGCCGCGACGCGCGTTCACGTTTTGCGCTGACTGCGGCGATATCGTCGGTATAATATTTTTGCTATTGCGTAATTCTTCGACTTCAGTTTTTAACTCGGCGACAATTTGCTCCGAATTTTCCAATTTGGTCTGAAGATTTGTTACATCGGCCCGTAGCAACACTAAGTCCTTCAAGACTCTGGTGACATCAACATGATCGAAAGTCACAAGAGGAAGCTTATGTAGGTCGCGCGCTACGAACGTGGGGACGTCATCAGGGTCAGTTTCCAGGAAAGCTTTGAAGATGTCCTGCAGGTCCCTTTTGCCACGTCCTTCCCTCTGCCTGGTGATCAGACGGGTGGAGGTCACGGCTGTGTCGGCTAGCAACTTCTTTGCCTCCTGAATTTGTTCTTCAGTGAATCTGGTCACCAGAATTTGTTCCAGAGATACCTAATCCATAACGTCCAGTTTCTGCTGAACGAATGCCAGGAATTCCTGCACCACGATGGTGTCAGAGCGCTTGGGTTGTTGCGCCATCGCGAAATATTTTTGCAATTACGCGAAAACTATTTGGGTCGATGTTTGAGCAATCGCTGCATTACGAAGCGACTGCTCTGAACGGTGGAATTGACGCGACTGTAATGGCTAAATCGATTCGGTAGTGATGATTGACTTGGATATACTCTATGTATTTTAGTAGTAGTAGAACATTTTTTGCGAAAGAGTTCTTCTGTGGAAGTATTGCTGCCGCAAAGCAGTACTGCTCGCATTGCTGTGTTATGGTTTGAAGGGTGGCCGGTGAAATTACAGGTACATGAGACTTAACATCTTTATGTCTCAGTGTGGCGGGCGCAATGCAATGCTACGCAGGGTGCGTCCTAGGTGGACGTGACCTATGAGGTAGTGCATTGTTGAAGGCAGAGGTTACCGTTTTACATCAGGTAAACCATCCTGCTTGTTCTGTCATTCACGTAGTTGAATAAGAAACTAAAGGGCCCCACAGATTAACAGTTCGCCAAGTCTCTGGGGCTCAGGGCTGAAATATCTGTTTTCCTAAAATGTACACTTCTCAAAACTTCTGCGTTTCTACAATGTTAGCACTTCTATAAGCTGTCATTATGGAAAAGCGGACATTTTGGGAAAAATACATTTTAGGAAAACGGACATTTCAGGCCTGAGCCGCCTCTGGTCCCATCGGGCGGCCTGCCGTCCAAGGTCTGCATATCCCACTCACTAAAACTATTATTGGTTGGTAAAATACCGGCTCTGGGTCTACACACTAAGCAGGCCGTAGTCGGAAGTTCACGCCCTAATAGCGCGCAGTCCAGCAGTGTTTGTCATCAGTTCATTCATTCGCTTCCTCCTCGTGCTCCTACTAAATACTCCTACTGATAGGAGCACCGGGACACCCATGTCCTGATGCTCCTAAAATGTAAAACTGGCGGCGGTCGCCTGACACGTGATGACGGTCGAAAGGCCGCCGGCCGACTACCTCCTAGTGTGTGTTTATTTGTTCGTGAGGTCGCGGACTGTCCGACCGATATCTGTAGTTGTGTATTTGTGAGAGTTCGAACTCACGGAGCCGGGAGCCCAATCAGAGCTCAGCATTGTTGCGACGTAGCTGTGGTTTTCCCATCGCACAGACAGGATGTGGGGAAACGTACACGCGGTTTGATATCATGAGGGTGTTAACGTCTTATGTCAAAGTCGGAATTCGACGCCGGCCGGGATCGCCTAGCTCACACTCTCATCGGTTCACATTAGTCGTCAGTCCGAAACCTTAAACGAAACTGTGGGTGTGTGACCTATTGCGATTACCCGTAACTGACAGTCTGTTATCGTCCTGCGAACTGTTAATCCGTGGGGCCCTTATAACAGTGGAGGCGGGCCGGCATGCGGCATGCTGCATGCGGCGCGCGCCACTCACCGCTCGACAGTGGACATGTTGTATCCGTAGATGCAGTGCACCTCCACTCCAGGCGCCTGGAAGTCCTGCGAGTACTTCTCCACGTCCTTGCGCATCTCCCACGCGTTCGGCAGCTCCATGTCACTGTAACACACAAACCACATCCTCAGAACAACTGGACCTCTTCACTAGGACCATTAAGCTTGGCAGAGTCGAGTACGAATCAAGTAAAATGTTATAACAAGTAATTAATTTTGTAAAAATTCAAAAACCCTCAACGCAATGAAACGACTCCCGACAAATTCAGCTTTCAAACAAAACAAAAAAAACTAAATCGGTTCATCCGTTCGGGAGCTACGATGCCACAGACAGACACACACACATACATACACACACACACACACACACACACACTGACACGTCAACTTATAACACCCCGTCGTTTTTCCGTCGGGGGTTAAAAACTATGGGTCGGCATTAGAAACGGGCTTCCCGATTTGGGTCGCGGGGCTAGCTCAATCACGCCGAAACGGCTGAGCCGATTTCGGTGAAATTGAATATACTTACAGATAGATTACCTGGATTGAGCTACAGTCTACTTTTTATATCGACCTCGATTTTGACGACCTCTGTGGCGCGGCGGGCGAAGGTTCGCCTGCGACGAAGGAGGTTGCGGATTCGATTCCCGCCTCGGAACTAATATTTATACGGTCTGCAGATATGACAAACCACTACACTCGTATTAGTTTCTAGATTGTGTTATATACAAATGAGGAGCGTACATCGTTTGTATGGAGTAGGCTAGTACTCGTAGTATACTACTACCCAGCTATAGCTGGGTGGAGGGTTGTATGGAGCAGGCTAGTAGTACAGCTGGGTAGAGGGTTGTATAGAGCAGGCTGGTAGTATAGCTGGGTAGAGGGTTGTATGGACCAGGCTGGTAGTATAGCTGTGTAGAGGGTTGTATGGAGCAGGCTGGTAGTACAGCTGGGTAGAGGCTTGGTGCAACTCACTTGAACAGTTTCTCAAAGTGCGCAATAGTGTAGTTGAACTTGTCCGTCTGCACCAGCACCTCCGTCGGCTTCCAGAACAGCGGCGAGGGCAGCAGCCACGCGAGCGACGGGCACGTGATCTGTTGCGAGCGCATGATGGACTCACGCAGCATCAGGGAGCCTAGGTCATCGCCTGCAACAGACGACTGCCTACATTAATAAACATTCAATACATACACATAAATACATAGATGCAGATGCAGCAACTATATGTGATAAGTTAGCATAACCCGGGACTTCACGGCATGTAGCGGTCAACTATATGTGATAAGTTAGCATAACCCGGGCATTACTTATGTAATGCCAAATAGACGACTGGTACCTACACGGTTTATTAACACTGGCCGGCCTGCAACACTAGGCTTTGAATGTGGGCCAAAACGATACATCAAAAATTTGAGCCATCATTTGCCTTGTCGGGCCACAACAGCAAGCAATTTCTACAAAGCTAAGTTCAAGAGCCGTGGTGTGTTGGCCTAAAAATAGGCGAGCCGTGGTGTGTTGGCCTAAAAATAGGCGCCTTAGCTCCCGTGGATATCGTAAAAGCCGACTAAGGGATTACACCAGGGGATGAGCAGGCCAGCAGCATCCACATGATTACTCAACACCAATCAAACGTGGTGGTTATGTCAAAGTCCAGGTTGAAGCGCTGGCTTATTGAGCAGACCGCCTACACTTTCGATGAGTTCACTAGCCTCAAATTAATCAGGTAACCCTAGATGTGACATGTTTTTTGTTTGTTGTACCTATAACTATTTGTTATTTTGATTTTTGTTTTAAGTACGATGTGTACTTTTGACTCATTTTGTGATAATTATTTTTTTGACGTGTACCTTTTGTATGATTAAATGACTATCTGACTATCAAATCTTCCATTGCATTCTATGGAGGAAAATCAAGTCATAGCTAACTTTGGGTTCTTGATGAGATTCTTGCCTGGGGCACAGATAAAATAATACTATCCTGAGGTGTTGAGAAACACGCCTATAACGTAGGTAGTTGTGACCTACCTACCTACTCAGCGGACATTAAACCGTGTTAAATATATTTAGGTTTCTATTGGAAATGTGATACAAAACAAGTCTGTTCATCGAATTGTTTTAACGGTGTCAAGAGCGAGCGCTGAATCATGACCAGAATGAGGGCGCGACTCAAATTGGGATTATTCAGTGTTTGTTGTATGTACCTCTTCGATGCGTCTTTAACACCAGCCAGCATCACCAGCACAGGGATATAAACCCCGTCCATATCGGGGCCCCTAGGCAATGCATGACTCGGGGCCCTTCTCAGAAGGGAATTCAATTGGATAATATTCAAACTATATACATATTAGAACATTTTTATCGTAGTAAAAAAAAATGGTACTTTAAAATTTGCAGGCCAATGTTTTTGGTGAAACAACATGTTTAAGCAAATATATAACATTTCATTAAATTTACATAATTTGTTATTTTTAATGACGGAAGAGTGAAGACCGCGTCTTGGCAAACGTAGAGTGGGGCGCCCTCTGGCTAGGTGGAGCGATGACCTACGAAAGGCGGCGAGCAGAAAGTGGATGAGAAGAGCCGAACACCGGGCTCAGTGGCGCGTATTGGGAGAGGCCTGTGTCCAGCAGTGGACTAATGTGGGCTGATGATGATGATGTTATTTTTATGGACTAGGTAGGGTACCCATCTAACTAAGATCTCAATATTTTATCTTCGCATCTAATCTTTCCAACAGGTTATATAATCTGGTAGTTATACTGATTTGGACCTCAATTAATTGTAGTTAAGTTAGATATAAGTACTTAGCCTTTTGTAGGTATTACCTACTATGTTTTATCTTTATTATTTTATATATAAAGTGTCATTTCTCGTATCCATGTGTGCCGTTCCAAATAAAAAATTTTTCTTTCTTTCTTTCTTTACATAATAACAACGTAATTAGGCTACCTACTAATTATTTATTTCAATTTTGATGGAATTCGCTATGACTGGACTATGGGCACAGACCATTAATCCATAGTATTTATAAAACACGCTGATCAGCACTATTGTTTGTTTGTTTCAACAAACAATGATTCACAGTTGAGCAAAGTAAATGCAGCTAGCCGATAGGTTTAGGTTTAGCCATTGTGGTGAAGATATTAGTCAGCCTAGACCCTGCGTTACCGGGACTAGCTGCTTCCAGGATGCGCCGCATGGAGGATATCTTCGTGCACACTGAAATCGGCTGAGGACTCAAGTTGGTCGCTGCCGAGAGAACCTGGCTAAGTGGGGTTACATCGACCCATCCCAGAGTCAGTGTAACTGCGGAGCTCCTATACAAGGCTTGGCATGACTCACCTGCGCTTTTGCTATCTCTGCCCGACCACCTGCACACTAGAAGACCTGAACCAGGCAACGGAAAGGGGCTTAACGATTGCTTCCTATTGCTCCAATAAAATTTAGTCATGTTTAGCCACTGACACGAAAGAAGAAGACTAGCCGATGTTCACCGTTTGACATGTTACCCAATGAGTATTATATATAGGGACCTACTTACTAGCTGACCAGCCCGGATTCACTAGTGATTTACGAGTATACCTGAGCCATAGAATATGGCGGATCGGGCGCACTGCCGGCGGCACACGCAGAAGTGTCCATCAAGTTGTAACATTCTCCAGGGAATTTGATGGTTTCAACTGTGCTCAAATAGTGATAAATAGTGAGCAGAGCAAAGAAATAGTGAGACTGTAGTTTAGGGGATATTTAGGTTATTCACTGAGGCTTCTAACTTGAAATCAAGTTCGAAGCCTCGCACGGCATGGGGCGGAGCGCCGCCGTCGCGTCTCGGGGCTTCGGTGCGCCTACACACCACGACTGAACCTTATTTACGAACACTCCATAGGGGTGCAGAAGGAACGGGTATTTTTTGGTATATTATGACTAGACTAGACTGACCAGAGTTCGTAAGTCGTTCATAGGACAAAGCTCTAAGTTTTTATTAATAAATTACCTGACCAAATTGTAAATATACTTTTATATTCTATGTTTAAAATTCTGAAGACTGTCTTTTTAAAATACGCTTACAGATTACAGATTTAAGTTAAAGATTACATAGATGAAAAAAGGGCCTGGGAGCTCAGCACATGATTGTTAAGACTGATATTTTTTTTTACCTGTTTGATGGTACTAGGTACTGTATTTTATTATGTATTTGTCCACTACTATACTATAGCGTCTATTTTTTTTTAAATTGTTAACTTCATGACATTGTAAAAATGTGCTATATTTGTAAATCACTTATTAACAAGAAATAAATGATTGAATTGAATTGAACTACTAAAAACGTATTGAAAATGTACATATGTACAATAATAACTACCTATATAATAACCTTAAATTGATACAACTAAATATTTTCAAAGACACTGTTTGTTTATTGGATATTACGTATATAGTTATACTCGTAAGTATACTGATAACTAGTTATCCTTCGTGATGTAAAAAGAAGCAGTAGATATGATAATATAGCATTGAATGTTGTTGAAAGTTGGTTATGACGTCACACGACGGATTTACGTAGTTCTTAAATAGTTCCTCAGCTATCGTTTCACTCGATCTATCTTTGGACCGACGATATTTGAAATGTAGCAGGAAGTCTGTGAATGGAGACGGCTCAAGACGTTTTACGTGGCATTCTATGGCCGTTTATCCACCGCAACCGATACAGCGGTACTGTATTATTCTGTGCCGACGTGGTTTTGCTTAGAGTTAAGTCCTCGGAATTATAAAGGTAAAACCCATATCTACGATTGGCATTTTGCTTTAGGCAGCCTTAAAGTAGATTAGGTAGGTACTGTAGGTACTTACCAATAGCGAAAACCTTGACAGCCTTCATAGACCCCGCCCATGGAGTTGAAATTGATATCATTCTCCGGATATACTGGTCCTTCCAGGATTGCGGCTGCATTCTTAAGAAGTGCATCGCCATGAGACCGCCCATGCTGTGGACTATGAGGGTCACTGTCGTCTTGTTGTTGGTGGTGTAGGTGTCTTCGATCAGGGTCTTGAGTTTGCCGAAGAACTCTACGTTCTCATCTGTGGAAGGAATAGCGACTGTTAAGTAAAAACACTCACACGGAAATATACAAATGTAATTTTAATCTTAAGAGCTTATATAATACAATGGCCCTAATATGTACTATTATTTATTCTGTGCTAATAACGATCTCTGCCGGGCAACCTTTGATGGACTTTTTATGAAATGAATGAGAAGTGAAGAATGCAGGCAGATGAACTAGGAATACGGCTGAATCGTCGATATCGATATTTGTTCAGGGTGTTCTGGGTGTTTTCTATGTATAATAAAAAAAAAAAACTATGTATTGTATTATATTAAGTATATCAGTTATCTAGTACCCATAACACAAGCTCTGGCTTAGCTTGGGGCTAGATAATGTTGTGTGAACTTGTCCAGCATTATTTATTTATTATTTATTATCGTCCTCGGTCGGTATCAACATTAAGCTGAGGCTGGATCTGTTTAGCCGCACACCTAGGGAAAGACCAAATTATATCCATTCCTACACGTAGGTTCTTGTTTTATGTTTTAGTTTAAAACCCTATTGGTATTTAGCGTTTTATATTTCTTATTTTTTTGTATTATTTTGTATTTGTTATCTCTCTTCAGTGTGGATGGGTGTGTGCTAAAAAAAAAAACTTTATTTTTCTTATACGGTGAATCTGAACTTAGACGAATTCGGAACACAACCAATTCGGCAGATGACGAATTCGGAACAGAACATTGTTAAACTTTTGCTGGAATCTGTACCAAGTTGCAAGCTGTACAAATAGTGTAAAAATTATAAGAGGCCCATTTGAGGCTCTGCCTACCCGACCGGGGAAAAAGGCATATGTGCATGTATGATCACAAAAATATTTTGTTGCGCAGAAAAATAAATAAAAAAAATGAGCTTCTAGAGGTTTGGTTTCAAAACATGTTTCCTATACCTAATTTAATATAGAGCTGTAATCTCTTTACAAAATAAACATATAATAATCGTTTGATTACATTGTCTGGCAGACTTACAGAATATCAACAGCAATACCTACTACGAGACATTTAGAGGTTTTGGCATGAATATTCATTTTATTTTGGTAATTTGAAAAAGTCAAGTCAATAAACTAGTTAATGTAAATCAAAAGTCATGAATCTTGTTGTTTGTGTCTAAATAAGATTCGGTTTCGGTTTTGGCTGAAAATCCTGTTTCGGTCAGTCACTATAACACACTATTTAAAAACGGCAGTCCTAAGCGAGCCCTATATAAAAAAAACGGTCATTTACGAGTTGGACTCGCGCACTAAGAGTTCTGTACCATTATCTATAAAAACAAAACAAAAAAAACGCGTTTGCTGTATGGGAGTCGCCCTTAAATATTTGTTTTATTTTCATTTAATTACATATTTTTAAAGTGAATATATAACTAAATATTCTGTGAATATTTCAAGCCTCATCCTGTTGCCGTTATCAATTTCGAATAAAACATCACGTTTGTTGTATGGGAGCCCCCTTAAATATTTATTTTATTCTGTTTCTTAGCATTTTTTGTTATAGCGGCAACAGAAATACATCGTCTGTGAAAATTTCAGCTGTCTTACTATCACGGTTCATGAGATACAGCCTGGTGACAGATGGACAGAGGGATAGCCGAGCCTTAGTAATAGGGTCCCGTTTTACCCTTTGTGTACGGAACCCTAAAAAACAGTTGCCCCTGTAGCTCTTATTTTGGTTCCTATTATTCATTTCTATCTTTATTGTTTCTACACATACCTACTAGTTAATTTAAATTAAATTATTCAGCTAGTGTCCTTTTGTACCTACCAATTTTTACCCAGTTGTGTACATTCACAGTTCTTTATTTAATGTGCGTGTTGTGTACCTTAAATTGAAGGAACATTAGAGTAAGTACAATAACATTAGAAGTATATATTTGCATGCTTGTGATCAATTAGTTGGTAATCCAAATAAATAAATATCAAAATAATACTTAATAATATAATGCTGGACAGTTCACACAACATTATCCAGCCCCCAAGCTAAGCAGAGCTTGAGTTATGGGTTTTTAGATAACTGATATACTTAATACAATATATTACATAGATAGATATTTTTTATTAAATAACATAGAAAATACCCAGAACACCCTGAACAAATATCTGCCATTGCACAAATATTTGTTCCGAGGTGGGAATCGAACACGCAACCTCCTGCGTCTGACTTACTTGGTGCTTTCCTGAAGTCGTAAGGTGCTCCTCTGAGAGATGTATTTCTGGCATATCCAGATTTCACCAGGGAATCAGCTATGTTGTTGAAATATGCCCCAGTCTTGTCGTGGGAAGGGTCTAGCCACTCAACGGGCTCTGATTTACCCCACCCGGGCACTCGAATGTCAACCCCGGCAGGGCTTTTAGTGGTTCGGGTAACATTGTCATACTCCAGCCTCAAGTTGTCAACCCAGCAGTCGATGACAAAAGGTACAAGTAACTCTAGGTTCAGCCAGATGTTGAAGTAGTCAGGGGAAGACTTGGCACAGATGTAGTGGACGACGTTTGACTTGTTCAGTCTTGCTTCCAGCTGGGCCCCTCCATCTCCTGGGACTGTTGAAGATTATTTTTATGGCTTTCAAATAAGAAAATAATTAAATTTACATGTAACCCAAAAATTCCATTCCAGCAGGACTCGAACCCGCAACCTTGCTTGTGATCGGCAATGCCTTTACCAGTTCGGCCATAGAACACTATGACGCTGAAGACGAAATTTGTGGGCACTATCAACTCGGCTATAGCGCCGATGGGAATTTAATGTTATCCATAAAGTGTGGTTTACACTTGAAAAATAATATACTATGAAGAAAATAATTGTTTATTATAATTAAATCAATTTAATTCAGATCAATAATTATATTGCATAAGGTTATTTTATAGCTACATTTAGCACCATTTCTTTGTTGTTAATTTACTCAACTGAAATCTTTAGTAAACAAGGGCATAGTGTGAAAAGATACTGTTGATTTTAAAAAAACAAATGTAAATCAAATATAAAACTCACTGAAGACAACTGGAGAAAATCCCAAGGAGTTCTGCGCTAAGACACTGTAGATAAATATAAGGAGGAAACACGATTTTGTATCAGACATTTCTCGGTATATTACTTACAAGAGAATTGAATAATACGTCTAATATTTATTACTGTAGAGCGCACTTGTTGACGTCTAGACCGTCGCGAAATATTTGGAGTGTTTACGTAAAGGTACCGCGAGTCACCGCATACTACCAGCGTTGCGCGCCCAGTATAACATAGCAAGAGAATTTATTTTATTATTACGTTGCCTGCCCCTCCTGTGGCCACGCGCGCGTTCGTCCGTGCGACACAAGTCGCGTCGGTGACGCAGCTAGATCGTACGATACAATGCAGGGATGTAGAAGGCCACCAGGGTCAACAAACAATGATAAATACATACACGGATACAGACACAATCAGCTGGTAACTTGTATACGACAACAATTCATGTTTTTTTAATTAACAAATCGAATTAAATGCTACTTAGGGCTAATAAAAAGAGATATATTGTTTTATTTGTTTGAAATGTAACAGCTATATTTCTCACAAAATATTTCTACATTCTACAACGGTTTGTTTATTTGTTTAATGATTTTTTCCCACGTATATTTTCTTGTGCTTAAATAATACGCAAAGAGTAGAGTTGAGTATCATCTGCTCAAGACATGAGTAGTTCGCGAACGAACTAGTTCAGTGAACTACATCGCTTGGTATGAATCTATCTATCAGTCGTTCACCTGCGCCTAAAGTGTATCAGTGTATCAGTAAGTGATGAATGAATCTATGGGAGCGCGCGAACGACTGACAAGATGACAAGACCACGTGAGCATTCACATCAACGAACGAAACGAACTAACTGTCTGTACGATTGGGCTTTTCGGCGTCGCTCGGCTGTTGTCGCTGTTGCTCATTCGACCGACATCCGGCCCTCATCTGCCGGCAAAGCGTACTCCTAACTAGTCTGTGTCGGGGTTCCCAGTGCATCGTCGACGTGACTCATTGGAAAAAGGGACTCTCGTACAAGAAAATAAAACTTAATTTTCTTTGCATAAAAACAAAATATTGAGGTACGTACATTTTTTTAGATGCAAAATTCCTGTTTTGTATTTTTATTTTCTAGTTTTAAAAGCGCGCGTGACCTCCCGTTTGTTTTGTATCCGTTTCGGTTTTGTATGTAACGTGTACGTACGTAATTGTATATAATGGACTTTTTGTAGGTGATTTTAGCTCACTTAACGTTTCGCGCACGCTATTCTGTCACTTTCTAACTTACCTGAACTTTAATGAGTTAGAATTTGGCGTCCACTCCTTAATTAGGTAGGTTTAACAAACGGTGAGCCATAGGTAGGTACATATTTCATTTCATAATCCTCCCGAAGAGGAACTGAACGAAAACAAAATTAACTAAGAAAATAAGAATAGATTCCTTATCTTTTCGTTCGCGAACTAGTTTCAGATAGTAGGAAACGAAACTAACTAGAGATACATAAGATAGATACGTATGAATGCATATCTTTTCGTTCGCGAACAAGATTCAGATAGTAGTGAACGAAATGAACTAGAGATACAAAAGATAGATACGTATCTTGTCGTTCAATTGATACGTATCTCTCTTTTCTTTTCAGTGATACATTTTGCGCATGTCTGAATCTGCTGTATGATCTTTATCATCATGTGGGCGGGGCGTGTATCTGACTTGACTCTGACAATTCTGACATTTGCTTTGACAACGAACGCCACAGAAAGAATTCATTTTCGTTCTGAAATTAAGTTTTTTTTGTCAGTTCCTGTTTTTTTTAATGCGGGTTCCTCATTCGCTCTGTTAACACCCGTGAAAGCCGCGAACCGCGAGTGTGGATGGCTTTCGCGCCTGAGGGGTGAGTCTGAGTTTTGCAAACACCATCGTAACGGTGAACGTTACACGATCGTACGTGTATAACATAATAACTAGCTATTAATCTGTGCCAAAAACGTCACAGATTAATGGCTAGTTACTACGCAATACACGTACACTCGCCGTTACGATCATCGTTACGATGGTGTGTGTAAACTCGGACTTGCCCCTCTGTTCACGGGCTTCGCGCCTTGTTCCCCGTTCAGTGTCGGTATTTGCGCCCGCGTCGATGGGTTCGCGGGGCGCGAACCTCCCGTGAATGCGAACGCATCCACACTCGCATGCGATAGCGGTAACGCGTGAGACTTGGTGCCGTGAGGTTGTGTTTAATTGAGATCACTAAAAAAAAGTAGAAGCTCTGCCAGTACCTATTCCTCCCATGTTTAATACTATGGGATAACCTTTTTTTTTTTTTTGGCGTCGCACGGCTTGTGTATTTGCCGTTAGAGTAACCTTGTCATATTTTTGAACGAATTTTGTAGTTTGTGCGCAGGCGCGAAGTTTAAAAAAGTTAAAATGACCCAGGTTTTTATTTATCTACACCTATTTTATTTGTAATTAGAAATCTGTAAACAATTACCTGCTAAAATGTTAGGAATAAATTGCAGTAGGGGAACAAAAAGGAGCGATATTCGCTTTGCTGTTACAAATTGAAATGTTTTTGCAGGTGACGAACGTAAAAGTGCATAAAATCAATACGTCCCTATGCAGTGCTGAATTCTAATGCTACTATTATTTTGACAGGGTCGCGTTATAATTGTTTGGTTAACTTGGCTAGTTGGAGGAATTTGTGGCGTTGTTATATTATTACTTGTTATTTGTTACTGCCGTCAAATGCCGCGCCATCAGAAATCATTCGGTATTTAAATTTTCAATAAACAAATGAACAAATAAACCATCTTCGGCGTTTTAACTAAGATGTATTTAATTTACAGATGAGAAATATCTCAAAGAGAACCATGTTATCAAAGAAAATCAAGCATACTCTAGTCAAGACAGCTACAGGGTTCTAAAACATGCAGAGGTGAGTAACAAATGCTATTGAAGTATTAGTGGACCTAGATACTTAGAGCATTGCAGGATGCCTAGGTGGGTACTATAAAGATTTACCTAGAACCACAGAATCAATATTAGTACAACTACTAGAACCTCTAACACAGAATTCCTTTAGGTACAGTGTGTTTTCTTGTACTATAATATGCTGCTTAATGAGGTATGTATCCAATGAGGTCCATTAGGGGAGTCATCTCCAAGCAAAAGCTGCACTTAGGGGAGAGTTGGATATTACCGCGTGCCTGATATCTCCGCGCCCCTGCATATATAAAAAACTACGAATAGCGAGTGCCTATAGTGCTAATAATATCGAAACTCGAGGCAGACGACCCTCCCCGCGCGCATCATCAGTCCGTTCCGAGCCACCAGAGAAAATCCACAATTGTTTTAAAATGTTCGGCACTTCGACTATTATTTTGAGACTATCTTCCCTAAGAACCTACGCTTAGTTTTAGGCATTTTCTCTTAGGGGCTCGGTAATATCCAACTCTCCCCTACTTCCAAAAAGCTTGGAGTGCGAAACCGTGCCAAGCAGTATGCTATTGCTTAAGACATTTATTTATGAAAATCGATTGGTAGTCTACAGTTAGAACACCAAAACGCTAACTATCTATAATTATGTACAGCACGATAATACAATACTTACTAATATTCAGAACAGATGGAAGGTCGTAGATCATCGTCAAAAAGAGGGTCGGCCCAAGCGTACTGCCCTGACTGACTCCAGATCTAGTATAGAACTCTTGGGATCTATAGTTCTGTAGTTGCATTTACTGCCTACGGTCACATAGGTAGTCTGCAAAAAATGCTAGTAACCGTGAAAGCACCCATAGCTGAAAGCTTGACCAGCAGGATATAATTATCAACCGTATCAAATGCACGTCAAAAATCAAGATACACGGAATCCACCTGCCCTCCAGCATCCATCACATTCAAGATATAATCAATGTAGGTTGTGTGGTTCGTTGTAGTGGATCTGGCATTACGAAAACCACGCTGTGACTCATCAAAGATACACTCGAGCTGGCGAGTCAGATGAAAGTTCAAAATCGACTCAAACACCATAGCAAAGAAAAAAACAACAAAAAAAACAAAAAAAACATAAATGGTTTTAGAACAAAACTCAAGCGTTTTCTACTCGATGAACAAAGGAAGCGAGAGGGCTTCATTAGTGACGCATCTATAATATGATGCCTATTCTCTACTAAATTCCTTATATTTAGTTAACTATTTTGAGGGTACGATAATGAAGGTAAGAATAAGTAGATACTTTACTTTTTATTTTATTATTTGTTGATTTCACTTTTTTCACTCCTAATAATTATTCACTGGCTTGATATATTGTTTTATATTTCTTTTAATTTTTTCTTTTTTTTGTATTATTTAACTGAGGTTTTGTTATTGTTGGATAGAAGTATCCAGTATTTAGTACTTATGTATATATTTTCATGTTTTTTGGATATATTTTCTTGTTTTTTTTTTATATAATGCCACATCGTTATACTCCGAGTGCGGTGCGAGGTTCTGGCGTAGGTGACGTCACTGCTTGGCATCAGCTGAAAATCAGCGCTGAGTAGGTAGGATAATCTGCCTACTCCGCATTATGCTGAGCTGATGCCATTTTGGAGCAACTTTTTGTTTTATTTGTTAATTTGTTACGGACAGATTGGATGTGTGGGACATTTATTTATTTATTTTCAACTAATAAACATTGTTTTTCATTATTTTTTTTTTAAATTTAATTTTTGATTTTATTTTATTTATAACTTAAGTGTCTAAATTATGTTTTTGTATCTGTTTTTGTATGTTTTTGGTTGTTATTTTTTTATTTATTTTTCTGTTTTTTGTCCTACTTTTTCCTAGCATTCTGTTTGTTCTGTTTGTTTTTTTTGTTTGTGCCAAATAAATGTTTTTCATTTCATTTTCATTTCAAAGACACAGAGGACAGCAATCGGTCTAAAATAACTCACCTCAGTGGATTTGCTTTACAAAGCACAAGTTCAGCCGCACTTTTAAAATACTGTTATCATCTAAGGCACGGGGCACCTAAGTACCAGGCAGCTTCGTTCGAGTCCTAGAGAAGAGCCTTTAGTTCCCACCTACACATATCTCAGGATCTGTGGTAGGTAGGTAGGTTACATTTATTCAATCAAGCGCACGAAGGATTTTTTTAAAAGACAATTTGTATTTTTAACCGACTTCAAATAAGGAGGAGGTTCTCAATTCGTCAGAATATTTTATTCAATGCAAAATATAGTTTGAGGTAGGTATTTGAATCTTAGAGCATTGCAGGCCTCCGTGTGCTCGATGATTTGAATAGATTGTTGATAAAGAGATATTTGGTAGGTGTACTAGTATAGTATTATGTTATCTGTGGTAGGTGCAAGTTCAGGTGCAGCGCCACATGCGTCCAGCGAGCTATGCGGGCGACGCAGCGAGCCGCGCGCACGCGCACCCCGCGCGCGCGCCGACCTCGCGCGAGCACAGCGTGCAGTACGCTTCCAGCGGGAGTGAGTATTATACTACGCGGGCGACGCAGGGAGCCGCGCGCACGCGCACCCCGCGCGCGCGAGCACAGCGTGCAGTACGCTTCCAGCGGGAGTGAGTATTATACTACGCGGGCGACGCAGCGAGCCACGCGCACGTGAACCCCGTGCGCAAGCCGCCCTCGCGCGAGCTCAGCGTGCAGTACGCTTCCAGCGGGAGTGAGTATTATACTCCCATTCTCTATCTAAATAACCATAACCTATTCAAAATTAGTAAAGTAAATGTTTATTGCCAAAAAAAAAGTTTTACATAATCACTTAAGTTAGGTAGGCCTACTTATTCACAATGATATCCTTAGTTCTGTAGAGATTAGCAGTAAGGCCCAACTAGGCATGAATATCTTGGGTCTCAGGAGTACTAGTTAACAACAAGTTTGACAATGTTACATTTAGTTAAAAAGTCCGTTTGACTTGATGACCACCTATGATGATGACCAGTAGGGGAGACTTGGATATTACCGCGCGCCTGATATCTCCGCGCCCCTGCATATATCAAAAACTACGAATAACGAGTGCCTATAGTGCTAATTATATCGAAGCTCAAGGCATACGACCCTCCCCGCGCGCATCGTCAGTCCGTTCCGAGCCACCAGAGAAAGGCCACAATTGTTTAAAAATGTTCGGCACTTTGACTATTATTTTGAGACTATCTTCCATAAGAGATGAGCCCTTTACTTACAAATGTTGCATCATTTATTATATGCATTTAGAAGGCAAAAATACTTTAAATTGCATCTGTGTAGTAGTTTTATCAATATTCTTTCCTTATGTTTATTGTTTAGGGGTTATAAAAAAAAAACCATGTTTGATAATTCCGTGCCAAGGGCGCGGTATTATCATGTATGAGAAAGTACTACTACCTTTAGTAAAATTATATTGACTTTATAGGATGAAAGATCCAATGCCAAAAACGTGAACAACGGGAAAACCCCGAAAAAGAAGAAGTCGTTGGACCCGGATGACATAAAGACATAAGTAATGAAAGCCATATGTAAATGGCAGAAAAAGCTTATACTTATTAACACAAATATTTGTAAAAAAAACTTGTAAGAAGCAGTTATTTAGAAGAATTTACATTGAGGCTGGTTAAATTATGATACTGTTGAAGATATAACTTTTTGAAATAAAATGTTGTTCGATCGACTATATAATAAATAATAAACATTTATATTACAATAAATATAATATACAAAATGTAACTAAAATTTATTGTTATTTAGAGTTATTTGTATTAGCACGGTATTATCAAACTAGCCCGAATTTAAAGGTCATGGGCACGATATTAACGTACCTGTTTGATAATATCGCGTTTTACAGTTTTTTGGTTTTTCAATAATATCTTTTTCCTATGTTTAATTTTAAATATTTTGCTATACTTTAAGCCAAATATATTTCCTACTTATTTATTTTAATAACCCTAACCTACGCTTAGTTTTAGGCATTTTCTCTTAGGGGCTCAGTAATATCCAACTCTCCCCTACCTAGTGCTGAAGCTTGGAGAGCTGTGTACGTCGAATACCTACATTAGAAAGGTTGCAGCACAGGGCTGCAACTTGCCGTTTCTGTTCACGAGCCTCCAGCACACGACGGATACCCTCACGGGTGAGGTGGTTGAGCGAGCGGCCACAGCGGTACCTAGGTACCTACATAGTTTCAGAACAAGTTTTCTGTATGAAATTGACCGAGTGAGCTAGCTTCGCAACAAATGTGCATCCAGCTAGTATTCAATGTAATAGGTATAGTTGGCTTTCCCGCTCCGGATCTGTAGTACTTACTACCGAGAGTTCGACTGGTAGTAGGTGCAAATTATACAAACTTGTGCCTACCAACTCTTAGTAGTTTTGCGAAAAGTAGACCTCGCAAGTACAAACTCTTACATCATTCGATCCACAATATGTAGGTATCATAGCTGCATTATCATCCGAGTATCATGGCTGCTGTGACGACAGCAGCATTCTAAGGCAAGGCTGAAAAACAGTGTGGCTGAGCCCTCGACCTTTTCTCGCACACTAGACTAAATATTTTATTTTTATACTTATATTATCCTTTGTTTATTAGTACTTATAGTGTAAAAATAAATGCCCTTTTTATTTTTTTGTCTTGATAACCTCCAGATTTTGCTCATACTTATTCGAAATTCTTGTCGGTACCGAATGTTTCTGTTTCGAAATCTTGTACCTAGTTGTGCCTTGGAGCCGGAAGGCTTTTAGTCAGCATTAACTTTCCTATCGCCGGTTGCAATTATTTTCAGTCCGCAATTACGGAATTTGTGTCCACCTTTTTTCAGAATCACCATTGTGTGCCAGCAAACATCCACCCTTTTTGGGTGAAATAACCCTCCGAACGCTGACTACTTTTTTTCTCTCTTTAATATACACTAAGTGTCCGCTTGCGGTTTACCAAGATAAAAAGTAGCCTGTAGCATAATCCAGGTCATAATCTATCTGTGTACCAAAATTCATCGAAATCGGTTGAGCCGTTTCGGCGTGATTGAGCAACAAATATTCAAACATCTAAACATACAAACATCCAAGCATCGTAACTTGTCATTTATTAGTACGATATGATTCTGTAGGTACCAACCAAGGCAGGTGCCATCTTACGGTGAACGAGCTGTAGGTACTCAACTCTATCAATTTTACGTCAAGATTAATTGAAAAACACTACCTGAACGCGAGTGCCAACATACTTACATCCAATCCGGACAGATGAAAGCGAATTTTGACAGTTTTTGCAAGGACTTCGCTCGCTCTTCCCTGTGTAGGTACCTACAGGTCTAGCTCTTAACTGAGTCAGTCCCTGAGGTATGGAAGCGGTGCGAGAGGGGTGTTTTCGTCTCTCAAATTATCAGATGACATGAAGCCACGCTTAATTTTGACGTAACGAAAACACCCCTCCCGTACCGCTCCCATACCTCAGGAACTGACTCAGTTAAGCGCTAGATCTGTAGTAGGTAAGTGGCTACCGCACCTACTCTCGGAGTAGTTTTGAACAGAGGCATGTTGTCAGTGCTGGACGAGATGGAGAGCGCCGCCGTCGACGCGCTGAAGACGAGGTCCCTGCCTGCGTTCCTGCGCCCCAAGCCGCGTCCGCTCTCCACGGAGGACGATTTGCAGCAGCTTTACGCTAAAGTGAGTATTACAAACATCAACTTTACAAATTTTATGAAGATTTGACTTGGTTATTTTTAATGAGAAACTGCGGGTTTTTTCTAGTTTCCTTTACACATTAAAATGTTGTAGATACGAGTAGGTATAATCGGATAAGACTTGTCAAGGTACGAAGTGTTTTTAGTTTTTTTAAACAACGTAGTTCACGAAATTGTGTTGAATCTTAATTCAGCCGAAAAATTACGAGGTGCACTTGGGATGGGAGGGGATTATAAAGCTTCCGAGTATGAGCAGCTGTGACCCAGTCATGATCAGCATGAAAAGCCCTCGACCTTCAATTACATAACCTGGATATATGTATGTCATCTTTGGCGATGCTGCCAAAATTGACCAATCAGACGTAGGTAAAGTTCGAACGTTTGAGCCGTTCAAAATGAAGGCGATCGAGGCCCTGTCCATCCAAGGCAGTGGACCATCTTTACCTTTAATTTTCTTAGTATATGCCTATGCCTATTTAATTCTTGTTACGTCCCATTTTAAAAAATGTTTAAATATCCAGGTGAGCCTCAGTAAGAAGTACAAGAACCGCATGAGGAGCGAGCACGCCGCTATCATCGCGCTCAGCAAGTCGCACAGCCAGTTCTTGGACGCGGACGCCGTCATCGTGTACGACCAGCGGACGGCGCTCTGACTGCACTCTAGAACCGCATGAGGAGAGCACGCCGCCATCATCGCGCTCAGCAAGTCGCACAGCTAGTTCTTGGACGCGGACGCCGTCATCGTGTACGACCAGCGGACGGCGCTCTGACTGCACTCTAGAACCGCATGAGGAGAGCACGCCGCCATCATCGCGCTCAGCTAGTCGCACAGCCAGTTCTTGGACGCGGACGCCGTCATAGTGTACGACCAGCGGACGGCGCTCTGACTGCACTCTAGAACCGCATGAGGAGAGCACACCGCCATCATCGCGCTCAGCAAGTCGCACAGCCAGTTCTTGGACGCGGACGCAGTCATCGTGTACGACCAGCGGACGGCACTCTGACTGCACTCTAGAACCACATGAGGAGAGCACGCCACCATCAGGCGAGCACGTTACATCAAAATGAAGCGTGGCTTCATGTCAGTCATCTGATAATTTGAGAGACGAAAACACCCCTCGCGTACCGCTCCCATACCTCAGGGACTGACTCAGTTAAGCGCTAGACCTGTAGTAAAAGGCATAACGCCGAGGTTCCTGCGGTAGTGGACCGGTGATAGCGTCACTTAGTTCAATAACACAGCGATGACGACGCCCGACTGAAGCCTCGCATCAGTGGAAACACCCCTTCCACACCGCTCCACTACAACTGTAGTAGTCAACTTTAGTGTCAATTGAGTTGTAAAACCAATTCTGCTGGCGACTGTAGGTACCTACCTACATTTTGGAGTCAGTAGTTTCGAGTAAACAAAAACAAATGCAGTATGTTCTGTACAAAATCCTTCCCTAACTTTATCTATTTCCCACATATCGTAGTAATTTTATGTTCTACATACTAGTAAATATTTACTCATAAAATAAGAATAGAATTGGCACAGATAGTGTTGTTTTATAGAATGCAAGGACTTTTCGAAATACTATTGATTTTAAAAGCATGCAGTTAAAGTTGGAAGTATTTCAAAGAACTGTTAAAATTGATAAATATGTGTGTAACAATAATTTTCTATGAGGTTTGTAGGTACTGAGGTACATAGGTAATAAGGAATTGTAACGCACGTTGTTTTGTTTGTAATAAAATTGGTAAAATGTGATCAAAAAATTTGTGATAAATTTAAGAAAAACGAATTTGAGGCCTATTTCCTACTTTTATACGTTAAAAAGAGATCCGCCCCGTCTTCGCATGAAAAAAATATAAACCATTCCGGAAGAAAATGTCTAAATGATAGCACAGATAACATAAATACTAGTTATGATAGTCAAAATTGCATCAAAATCGACCTCTGACGACCTCTGTGGCTCTGTGGCGCGGCGGGCGAGAAGCGGTTCCGGGTTCGATTCCCGCTAACGAAACAAAGTTTCTTTATCTACAAATATGTTGTGGTACAGGTCGCTTAACTGAGTCAGTCTCTGAGGCATGGGAGCGGTACGGGAGTGGAGTTTTCGTTTACATTATGTCACATGTCATCTGTTAATTTGAGAGACGAAAACACCCCTCCCGTACCGCTCCCATACCTCAGGGACTGACTCAGTTCAGCGCTAGACCTGCAACATCGTAGGTACTCGTAGTTCCTGATACCCACGACACAGGGGTTCCTAGTGTGGGATCAGGACTATGTGACTGTTGGGTGTCATGTTTATGTTAATTGCATAGTTAAGGAGTATTAAGCGGACAAACAGACAGACACGTATAACGTCTTTGTTTTACATTATTGATACCAATTGCTACTGTCGAGACCCTAAAAAAACTCAAATTTACATTGCAATTCGATCAACTCATATTATATTAGTCACATTAGTCTTTCTGTAATCTCAAATTCTTCCTAAATATAATATAGTTGAATTCCCAAAATCATTGTTGTGTAATCTGACCCCGTTGCTCAAAATATATTAGAATTGACTATAATATATTAGTTTGGGTGCTGTTGGTCTGAAAAACCTATTGAAAGTAGTTTAGTATGTAGGCAGTTATTGATCCTGATATATTTTGAGTTCCTCTATGGTATTGTCACTATGAACAATGTAGTCTATTGAAATAAATGTTTTATAATCTTGAATCATTGTTTATTTATTATTGAAAAGCGAAACCTCACAATAGTCTTCTCCATAAACAAATATTATCTCTACTATAGCACTATTCAATAGTTTGTAAACACAAATACAACAACACAGACACTACTAGCTGAAGATAATTTATCTAGAGCTCAAACATTTACCTTTTTTTTTTTGTTTTTTTGTTTGTTTTACTACTTGAATGACGGAACAAGCAGATGACCCACCTGATATTAAGCGGTAACGTCTGCCTATGAACAGTGCATTCTCACATAGGTCACGTCCATCTAGGACGCGCCCTATGTGACATTGCACTGCGCCCGCCACCCTGAGACATAAAGATGAAAAGTCTCATGTGCCTGTAATTTCGCCGGCACTCATACCCTTTAAACCGGAACACAGCAATGCGAGCACTACTGCTTTGCGGTAGAAATAGGTAAAAAAATAGGTAGTTTTATTTAAATCTTAAAAAACGTAAACTAATCTGAACTAAACAATCACTCTTATACCTAGGTACATAAATGCTTTTCAGTGCACATAAAGTGAAAAAAAAAACTATTATTGTCGCGTACCAGAAAGCACATAACACATAAAGAACATACACACAGAAGGTCGATTCTCGTAAGTCGACCTCTGTAGCGCGTCGGGCGAGTAGCCGGCTGAGATGCGTAAGGTTGCGGGTTCGATTCCCGCTGCGGGATAAATGTTTGCATGATCTGCAAATATTTGTTTCGGGTCTGGGTGTTATGGTACTCGGTACACGTAGTTTATCCTAGTGTGGGGTCAGGACTATCAGTAGGTAGGTGTGTGTGACAGTTGGCTGTTATGTTAAGTATTGACCGAATCGAGACTGAATCTAGAATTGACTGAGATTTGGTATTCTGGTCCCTCTTAATAACAATTTAGTCTACTTTCGATTCATGGCACCCGTAAATAAGAGAAGGATAGAGTTAGGTATATATCATTGGAAAGAGTGAAGAGAGACGCGTCTATTAAGCTGAAATTCTTGCCAAATTTCTGGGGAAAACAGTTGCGTTCATTTTGGTCACATTTCCGTGTCATATTATCAGTTGAGTTGAATACCATTTCACATCCCAAACATTCAATATAACGGCACCCCTTACATAAACTGCACGGACTAAATAACTCGCGATTGGACCCGTTATCTGCGGGGGTAGGGTGCGGGGACGTGGATCGCGCGGGGCGAAGAGTGGCCCTTCTGTATGTATATGATATATATTCTGTGACTATGTGTGACATTAATGATATCGACACTAGCTCGGAACATTATCCAAACTTTATTTTGACTATTGTTAATTTTGTGCTCTGCGTGTACGTAGTACTGAGGGGCGAGTCCGAGTTTACAAACACCATCGTAACGATGAACGTAACGACGATCGCACGTGTATGACATAATAACTAGCTATTAATCTGTGCCAAAAACGTCACAGTTTAATGGCTAGTTACTACGCAATACACGTACACTCGTCGTTACGATCATCGTTACGATGGTGTGTGTAAACTCGGACTCGCCCCTCAGTTCGCGTGCCGCGGTGCAGGTTACGGCAAGACCTGGAAGTTGGCGAGGGTGGGGTAGGTCCGCAGGCGCAGCAGCTCCAGCTCGGTCTGCAGCAGCACGATGCTCGTGTAGTTGGCTTGCACTTCGCGGATCAGCCGACTCCGCGTCACTAGGGTCTCCATTCTAAAGTATTATAAGTTCTTTCTTGAAATATATATTTAAACTTTTCAATCAAGATTTGACCCCAACATACAGGTACATACATACATACACACATAATGAACGATAAATACCTACTAGTATTTCGAGTGTAACGAAGTCCGTTACAAACATATAATTGTACATACAGGTGAAGCTAATAAAAGCATGCCTGGCATGCCCGTAGCTGTCGCGTCTGTTCACACGTGCCAGGTTAGCAGCCCCCCGCAACCCCTCGCCCAACGGGCATGCAAGAAAATCAAATGTTGTGCTAGCTACTTGCAACTAGCTAGCTTCCAGTTACAGGCATGCCAGTAAGTGAATACACATGACTGTTGCTGGCACTTGCAAGGAGCTGGTATGCTAGTGTGCAAGCTACGGGCATGTGTATCCCCAGCTTAAGCCATAACCTCTTTACACATGCTAGTAGCTCGCACTTGCCAGTATCTGGCATGGTTTTGTGCAAGCTACAGGCACGTCAGTCCAGCTGGTATTCTCGTAATATTGAACCGATTTGTCATTTGTAAATGTAAGAAGAGCTTGCACCGACCTTAGTTTGAAGACCTTTCTGATGCGGATGGGTTCGAGCTGGTCCTCGTTGAGTCTTTTCTCGGACACTTTCACGTTGAGATCGGCGATCAGCTTGTCGAGGTCATTCCCCCGCGCTAATATTGCGTTCACTTTTAGCTGAAAACAAATAGAGTAGTAGTTGAGTAGTAGCTTAGTGCAAGCTTAAATCAGTAGTGCTTGCATTGCGGTGTTCCGGTTTGAAGGGTATGGGTGCCGGTGAAATTACAGGCACATGAGACTTTTTATCTTTATGTATCTGGGTGGCGGGCGCAGTTCAATGCCACATAGTTTGCGTCCTAGATGGACGTGACCTTCACCATCACCATCGTGGCCATCACTGAGGCCGCCTCCGCAATAATCAGGAGAGGGATCACAGACTACAACATAAGGACCCTCTCCGACAGCTCAGCAACACTCAGAGCTCTGGAGAGAATCGACTTGGGAAACAAGGTGACTCTGCAATGGATAAAGGGGCATAGCGGATCACTGGGTAACGACGCCGCAGATGAGCTAGCTAGAAGAGGGTCGGGAACAACCACAGAGGGCCCATCTCCATTCTTCCCTCTGCCCTTCTCTCAGCTACGCACATGGATGCGGGTCCGCACTAATAACCAACACAATGAACGCTCACGAATTACGGACTGTACGCAGTCAAGAGCAGCCCTGAACTTCGCACCATCGTGGCGACACTCACAGGACACTCTCCTGAACAAACATCTTTTCAACATCGGAGCCACAGACAGGCCACTCTGCAGAGGGTGTCTGACCGAAGGCTGCCCACGTAGTCCTGGAATGCGTGGGAGTAGCAGCTCAACGTAAACAAATCCTCAACAACCCGAGGTCGCTCCGCCAAGCCTGTGAAGACCCCAGGAAACTTATGTGCTTCTGAACGGAGTTAGGCTGGCTAACTACATAGTCAGACAACTCACGCATAATGGACCGCCCATAGAGTTCTAATGCGGAAAAGGGAGTTCTTTAACATTAACATTAACATTAACCCTTCAAACCGGAGGACTAGTGGCAGAAATAGGTATGGCTTAATTGCTTGCCATGGTGTCCGGCCTAAGAGTAGACCCTCTGTCTCCTCCCATGGTCTTAAGAGCTGACTAAGGGATTATTAGGGATTGACTAAGGAGATGGGCAACAGCAACCCCTGAGTACTCAACACCAATTCCCTGCCGAGCATGGTGATTATGGCAAGTAGCCGTTTGCATTTACAGGGGGAGCCCTCATCCAGCAGTGGACGTCTTACGGCTGGTGATGATGATGAATATAGCATGATCCATTGGATATGTGTTCGAGGGAGCCCGTGGACGAGCCGGTCCGTCCAGTCCTCACCTCTAGCTCCTCGACCCTGTGGATCTGGTCTGCGAGCACCTTGTTCACAGACATCTTGGACGCCTCCATCTCCTTCTCCATGCGCACGTAATCCTGCTCCTCGGTGTAGCCCAACTCCTTGTTCTTCAGGTATAGTTGCAGCTCTTTCGGGATCTAGGAGATAATACAAGTCGGCTATTATGAGCTCACTACTGTTCATGTCTATGTTCCTCATATCGCTTGCTTTAAGTATTTGGGCCATTGGGTCACCGAGTCTCTTACAGATGATATGGACATGGACAGGGAACGCAGGGCATTATCCATTAGAGCGAACATGCTGACCCGTAGGTTTGCTCGTTGCTCCAGGCAGGTTAAGACTACGCTTTTCAGAGCTTACTGCCAAGCGTTTTATACGTGCAGCCTATGACCCTTGACCAGTGTTCGATAAATATTTAAAATTTAAAATATTTTGAATTTGCATTTTAAATTTAAATTGAAATTTTTCTAATTTATTTTAATTTTTGCTTTTTCTAATTTATTTTAATTTTTGATTTTGAATTGATTGTGAATTTTATTTTTAATTATGATTTTACTCGAAATATGGAGACTAACTTATTTTTATTATAATGTATTGTTGTCTGAAATAAATATATTGAATTGAATTGAATATTATATGTTGTGTACAACTTGTACGACTCACGGCCATCGAGGCTCTACCTATCCTTCAAGAAAGAAGGCCTGTTTTTTAAACCCCGAAGAATAAGGTGTTATAAATTGAGGCCATAGTTAGTATGTATGTCTGTATGCATATTTTTTTCAGACACGTAGCTCCAGAAAGGATGATTTCAATTCTTTTTTTGTATGAAAGTACTTGTGAATAAGTTTCGCACAGAAGCTCCTTTCAAGCACATGACGCATGCCGGTTTCTTCTCGATGTTTTTCTTCACCTAATGAGATAAATTTTTCGCGGCGCAAAATCCTTTAGTTCTCGTGCAGGATCTGAAGACACGACCACAAGATGAGCTGAATGTGACGTGATGTGTTCGGCCTTAGAACAGACCCCTCTATCTCCACCACGGGATGTCGTAAAAGTGGGCAGCAGCATCCACAGAGTACTCAACATCAATACTGCAATCACCAATCCGCCTGCCAAGCGTGGTGACTACGGAAAATTCCACTCCACTATGGGGGGGGGGGGGGGGGGCAGCCTCATCCAGCATAGTGGTGGGTCCACCGCGTGTGTGCTAGGACAATTGTGCTAACACACTTGCTCAAAACAGGCCCTCGAGGGTGCTAGCACGAGGGTCTATTTTGCAGGCAAACTCATTCACTGTACCGTCGTGTTTGATGTGTAAGGTCTTTAATCTATACATAATAAGGTCTAATTAAATACAC
Source organism: Operophtera brumata (assembly GCA_932527175.1). NCBI lineage: Eukaryota > Metazoa > Arthropoda > Insecta > Lepidoptera > Geometridae > Operophtera > Operophtera brumata. The sequence goes on from OW052235.1 coordinate 23,163,529, forward strand.
TAAACCTGTAAGCTTGCACGTCACCTTGAGCCGACGGTAGGAGTAGAGCGTCTGTTCCATGTGCCGCAGCTTCATGTTCATCTGCGCGTGCTCCCACTCCTTGTGGAACTACACCTGTAAGCTTGCACGTCACCTTGAGCCGGCGGTAGGAGTAGAGCGCCTGTTCTATGTGCCACAGCTTCATGTTCATATGAGCGTGCTCCTACTCCTTGTGGAACTACACCTGTAAGCTTGCACGTCACCTTGAGCCGGCGGTAGGAGTAGAGCTCCTGCTCCATGTGCCGCAGCTTCATGTTCATCTGCGCGTGCTCCCATTCCTTGGAGAGGATCCCCTTGCGGAACTCCATCTGTTTGCGCATCATGCGAAGCTTCATGTCGCCCACTCTCTGTTCAAATAATGCGTTGTTACCACTAACCAAGGACTGCAACCCAAGACAAAACCAAAGGACAAAGTAAGATTGAACTGCTAAGGAGTGGAACCTATTATACCGTCGTCTGTCTCTCCGTCGTTTTCGTAACTAATCCAGCAAAAATAATGCATTTCGATCTTCAATAGCATTGATGACGTCTATGGCTCGGTGGGCGAAGGTTCGCCAGCGACGCAGGTTTTTTTTTTAACATTGATAGGTCTTTGTTTGACTACGACCTCACCTATTGGTAAGTGACGATGTGGCCGAAGATGGAGCACAAAGGTCTAGAAGGCACCTATTCACTCTAGCCTTGAAGAGACCCAGATTATAGTTTTCAGGAAAGACATACGACGGTAGTGTATTCCACTCCTTAGCAGTTCGCATTATAAAGATAGAACTGAAACGTTTTGTGCGAATAGAAGGTATACTAATGAGGTAAGGATGGTACTGAGCCGTACGCCTGCTCGTCCTAGGTTGCGGGTTCGATTTCCGCCTCGGAACAAATATTTGTACGATCTGCTGATATTTGTTCAGGGTGTTCTGGGTATTTTCTATGTATAATCAAAAATATCTATACATGTAATGTATTGTATTAAGGTATCCAGTACCCATAACACAAACTGCTTAGCTTGGGGCTAGATAATGTTGTGTGAACTGTCCAGCATTATTAATTAATAATTTGATAGTAGGTAAGATACTGACCAGTATGATCTCATTGATTTTCTCGATGTCTGCCCTGAGTATGAGAGTGGCGTCTTGGAAGTCTGCTAGGTGCCCCGAGGTCGCGATCTCCACCTGCCCCGCCGGCAGGACCAGCTGAAACGTGCATTTAACGACCACTTTTTAAAGACCTCAAAAAAGGAGGAGGTTCTCAATTTTTCCCGATTACTCGAAGATGTCTGAACCGATTTGGAAAATTCTTTTTTTGTTTGTAAGCGTATACTTCCCAAGCTGTACGTTGTTAGCGCTGTCCACGTACCCTATCTCCTGTGCCACTCCACACATCTCCTGCCGAGGATGGATGTATGAAAGCGGTACCTGTATGGTCCTATTCCGTGCGCGCAGCTCGATGGTGTCGCGCAGCTGCAGCATGCTGTCGTGCGTGATCGCGAGCTGCGCCTTCCGCGCGCTTTTCGCTCTACTCCACACGCTGAGCGCGCTGTCCACGTACGTCACATCTCCTGCGAGGATGGCAGTATGAAAGCAGTACCTGCTGTCGTGCGTGATCGCGAGCTGCGCCTTCCGCGCGCTTATCGCTCTACTCCACACGCTGTGCGCGCTGTCCACGTACGTCACATCTCCTGCGAGGATGGCAGTATGAAAGCAGTACCTGCTGTCGTGCGTGATCGCGAGCTGCGCCTTCCGCGCGCTTATCGCTCTACTCCACACGCTGTGCGCGCTGTCCACGTACGTCACATCTCCTGCGAGGATGGCAGTATGAAAGCAGTACCTGCTGTCGTGCGTGATCGCGAGCTGCGCCTTCCGCGCGCTTATCGCTCTACTCCACACGCTGTGCGCGCTGTCCACGTACGTCACATCTCCTGCGAGGATGGCAGTATGAAAGCAGTACCTGCTGTCGTGCGTGATCGCGAGCTGCGCCTTCCGCGCGCTTATCGCTCTACTCCACACGCTGTGCGCACTGTCCACGTACGTCACATCTCCTGCGAGGATGGCAGTATGAAAGCAGTACCTGCTGTCGTGCGTGATCGCGAGCTGCGCCTTCCGCGCGCTTATCGCTCTACTCCACACGCTGTGCGCACTGTCCACGTACGTCACATCTCCTGCGAGGATGGCAGTATGAAAGCAGTACCTGCTGTCGTGCGTGATCGCGAGCTGCGCCTTCCGCGCGCTTATCGCTCTACTCCACACGCTGTGCGCACTGTCCACGTACGTCACATCTCCTGCGAGGATGGCAGTATGAAAGCAGTACCTGCTGTCGTGCGTGATCGCGAGCTGCGCCTTCCGCGCGCTTATCGCTCTACTCCACACGCTGAGCGCGCTGTCCACGTACGCTATCTCCTGCGAGGATGGATGTATGGACTCGGTACCTGTATGGTCCTATTCCGGGCGCGCAGCTCGACGGTGTCGCGCAGCTGCAGCATGCTGTCGTGCGTGATCACGAGCTGCGCCTTCCGCGCGCTTATAGCTCTACTCCACACGCTGTGCGCGCTGTCCACGTACGTCACATCTCCTGCGAGGACGGCAGTATGAAAGCAGTACCTGCTGTCGTGCGTGATCGCGAGCTGCGCCTTCCGCGCGCTTATCGCTCTACTCCACACGCTGTGCGCGCTGTCCACGTACGCTATCTCCTGCGAGGATGGATGTATGGACGCGGTACCTGTATGGTCCTATTCCGGGCGCGCAGCTCGACGGTGTCGCGCAGCTGCAGCATGCTGTCGTGCGTGATCGCGAGCTGCGCCTTCCGCGCGCTTATCGCTCTACTCCACACGCTGAGCGCGCTGTCCACGTACGCTATCTCCTGCGCCATTCCACGCATCTGTTCTCAAGTATTACATAGTCAGTAAAAAAAAAAGAAATACCAACAGCTTAATTCAGGAACAAAATATTCTTACAAAAATAGGAATCGGTAAAGCCAATTAACGGTCCTTACGGCTAGACACAAATTAAAAAGCAACAAAGCAAACAATCACTAGACAACTCTGTGGTGCGGCGGGCGAAGGTTGGCCTGCGACGCAGGAGGTTGCGGGTTCGATTCCCGCCTCGGAACTAACATTTGTGCGATCGCAGATATTTGTTCAGGGTGTTCTGGGTATTTTCTATTTATAATAAAAAATATCTATCTATGTAATCTATTGTATTAAGTATATCACTTATCTAGTACCCATAACACAAGCTTTGCTTAGCTTGGGGCTAGATAATGTTGCGTGAACTGTCCTGCATTAATTATATAAAAAAAAAATACTATAACCTATCCGTGAAAACCTTCAATAAGCTTTCTGATATTTATTAATTTGTAAGTCTGTTAATTTTAAGCCTTTGGTTTTCCTTCGAATAAATATCTATAAATAAATTTAAGGACAAAATTAAAAACTAAAAAATAACCTAACTACCATCAGTTACATCAGTTTATGCTGCTTTTACTGGTCAACGACTATACAATACAATAAACGAATGGTATTTGCAAGACGAACTCAAAGAAACGACAGGGAGACTTGGCACAAACTGGAGGAGGCCTTTACTCGGATAGAGATCCTTGAATGAAATGAAATAAAATATAAATACCTATAATAAACTATGTAATCTATATATTATGTACAAATACAGTATAAATGCTAAGAAAGGAAAAAAAAAAAAAAAAAAAAACTTTAGATAAATGTGCATGAAAATATTTCTTTTATATATAATTTTTTTTAAGCATGATGATTCTTTTTTTAATTAAGTTTGTTGTACTCTTATACAATTGTTGTTAAGATAATTTTGAATTTTGTACCTATTCAATGGATTAATAAAGGTTTTCATATATATATATTTCATTTCATATATGGTAGCCTAACGGTTCAATAGTGCAACTCTGAATCCATCGATACCGGGTTCGATCCTAGGCTCCGCACCAATGACTTTTCTAAGTTATGTGCGGATTTCCATCGCTCTGTGCTTCGGAGGGCACGTTAAGTGGTCGGTCCCGGCTGTTATTGATTAATAGCAGTCGATAAGCCATGTCAGAGGCCCTCAGCCGGCTTGACAAACTCTGATACCAGAGGCCAGCACTACCTCATACGAAACGACGACGATTTCATATATTTGCAGGCGACTTTGATCTTCAACTTGTCCTCTTCTACTTTGGTTTGGAAGGTGACGGCAGCACAAATCAGTTATCCCCAGCATGCTTATAAATTGCCCTACTAATTAAAATCTAAAATATTTTTCATTTTTAGGGTTCCGTACCCAAAGGGTATAACGGGACCCTATTACTAAGGCTCGGCTGTCCGTCTGTCTGTCTGTCTGTCCGTCTGTTACCAGTCTGTAACTCATGAACCTTGATAGTTACAGTTGAAATTTTTGCAGATGATGTATTTCTGTTGACACTTTAACAACAAATACTAAAAAGTTGAATTAAATAAATATTTAAGGGGCTCCCATACAACTAACGTGATTTTTCCAAATGTAGGTAAAGCAATGATCTGCGAGGTCAGTCTTTGGATGGGTGACCACTTTTAACGTGCAATTTTTTTTTATTTTTATAATCGTTTATTTTTTGCCGTTTTTATAGATAATGGTACTGAACCCTTCGTGTTCAAGTTCAACTCTTACCTGGCCGGTTTTTTTAATGGGGTGTGCAATAGTGGAATCTATGTACGACATCCACGTGAGGGTGTATTCTGTCCACTTCATTACTATATACTTCGGCCTATTTCTGCCGCGAAGCAGTAGTGCTCGCATTGCTGTGTTCCGGTTTGAAGGGAAAGGGTGCCGGTGAAATTACAGGCATATGAGACTTTTCATCTTTATGACTCAGGGTGGCGGGCGCAGTGCAATGCCACATAGGGCGCGTCCTAGGTGGACGTGACCTATGAGGTAATGCACTGTTCATAGGCAGAGGTTCCCGCTTAACATCAGGTGGGCCATCAGCTTGTTCCGTCATTCAAGAAGTATAAAAAAAAACAAAGTACTGACCCGTATTTCGTTGTCGATCTTGGCGCGGCGCATCTTGCACATGGAGACCCAGAGCCCCTCGTCCATCACGGGCGGCATGTTGCTCAGCAGGTCCAGCTGCTCCAAGCTGGAACCACACCGTCATCATCATCGTCGATATGAGGACGACCTCTGTAGCGCGTCGGGCGAGCAGCCGGCTGAGATGCGAAAGGTTGCGGGTTCGATTCCCGCTGTGGGACAAATGTTTGTACGGCAACAATATGACGTGTTTGATTTGATGGCATGGCTAATTAATTTAGTCTTTGTTTAGACTGATTGTTTCTTTTTTATTCTTTTTTTTAAATCTAAAATGGTCTTGCGTTTGGCTACATCTCACCTGATGGGAAGCGACGATGAGGCTTATTTAAGCACGCTCGCCTAGAAGATGCCTATTCACTCTTTGTTTGAAGATGCCCAAGTTGTATGTTAAAGGGAACAAAAAAGCCGGAAGAGAGTTCCAGGCCTTTGCTGTCCGCATGATGAAAGAGCTCGAGAAACGGTTTGTAAGCGACGGTGGTATGTCAACAACAAAAGGGTGAAACGCCTCTCCACGTCTGGTCGTCAGGTGGCTTTCTTTTGTTCTTTTGTTCTTTTGTTATTTTGCTTGATTATGTACGGTTTATGTGATATTATTATGAAATTTTGAGGACTTATTAAATGTACAGTAAAATGTTAAATGTTTAGTAGTAGTAGAGCTTTTTTGTGAAAAAATTCGTCCGGGGAAGTACCACCATACCTATTTCTGACGCAAAGCAGTAGTGCTCGCATTGCTGTGTTCCGGTTTGAAGGGTAAGGGTGCCGGTGAAATTACAGGCACATGAGACTTTTCATCTATGTCTCAGAGTGGCGCAGTGCAATGCCACATAGGGTGCGTCCTAGGTGGACGTGACCTATGAGTTAATGCACTGTTCATAGGCAGAGGTTACCGCTTAACATCAGGTGGGCCTCATGCTTGTTCCGACATCCAAGTAGTATAAAAAAAAAAAAAAGTACTAACAAACTGACAAGGCCTATGTACAGCCACTGAAATGATATTCTAAATGACTTACCTTATAATTTGACAAAGCCTCTATACAGCTGCATCTTTATAGTGTACCAAAGAGTTTTTTTTTTAATTGAATCCTTTTAAATTGACGTGACTAAGTGTTCCCTGAGATCGAATGGTTTTAATAAATATATGAATTATGATCTGCAAATATTTGTTCCGGGTCTGGGTGTTATGGTACTCGGTACTCGTAGTTACTGATACATACGACACAGGGAATCCTAGTGTGGGGTCAGGACTATGTATGTGTGTGACTGTTGGGTGTTATGTGGGTGTTATGTTATCATCATCATCAGCCACTCCACGTCCACTGCTGGACATAGGCCTCCTCTCACTGACCTCAACGGACTTCGGGTCATCGCTCAAAACGTGACCGAACTTAAAGAGACAAAACGCTTAAAAAAAAGTTTTTATTTGTCTATGGCTGCTTGATTATTGAATAAATTTGAAGGATTAGAGTGTTTATCGGCAGTGTATGGAAAGCGTAGAGTTAATAAGAAAGTGTTTGTATAGAAGAACGATTAAGCTACCTACTGATTTTTTATTTAGATTTATATTCGACCACAAAATGGAGGAAGTTTTTAAATGTTTTTAATATGAATAGTAAATTGTCGTGACTACGTTCCCAGGAAGGTTTATCTTCGTTGATGTGCTATCTTCTTTAATGTCATAAGATGTGCTGTCTTCTTAGATGTGCTATCTCATTGATATGCACTCTTTTTTTTTTAGATGTTATGTGTTTTTAGGTGTACTATTATCTGACATGGGTTATTTCCTTAGATGTGCTATCTTCTCAGATGTACCTACTCTCTTCTTAGATGTGCTATCTTCTCAGATGTACCTACTCTCTTCTCAGATGTGCTATCTTCTTAGATGTACTCTCTTCTAAGATGTGCTATCTATATATATAAAACAAAGTCGTGTTAGTTACACCACATAACTCAAGATCGGCTGGACCGATGTTAGTTATCTCTTTTTTGGTGGATTCTTCTAAGCTCCGAATAGCAGAATAAGTAATAAGGAGGGAGGGAGGAGGGGGGGGGGGGGGGGTTAACCGGGGGCTACCCGTGCGAAGCCAGGGCGAGTCGCTAGTATTCTTATAAGTGTTATCATCTTAGATGTGCTATCTTTCCCGTGACACATACCCTTTGAAGAAGTCGACGCAGTCCGCGTGCAGCAGCGGCGGCCTGACGCCGGTCAGCACGGCCGTCGCCAACTCGTACAGAATCACGGGAATCATGGTCGCACGTTGCTGCCATTTTGGACGTTTCCTGCAATATTATAACTTAACTTTAGAATTACAATCCTATTAAGATCCACTTGCGGGTAAACGTCTCACTTGAATGTTGGATTGAAACTGGTATCAACCATATAAAACCATATACATGATGAGGTAATATCCAAAATTGGAGCAAACTTAGTTTGTATGCAAAGCGCTCAAGCGGCACTAACTAGCGAGAACTAACTTGTAGAACTTGTAGCACTGGTCGACGATGATGGGCGAGAGGTCCGCGAAGTGGTTCTTGAAGGTCCTCTCCATGTACTTGTCCGTGAGCTGCAGCGCCTCGTAGGTGGCCTGCGCCTCCTCGCTCTGCTCCTGCACCAGCGTCAGCTCGCGACTCCACCTCGCGCTCGTAGCGAGCTATCACATACTAACGAGCGAGAACTAACTTGTAGAACTTGTAGCACTGGTCGACGATGATGGGCGAGAGGTCCGCGAAGTGGTTCTTGAAGGTCCTCTCCATGTACTTGTCCTTGAGCTGCAGCGCCTCGTAGGCGGCCTGCGCCTCCGCGCTCTGCTCCTGCACCAGCGTCAGCTCGCGACTCCACCTAGCGCTCGTAGCGAGCTATCACATACAAGCGAGCGAGAACTAACTTGTAGAACTTGTAGCACTGGTCGACGATGATGGGCGAGAGGTCCGCGAAGTGGTTCTTGAAGGTCCTCTCCATGTACTTGTCCTTGAGCTGCAGCGCCTCGTAGGTGGCCTGCGCCTCCTCGCTCTGCTCCTGCACCAGCGTCAGCTCGCGACTCCACCTCGCGCTCGTAGCGAGCTATCACATACTAACGAGCGAGAACTAACTTGTAGAACTTGTAGCACTGGTCGACGATGATGGGCGAGAGGTCCGCGAAGTGGTTCTTGAAGGTCCTCTCCATGTACTTGTCCTTGAGCTGCAGCGCCTCGTAGGCGGCCTGCGCCTCCGCGCTCTGCTCCTGCACCAGCGTCAGCTCGCGACTCCACCTAGCGCTCGTAGCGAGCTATCACATACAAGCGAGCGAGAACTAACTTGTAGAACTTGTAGCACTGGTCGACGATGATGGGCGAGAGGTCCGCGAAGTGGTTCTTGAAGGTCCTCTCCATGTACTTGTCCTTGAGCTGCAGCGCCTCGTAGGTGGCCTGCGCCTCCTCGCTCTGCTCCTGCACCAGCGTCAGCTCGCGACTCCACCTCGCGCTCGTAGCGAGCTATCACATACTAACGAGCGAGAACTAACTTGTAGAACTTGTAGCACTGGTCGACGATGATGGGCGAGAGGTCCGCGAAGTGGTTCTTGAAGGTCCTCTCCATGTACTTGTCCTTGAGCTGCAGCGCCTCGTAGGCGGCCTGCGCCTCCGCGCTCTGCTCCTGCACCAGCGTCAGCTCGCGACTCCACCTAGCGCTCGTAGCGAGCTATCACATACTAGCGAGCGAGAACTAACTTGTAGAACTTGTAGCACTGGTCGACGATGATGGGCGAGAGGTCCGCGAAGTGGTTCTTGAAGGTCCTCTCCATGTACTTGTCCTTGAGCTGCAGCGCCTCGTAGGCGGCCTGCGCCTCAGCGCTCTGCTCCTGCACCAGCGTCAGCTCGCGCGACAGCGACTCCACCTCGCGCTCGTACCGAGCTATCACACTCCTGAAACACATATCCATATCAAAAATATTGTGTTACTAGTAGGGCAAGTATTCATACGGAGAAGTAGGCTTGTATAGTTCACGTACGAAGAATGATTAGGAATTATTTCTAACTATTGAACGAGAGCGAACTAATCCCCGAGATCATCCTTATTAGTTCAATAATACTATTAGTTCCTTTCAAAAAAGAGTGAGCGCGCGAGCACGCACACCATCCGACCGATCACTCGATGCGTCTCCGACGAAGATCGAGTACAATCGAATGAACTGTTACATCCCTGATTTGCTATAGAAATATGGCACACGTAATGCAATAACAGCACATTTTGATGTCTAGACTTTAGCAGTCAGTATAAAGAAAGCCAGTCTACGGCCGGCTTCGAACTTGACTACTTGTTCTTTCAGAATATTAAATTCTGTTTTAAATTAAGGTTTTTCTAACTAAATATAGACTTTCATCAAATTCAATATATTCCTTTTTTTTAAAGTGATTTCGCGAATCTCTGATAACAGAACGAACTCGAACCAAGATTCTTTTAACACTGCACTAACAGTACTAATAGATAAGACTGAACTAGTACCTTTGATTGATTGTACTAGTACGGTGCGCTCCACTCAGTGAACGACTGAGCAAAAGCCTACGGAGAAGTACCAATTTTTTTTTTCAAAATGGCCGACAAGCTTTCCTCTATCTTGCATTAAAAAACATACAGATTCTGTATTCTGGATAATAATATCCTTATTGTGTTAGTAGTAGAGCAAGAGTTCATCCCGAGAAGTACCTATTTCATTATTTTTCCAAATAGCCGCCAGATTGGCCGCCATCTATGCATTACAAAAACATACATATTCTGTATTCTGCATAATACTGACAAAACTTTGGTATAACCAGAATTTTTGCATATTGCAACATACAAACCATCTCATTAAAGTCAGTGCTGAAAACGACAAAAATTCAAGACCTGCTTCTTCTACGGATGTCGATATTTCAGATTTCACCATTTCATTTAGTGAAACTCCTGTATTGCTCTCCTCATATCCCGCGACCTTAAGGTCGTAAGTGAGGCCAACAGTTAGCACCCATGCCTCAGTGCCGTATGTAGCATGTAGTAGTGTAGTAAATCTTAAGGAAGCTCACCTCATTTCGTCGAGTTTCTCGTCGTCTTCAACGCGATCCAGGTTGGCTCTGCGCAGGCGCATCAAATTCAGATTCTCTTGTCCAATCACAGAGTCCACCTTCAATTTCATCAGCCACGTTTCTTTCACCTGCAGGAAATGGAAGATTAGATACGCTATTACAGCGATTTGCTCAATAGTCGATTGAATAAAATTAAAATATGTATGTTAGCTAAGGTATATATTTATATGGGCTTATGTCTAGGTATAATTTTACTAGAGGTCCAGTATGGACCATTCTACTCGTATAAGGGGTGAGAAGCGTTACCTTGCTGTAACACAGTTTTTTAATTAGCAGGGAAGACATAGTTCTCTTATTTTCATATACTTAAGAACATCTGGAAGTTACACTTTGTTAATATTATTGTATTACATCCAAAACTGAAGAATAGCGGAATGGACAAACCTGGTTTTCTGCTTGTAGGCACCACTGGGTAACAGGGGGCGCCCCACTGAATGTAACACGCACTGGTAGAAAATTGGATGGTTTGTGCTAGTTTTGAAAATATTGCAGTTAAAATGTTGAATCGTTCGAACTCAAATCCAAGTGATAATATCCATCTTGTTTTGGAGATGCGTCGTTGTAGCAGACAGCCTTATGATTGGCCGGCGCGAGTTCGGGGTCCAAACCGAGCTTCAGATTGGATGCAAGTTTAGCTAATTAGAGATGAACTGTTTTGTGTAATCAAGCGGTAAATTCAAACTTGAGAATACGGAACAACATCTTTAATTATGTTTAGTTGTACCTATTCTAAGAGAAATAAACTTATCTTTATCTCAAAAGACGCAAACATGCAAGTTTCGAAAGAGCTTACGTATTTGAGCGTTTCGGGGTCGTATCAGGGCCCTTCACCTACAAAATACTTTCGGGGCGACTGGTCGAAGCGACAAACTGCGTGGATGACGGAACAAGCAGATAGCCCACCTGATGTTAAGCGGTAGTAACTTCTGCATTTAACATTGCATTACCTCATAGGTCACGTCCTGTGATGGTGTTTGTAATTTCACCGGCACCAATACCATTCAAACCAGGACACAGCAGTGTGAGCACTGCTGCTTTCCGGCAGAAATAGGAATGGAGGTACTACTTCCCCGGAAGAACAATTTCACAAAATACTATGACTTATTTGGCTCAAGCAATCAGTATTGCCATTCAGTTCAGCGTGGCAATTTAGGCAAAGGAAAACATACAAGAGGCAAGGGGAAGGGGGGATATGCTTGATTCCAGTATGTGGATCAGATCAGGGCCCTTATTCGCTATGACCATAGGAGATTCCTTGCCAATAACGTGTTACGTCATAATATAGTCTAAACGTGATTCCTCGCATCGCAGGTATCGTAACGAGCCCGCGTTATGTTACGTTTGATCATAGCGAATACGGGGCAGCTAATTTTGCGTTCTTAGCTCTACGCAAGAGCTGTTTGAGCTGGTTACCCTTTGGTTGAACTTGACGACGCCTTCGTTCAGCAGCAGAGTGAGCTTGCCGTACTCCGCGTGCAGCATCTTGCGGTACTTGTCGCGCTCTTAGCTCGTGTCACGAGCTGTTTGAGCTGGTTACCTTTTGGTTGAACTTGACGACGCGTTCTTTCAGCAGCAGAGTGAGCTTGCCGTACTCCGCGTGCAGCATCTTGCGGTACTTATCGCGCTCTTAGGTCGTGTCACGAGCTGTTTGAGCTGGTTACCCTTTGGTTGAACTTGACGACGCCTTCGTTCAGCAGCAGAGTGAGCTTGCCGTACTCCGCGTGCAGCATCTTGCGGTACTTGTCGCGCTCTTAGCTCGTGTCACGAGCTGTTTGAGCTGGTTACCCTTTGGTTGAACTTGACGACGCCTTCGTTCAGCAGCAGAGTGAGCTTGCCGTACTCCGCGTGCAGCATCTTGCGGTACTTGTCGCGCTCTTAGCTCGTGTCACGAGCTGTTTGAGCTGGTTACCTTTTGGTTGAACTTGACGACGCCTTCTTTCAGCAGCAGAGTGAGCTTGCCGTACTCCGCGTGCAGCATCTTGCGGTACTTATCGCGCTCTTAGGTCGTGTCACGAGCTGTTTGAGCTGGTTACCCTTTGGTTCAACTTGACGACGCATTCGTTCAGCGGCAGAGTGAGCTTGCCGTACTCCGCGTGCAGCATCTTGCGGTACTTATCGCGCTCTTAGCTCGTGTCACAAGCTGTTTGAGCTGGTTACCCTTTGGTTGAACTTGACGACGCCTTCGTTCAGCAGCAGAGTGAGCTTGCCGTACTCCGCGTGCAGCATCTTGCGGTACTTATCGCGCTCTTAGGTCGTGTCACGAGCTGTTTGAGCTGGTTACCCTTTGGTTCAACTTGACGACGCATTCGTTCAGCGGCAGAGTGAGCTTGCCGTACTCCGCGTGCAGCATCTTGCGGTACTTATCGCGCTCTTAGCTCGTGTCACAAGCTGTTTGAGCTGGTTACCCTTTGGTTGAACTTGACGACGCCTTCGTTCAGCAGCAGAGTGAGCTTGCTGTACTCCGCGTGCAGCATCTTGCGGTACTTATCGCGCTCTTAGCTCGTGTCACGAGCTGTTTGAGCTGGTTACCCTTTGGTTGAACTTGACGACGCCTTCGTTCAGCAGCAGAGTGAGCTTGCCGTACTCCGCGTGCAGCATCTTGCGGTACTTATCGCGCTCTTAGCTCGTGTCACGAGCTGTTTGAGCTGGTTACCCTTTGGTTGAACTTGACGACGCCTTCGTTCAGCAGCAGAGTGAGCTTGCCGTACTCCGCGTGCAGCATCTTGCGGTACTTGTCGCGCTCTTCATTGCGGAAGTCCACCTTGTGTTCGTAGTCGAACACCAAGCGGAGGTCTTCTTCGTTGAAGTGCTCCGGGTCTTTGTCCAGCTACAACATTATATATGACATGTTACATAGACAAATTATCTTGAAAAATGCACCGCTATTCCATACGAAATTAAATTTGCTCTGCTTTTTAGGGTTCCGTACCGAAAAGGTAAAACGGGACCCTATTACTAAGGCTCCGCTGTCCGTCTGTCTGTCCGTCCGTCACTAGGCTTTATCTCATGAACCGTGATAGTTAGACAGTTGAAATTTTCACAGATGATGTGTATCTGTTGCCGCTATAACAACAAATACTAAAAAACAGAATAAAATAAATGTTTAAAGGGGCTCCCATACAACAAACGTGATATTTTTGCCGTTTTTATAGATAATGGTAAGTGCTATGCTATGATAGTCAATTGGTGGAAGCCCACGACACAAGGGATCCTAGGTGGGAATAAGAATGTGAGTATTGAGTGCTATACTATGATAGTCACCATGCACTGAGGCATCGGAATGGGCTTTTTGATATCCTCGTACCACAGCTTCTCGAGCACTCCGTCCATCATGGCGACGAGCGCGCGCTCCTTGAAGTCGTCTTTGGGCACGGGCTCGGGCGGGAACTATGCTATGATAGTTACCATACACTGCGGCATCGGAATGGGCTTCTTGATGTCCTCGTGCCACAGCTTCTCGAGCACTCCGTCCATCATGGCGACGAGCGCGCGCTCCTTGAAGTCGTCTTTGGGCACGGGCTCGGGCGGGAACTATGCTATGATAGTTACCATACACTGCGGCATCGGAATGGGCTTCTTGATGTCCTCGTGCCACAGCTTCTCGAGCACTCCGTCCATCATGGCGACGAGCGCGCGCTCCTTGAAGTCGTCTTTGGGCACGGGCTCGGGCGGGAACTATGCTATGATAGTTACCATACACTGCGGCATCGGAATGGGCTTCTTGATCTCCTCGTGCCACAGCTTCTCGAGCACTCCGTCCATCATGGCGACGAGCGCGCGCTCCTTGAAGTCGTCTTTGGGCACGGGCTCGGGCGGGATCTATGCTATGATAGTTACCATGCACTGCGGCAGCGGAATGGGCTTCTTGATCTCCTCGTGCCACAGCTTCTCTAAGACTCCGTCCATCATGGCGACGAGCGCGCGCTCCTTGAAGTCGTCTTTGGGCACGGGCTCGGGCGGGATCTATGCTATGATAGTTACCATGCACTGCGGCATCGGAATGGGCTTCTTGATCTCCTCGTGCCACAGCTTCTCTAAGACTCCGTCCATCATGGCGACGAGCGCGCGCTCCTTGAAGTCGTCTTTGGGCACGGGCTCGGGCGGGATCTATGCTATGATAGTTACCATGCACTGCGGCATCGGAATGGGCTTCTTGATCTCCTCGTGCCACAGCTTCTCGAGCACTCCGTCCATCATGGCAACGAGCGCGCGTTCCTTGAAGTCGTCTTTGGGCACGGGGTCGGGCGGCGGGATTACCACCTGACTCGGACTGATGTACGGCTCGATTGCGCACTAACATAGATAGATAGATAGATTAACTATTTATTGTACACAAATAAAACTTAAAAACAAAAAATAACAGAAATGGACGATGGGCTTATAGCGATCTAACAATAAAAAAAAAAAAAAAAAAAAAAAAAAGATGTTGTCGTTCGTATGGTTTCATTAATACAGCTACGCTCAAATGAGGATAATTTTTACAGGTATAGTACTGTCCAGTATTTTCTAGTAGTGTGCCAATACTCAAGGAACTCAAGATAACTAAAGCTTTCCTCCATCTGCCTCCAGCAAGTCCTTGAGTATTTTGGTCATATAGGAAGGAAAGGCAGTGACAACTAGAGAAGCAGATTATCATTGGCAAAATTGAGGGAAAGAAGCCACGAGGCCGTAGTCCGTTACGTTGTTCAGACCAGCCTCCCAAGATATTCCATATCTTGAACGTGATTCGGTGACCAACGTTTGACAAGTAAAATTACCATCAATTGTCAATTCTTAATTATATTTTTTTTATTGGTGGTCTTTCTACTTGTCAAACGTTAGTCACCGAGTGACTTTCAGTTAGGGAATAGGGGGGCAGATCCGCACCCTCGATTCAAAACTCCACGAAGCCGTGCAGCTCGCTGGCAACGGATCTCATTGGCGCAATATTGTCCGGCAGAAAGTGATCCATAGAGGGGGTCACGACCCTCAGCATTGAGGCATACGACGCGAGGAGGAGAACTGTCCAAATCTGTCGAAACTTGAATAGGAGAACTTCTTAACTTCAACATTGCATCTTCCAAGTTTCAAATGACTTGGACTAATTGAGTGTCATACAAACAGCATCCAGAGCAAGCTCACCTCTTCCGGTTCAACTTTGATGAGTTTCTGCGGCAGCTCCTCCTGCCTCCACTCGGGGTCGAATATCTGGATCATCAGGTGATGGAAGCTGCCGCGCAGGTCAGACAGCTTGTTCAGCTCTGTAATTACACAAACAGCTTTATTTAAATCAGGGGTTCCCAAAGTGGGCTATAACTCCCCCTTGTGGGCGCTGCAGACCTAAAGGGGGGCGATAAGAGACCCAGAAAAAAATGGGGGCGTCAAATCAGATACACTTTCGCATTTTAATAGTTATTAGTATTCCTAGATAGGCCATTTTCGTAGGTAGATAATAGACCACGGGCAATCATGTTTTAGATCACAATAATTAATTTAATTTGAAGAAATAGTGGTTTTTAAGAAGGCGAAAAAAGGGGGGCGCTAAAAAATAATTTATTTTCAAAGTGGGCAGTCGACAAAATAAGTTTGGGAACCCCTGATTTAAATCAATTAGAACATCGTGATCAACCGCGACGAGCGATCAAGTAATCTAAGTATACTTTATCTTATTTTATCTCGAGCCGCCGTCATCCACCGCTACAGTATCATCGGTACATTGAGCGAGGGGTTAAATAAATAAAAATAAATAAATAATGCTGGACAGTTCACACAACATTATCTAGCCCCAAGCTAAGCAGAGCTTGTGTTATGGGTACTAGATAACTGATATACTTAATACAATACATTAAATAGATATTTTTTATTATACACAGAAAATACCCAGAACACCCTGAACAAATATCTGCAGATCGTACAAATATTTGTTCCGAGGCGGGAATCGAACCTGCAACCTCCTGCGTCGCAGGCGAACCTTCGCCTGCCGCGTCACAGAGATCGTCCTCCAAGGATTTTTGAGAAAAATCTATTTCTAATATGAAGTAATTCAAGATAATGGTGTGAAACCACTGAAATGCTGTAAAACTCGAGAAGAATATACTGTGTATTGAGAAGTATCTACGTGATGTACTTACTTACGCTATAATTGTGTAACAACGCTACCAACGCGCAACGTGCAGACAACCAATAACTAAAGTTTAAAATTGTAAAACATAGCTGTATATGCTTGCTTTTTGGACCTCACCAAGGCTTTTGATAGGGTGTCTTATGATATACTATGGAAGAAATTGGTTGGGGTTCTACCAATTGAGTTAATAAATGTTTTTAAATACTGGTATGCCAATCAAATAAATTTTGTAAAATGGTCCAATGAGATGTCAGATATGTACAGGCTGGAGTGCGGAGTGAGACAGGGAGGGTTGACATCACCCACGCTCTTCAACCTGTACATGGACCGGCTGAGCTGAGTTTACCTGTTGGTTGCTCAATCGATGGTTTGATGATGAACAACATTAGTTATGCGGATGACATGGTCCTGCTGAGTCCCTCTATCAGCGGACTACGAAAATTACTTCAATTATATGAATCTTATGCTAGTCTACATGGGCTTCAATACCATGTGCAGAAAAGTGAAGTTTTAGTTTTTACTGGTAAAAATAAGTCACCGGAACATGTACCCCCCGTTAAACTTTACGGCACAGCATTAAAAGTTGTAAAACAGTTTAAATATTTGGGACACATAGTCACGGAAGATTTAAAGGACGATGCAGACATAGAGCGGGAACGTAGAGCGCTGGCGATCAGAGGGAACATGATAGCCCGTAGGTTTGCTCACTGCTCAGCTGAAGCGAAAGTAACATTATTTAGAGCCTATTGTCAGTGCTTCTACACCAGCAGCTAATGGGTTCATTATACTGAAACATCGTTCAGCGCGCTACGTGTCCAATATAATAATATTTTTAGAATGCTATTGGGGCTGCCACGATGTTGTAGTGCGTCGGGCATGTTTGCCGACGCAAGAACCGATGGCTTTCATGCGATTATTCGTAAGCGAATAGCCTCTCTACTGGGACGGGTTAGAAATAGCCCCAATAACATTCTCAGAATTATGGCACAGAAACTTGAATGTCCCATCCTAAAACATTGGGTAAAAATTGTCATTTAACTTTTCTGATTTTTATTTAGTTTCTTTCTTCGTAGCAATTTGGAAGTATTTGTAATTTTACCTACTAATGTTGCCATGTTTACTGTAATACCTACGTCATAATAGTGGTTAATAGGTACCATTTATGTTTATAAGTAAACATATTATTCTGCTGTCATTGTAATTATGGACTTTGTCTGAAATAAAGAGATAGATAGATAGATAGATAGATAGATAGATAGATAGATAGATAGATAGATAGATAGAAAACACTTTATTGCACAACACAGAAAATAAGCTAATTAAGAATTAATATTAAACTAAACACGGAAGTACAATGGGCGGTCTTATCGCTATAAGCGATCTCTGCCAGACAACCTTGGGATGGACTGGAATTATTTGCACGACATAGAACGGTGGCTTAAAATCTGGAATACAATCTCTTAAATTAAAAATAAATAAATATAACAAATTACTACCTAATTTATAAATTTATACTATGGCTACACAAATAGTGTTGTAAGAGATTTATTATAGCTTGATTCCTGTGAAAATTGTCATCGAAATCACGTTTATCAAGTCCCGTATTTTATGACGAAAATATGTAGGTACGCGATTGGTGGTAAGAATAATGATGTTCCTCGCGTTATCGCAACCACAGACTCGGTTATCGGTTTTGCAAATAAAACAAATCGAAAAATATTGTATCTTTTACAAGCTTTTATTAAACTTGCAATGTACATATGTTTTTCTGGTTAGAATCTGGGTGGAATCTTGCAAGTGAATTTTAAAGCAATTATCCTCAACCGATTGAGATGAAATTTGGCATACCTGTCAAGTTCCGATGACAATACAATATGATGGTGACAGCGAGCTGATCTGATGATGGAGACGGAAGGTGGACAACGGAACTCCTCGATTGATAATAGTAGACTGGCCGTGGTTAGGCTCATTTTGATCAGCACACGCTTACAATCACTAATTGTATAAAAGCTTGTATCTCAAAATAGATTTTTCACAAAAAACTTTAAAATAATTCAAATTCAAAATCTTGATTTTTCCAACATCGTCCCAGCCCTAGGCATGTTTATTATGACAGCTGTCGCTGGAATCATGTTATGTTTTACAAACTATAGGTAGGCTACAGACTAGGTAGTATACAACAATACGCTAATACACCATCTACAGGTACAAAATATGTGGTGGATAAAAAAAACAAATCTACAAAATCCTGCTAATTGAAACAGTCACGGTGCTGATATTAAAAGCTGGTGACGCGTTGCTAAGACCTTGGACGATGAACCGGAGCCTGGCGTTGCGATCTTCGACCAGTCCCACCTCGCGCCGCTTGAGCCACATCAGCTCGTCGAACTGCTTGTTGAACCACAGGCGCATGTTCTGCACGTTTAGCTGGAAGGGTGGATACGACGGTACAGCATGTTCTGCACGTTTAGCTGGAAGGGTGGATACGACGGTACAGCATGTTCTGCACGTTTAGCTGGAAGGGTGGATACGACGGTACAGCATGTTCTGCACGTTTAGCTGGAAGGGTGGATACGACGGTACAGCATGTTCTGCACGTTTAGCTGGAAGGCTGGATACGACGGTACAGCATGTTCTGCACGTTTAGCTGGAAGGCTGGATACGACGGTACAGCATGTTCTGCACGTTTAGCTGGAAGGGTGGATACGACGGTACAGCATGTTCTGCACGTTTAGCTGGAAGGGTGGATACGACGGTACAGCATGTTCTGCACGTTTAGCTGGAAGGCTGGATACGACGGTACAGCATGTTCTGCACGTTTAGCTGGAAGGGTGGATACGACGGTACAGCATGTTCTGCACGTTTAGCTGGAAGGCTGGATACGACGGTACAGCATGTTCTGCACGTTTAGCTGGAAGGGTGGATACGACGGTACAGCAAGTGGTTGTATGCTGTGCAGCCATAGGCAGTAAGGTCTCCGCCATATACACCGAGACACTGTTTTTTAGCAATGGTCTACCCTCGTTTGACCGCGATCTCGCCTGTTGGTAAGTGAAGATGTGGCCGGCGATGAGCCCCAAGGGCTAGAAGGCCTATTCACTCTTGTGACCCAGATTATAGTTTTAAGGAAAGACAGATGACTACATCGGGTTTCACTTCTTAGTTTTTTCGCATTATAAACCATAGAACCGAAACGCTCAGTCGGAATAGATGGTATACTATTCGGAATAGTTATTCTGGCAAATTACATTGCAATCTATGGGGGATTAACCTGATCAGAGGACTGGAGCCGGCAAGGACGTACGGTTGTCGTACCTTCACGATGTGCTGCAGCCAGTTCATCTGCAGGAAGGTGGAGGCCTGGGTCTGCGGCACCATGTAGAGCGGCACGGGCACGAAGCGATGCGTGCTGGTGCCGGCGAGGACGTACGTACGTATCTTCACGATGTGCTGTAGCCAGTTCATCTGCAGGTAGGTGGAGGCCAGGGTCTGCGGCAACATATAGGGCGGCACGGGCACGAAGCGATGCGTGCTGGTACCGGCGAGGACGTACGAACGTACCTTCACGATGTGCTGCAGCCAGTTCATCTGCAGGAAGGTGGAGGCCAGGGTCTGCGGCACCATGTAGGGCGGCACGGCCACGAAGCGATGAGTGTTGGTGCCGGCGAGGACGTACGGTTGTCCTTCCTCTTCCTCCGGCTCGACGGTGACGCCGCCGGACACCTGGCTATCCACGCTGCGCCGCACGTCGTGGACAGACACCGCGGAGGGCGCCTGCACTCTGTTATCATTAACTTTTTTATACCTTTTTTCTTTTGAAAAAAAAAACGAGTATCTAATTCAAATTTTATTGTTACTATTAGTTTGTTTGATAATTTTAGGTAGTGGTACCCTCAGAGTTTTGTAAATTAATTAGCAAGGAATAGTTTTCGTCAGTTTAATTATAACATGTTGATTTAATTAATAAGAAATAATGTTAAAGCTGTTAATCACTAGTAGTGTCAAGCGCTAGTAGTGATCGCTCAGCAAAAATAAAACTCATTTTTAGGGTTCCGTAGTCAAAGACAAGGAACCCTTATGGATTCGTCATGTCTGTCTGTCTGTCTGTCCGTGTATGTCACAGCTTTTTTTTCCCGAAACTATAAGAGCTATACTGTTGAAACTTGGTAGGTAGATGTATTCTGTGAACCGCATTAAGATTTTTACCCAAAATTTAAAAAAAAACAATTATTTTTGGGGTTCCCCATAATTAGAACTGAAACTCAAAAAAAAATGTTTCGTCAAACCTATACGTGTCCATGGATCTATGGATAGGTCTTCAAAAATGATGTTGAGGTTTCTAATATATTTTTTTTCTAAACTGAATAGTTTGCGCGAGAGACACTTCCAAAGTGGTAAAAAGTGTGCACCCCCCCCCCCCCCCCCCCCCCATAACTTCTAAAATAAGAGAATGATAAAACTAAAAAATATATATAATGTACATTACCATGTAAACTTTCACTCAAAATTGGTTTGAACGAGATCTAGTAAGTAGTTTTTTTAATACGTCATTAATCGTAATCCACCCAAGAACTTTTATATTATGTTACTTGCTGCTACGGAACCCTTCATGGGCGAGTCCGACACGCACTTGGCCGCATTTTTGTGTTGTTTTCTTCAATTTTAAATCAGATAAAAGTTTAATCATAATCATAATCATAATCATTTATTTGGTAATAGTATTACACGTACACATTTACTATACTGCAGTATAGAGGACAATATAAATTTACAATTAGTAAATAATATTTAAAATAATAATAATAATTGGACAATAAAATAATAATAATATTCAATTCTCAGTCATTAGGATTCTAATAATTAAAATTGCATTATTATAAATAAAATCTAAATATTACGAGAAAAAAAAACAAGTAAATTGTACGTCAGAAAGTTGTTTTTTTTTTATTTTTATACTACTTGAATGACGGAACAAGCAAGAGGCCCACCTGATGTTTAGTGGTAACCTCTGCCTATGAACAGTGCATTACTTCATACGTCACGTCCACCTAGGACGCACCCTATCTGGCATTGCACTGCGCCCGCCACCCTGAGACATAGATGAAAAGTCTCATGTGCCTGTAATTTCACCTGCACCCTTACCCTTAAAACCGGAACACAGCAATGCGAGCACTACTGCTTTGCGGCAGAAATAGGTATGGTGGTAGTACTGTTAAGTCCATCGTAGAGTTATTAGGAAGTCTTTGGGATAAATGTAAGGATTTGTATTTGTCTCAAAACAATATTATTACGTACTGAGTTTCACTGAGCTCCAGAGGGCTGGTCTCAGCCACGACTTCCTCCCAGGGCCTGAAGAGCTGGTCATCCTTCTCCATCTCCAGGGTGCGCAGCGCGTCGGCTTGCTGCAGCTCCAGCCAGGTCTCGCGCTGGTTCGGCAGCACCGCGAAGTTTTCAACCTTGCAACACATCGCCACACATAATATCACCATGAACAGAATATCAATGAAGTAATCCTTACATGAAACTGAGTCGATACACATTAAACAAAAACTTGATCAAAACAACACATTTTTATGGAGAACTCACGCTTGACCAAAAAAAGTAACTATGCGTTTTCATACAAAATGAGTAGATGATTTAAAAGACAATTTTCTCGTATCTCTTAAGGATTCGGACATGCCGATACTGTCCAAGTTAAAAACAAGTAATTAATTTTGTAAAAATTAAAAGAAATCTCCAACGCAATGAAACGGCTAAACCGATTTTGATCAAACATAGCTAAGAAGACTCCAGACAAACTCACTTTTAAAACAAAAACACACAGTTCATCCGTTCGGGAGCTACGATGCAACATACACACACACACACACACACACACACACACACACGCACACATACACACACACGCGCACACACACACGCACACGCGCGCGCACACACACACACGCACACACACACACACACATCGTCGTTTTTGCGTCGGGGGTTAAAAACACTGTATAGTATGTTTCTACATTTTGTAGTGCAAACTTGTGTCGTTTGTCACCATTATTTTTATTTTTTGTCTACTCCTTGGAATGGCGGATCAAGCAGATGGCCCACTTGATGTTAAGTGGTACCCTCCTGCCTATGAACAGTGAATTACCTCATAGGTCACGTCCACCTAGGACGCACCCTATGTGGCAAGGCACTGCGCTCGCCACCCTGAGACATAAAGATGAAGTCTCATGTGCCTGTAATTTCACCGGCACCCTTACCCTTCAAACCGGAACACAGCAATGCGAGCACTACTGCTTTGCGGCAGAAATAGGTATGGTGGTAGTACTTCCCCGGACGAAGTCTTTCACAAAAAAGCTCTACTACTACTACTATAAGCTCTTTTACTACTATGTATTAAGAGCCAGATTACATTTCTGATAGTTTCTGACCGGGACGCGCTTGTCATCGGAGTTTATGTATTTTTTAGTGTCTAAAATAAAGGGATTACAATAATAAATCACAATTATATTCAATAGTCAGTCAGTCAGTCAAGCAACAATTTTATGTTTTGTACAAAAGTTCATGGAATTTGAAAAGATAATATATAAAAAAGCGGCCAAGTGCGAGTCGGACTCGACCATGAAAGGTTCCGTAGCAGCAAGTAACATAATATAAAAGTTCTTGGACGGATTACGATTTATGACGTATTAAAAAAAAACTACGTACTAGATCTCGTTCAAACCAATTTTCGTTGGAAGTGTACATCATATATTTTTTTTAGTTTTATCATTCTCTTATTTTAGAAGTTACAGCGGGACACACACATTTTACCACTTTGGAAGTGTCTCTCGCGCAAACTATTCAGTTTAGAAAAAAAATATACTAGACCTCAATATCATATCGACCTATCCAAAGATATACGAATGGGTATGATGAAAAAAAAAATAGAGTTTCAGTTCTAAGTATGGGGAACCCCAAAAATGTATTGTTTTTTTCTATTTTTGTCTGGAAATTTTAATGCCGTTCACAGAATACATCTACTTACCAAGTTTCAACAGCATAGCTCTTATAGTTTCGGAAAAAAGTGGGACGGACAGACAGACATGACGAATCTATAAGGGTTCCGTAATTTGGTTACGGAACCCTAAAAAAGAGCAAACTTTGTACACACCAACTACATCCAACCTGCTATACTCTGGTTCAGAATTCGAGATATTTTTGTAAACAAATAAATGTCACTGTCAAAGAGACAAGCCAGTGGTAAAAACATTTTATTGCGTGGATCATGTTTTACTAGTAGTGACCCGCGGCTTCTCCTACGGCTTAAATTTTTGTTATATCCGCCAACGGGTTCGCTCGCGCGGTATATACCTTCAAATTGCGGCAAATAAACACAAACCCACTACCTACCTAAGTTTATCTGACGAGTCAATGCGTAAACGGAAAAATGTTATATATAACTCTTACCTATTGATACAGTATGACCATTCCATTGTAAAACTGTGCGAAAAGCACATTCGTATTGGGAAAATTAGGAGAACGAATAAAATTACAAAATGGGGATCGACTTTCAAAACAAAGCCCATTGTTTATAATCTCTGCAGAGTTCCAAGTAACATGAAGTATTTTCTACTAACAAATATATTTTAGCTTGATAACTTTGTTAATAATCGAAATAACCCAAAAATATATACGACAAAATATTGATTACTTTATAGTTTATCAGATCTGAGTTAGAATAACATGCCCTAGCCTGTTTATTGCCCTAATTTAATAAACTACCATAGAGCACCTATTTTTTTGCCATGGTATCCCCTTTGTTTACAAAAACAGGGCGTCCCACGGATATGCCACATGGAGGGAAAGTACCTTGAATATTGTAGATGGAACATTTTACTGAAAGAAGACATTATTTGAAATTAAAAAACAATTTAAACTGCATTCATAGATATTTAAATAATTACATGGTTGAATCGGGAATCGAACCCGTTACACGAAAAAAATAATCATCCTGTAGCTTTATCATACCGATTGAAAGGCTTCATCATAAGGATTATTTTTTGCTAAATAACATAGTGTCAGAAATAAAAGAAAGACCAAGAATTTTAACATTAGCTGTGAAATTTTGTTCAGATAAATGAAAAGCTGACATTGCCGTAAGGACATACAACTGACATTGTCATAAGTACCTATTACTAATAAATGTACCCACTTGAGAAGTACGCATCATTTCGCTATTAATAATTTAAGTTCATGATAAAATGATAAAGAGATACGTAATTAGTAGGTACCTGGTTGTATGCAACAAATAGAGCCATATCGTGAGCCGAAAGTCGTGTAAATTATTTTGTCCATCGCAATGCGGCTGGCTAAAAAAAAAAAAAAAAATATAAAGAAATAATTCAAATATGTGTTCCATTTTCAAACTTTTATTCTTTTGTATCTGTGATTTTCATTGTAGGATTTTTGCATTGTATTGTGAATTTTTTACATAACCATGGCGTATCAAAATAATTTTGATTTAATGGAAGCATACTTTTTGAACCACAAAAACATAACGTTAGCCTTCAATGGCACCGCGAAAGATATCCTGATAGAGATACACCATCTCGATTTATTATGAAACGGTTGGTGGATAATCTGCAAAATTTTGGACGTTTCGATCATCGCTTACTACAATCGCGGCACCAAATGATAAAACCTGACGATGAACTCGACATTTAAGTTTACAAGAACCAGTATGAAAGTGTCCACGACAGAAGTTAAACGTATTATTCTAAATGTCCACCACAACAAGATCAAAAAATCGACAGGGAGCAAAATAATCAAAAGAGTGCGACTTTGTATTCAACAGGACTCATTTTGAGCATTTGATAAATTGATTAATTTTGTATAAAAAATGTTAAATTTCATGTTCTTCCTTTTATTTCTGACACTATGTTATTTAGCAAAAAATAATCCTTATGATGAAGCCTTTTGATCGGTATGATAAAGCTACAGGGTGAATATTTTTCTCGTGTAACGGGTTCGATTCCCGGTTCAACCATGTAGTTATTTAAATATCTATGAATGCAGTTTAAATTGTTTTTAAAAATCAAATAATGTCTTCTTTCAGTAAAATGTTCCATCTACAATATTCAAGGTACTTTCCCTCCATGTGGCATATCCGTGGGACGCCCTGTATACTACTTGAATGACGGAACAAGCAGACGGCCCATCTGATGTTAAGCGGTAACCTCTGCCTATGAACAGTGCATTACCTCATAGGTCACTTCCACCTAGGACGCGTCCTATGTGGCATTGCACTGCGCCCGCCACCCTGGGACATAAAGATGAAAGTCTCATGTGCCTGTAATTTCACCGGCACCCTTACCCTTCAAACCGGAACACAGCAATGCGAGCACTATTGCTTTGCGGCAGAAATAGGTATGGTGGTAGTACTTCCCCGGACGAACTCTTTCACAGAAAAAGCTCTACTAGTACTAAAAAAGAGTATACAAGTATACATGGTAGTGAGAGAAGATGGCGAAGAGTTTGACCCTGGGCGTGACCATGCAGTCCCAGCATTGGTTCTTGATCCACAGCGTCACCTTGTCCTGAGCACGAATGCGAGATTCCGTCTGCAATCTGATCAGTTCACGCTCTTTTTCTGCCTGAAAACACATGCACCAGTATTATTAGGTGTTATGTAACTATTAATTGTAATTAATTAATTGCTGTGGTGTGTCCGGCCCAAGAATAGACCCCTCCGTCTCCTCCCGTGGATGTCGTAAAAGCCGACTAAGGGATTACCCGGACTTGTTGATAAGATTCGTTGGTATAAGATTTGTCCTGGCTGGTAGCTTATTATGGAATGTGTTATTACTGGAAGAAAGCGTTAGCTGAGTCAGTCGTGGGAAGAAATGGCGGCGATGAGCTCACCACTTGTCACGTCTATATCCCACGATGGTGCAACCCACTGTGAAAAGAGGCCTATTGTGGCTCTGCCTACCCCTTCGGGGAAAAAGGCGTGTGTCTATGTATGTATGTATGTAACTATTCTATACTTGAACACTTCATTTCAAAATATCATCATCATCATACATGGAATCCACTGCAGGACTAAGTTTGGCCCCCCATAGAATGCCATGCGGAACGGTCTTGAGCCGCCTCCATCCACCGACTTCCTGCTACCGTTAAATCGTCGGCCCATCGAGAGGGGGGACCTTCCTACATTGCGTTTTATCATCATGTCACCATCAGCTCTTAGAAGTCCACAGCTGGTCGAGGCCATATAAATAAATAAATAATGCTGGACATTTAACACAACATTATCTAGCCCCAAGCTAAGCAGAGCTTGTGTTATGGGTACTAGATAACTGATATACTTAATACAATACATTAGATAGATAGATATTTTTATTATACATATAAAATACCCAGAACACTCTCAACAAATATCTGCAGATCGCACAAATACTTGTTCCGAAGCGGGAATCGAACCCGCAAACTGCTGCATATGCCCATATGATGCATATGGGGAGCCATATGATGCATATGGGGAGCCATATGATGCAATAGAATGCAATTTACCATAGTCACTACGCTTGTTAGACGGATTGGTGATGGCAGTATCCGTGCTAAGTACTCAGGTGGGTGCTGAAGCCCATCCTTAGTCGGCTTCTACTACATCGACTGGAGGAGGCGGAGGGGTCAAATCTTATGCGTAAAGTAAGCGTTGTCTTTTATTTTTAATTATGCTTGTTGGTTGAGTTGCAAATAAATTATTCTCTTTCTCTTTCTTTTATGCCGGAAAAGTTAATTTAAAAAAAAACACGTCTATTTTCAGAGTTCCAACACCTTACAAATAAATCCGAATTGAAATCGGAATACCCGTTGCAACCTAGATCCAGTTCATCCTATGCTAGACATCATCAGAACCTGGAGCCTCATGTCGTCAAAAATTAATTTTTCGAGTTTAAACTAAGGTTCTAGCAGCAAAAATGCCCCCAAAAAAGAGTTCCCTTCAAACATGTTGTTACGAGCTATGATCCTGGAAACGGCTGCACCTATTGCCTCCACATAGCTAAGAATCATCTCGTCAACACCATCTTTAAAAATAGCATTGAAACCACAGCACCCGGGAGCTGCGTGGCACACAACAAACATTCCATACAAGACAGACGTTGGCCTCGAGAGCGAGAGCTGGTGCAGCGCCGGCTCCAGCAGGTTCTAAACTAACCTGCTTGTTCCTCTCTCTCTTATGCTCCATGTGCAGGTTGAACTCCGCGAGCGAGAGCTGGTGCAGCGGCGGCTCCAGCAGGTTCTCCTCCAGCAGCTCCAACAGCTGCGCCTGGCACGACGTGAAGCTCCGCACCACGTCATCGCGCTGCTTCTTGAAGTCCATGGCTTCCTCGCGGACCTTCTTGTCCTCTTGCAGGTCGAGGTAGTTCTCTGACAGAAGGACACGTAATCAAACTATAGTGTCCGCACGCGGCTTCGCGATTTACAAGGTTAAAAGAAGCCTGTGTGAGTTGTTAGTAATAGGTGGAGCTTAAGGTAACGGAATAGGACTTTTTGTTGATGGCACCACTATTGAAGTGTGTCGGACGGCGTCGATGACGGAGTGCAGGATCCAAGTAGCTCCTACAAACTTGTCTTGGCCTTGACCTCTTCTGTGGCTGCACAGTTTAAGAGTACGTGCTCCACCATCTTTTCTTCCTGCAGGCATAGCCCGTGTCAGACGTCGAGAGAACCTAGCTAAGTGGGGTTACATCGATCCAACTCAAGAGTCAGTGTAATTATGTGAAATAAATAAATGAGCAATGAGCCGGGTCAGCTGTACGTACTGTCATCTGTATGCACAATAGTGATGGTGTTCCCGCTCTCGGCGAGGAGGGCGGTGTCGAGCGGTGGGCGCGCGCGCTGTGCGCCCTCCTGGCGCAGCGCAGCTAGCGCGCACGTGTGGTTGCCGGCGAGGTGCGCCACGCACGAGCTCGCCGCATCGATACAATGAGCTCAGCTGTACGTACTGTCATCTGTATGCACAATAGTGATGGTGTTCCTGGTCTCGGCGAGGAGGGCGGTGTCAAGCGGGGGCCGCGCGCGCTGCACGCCCTCCTGGCGCAGCGCGGCGAGCGCGCACGTGTGGTTGCCGGCGAGGTGCGCCACGCACGAGCACGCCGCGTCGATGACGGCCGCCAGCACGCCGTGCTCGTAGCGGTGACTCACGCACAACTTCAGGTCTACCAACATTCATCTCATCAATCAGTTACAAATAGGTTCTTTATCGTAATATAGGAAGTGGTCGGTGAAGATTTTATTACATTGATTATAAGTGAAGCTAATAAAAGCGTGTACAAGCAGGCAAGTGTTTTTTAATGAAAAATATCTTTTTCAAACAAGTTTTTATAAATTTAGTGATCAAACGGTGCCGGTGTGCTGATCAAAATGAGCCCAAATACTGCTCTAGTCTACTATTATCCACCGAGGAGTGCCATTGTCCACCTTGCGCGTGGTGTGTGTGTGTGTGTGCGCGTGTTACACAGATAACACAAACACACCGACACAGGCTCCTTAGTGATGAGCTTAGTTTGGATGCATTGTATGTGTGAGTGCGAGTAAGTATGTGTTGTTCTATTAGTTATTCTGTGTTTACGTTTGTTTCGCACGCCGTGCTCTCTCTGAACTTTCTGTATTTATCTGTTTGTCAAGAAGTCCTAAGCCGACTACAATACATAATTTTCACTAGAAACGGGATATTTAAAAATCATGGTAAATATCCCGTTTCTAGTGAAAATGATGTACGTAACCATGATAGTTTCAAAAGTTATACAATAACTAAATAAAATAAATAAATAAAAAATGCTGGACAGTTCACACACATTATCTAGCCCCAAGCTAAGCAGTGCTTGTGTTATGGGTACTAGACAACTGATATACAATATACATACATAGATATTTTTTATTATATATAGGAAATACCCAGAACACCCTGAACAAATATCTGCTGATCGCACAAATTTTTGTTCCGAGGCGGGAATCGAACCCATAACCTCCTGCGTCGCAGGCGAACGTTAGCCCGCCGCGCCACAGAGGTCGCCTAAAACAACAAAACAAGACTAATTAAATAGATAGGTTACCATAGTGTTCGGGAGCGCCCGGCTGCCTCAGCAGCACGTTGCCGTCGAAGCCGAAGGTCAGTAAGGCGTTTCCGCTGAAGAAGCCGTCGAACTGCTTGATGTCGTGTCCCACCTCGATTATAGGGCCCATTTTAACGGAGACCGTCACACCTTTCTGTTTAGAAAAAAAGACAAATTCTAAGATGGCAGCCACAGGATAAACAGTAGCCCACACAAGATAAACACAAGCCGAGCATGTGGTCGGGGATGCTCAGCGGCAGCAGGCGGCTGTACGGACCCTGCATCTTGCCATGCCGCTGGCAGCTGGGTTGAGAGCATCAACTCACGTCCGCCGTCAGCCGGAGCACGTGGAAGTGTCGCGCCTTTACATCGAAATTAGAATTTGGAAGCCCATGTATGTTTGAAAAGTTCCTTGAGATTCAACTTCGTTACCATGACAGTTTTTTTATTCCAATTTCTAGATGGCCAGTACCTATGTATCATTCTACCAACAAAGTTTTTTGAAAAAGTTCAATGCTTTCGAGCAACGTAGGTACTCATATAGTTTATTTGTTTTAAGTGCGGCAAGCCGAGCATGTGTTGGGGGATGCTCAGCGGCAGCAGGCGGCTGTACGGACCCTGCATCTTGCCATGTCGCTGACAGGTGGTAGAGAACATCAACTCACGTCCGCCGTCAGCCGGAGCACGTGGAAGTGTCGCGCCAAGTGCGGCAAGCCGAGCATGTGGTCGGGGATGCTCAGCGGCAGCAGGCGGCTGTACGGACCCTGCATCTTGCCGGCGAACTTGTTGTCATGGCCTGTCTCGGCGTTGATGCATATAATTCGCTCACCTAGAACATTCAAACACAGTAGCCATTATAGGTTAAATGACATATTCATTTTCATTGTGTTTTTTGTCATAAAGTCATACGCCATACCACTTCAATTATAAAGTAGCCAAAGTCAAAGTCAAAGTCAAAAAGTATTTTATTCATTGAAATCACAAGGATCATTTTGAATCGTCGTAAAAAATAAATTTACATTTACTCCTGTTCCAACGCAACCAGACCTAGAAGAATCAGGCAACAAACACGGTCTGTTTTTTTTAATGAGTAGTAACTAGGTGGGGAGCGCCTGTGTGGAAGCCATAAAACATTCTCATAATATTTTATTGACATACATTTCCAGTAGCGTGTAGTATTCTACTCCGGGACATAGGCCTCCCCCCTACAGAATGCCACGACGACCAGTCTTAAGATAGATTAACACTTTGATTACCACACAGAAATAATACAAAAAATAATAATAACATTAAAAAAAACAGGAAAAACAATGGGCAGCCTTATCGCTGAGAGCGATCTCTTCCAGGCAACCTTTTAAGCCTTTTAAGCAGCGTCCTTCTGCGACTAACTGCTATCTTTACAATGGCGTCGGTCAATAGAGGCAGACTTCCTTAATACACTGCGTCGTGCGTCCGTGGTCGCCACTCGAGGACATTTATTGCCCAACGGTGGTCGGTTCTGAGCGCTATACGACCTGCCTATTATCACTATTATTTTAGTAGTAGTAGTGCTTTTTTGTGAAAGAGTTCGTCCGGGGAAGTACTACCACCATACCTATTTCTGCCGCAAAGCAGTAGTGCTCGCATTGCTGTGTTCCGGGTTGAAGGGTAAGGGTGCCGGCGAAATAACAGGCACATGAGACTTTTCATCTTTATGTCTCAGGGTGGCGGGCGCAGTGCAATGCCACATAGGGTGCGTCCTAGGTGGACGTGCCCTATGAGGTAATGCACTGTTCATAGGCAGAGGTTACCGTTTAATATCAGGTGGGCCATCTGCTTGTTACGTAATTCAAGTAGAAACTATAAAAAAAAAAAAACTTGCTAATTTTGAGCTGCCTGTGGTCTTGGTTTTTCTACGTATCTTGTTGTTCCAGATTCTATAACATAGTGAAACTCCGAGCATAGCTTTTTTTTTTATATGTATAATATGCTTTTAATTTAACGTTGATAGACCTTTGTCTGACCACTATCTCACCTGTTGGTAAGTGACGATGTGGCCGAAGATGAAGCACAAAGGTCTAGAAGGCACCTATTCACTCTAGCCTTGAAGAGACCCAGATTATAGTTTTCAGGAAAGACAGACGACGGTAGTGTATTCCAATCCTTAGCAGTAGCTCATGTATTATTATTTACATACACACATACATACATAAACTCACGCCTGTTTCCCGGAGGGGTAGGCAGATACCACGGATTTCCACTTGCTGCGATCCTGACACACCTCTTTTGCTTCATTCACTCTCATCACATCCTTCATACATGCTCGTCGCTTAAGGGTACTCTTGACCAGGGGGGTTACTATAAGCTCTTATATCCATTCAGTTCAAAAACTATTCAGTACAAAATATCGGTTCATCGTTGTCATTTTTCATCGTTGAATAACTTTAATCGCAGAAGTCTGTAGACACTCTGCGATTGTGCCTTTAAATATAGTTGCGGACATCACGGAACCAATATTTTGTACTGAATAGTTTATGAACTGCATGGCAATATGAGCTCATAGTAACCCACCTGGCCTTTTTCCAGAACATCTCCGTATTATTATTTTATTAATATAATTCTTTTAGTTTGAATATTTACAGCTTAGTATATTTTTATTTTTCAAGTCTTGTTTACCTACCTTGTTTGTAAGGCACGCCGCATCTTTTTGCACGCCCAGGATGACTGGTAGATAATGCTATTAGCCCTTTTAGTACTATTGCTTTGTGTGAAAGATAATAAATAAATAGCTCTCTCTATAGCGCGCTGTGCGACTTTGAGTAAGTAGCCATTAGCGACCATCAAAGCTCACCAATAGGATATTTGTCAGAGAACAGCACCATACTGAAGGCGCGCATGAACTCGCCCACCTTCACGAGGGCACAGTCCGCAAGCCCGCGCCCTAGCTCCGTGTACCGCACCAGGGTCAGCTTGTAATCTTCTGAGAGCTGACACATTTTATTATTTGAATGAAATACAGAAATACAATTTATTCGTAAAACCGATTTACATGTCTAATTATTCAAGTACAAGTAATTATTTTGTAAAATATAAAAAAAAACCCCAACGCAATGAAACGGCTGAACCGATTTTGATTAAACTTAGCTAAGACCACTCCCGACAAATCGACAAATTCACCTTTCAACCAAAAAAAAAAACTAAATCGGTTCATCCGTTCGGGAGCTACGTCGGGACAGAGAGATAACAAACTCTATAGATATCTATCTATCTATAACTCAGATAGATAGAAAACTCTTTATTGTACTCACCTTCAAAAATAAAATAACAACATACTTGCATTAACTTACAAACTAGTTCACGGTGGTACAATGGGCGGCCTTATCGCTAAGAGCGATCTCTTCCAGGCAACCTTTGGATGGACAGTATTGTAAAGACAGTGAGAGGAGGTGAAGTTACAATAAAAATACAATAAAACAATATAAAATAAACGTGTAAATATATAAAAACAAAATACAATAGGTACCTAGTAGAATTAAAAGGAAAGTGTAAACGCATTCACTCCAGAGATGCTGCGAGATACAATTTTTAAGAACTCATTTTTTTAAATTGGTAACCTTTTGGCGCCTGATGTGATCAGGCAAGTCATTCCACACAGCAGGCAGTAGTAGTAGAGCTTTTTTGTGAAAGAGTTCATCCGGGGAAGTACTACCACCATATCTATTTCTGCCGCAAAGCAGTTCTGCTCGCATTTCTGTGTTCCGGTTTGCAGGGAAAGGGTGCCGGTGAAATTACAGGCACATGAGACTTTTCATCTTCATGTCTCAGGGTGGCGGGCGCAGTGCAATGCCACATAGGGTGCGTCCTAGGTGATAATGCACCGTTCATATGCAGAGGTTACCGCTTAACATCAGGTGGGCCATCTGCTTGAACCGTCATTCCAAGTAGTAAAAAAAAAACGCAGTTTAAATATTCTACACAGAATCGACACCAGTCATTACTCCTTACTCGCATGAATCCATGAGAATCACCACTGTTACGCACATGCAATACCGAACGATAAGCACGGCGGTTACCCACTGCTTCGTATTACATATTCCAAGACAACATTGAAGGGTAGCTCACATTCAAAATGAAGATATGTCCCGCAGACATGGCCGCCGCGATCATCTCTCTGCCCGTGGTGGAGAACACCGCGCGCGACACTATCTGGTGCGTGAGGCACATGCTCGCCTTCAGCGTGAGCTGCGGCGCGTCCAGCAGGTACAGCGACACGCCGTAGTTGCGGCCGGCGCAGCCCAGCACCGCCAGCAGCGGCTCCACCGGACTCGCCTCGAACGACACGTCTTCGCCTTCCACGTATTTCATTAGAACCTGACGGACACAAATATACTCAATGACAGAATAGTATATTATACACGGACGTACCTATATTATAAGGAGTACATACATACTACGGCCGACACTCGGCTCGGACCCGACACGGTCTAGCGGTCTAAAGGTTCGAGCACATTATGCCGGCCCGCACCCGGGCGGAGCGGGCCGCAGCGCAGCCCAAAATGCTTACCTAGCACATTAGTGACGGGCCAGGTCGCAGTGCATTGACGGATTTTGATTACAGTGTACTGCCAGAATTTGCGTGCAACTGTACATTATGGATAGCTCTGACGAAGATCTTTCTTTTTTTTTGCCTGCTGTTAGGAAAAGAAGTTATGAACAGCATAGACAAGAAGTTCGTCAAAAAACAAATCGTAAAATATGGATACATTTAATTTATTCCAAGAGAAAGGTATTAGGCGAATACATTCATCTTTTTCCCAATTTTTTAGCAGACTGTCATTTTTTGAACACCACAGGAACACGCAAATATCCTAAAATGAACACGTGAGCGCGTGCACACCAATCTGCTTGCTATAGCAAACTGTTGGCGGGCGGAGCTGGGCGGGGCGGGGCGCGGCGGGGCGGGCCGCATCGCACATACGCAAATCCGCCTCGCAATAATGCGAGCCGCTGCGGCCCGACACAGTGTGCGATAATTCATACAAATTGTATTCAAGGAATTTGAGCGGATTTTTACGCTCCGCCCCGACACGCTGCGGCCCGGCATAATGTGCTCGAACCTTTAACCGTCTACCGAAACAAGCGAGCGCAGCCGCGGGCGGGTGCTAGTAAATGATACAGCAACTTACCAACTCGCCAGAAAGCACTTCGTAAATGATACAGCAACTTACCAACTCGCCAGAAAGCACTTCGTAAATGATACAGCAACTTACCAACTCGCCAGAAAGCACTTCGTAAATGATACAGCAACTTACCAACTCGCCAGAAAGCACTTCGTAAATGATACAGCAACATACCAACTCGCCAGAAAGCACATCGTAAATGATACAGCAACTTACCAACTCGCCAGAAAGCACTTCGTAAATGCAGATGACGCCATTATTATTCAGAGTCGCCAAGTACTCGTAGTCGGGTGCTAGCATCTGGATCTTTATTATATTCCTGAAACAGAATAAACATAGCTGTTACCTTACATACACTCACGCCTTTTCCCTCGAGGGGTAGGCAAAGCCAAATCCAGTTAATGTAGTACTAGCTGTGTGCGTATTTTTTGAGTGATACTCGAGAAAACTAAACGTATCTTCGCAGAGGTGCGGAGTCGGCTAAGTTATTAAAACCCCCGTACAGAAAACTTCATAGAAATATTTACAGCCGTTTTAGGGTTGAAGAAAACACTGGATTAATCATAGACGTAGAATTTTTTCGCTACGCTAAATAGACAAACGAAGCGTGGGAGAGAGAATTCATTTTTAAATGTACCCCGTGCAAGAAGAAAAGTGACAGCAACAATGTATTGAATGTGACATGTTTTGCTTGAGTACATGCCTATACCGGACGGTCTCTTGTGCAGTTTAACTAATTTCGTAATTTTTTTAGTAATCTTACTATTAAATAACAAATATTACTTTGTATGACAATGGTGTCGTGTTCAGTTTGTGACTGTGAATATACAAGACGTAATTATCCGGGAAAATACACGTTTCACAGGTAAATAAGAGATTATTGGTAGTTCGATTGTATTGCTTATTTTATCAATTCTGCTTTAGTAAATGGCCTAAAAACCAGTTTCATTCGTAGATTAGGACTTTCCCTTATATTTTTTAATAATATTTCGTTGCTGCACCTAGAAATAAACAATATTTTATGTAAAATATAAAAATGTTTGATTACGATAGGGCTTGACCAAGTGATGACGTCAGAAAAATCGATAGTCCTAGAATGGAGGTTTACTTTGTTTAGAGTAAATATGTGTGCTCTGTTAACATTTTACCGTTTTTTTAAAAATCTATAATAACTAGGTGGACATTGAGGTGTGTGTTTTTGTATTGACTATTGAAAAGGTAACTTTAAATCACCACGGGTGTTTTTATTGCAGTTTGTGTAGTAGATATTTTGGAGTAAATATTTACGTTGTTGTACACACGCCTTTTTCCCGAAAGGGTATGTTTATTTTTTATTTTTTATAAATAAATATTGTTTATTTCTGCTTAATAAAATAATAGGTGACAAATTAAATTTTAATATACCCCAAAAATTCCGTTCCAGCGGGACTCGAACCTGCACGCTCGCCTGTGATCAGCGATGCTTTACTTTCGAACTTTGAACAGACGGTTTCCAATGAAACACCTGTAGATACAGCACTATCAACTTGGCGCTATAGCCGAGTTGATAGTGCCCACAAATTTCGTCTCCAGCGTCATAGCTCGATCTATGGCTAAATTGTTTAAGGCATCGCCGATGACAGGCGAGGGTGCGGGTTCGAGTCCCACTGGAACGGAATTTTTGGGTAACATTTAAATTTAATGTTATCCATAAAGCGTGGTTTACACTTGAAAAATAATAAACTTTGGGGTAACAAATTGTCTATAGATAAAGTAACAGAGTGAAAAATTATATGGGCGTAGCACGGCTGATATAAAATGTTTTTGTGCTTTCAGATTTCCAAGTAATCCTTTGCTACGAGAAAAATGGTTATCGGTTATAAGAAGAGTGGGATAGACTCAAATAAGAACTCCACTAGGTATATGCAGCAAACATTTTAAGTTTAAATTTAAAAGGGAAACTCTAAGATCCCACCTATAAATAAAACTGTAATATTTAGAGGTCAATAAATAATAAAGGTTTATTTATTAACTGTATTCAATAATTGGAATAAGAACCTTATTCTCTTTATGACGTCAAATCTGCCAAACTATGTTATTCATGAAAGACTTAATCTGCATTAAGATGTATTTATCTACCATACACATCACGGACGGATGATGAATTCTATCGACAATGTAAAAGTGTTGGTCGAGGACAACACTATTTTTAACTCGGACATAGACGTTCACCAACACGTGTACATATTTTTTTTGGTTCCATCTTCGATCTCTGATTGTAGATCTAGTA
Source organism: Operophtera brumata (assembly GCA_932527175.1). Lineage (NCBI taxonomy): Eukaryota > Metazoa > Arthropoda > Insecta > Lepidoptera > Geometridae > Operophtera > Operophtera brumata. The sequence goes on from OW052235.1 coordinate 23,200,356, forward strand.
CATATACTAAATCTATGGGATTAATAGCGAAAAATTTTGTATGGACAAAAATTTCGATGTTATTTTCGCTATTAATCCAGTGTATTCTAATAATGACCAATATAAAAGTAAGTAAAGTAAGTAAAGCATTTATTGAATAAACCAATGTACATATTAAAATGAAGCTCAAACCAAAAAAAGCCAACAACATACACTTAACATCAGTTTTTTTTTCCTTAACCCATATTGTCCCACTGCTGGTCAAAGGTCTTCCCCAAATTCTTCCACTTGTCCCTGTCTCTGGCAGTCTCCCACCACTCCTTCTCAAAACTTACAAGATCGTCCCGCCAACGCTTTCCCAGCAGACCCCGAGGTCAAATTAAGAAAGAAAAATCTATCGTTCGTTCGCCGTAGCTACCTCTGCTTGTAGAGCATGGGCGTGATCTCTACTTTCTCCTCCGACTCGCCCGCTATTCGGTACACCAGTCCATTCTTGGTCCACATCGCCGCCATGTCACACGTGGAGTTTGAAATCAGGCGGGAAACTTCCTCATACGGTGTGTAGGTGAATACTACCTTCCATTTGGATTCAGTCTTTTTCAATGACTGGAAAAAATAAAATATTATTGTACAATTGTATATCAATTTGCGCCTCTTCCTTTTAATTTTTTTCCTCTTTGACGCGGCAGGAGAATGTTGGCCTGCGACGCATGAGGTTGCGGGTTCGATTCCCGCCTCGGAACAAATATTTGTACAATCCGCAGATATTTGTTCAGGGTGTTCTGGGTATTTTCTACGTATAAAAAAAATAAAAAAAAATGTATATGTAATGTATTGTATTAAGTATATCAGTATCTAGTACCCATAACACAAGCTCTGCTTAGCTTGGGGCTAGATAATGTTGTGTGAACTGTGTACAGCATTATTTATTTATTTATTCATTTTATTTTATTTATAGAATAAATTAAAGTTTTCTAGCAAGGAGTTTTGTTAAATGAGAATAAAATGATGAATTAATTAAAATACTTCATTGCATACCTTACAAACTAGTTAAAATAAAATTTACACACAACCTTAAAATAAAATCTAAATGTACAGTGGGCGGTCTTATCGCTAAAAAGCGATATCTTCCAGACAACCATGTACCTTGGAGAGGAGCTAAAGTTATATGAAAGATTGGTTGGGGTGTAGATAGATAGAAGATAGAAGATAGAAATAGTAGATTGTATCTTAAGGGAGCAACATAATATTTTTACGGCGAGGGCGCTTTTTTGAATCCAGAGCGAAGTGAGGGATTCTAGAGTAGAATCCCGAGCGTAGCGAGGGATTCTTTAGTAGAATCCTGAACGTAGCGAGGGATTCAAAGTACGTCGCCCGAGCCAAAAATATATGTTGCGCCCGTGTGATACACTCTGCTTTTCATCACTATGAGAAAATAAAAGGCGCCTCATATGTTATTGTAATATTATTATTTAATAAAACAAATGGTTGTTTTTTTGTGTTTTTGTGTTTTTTTGTTGTGTTTTTGTGTTTTTTTGTTGTGTTTTTGTGTTTTTTTGGGTGTTTTTTTGTGTTTTGTGCTTTTTTGTGTTTTTTTTTGTTTTGTGTGTATTGTGCTTTTTTGTGTTTTTTTTGTATTTTTTTTTTGTGTTGTTTTTTTTTTTTTTTGTGTTTAGTGTTTTTTTGTGTTTTTTTTTTGTGTTTTGTGATTTTTTGTGTTTTGTGTTTTGTGTTTTTGTGATTTGTGTTTTTTTTTGTGTTTTTGTGTTTTTTTTGTGTTTTGTGTTTTTTGTGTGTTTTGTTTTTTTTGTGTTTTTTTTTGTGTTTTGTGTTTTGTGTTTTTTGTGTGTATTGTGTTTTTTTGTGTGTATTGTGTTTTTTTGTGTTTTTTGTGTTTTGTGTTTTTTTGAGTTTTTTTTTGTGTTTTGTGTTTTTTGTGTGTTTTGGGTTTTTTTGTTTTGGGTTTTGGGCCGTCGTACCAGCCAGTATTTATTCAAACAATATTTGCATTCGAATTATTTGGCGCTGGTTCCAAATTCAATAAGTGCGCCGCAATTATCTTTGCCGCGCACTTTTTGAATTAGGAACTTAATAAGTGCGCCGCAAAACTCATTACTGCCCGCTAAAAGTTTCTCATAGAAAACACCACCGTTGGGTGCACTTAAAGGCGAACCCAGTCGTCCTTTTCGAATAGATGGGATGAAAATACTTTATTTCACACCATAATACAAAACAACAATCTGTATTTAAATGAGAAGCAAACCTTATTTCCAGTCCAATATAAAAGTTTATCAGCAAGGAGTTTTATAAAATAAAGCTGAATTATCTCTATTTCGTTTGTGCAAGATAGGTAGATGGCGGCTTACGATATTATTCACCCGTTTTTAGGGTTCCGTACCCAAAGGGACCCTAAAACTGAGGCTCGGCTGTCCGTCCGTCCGTCTGTCACCAGGCTGTATCTCATGAACCGTGATAGTTAGACAGTTAAATTTTCACAAATGTATTGAAAAATGTCGTATGATACACGGGCAAGTTATTACTAACACGTGACGATGATCGACGGTATTTTTGAGTTAAGCGGTACCTCTGCCTTTCAACAATGCATTACTTTATAGGTCACGTCCACCTAGGACGCACCTTACGGGGCATTGCACTGCGCCCACCACCTCTGCCGGCACCCATACCCTTCAAACCGGAACACAGCAATGCGAGCACTACTGCTTTGTGGCTGAAATAGGTATTGTGGTAGTACTTCCCCGGACGAACTCTTCCACAAAAAAGCTCTACTACTTCTAAATGTTTAGGTTGTAATTTATAATTCGTTTAAGGCAAGTTCCATCTTCGGCCACATCGTCACTTACCAACAGGTAAGATCGCGGTCAAAAAGAGGACTATCAATGTTAAAAAAAAAAGGTGGATGCTCACGATTGTGGCGTGAAATTATTATTATTTTTGTGTTTATTGCCCATTACAGCTCATCAACACTTCTTCAGATAGCGAAAGTTGATTTTGCGAGAACTAGGAGACTTAACACACATGTTTTAAATTTTGAAATTCGTGCATGCTCTTCTTAATTATAAACTTACCGATCTGTTTTATAAATTGGCCAATCTGACTAACCTGTCTAATGTTTGTACGCTGAAAAGCAGAATCTAGCGATACCTATACCGAACAACCTAACATCTAATGCAACTGTATTTTACCTAGATTCATAAGCAATAAATGATTTATGATTTATGTAAAGGCAAAAAACACCAAAAAAAATTAATTTCGTGCCGTTAGCGTGAGTATCCACCTTAGCGTTAAACTCACGCGCAGGTTGTTGTCCGGCCCGTAGACGAGGATCCCGTTGAAGAAGGAACAGACGCACGGCTTGTGCTGCCCCGTCAGATCGTCCGACCATTCCAGACTGGCCACCAATCCGATGCCTTTATCTGACAGGATCTGTAAACGATCACAATCACTTGACTTCAACTACTTACGGGCTACATCGCTCACTGGAATCTCTCTGTGGAAGATAATGCTATTGTACCACTTCAACTTGTTTTTTAAGGTTGCAAACAAGCATACGGCCATATCTATTGGTAAGCGGTTACCGTAGCCTATGGACGCCTGCAATACCAGAAGTACAAAACGCCCGATGCTGACCTTTTAAATTTTTCCAAACACCGCTTTTGAAGAACCCCATACTGTACTCACTTTGGAAAACCTCTGCAGGGAGATCATTCCACAACCTGAGTGTTCGCGGGAGGAAGTTCCTCTGAAACCGCACAGTCCGGGACCACCCTAGCTCTAAGGTGTGCGGATGAATCCTCTGCCGATGGCGAGCGATGCGGTGAAAAAAGATTGCTTGACATGTCAAGCATCATGATGCCTACGCATCATGTCAAACAATTCCTCGGAACAAAACCCATTATACAAACCACTGGAAGATCTTTAAATTTACCATAATTCGAGATTTCGCACTAACATCCCAGTATTATCACAAATGTCAAAGGTACGATGTTTGGATGTTTGTATGTTCTTTACTGAATAACGCCGAAAAGGCTGGACCAATTTCGGTAAAATTTTGTACATAGATAGATTATGACCTGGATTGAGCTATAGGCTACTTTTTACCCTGGTATAACGCGAATGAAGCCGCGGTCGGACCCTATACTAAGGAGTGGAATGCACTACCGTCCTCTGTCTTTCCTGAAAACTATAATCTGTCTCTTCAATGCTAGGAATAGGTGCCATCTATATCTTTGTGCTTCATCTTCGACCACATCGTCACTTACCAACAGGTGAGATCGTGGTCAAACAAAGGTCTATCAAAGTTTAAAAAAAACTACTATAAAGTAGTAAGTCGCGTGTTTTCTTCAGCGGTAGGTACTCACACTGTACAGGTTAGCGTTGATATCCACAGCATACAGCTGTCCATCGCTACTCCAGCACACACCCACGAGGGACGGCTCCGACACCTCCCAGCCGCTGACCTCCAGCTTGGATCTCTTCATCATCAGACATCGCTTGTAGCACTGCGCCACTTCCCACACGGTCAGGCCTTCGCCCCAGCACTGGCAGACCAGCATGTGGGTACGGCTAGCCCTGCAGCAGAGTTAAATCTGTTATACACGACCTTATAAATCTGACGTGTTGAACAACTATAGGCTATTTTTAACCCCCGACGCAAAAACGACGGTGTGTTATTAGTTTGACGTGGCTGTGTCTGTGTGTGTGTCTGTCTGTCCGCTCGTAGCTCCCGAACGGATGAACCGATTTAGTTTTTTTGATTTGTTTGGTAGGTGAATTTGTCGGGAGTGTCCCATGTTTGATCAAAATCGGTTTAGCCCTTTCATTGCGTTGAGGGTTTTTTAATTTTTACAAGATTAATTACTTGTATAACAAGCTTTTATTTAACTTTCAATGTATGTTTGTCTGAGTGGAATCCCGGTGGAATCTTGCAACTGAATTTTAAAGCAGTTATCCTCAACCGATTGAGCTACCTGAGCATATTTGATTGGCATACCTGTCAAGTTTCGATGACAATACAATATTATGGTGACAGCGAGCTGATCTGATGATGGAGACGGAAGGTGGACAACGGAACTCCTCGATGGATAATAGTGGCTATGTTTAGGCTCATTTTGATCAGCACATGGTTACAATCACTAATTTTATAAAAGCTTGTATTGAACAAGTAATTAATTTTGTAAAATTAAAAAAAAACCCTCAACGCAATGAAACGTCTGAACCGATTTTGATCAAACATATGATCATTTCATCTTTATGTCTCAGGGTGGCGGGCGCAGTGCAATGTCACATAGGGTGCGTCCTAGGTGGACGTAAACTATGTGATAATGCACTTTTCATAGGCAGAGGGTACCGCTTAACATCAGGTGGGCCGTCTGATTGATCTGTCATAACAAGTCGTATAATAAAAAAAAACGTTCTTATTGTATGTACGCGAATGAATAGATGATTGAAACAGGCATAATCGGGGAATCGGGGAATGTTCCGCATCGGTGATGTTTGCGGCAGCGCGGGTCGACTGTTTCCACGCCACTCTGCGCAAGCGCGCCACGTCCCTGGTGCGCAGGTTGCGGGCCAGCTCCAACACCGTGCTGGCAATGATTGCTGCTAGGGTGGATTGTCCTTATACTAGGAACTGCTGCGAGCGACACCTACCCAGCAATCTAATTAATTTTTAAGGTTTTTATTGTGTAACCATGTATACCTTCTTTTATGAGTTTTGCTTGAAATAAATGTATTTTTTTGGTTGGTACTCACATATAGATCTGGCTCCTCCTCACTACTCCAGTGGGTACGGAGATGAGACGCTGATGGGTGCGCCAGCTCCACACCGACATCAGGTAGTCGGGGAACCCACTGAACCCGGCCACGAGGTCGCACTCCATCATGCACAGCCCTTTGTATCTGTTCATGTCCATATCTACGGGTATTTCAGCAAAACTAATAGAAAGTAGTTGTAGTGGTCTCGGCCTAAGATAAGGACTCCTAGGCATTCTATATTTTGTGCGGGAAGGCTCCAACTCCTCCCGTGGATGTCGTAAACGGCGAATAATGGATTACGCCCCACGAGATGGGCAGCAGAACCATGTGGGTACTTAATCACCAACCCCGCCGGCCTAGCCAAGTGGCATTCGCTTCGAAGCGATTCCATTTCTACAGTCGTAATACAATACAATAGACCACGTGATATTTCGATAGCTTACGTCAATCTTAGGCGCGAGCCAGATAGAAGAGACGTAAGGCGAGGACGCGTCGCGGACATTTGTCTCTTCCGCGTCCCTTTCATACTAAATGTATAGAAGCGTCGCGACGCAAAACATACAGAATAGACGGGGCGCGGGCGCAACGCTTTTACGTCCGCGCCTTTTGTTCAAAGCACACAGGAGAGACGGGTCGCGGACACGGCGGGGGCGAGGACGGGGCGCGGCTGGAATGCCCGCCGGGCGGGTCTCGCTCGCTCGCACAGTCAACGTGTACCGTCGCGGCCGCGCCCCATCTCTGCTATATAATTTAAAAAGTCGCGTCCGTGTCTCGTCTCCGCCCTGTCCGCGAAGCGTCCTCGCCTTACGTCTCATCTATCTGGCTCGCGCCTCATACATTGTTGGCTTTTCTACTAGCGACATCGCTACTAGAATGTTACTTTGTCTACGGCCTCTGGTGATTATGGCAAACCCTCCGTGCGTAAGGCGCTCAGAATAATCCCCATGGCTCCGGTCCCAATGGTCATTTGCTAATACAATTGGCCTGCCATGTGAAACCATGCAAAAAAAACATTGGATACCTTTTAGCTCGGCCAGAATGTTAAATGCTGGAAATGTGACGATGAAGATCCGACCAGCACGAGTCTTTTCAGCAAAGGCGAAAAGGTTTGACTTGTGACCTGGAAATAACATTATTTATGAATTCAATCTACATTTTCTCAGTGATTATAGGTCTAATATCAAGGCACAGCAACAAATGAAGTGTGCCGAGTCCCCCTCCCTAGTGGCCCTTCTCCCATTACGATACGCACAGGCTAACTAGCCTACATTCAAATGTATGTGAGATACTTGGCGGCGACTAGTCTCCGAGACTTGCAGGATACTAGAATCGCCTGTGCGTATCGTACGAGAAGGCTGGGAGAGGGGCTTTAGTTTTCTACATTGTCATACACAATATGGAAATTATTATTAAACGCATTATTTATCATTAATCCATAATTTATAATTTATCCATGGACGAAATGTGTTGCTGAAACTAACCGCTAGAGGCACTAGTTTATATCACCTGTTACTGCTCTGGCGCTTCAGGCCTCAGCATATGGACGCAGTTCGCTCCTATTTGGATAAAATTTCATCAAATTCCATTAAATGTTGTATTGATCAATACAATAAGAATAGACCCCTCCGTCTCCTCCCGTGATATCGTAAAAGCCGACTAAGGGATTACATCAAGGGATGGGCTGCAGCATCCACCTGAGTAGGTACTTAACACGTAACTGCAATCACCAATCCACCTGCCATGGGTGGTGATTATGTCAAATCTCCTCAATATATTCAATGGAGAAGGCCTCGTCCAGCAGTGGACGTATACGGCTGGCGATGATGATGACGACATCATCTATATATATTAAACAAAGTCGTGTTAATTACACCACTTATAACTCAAGAACGGGTGAACCGATTTGGCTGAAAATTGGTGGGGAGGTAGCTTAGAACCAGGAGATTAACATAGGGGGGGGGGGGGTCACTGGGGACTACCCGTGCGAAGCCGGGGCGAGTCGCTAGTGCATAATAAATGCAGATACACGTACCTGCTATAGCATCAACTCCATCGCCTGCCTTCTCGTTGTTGGCCGTATACACTATCTCAAAGTTGTGCTTCAAGTTGTAGAATGTTATATAGATGTCGTGAGCCACCATTAATACATCTTTGCCAAGAAAACTCATTAAATCCAATCGGTGGGGAATAACCCATCTGGAATGTTGGAAATTGCTACATTATAGAATTGAAACTATTGTGGTTGGGAATAATCTTAAATAAAAAACGGCTAATCGCAGTATTCGCTGGTCCACCGTCGAACGCGGTCGCGGGCGGTGCTCATGATGAATAAATAGGCTTCTGAACTCAGTCTCGAAACGTCAGCAAAGTGACGAAAAATAGTGGTAATTAGGGAGCCGTTTTTCATTTAAAATTGCTACATTGTTTTGTAAATTAAAGAGCTTTTACCACACCACCCTTTATCACCGCTGAATTGATTTTGACAAATGAGGCTTCGTCTTTACTATGGGGTGGGTTCTTGGATTTATATATTAAAAACTAGTGTCTGCCAGCGGCTTCGCCCAATAAAAAGTAGCCTATAGATAGCTTATTCCACCCTGGAATTTTCAGGTCATAATAAATGTAAATGTTTATTGCCAAAAATAATCTATCTGTGTAGGTACCTACCAAATTTAATCTATAAGTTCAGCAGTTTCGGCGTGATTGAGAAACAAACGATATCGATATCTAAGGGTGTTGTCAGAAAACACGAATCTTTAGTCAGATATCGATTTTGAAAGCATTAGGTCCAGTAACAAAAAAGTTCTAAATGGCGGCGGCTACTTTTTAACCCCCGACGCAAAAACAAAGGGGAGTTATAAGTTTGACGTGTCTTTGTGTGTGTGTGTGTATGTGTGTATGTGTGTGTGTGTGTTTGTGTGTATGTGTGTGTGTATGTCTGCCCCAAAGTAGCTCCCTAACGGATGAACCGATTTCGATTTTGTTTTTTTGTTTGAAAGGTGAATTTGTCGGGAGTGTTCTTAGCTATGTTTGATCAAAATCGGTTCAGCCGTTTTATTGGCCTGGGGATTTTTTTAATTTTTACTAAATTAATTACTTGTTACAATTCTGACAACAGATTCGTCACAGTGATCACAAGGACTCTCAGATATGATATTGATTTGGAAAGCAATCATTCTGGTAGGTATCAAATAATACTTATCAAAAAAAAAACTTCTAAGCTCGGATTTTTTCCCCAATACAAGATTTTATAATATTAGTGATCGGAACCGTGTGCTGATCACAATGAGCCTAAACACGGCCAGTCTAATATTATCCATCAAGGAGTTCCGTTGTCCACCTTCCATGTCTATCATCAGATCAGCTCGCTGTCACCATAATATTGTATTGTCATCAGAACTTGACAGGTATGCCAAATTTCAGCTCAATCGAATATCGGAAAGCCACCGTCATCGCCACCCGTGAAATACTTATCATTGAGTAGTTCCAATGGCCATCTCTGGTCTTCTTCATCAGTTCTTCTTCACCAAATGGAACTTTCTAAATACACATGCTTGACTTGTTGCTGAAAATACCAAAGTCGCTATATGTGTGCCTATAATATTTGAGGACTTCCCTCAATTCCTCAAGGATCCATCATCAGAACCAGATTTTGATGAAAATGGGACTAATATGGAAGCACATCGTAGCATACTAAATAAAAAAATAAAAAATGGGTTCATAAATGACGGAGATATGAGGTAGCATAGCAAACATTTAAAAGAAAAATCACCCTTGAAATTTGAGATGAGAACCTCCTTTTTTGAAGTCGGTTAAAAAATACAAATGGCGGCCCTTTTTTTATTCTGTCGACAGATTTGTGTTCTGTCTGTGATCAGTTGATCACAGTGATCAGGTATCGTTGCCGATGTTTTTATAGATGAATTAGCTAAAGACAATTGTATGAGCTACAATTTAGTGATAGAAAGTTTTCCCTATGAGGCACCGTTTTCGAGATATAAGTGAAAAACCCAAGAGGGGACTTTCTTTCTGCCCCCGGCTCACCTCCTAAACTCCAGGACTTTGTATGTTCATTCACTCAGCACCCTGAACATGTTTCTGAAAGAATCGCTTAGGTCCCTGCTCATGCACTCTACACCTCCTTTATTGACTGGACTATAATCTGAATAGAACTCTAGCTAGGACCGAATAAACAGCCGATTCTTATTACCTAACTTTTGGGTCGAATCCGCCGGCTGTATCTTGAGAGGATGTTTCTGAATTTGCCTCGGCCATGATTCAGATTCTTTCTTTTATTTCATTCCAAATAGCAACACACAAACGAGAGGTAAATTCTGCCTTAGCAACAAACAAACAAATGCAAACACAAACAAAACAATCATCAACAAATCAAAATCAAATCAAAAGAAAACGATAGAAAATGTTTGAAAGTTTGTTTTGAAAAATAGGCCTTCTTCTTCTTCTCTTCTTATAAAAAGAAACACACGACATAGAGTATCAAGCAAGCTTGAAAACATGTGTTTTTTTTTCTTCTTTATAATTTGCGCCGCACGGCTTGTGCATTTGCCATTTTCAAGTAAATATCTGTATTTTCACTATATTGTATTTTCAATATATTTTGCAACGTTACACTCATTCCAAGTCGTCAAAGTCACAGTCGAGTCATGTTTTAGTAAAACGGTGGCCAATTTTACTAAAACTTTGGTAGACAATTTCCACCAATTTCAAAAGTCACGCAATTCACTTCCATTTAATTTCACTACACTTGTGCTTTTTAAACGAGCTACATTAGTTAAAATGCCACCAAAATAACACAAAATAACTCAAGAAAACACTAGGAAAATAAATAAAATAAAAGTAGAAATCGTCTCTTTTCGAAAATGGCGGGAAGAGTCTTCTTGAAAACATGTTATTCTAAAGCCATCGATCAACAGGCGATGAATGGAGGAGACACGAAAAGTTTTATTAGGGTTCCTTAGTCTGACAAGGAACCCTTCTAAAATTGGGTTGGGCATATAATTCTAATGAGAAGTGTTAGGTATTCGGGCTAAATTATTTTACAATGAGGGATTTTTACGGACGTTTCAAATCATGCGCTAATAGATGGCGCTGCTTTGAACCTAGCTTTCAAAATAAAGTGAAATGTCAACAAAGTCAACAACGTAGTGATATATTTTCGTGGTATTTTGTTACCATTACACAAAAGCACAGACAATGTATTTGTTAATTTTGACAAGCATACTTGAGTCAGCGCCATCTATCGAGCCAAATTGAACTGCTTTTTTTTAATTTTAATTTGAAAAGCCCTTATTACGTCACACCCCAGACACTCATATAACGTGCAGAAATGCATACTTACTGCAAAGACGACTACGCTAGTATGAGGAACCCTCGATTCAACCTGCCATCTGCAAGATAGGCTGCGGGGACTTGGGTTGTGTGGTCTAGAGAGTGGTCGTCCTGTAATTAGTAGGTGCTATAGTATTTTTATCTTATAGCCTTGATTTTTGCAAGGTATGTTGGTAGGTATCACGGCATAAGACGGTATGAAGCCGCTACCTAGCCTGAGAAATGGCAGAGCCAAGCTATTTTTTCGCATTTGAAGCTGTTTCCTCGTTAATAAGCAAGTGGATAGGTAACTGAAAAATCTCCAAACATCTTTGACAAAAAACACATTTTATTTTCAAACTCTGTTGCGTAAACTCAATTTTTAAACACGCGCCCGCCACGGCTCCTTTCCAATTCTTCTTACTTCAGATTATCCTCCACCCCTGTTGGATCAAGAATATTTTATAATTATCAGGATCAAACAGCCTCTTTCGCAACTAGTCTAAAGTATGTAACGTTTTAGACTGATAATGATTAGTAGAGGAAAATGGTGATTTGACTTTGGAATATCTAAGCAGTACAAGCCATTGTAATGTGAATCTTATTACAATTGGAATAGATTTTGTATTGCTTGTTTACTTTTTGGGATTAAATAAATTTGAATTTTTTTCAATGTTTTTTTTTAACCCTACACTATGCGTGGTCCGACATGCTCTTGATAGTATTGCATTTGCTATTTTCAAGTAATGAGGGGTTTTTACGGACGTTTCAAATCATGTGATAATAGATGGCGCTGCTTTGAACCTAGCTTTCAAAATAAAGTGAAATGTCAAAGTAAACAACGTAGTGACATATTTTCGTGGTATTTTGTCAATTACTATTAGTCATTGTATTTTTTTACTATCACACATAAGCACAGACAATGCATTTGTTAATTTTGACAAGCATACCTGAGTCAGTGCCATCTATCAAGCCAAATTGAACTAATTTTTTGTTATTATTCGGAAATGAAAAGCCCTCATTTCACGTAAATCTTATTTTTTTTTTAAACGTGTTATTTGCTTCTGAGGATGGGTCCAAACAATTTTGCCGATGCCATGTGGTATAATGTGTGTGCCATTTCAGGGTTACGTCGTCTCTTGAAGGGTCAGTGGTCATGTCTGGTACTGGAGACTCCATCCGTGACTTGCAGGTGTTCACTGCTAAGGAGATATTGGCTGTTCTGCGAAGCATGACAAGGGGTAAGTCACCCGGGCATGATTCCCTCAGCATTGAACACCTGCAACATGCCGGTGTCCATCTGCCAAGAGTACTTGCCATGCTTTTTACCTTCTGTGTTGGGCATTCCTTCTTGCCTGATGACATGATGAGGACTCTGGTCGTGCCCTTAATTAAGAACCGGACAGGAGACACTTCTGATATAGGCAACTATAGGCCCATCTCGCTAGCTACTACTATAGCGAAGGTGCTGGACAGTATGCTTGACAAACAGTTGGAAAAACATCTCAAAAAAATCAAGTTGCACGACACTCAGTTCGGATTCAGGGCGGGGCTTTCCACAGAGGCAGCGGTTCTGTGTCTCAAGCATACCGTCCGGTACTACACAGATAGGAAAACACCAGTATATGCGTGTTTTCTTGACTTGTCGAAAGCCTTCGATTTGGTGTCCTATAGTGTCCTGTGGAAGAAGCTGTCCGAAGACACAACATTGCCTTGTGAATTTATTGATTTGTTTAAGTACTGGTACGGTCATCAGAGCAATGTTGTGAGGTGGGCAGACTCGCTATCTGATCCATATAGGCTGGAATGTGGGGTGCGACAGGGGGGGGTGAGCTCGCCCCGACTTTTCAACCTGTATGTGAATCGGCTGATTGTTGAGCTTAGTGACGCCATGGTGGGCTGCTCTGTTGATGGTAAAATGGTCAATAATATCAGCTATGCTGATGATATGGTGTTACTGAGGCTATCAATCAGCGCCCTCAGGAGGTTGGTTGGCATATGTGAACGGTATGCGGTGGCCCATGGCCTCAGGTATAATTCCACCAAGAGCGAAATGCTAGTTTTTAAGGCGGGAGCAAAATATTATTCTAATGTACCTTCAGTGTCATTGAGTGGCACTGTTCTCAAAATGGTCTCGCATTTTAAATACCTAGGGCATTGGGTCACTGAGAGTCTCAAGGACGACTTGGACATTGAGAGGGAGCGAAGGGCGTTGGCAGTGAGAAGTAATATGTTGATCCGTAGGTTTGCAAAGTGCACGAAAAGTGTAAAGATCACCTTGTTTAGGGCTTACTGCCAATTTTTTTATACTAGCAGCCTATGGATCAACTTTACTCAAACATACAACGCCCTTCGCATTCAGTAGGTATAACAATGCGTTTAGGATGCTGTTGGGGCTGCCGCGTTTCTGTAGTGCATCAGGTATGTTCGCAGAGGCACACACTGACGGCTTCCACGCCATCATGCGTAAGAGAGTGGCCTCCCTGATATGGTGGGTGCGCGGCAGTGCCAACAGCTTCCTGAGCACAGTGGCCGAGCGGGTAGATGGTCCGATTCTCAGTCACTGGACCAAAACGCATGTGCTGCCATGTCACTCAATGCGGTGTGCCAAATAATTTTAATTTAATTTTAATAATTTAGTTTTAATTGAATGAATGAATTATTTATTTGCTTAGAATGTAGGTATTAGTAGTAAAAACATAGATGGTAGGTATATATAAATTGAGTTCCCAGTACATTCTGCCGTTAAGCGTGCAAAATTAAATCTTAAAAGCTAGTTATAATTAAGGTACATGCGAGGAAAACAACAACAAATCACTAATTAATTACCAAAAAAAAAAAAAACAATTATTATATGTAGGTAGGTTATATACAATACCACAAAACTTAGTCCAGAATACACAAACAATGTCAATAAAACATAAAAATAAAAGAACCAATTCATTATTCTGAGAGAAAGAAAAGAAAGAAAGAAATAAACCAATTAGACGCTGTTTTTATAACTAAAATATTCATTCATTGAATAAAAGCACTTCGATAAAAGCCACTTCTGAATTTCACCCTTAAATCTGTTGAGGGGCATATCCTTTAGGTCTTCGGGTAGAAAATTAAATATTTTTATAGACATTACATACGCGTTTTTATTAAATAATGTCAATCTGCAACGCGGCAGCTGAAGTTTTTTGTCTGTAATAAGCCTTAGCTGCAAGGCGCGCCGCGAACTATTTTTAGGAAAAAACTCCGGAAATTGTTTAACAAATATAACAGCTTGTTTTATGTACATACACGTCAATGGTAAAACCCTCAATTTTTTAAATAATGGGTTACAAGAGTCTAGAAAATCTGCCTGACATAAAGCTCTTATACATTTTTTTTGAACCCTAAAAACAAGTTCAATGTCTGTGGAGTTGCCCCAGAATAAAAGTCCGTATTGTAACACCGACGATACATAACCGTGATACGCATTCAGGGCGGTTTCCTGAGAAGAGATTTCCCGGATTCTCCTTAGAGCATAAACAAACCTATTCAGCTTGCCACACACGGATTTTATGTGCAATTTCCAGGTACAGTTCTCGTCAATAATCATTCCGAGAAACTTTGTGCTAGTAGCGCTTTGAATTGGATGTCCATTAAAATGTATATTTAAGTTAAGACGTTTACTCATGAATGTCTTAAATTGAATTAAATTAGTTTTTTGCACATTTACAGTCAAATTATTATCATCTAGCCAATTCTTAATGTCAATTATCGTATTATTTATGTCAATCTCAAAGTTATCATGATTAATACACTTAAATATAATGCTTGTATCGTCTGCAAAAAGTATAGTCTCATGCTCCGATATTGAAGGCAAATCATTAATATAAAGTAAAAACAATGCAGGCCCGAGAATACTTCCCTGGGGGACACCGAAGCGATTTAATCTGTATTGCGAGTATACTTTACATTTTTTCAGTTTTCCATTTAGGTGGGAGATTTCTGTGCACTGATATCGATTTTCTAGATAGCTAGCAAACAAGTCGTTTACCGTTCCACGTATGCCATATTTATCAAGTTTATTCAGCAGTTTGCCATGGTGCACGAAGTCAAAAGCTTTACTTAAATCTAAAAAGAGGCCAACCACAGGAATACCTTTATTGATGCATTCTGTTATGCTTTTTACCAACTTGAAAGTAGCTAAAGTGGTCGACTTGTTCTTCAAAAAACCATTCTGAGCTAAATCCAATATTTTGTATTTTTCCAGAAATGAGTTAAGACGCCTTAATATAGCTCTTTCAAATACTTTCGATAAGATTGGCACTAATGTTACTGGTCTAAAGTTTGTGACATCCAGAATATCTCCTTTCTTGTACAACGGTTTTACAATGGAGTACTTGAGTCGATCTGGAAATACTCCATGAGAAAATGATAAGTTAATAATGTGACTTAGAATTGGTGAAATATATCTTGAATTTTGCTTCAGCAATTTAGTGGGTACTTTGTCATATCCAACCGAGTTAGTATTACTAAGCGACAATATAATACTATTAATTTCGTCTGCAGAAGTCGGCTGCAGAAATAAGCTAGAACTTTTAAAATCAAAGTTTGTATTTATAGTAACATTAACATTATCCTTATTTGAAATTTCAATGAAGAAATCGTTGAAGATATTGGCTATGTCCATTGCTTCAGTTACAACAATACCATCTACTTTGATTTTATCAATTTCCTTCCCCCCTCTACATTCACCTATCTCTGATTTTACAATATTCCAGACCGCTCTGCATTTATTGGTCGCTCTCAACACGTATTTTTTATTTCCTTGTCTTTGGGACTCTAGTATACATTTTTTTAAAATTCTAGCATATCGTTTGTACCTAATCTTATTTCTTTTTTATTACTCGCTGAAAGTTGATATCGGCAGTACATTTGTCTCTTTACTATGCATGACTTTTTTATACCCTTGGAAATCCATTTAGTTTTATTAGATTTTAACGAAACTTTTGTATCTATAATCGGGAAACATAGATTGTAATATAACAAAACAGTATCATGGAATTCAGAAAAAGCTGTGTTCGTATCACTTTCCAAATATACTTCTGAAAACGATAAAGACGCCATACACTCCTTAAATTTTTCGGAATTTTCCAAACTAACATCTCTTCTCTCCTCTATCCAATATTTAATAACTTTTTTAACATTCATAGTAAATTCTAATGTCTGTCCTCTATGGTCTGAAAGCCCTAAATTATGAATATTACCTTCCGCTAACTTTAAGTTACTGAGTATGTGGTCAATGCAAGTGTTAATTCTCGTAGGCTTAATAATGTGTTGAGTCAAGTTATAGTTACAAATAATGTCAATAAAAGCTCTAGAAAACTTGGTATCTTGTAAAGTATCAATATTAAAATCTCCCGTTAAAATTATTCGTTTCTTATTTTGTTTCGTAATAATTCTTAAAATGTCATTGATTTTGTTTATAAAGATTTCAAAATTGGATTCCGGGGTTCTATATATACAAATCACAATCAAATTTGAATGCACCAACTCAATTCCGCAGCATTCAAAGTGTCTCGCCTCAGCGTATTTGTCAACGAGCAAATATCTAGTGTAACATACATTATTTTTTATCAAAATACAGGATCCACCCCTTCTTTTATCTTTTCGAGAAAAGTGTGCTCCTAAGTGATATCCTTCTATTCGTAGATTTACTTCTTCTCCTGATAAAATAATTTAATATAATTATTAATAATTAATAATAAAATAATTTTAATTTTAATAACTTAATTTTAATTTTAATAATTTAATTTTAATTTTGATTTAATTTAATAATTATAATTTTTAATTTTAGAAATACTATGTGATAATGTCTACAGTCCGACCAGAAAGAGTAGAAAATAAATGAGGGCGCCACTATCGTTTACATGGTATCACCATATACTATGGCAGAACGTTTTGATACTTGATATTTTTATATATATTTATAACACATTGCAGTTCTTATTTTATAAAATTTTACAACAAATATTTATGCTCGTCACATAAAGGAATAAGAATCAAACCCACTATGTTAAAGTAATGGGAATTTATGAATTATTTTGGGCTTCTATGTCATGAACAAAAACATTTTATAGGAGCATTGGTATCCAAACCAGTCCACCTATGACACTAGGTACCTACCTAGAAAGAAAGCAAGAATATTTTGTGTACTCAGAGGGGAAAAAACACAATAGACAATTTTGTTGAATGATAATATAATAATCTTAAATAAATCACTCTAATGAGTCAAAGTCAAGATACTCAGTACCCGACATCGATTCTTCTTCAGAATGTTGTGGTTGAACATAATTGGAAGTTCCTGCCATACCATCATTTTCATCTTCACTCTCAGATTCCTCGCTAGAGCTTTCATCACCGAGTTGTATTACCAGCTGCTCAATGTTTTGGTACATTGTTCGACTTCGCTCATAGTATTCCTTTTCAATTTGTTTGACATGTTCACAGGATCGCTTCCAGTCAGTTGGAGTAATGGTGTTGAATGATTCCTCAGTCAATTCTTTGATATTTGTTTTTTTTTGCGTGAGGCTACTTTGGATTTTACTTGAGCCCATATAAGTTCTATGGGGTTTAGTTCGCAGTGGTAGGGGGGCAGCCTGACCACTGTGTGTCCATACTCCGAGAGCAACTCATCTATTTCATAGACAGGTATCTGTCTATGTTGCTTAGCCAAAGCAAGCAACATTGGTTTCCTTAAATTTTCATCAAAAGGAATATTATTTTCAGTTAACCATACTTTTATTTCATCAATTTTCGATGCAGATGTTGGGCATTTATTTTTTATCACAGAATGATATGGTGCATTATCCATTACTATGATTGACGATTCAGTTAAATTGGGAATCAATTTTTCAGATATCCAAGTATTAAAATTTTGTTTATTAATTTCAGAGTGGTAATCTTCTTTTTTATTATTTCCACTGAACATTAGAAGGGCGTTTGAAACGAATCCCTTTTCACTTCCTGCATGCACTATAATCCACCTTTTCCCTTTAGAAATATCTTCTGTTACACCTACGGTCTCTTTGGACTTCCAACATCTTTTCACTTTGTATGATGAATGTATGTAACTTTCATCCAAATATATTACATTTTTTTGAAGCTCTTCAGGTAACATTCTATTTTCCATGATTACTTTGAGATATTGTTCTCTTTTGGCTGCAATATTATCTTTTTCTAGTAAAGCTTTTCTATTTGACTGGCACTTTTTAAATGTAAACCCAATTTTTCTTAACAATTGTCTTAAATGTTCTTTACCTCCGTCATAGTTAATATCTTCTTTTAAAACAGCTAGCAATTTCGACAATGTAGGAACTTCTTTCTTAACTGAATAAAAATGATGTATTTTATGCCTGATAGCACTGGTATCAAAATCATCCAGTACTTTCTTAGGTCGACCTTTTCTGTGCTTGGCGGGAGTACCAAATTTTCCACAATTTTTTTTAGCCTTCATTAACAATCCTCCTAATAGTGCTCTCAGATTTTCCTGCAAAAAAATAAGTAAAGTATCAAAAATAACGAATTGCACTACAAAATACAATTCAATGGAACAATGATCAACAAAGACTAATTAGTATGATTAACAAGGATTTTGGATGGATTTACACGATTCTTTTAGTAAATTATAACAGTTTACGTCCAGTGTTATTCTTTTTAACCAGCTACTTACCGGTCAAATGTGCTGTTCGTTTATAAACGTCTTCTAATTCAGCCAGCAGCTTCCCGGCTTGATACTCAGCCAAACATCTCGTAAACACTTTGTAAATAATGTCACGAGCCCCACTGCGTATAGTTTTATTCATATTGCTAATATTGCTTGCGATTTATTTGCTTATTAGGTTTATTGAAATAAAAACATCAACAAATAAAAACAATAACTCGAATATTCGCGCTCGACCGAAATTGCAGTGTTTCCGCTAGCGGAAAATTATTCTGGTTAGTCCAACAAATATTAAATTATAGAAATTATTTTTAAATGTCCGTTTTTTTATTCTGTATATTGTATTGTAATGAAAATAAATCTACATGCATAAGTCACATCATACTTACCTATCTAAATACATTTTTTTTTGTTTTATCATTTATTTGTTTTATCATTTATCAATAGGTGGTTGCAAATTATATATTATTATGGCGAATGAATCTGGCGACAAATTCACTACACCGGCCACACTGGCCTTTCATAAGAGTTGCCAGTTTTTAGTAAATTTTAGTTCCTTGATAATTAATTTCTACTCTTTCTGGACGGACTGTACTAACAACTCTTTACTAACATAATATGGTGTGAAACCGAAATAAATGATATGATATGATAATTATATTTTTATAGTCAAGTCGTCAAGAGTCTCCATCAAGTCATCAAATGGTCGCAGAAAAACTGAGTTTTACAGGAAAAATCCACCATTTCGAAGGTACGGAGGCCTGCATTAATTTTGAAAAGACACACTTAGAGAATTAAAACTAACCCTGGGGAATAGTCTACATCCATGGGAATGGTAAAGTACAGCTGTCACTGTCAAACTCAAAAGTGTGCCTATCCATAGAAGCCAAAAACAAAAGAAGAAGAAAAAGATAGGGATCAAATCAATCAAAAAAAGAAGGGAGATGTGTGTGATTATCTAAGTGATTTATAATTATATTTTTATAGTCAAGTCGTCAAGAGTCTCCATCAAGTCATCAAATGGTCGCAGAAAAACTGAGTTTTACAGGAAAAATCCACCATTTCGAAGGTACGGAGGCCAGAGGGGCAAGTCCGAGTTTACACACACCATCGTAACGATGATCGTAACGGCGAGTGTACGTGTATTGCGTAGTAACTAGCCATTAATCTGTGACGTTTTTGGCACAGATTAATAGCTAGTTATTATGTTATACACGTACTATCGTGTAACGTTCACCGTTACGATGGTGTTTGCAAAACTCAGACTCACCCCTGTGCATTAATTTTGAAAAGACACGCAATAAACACTTAGATAATTAAAACTAACCCTGGGGAAAAGTCTACATCCATTTTTACAGCAATCACTGTCAAACTCAAAAGTGTGCCTATCCACAGAAGCTAAAAACAAGAGAAGAAGAAGAAGATGGTGATCAATTCAATCAAAAAAAGAAGGGAGGTGTGTGTGATTATTTATGTGATTTACGAAATGGAATAAAGTGAATAAAAACATTGTTAAAGCAGTGTTTACTATTTCGATAACCAAGCCTTGCTTTGTGTTTACGATGTGAAATTTCCCAGTTACATCATTATTAATCCACCATGTAAGTATGATTTGGTGTGCGTAGCCACTGTGTTTATCTTATGTTCATAACTTGGACAATGGTTTTATAATATGTATTTTTTGTTTAGGGAGAACTATACCGGGTCATCGAACGACCCGGTGGCGCAGGGATGGAATTCTTCATCTAAAGACTTCGCGGAGATCACGATGGACCGCAATTTCGCTCTGCTGTTGGTGTCCCTGATATCAGCTATGCTATGGGTTGTGTACATCACATACTATAACAGCCGCGTGCTCGGTTACATACTGACGAGGCTTATCAACAAGTTCTACTTCCAAGATGACAATTTCAAAATAGGTGAGTCGCTGATCTCCATTTACAGAAACTTGACAACCTTTTGTAGTATTTATGAGTAGCTCATAGTAGTTATCTCATCTAGTAGTACCTAGAAGTCATTAGGGTCAATTATAAGTTTGTTGTATACAAATTACAAGCATAAAATCCCTCCCTCAACAGCCAGTGCACACAGAAATTTTAAGTACTAAAACTTTATCTTGATTATCATTTCTTACCATGACTGTTTTTATCAATAAATCGAATGGCAGCAATTTATTTCTATTAATATCTATGAATGTTTTTTATACTGGCAGCCTGTGATTTCACCAGCATTATTTTCCCAAGGGAACTGAATTCAGGTATAAAATTATTGCTATAATTTTAATGCAGGTTTTGATCTATATTGATATCAAATCGGCCAAGCCATTTTACCATGAATGTACGGCTTACAAACAAAACTACTTCTGAAGACTGCTGGCTGCATTTTATAAATTGGGTTTATTTGATAAATTATGGATAATTCGCACCAAAATTCTGGATTAGATATCCAGAATTTTGGTGTGAATTATCCATAATGTAACCTGACTATTCCTACAGCCTGCTGCTCATCTAGTGTAATTGATATATTCTGGATTCAGGGACATTTAAAACAACAAACATTGTTACCCCCATTTCAAACCTAGATGATTTGTCTTGGACACTTCAACATAATCACTCACACCCTTTACTTATAACCAGTTATTTCAATTTAATGCTTAAAATTATTCCTATTCTTTCTCACAGTGACGTTCGATGTTACACTACAGTAAGGGATGGCAGTATTCTACATACATACATAGACACACTCCTATTTCCCCGAAATGTTAATATTTTAAGTTTATTCAGCAGTGAACACAAATATGCTGTGGGACAAATGTTTCTATGATCTGCAAATATTTGTTCCGGGTCTGGGGGTTGTGGTATGTACCATGGTACTCGTAGTTCCTGATACCCATGACACAGGTGATCCTAGTGTGGGATCAGGACTATGTTTGTGACTGTTGGGTGTTATGTAAGTTATGGATAGAGGGAGACAGCAGTGAACACAATATGCTTGTATGATCTGCAAATATTTGTTCCGGGTCTGGGGGTTGTGTTATGTACCATGGTACTAGTAGTTCCTGATACCCATGACACAGGTGATCCTAGTGTGGGATCAGGACTATGTTTGTGACTGTTGGGTGTTATGTAAGTTATGGATAGAGGGAGACAGCAGTGAACACAATATGCTTGTATGTTCTGCAAATATTTGTTCCGGGTCTGGGGGTTGTGTTATGTACCATGGTACTAGTAGTTCCTGATACCCATGACACAGGTGATCCTAGTGTGTGATCAGGACCTTAGGTGCCTGAGCTCAATAAAATGAGACTGGCTAACATTACAATCACAATGGTTAAATTTTAACTATCAGATCATGTAGGCCACGTTATATGCCATTGCCAATTGAGTAAAAGTCTATGTCCCAGCCTTGAGCATGAATAGACCACTAATGTCATATTTTTTCAGGTTCTTTCACTTTGAATGCACTATCTGGCAAGATAATGTTCTGTGACATTGTTTACATCAACTACGACTACACCCTTCGAATTCAAGATGGATACTTGATATTCAGGTGGTGGAGATCTTATGTACCTAAAGATGTTTCAGAAGGTAAGCTAATCAGCCATCTAATATCTTATAGTCTGCTGTATCTCTAGCCAGCGGCTCCACCTGTTTAGCATCTAACTAATGAATCAAATATTTTAGACACTAAAATCTTCCTTGTTAAATTCTCTTATAACAGTGAAAGCTGTATGAAAAAAGGTCCAGTACAAAAGAGTTCTTAAACAAAATACTGGCAGAATTTCGTAACATTGACAACTTTCATAAATTGTTGCAGATCTATCCCACTCTGATACACGCCTCTCAATCATGTTAAACGGCTTTGAACTACACTTCTTCAATAGATGTGACCTATACAATGAACTAGAGAAGATATTCAATCTCGAACCTGTTATAAAGCAGCAACACGACGATGACTCGACAGACAGAGACAAAGCTATGAACGATGCTAATGAGAAAAGAAGACGGGCGCAGGACACAGTACGGTCCGAAGCCGCCATGGCGAGAACATGGCGAGATCTCATTCCTGTGATTAAAATTGATATATGTACCGGTCGCGTAGTATTTGGTAATCGCTTAGTTCCAACTACGCTTTCTATAAGTGTGGAAGAATCCCATCTAGTCTACAGTACGAAGCCGCCTGCCTCAAGCCTCGATCATCTGATGCATTTTGTAAAGGCCAAAGCAGAGAACTGCAAAGTGATGCTCGCACCCAGTCCCAACTACACATCTATGGTTGATGAACCACCTCGCTACATGGGGGAAGGCTTTGTCATCATGAGCTCGAATTATATTGAAGTGTACTTCTACATGGATGAGCCAGGATTGGTACCAGAACAACCGGTTCTGTTACAATTAGCAAATGGAGATATTGTTGAATCAGCTCCGCCGATCTGGGGAGTAGACATCAAATGCGGTAAAGGAACAGATTTTAGCTACGGACCCTGGGCTGACAGACAAAGGGACCATCTGTTTAAATTCTTCTTCCCACCAAATTACAAGAATATGGAAGTAACGCCGCAGCCGAAACCTGGAGACAGAAGAATGACGCAGTCTTTCGATATACGACTTTCGACACTAAACGAAGCAACAATAGACATCTTGTTCACGAAGAACAAAGAAACGAACGCGATACATATCAATGTTGGTGCCGGTTCATACCTCGAGGTTACTCTACCATGGATCGTGCTACAAGATGGTTTCACCACAAAGATCACTGGTCAATTGCTCCACTTAGAAGCAACAACGAGTCTGCAGTACAGAAGCTTTGCTGAGAGCGAAACTCTGGAGTACACCGTTAAATGCCACTACCCTCTGGTATGGAACCATCACCAGTGTTGGCAGTTGAGTTTGACAGGTTGCAAAGCGACCGCACATCTCGTTTACACGCACATAGATTTCTTCCAAGACTTGATCAACGACTGGGCGACTAAAGCGCGCCCTGACATATTCCATTTCGTTCCATACACCTGGAAAATTTCTTTACTGCTGAAAGAATGCGAAGTGGTAACGATAAGTAATCAATATAACTGGATAGATTGCAGCTCCACCAACCAGGAGAACAACCACGTCGCATTTTGCGGTGACCTGCTAGAGGTGTCATTTGATTTGCCTTTCGTCGACTTCTTGCCCGATGTAATACCTCTCAAGATTTGGGTGCAAGGCGAAGCCGTTGACATGAGCATGTATTTGCCCGAAGTGAATACATCCAGATTACTCCTGCTATCACTCGATAAAAACATGAAGTTGGTTCCATGCAGACTCAGGGCGTCGAAATGGAGAAGAAAATGTGTTAAATCCCAAGGATGGGTGGACTGTTGGTCCGTGCCAATTGTCGCTTTGAGCGTCAGATACAACTATCACCCAATTCCACTATTAGGACCAGAGCCACAAGCCGATATAACAACTCCAGAGAAAGAAGAAATTTTGTTATCTCCAATGAGGATACCGAGGATAAGAAAACAGCCTCAAATAAACTGGGCTATGGATGGAAATAACTTCGACCGAACAACGCTCGCACCTGACAAAGTGAGCGTAGACCTAGAAGTGGGACCCTCTATCCTGCTCGCGTACGGCACGATTATAACGAGCTTTATGAACTTGCTTGAGAACATTTTCGGCGAAGACCAGACATTCACAGACATGCAGAAATCGCCCATTGTAGACGCTTTCTCCTGGACGACTGATAACACCGCCAAGATGAATGATAAAAGCAGCATCAATCAGCACACTGACATATCAATCGCTGACTCGACAGACTCGTGTAAAGGTCCGTTCGATCCAAGAAAAGTTAGACCTTTAGATGTTTCGGTTTCAATCATAATCCATGACATTCAAGCTCACTTGGTGAAGAATTGCAGTGAGAACGAACCACCATGTCCTGTAGTATTGATAGAAAGGTTCGGTTTCGAAATGGACAAGAAGTTCAAAGAAACAAAACTGCAACTGCTGTTGAGTCCTTCAATACTAGTGTCTGCGAATAACTTATCGCGAACAAATCCCATGAATTCGGGAGCTCTCTATCAGGGACATCTGATGCTTTCGTCCTTCCAATTACGAGGAAATGGTTTTTTCAGTGATATGAACAGGAATGTGGAAGAGGACACAGTAGAATACGCTTGGAGTATGGAGTTGCAACTAGGTCAACTTACAGGGCGGCTGACGCTACCACAGATGTATCAAGTTATATCATCGCTGGAAACGTTTTTACTACTAATCTGCGACAGTGAGAACGAACTTGTTCCACCGAATTCAGTCAAGCAATGCCATCATAGCTTGAACACTGTGATGTGCCCAGAAACAGACTTCACTCTCAAATATCGGTGTCCAACTGCTAATGAGATAAAATACAAGATGATTCGGGTAGCGATAGATCTCATTGATATTTACATCGCCGATACCAACACGACGCTTCAAACATGGATATCACCAGGTAGGCTGAGCTTCTGCAATCTGCATGGATCTGGTTTCGGCACAGGTATAACAGGATTACTGCCAAATATCAAGCTAGCTCTCTATACACAGACAAACATGCAAACAAACACACATCATCATTCAACCAGCAGTAGCACCAGCCAACCGCCCCCCAAGCAACCCGAAAACGAGAACTGGGTTGGTGTCGGATCTATGTCACTCGGGCCATTACTGATAGAAGCGGCGTCATCTATCCCGCAAAGTCCTAAGAACTTGCATCTCGTTCAGCAGAAGTTTTTAAAACTCCACGACGAGAAAACGAAAAGACTGTGGTTTCTATGGCCTAATGAAGGAAAGAACTCGGGATGTGGATGTACAGGAGGTTGTGCATTCTTTGGGACCAATAGAAATGGCCCTAACTTCTTGAAGCCCAGTCAGTCCGATCTGCTTGAAGGGATCAATGTCGCGATGTTCAATGTTATTGAGACGATCCCGGGAGAATACGGCTATGGACAAAGCTTGTTACATGCGGGACAGCTTGTGTTCCATACTCCGCCTTACAATAGTTTGAACGTCTGTCTGCAGCCTACAAACGTATCTACATTGATACCATCGCCATTACCTCAAAACCTTAACAAGTCGCCACAAAGCGCAGAACGCCGGAGTCTTACACGGAGATTTTCGTATACGAGTTCATGCAAAGGAAGCAATAACGCCCTTATTTCAAGCACTAAAAGCGATGCGATCCCGTATGCCAGATTGATTGCCGATATTCCCCTTGGCAATTCAAAGATCGATAGCGAACCGAAATTGAACAAAACCGTTCTGAATGTGCCACAGCTGGAAAGCAGCGTCTCTGACTCGAAACTCGCTTTAAGCTGTGCTGTGAAAGGTGCCAGCAACACACCAAACTCAGTTAAAAAGATGGCTCCATCTGAAGTAGACGCATTTGCAGTGCCCAAAGTTCCACCTAGATCTGCCGGCGTTTCAGAATCACACTATTCACTGAATGCGCAAGTTCCCCCAGAAGATAGTTTACCTCTTGAAGTTCAAAGAACGATGTCAATTACCAGCGAAAATCATTCCGAAGCATTCTTTTCGGCTGATGAAGACATGTTCCCGAGTCGTTCTTCTAGCTTGAAACATTCCTTTGGCAGTCGGCACAGCAACCACAAGGACAAAAGCTCTTTTGGAATTAATGAAATAACTTCAGAGAAATGGACGAACTCAATGCCGCGTTCAGAAAGAGAAGTTGCAGACATTCCAGATACGATAAGCAACCTTAGCACAGGGGCACCACCAGATTCTGAAAGCGGTTCTGTGTCTTCAACATCGTTTATTTCGGCAATTTCGTCCCAAGAAGACATGACTTTGGTCAATCTTCACATGCAAACAAACAAACCTATAGTGGACTCTCCTCTCCTCATGGCGAGCTACATGCAAAACCTGCCTCAGTACAGATGCTCAAACTGGTCGTCTTGTTCGTTACCAAGCGGTAGCGACGTTTTTACTTTGCCACTGTTCAAACGGGCTGACGATGGTTCTTTAGTATACGTCGGTCAGAAGTATCTACCTAACTTCGAGCAGCTAGGGAAGGTTAATATTCTAAAGTTGATATCAAAGAAAGATGGAAGCCAGACTCAGCATGGCCCGTATTCCAACCTGGCGCCGCATTTCAACTCGCAAGTGAAAGCGCATCCGTACCCGCAAGGCTGGTGGGATGTCCAGCAAAATGTCCAAGACAATCAGGAGAATACCACGGAAAAGAGTAACACATCTACTGCAACGACGACTAGTGACAGTAAGAGTGGATTGTTCATCAAATTACGTGGAGAAATCGATATCATTCTAACTCCATTGGTTCTTGAAAGCACGCAGAAATTCGTAGAATCGTTA
Source organism: Operophtera brumata (assembly GCA_932527175.1). NCBI lineage: Eukaryota > Metazoa > Arthropoda > Insecta > Lepidoptera > Geometridae > Operophtera > Operophtera brumata. Next base: position 23,227,482 of record OW052235.1, read on the forward strand.
ACACCTATACTGGCCAATATACATCCCATTACTGTGATAAACCATTTACGGCTCCTATGTATATCATCAGTGGAGAGAGGAAATATCTTGAAACAGAAGCAGTATGTCCAGAATTGGCTACCTCAGATGCAAGGTCGGAATATGGGCAACCTAGTACAGGACAAAGACGACAAATGCAAGCTAGCTACCATCCCCCATTCCAACGTCTATGAAGAAACCATCCACGATCAGCTACAAGCTACCGTGACAGTTCCCAAAGTGAACATAATCTTCATCCAATCATCAGTTGTCGAAGACATGATATCTTTCTCAGCTTTGGACAACATTCAAGACCTGACTTGCGTTTCACTGTTCGGAGTTTCCATCGACAACATCATAGCTAAATACGTCAGCTCGAAAAAGACCTTAGAATCGGTACAACTGTACTATAGACCAACTTTACGAGCTTTGGGTAGTAAGAAGTCTTTCGGAATCATGAAGGGACCTAGAGCGCTGATTTCGGCGCAGACTTCCGGTAGAAAGAGAGGCCAGGAGAAAGGAGAACCAGTTTACATCGAGACTTCACAACAGCAGTGTGAAGATACAACTATAACTTTGAATGTTGGTAAGTGTCACATTGCAAATGCTACTTCTCTCGTCTATTATCACTGTGGCATATCGTGGATAAGAGAGACAGAGAGATGTTCTCCAAGATCGGCTAACGTGACTCTGTCGCACTTCAGGTTCTCTGGATAACTAATTCATCTTATCTCTGTCGCACTTACACGTTCTCTGGATGACTAATTCGTGGCATGACGCACCGCTCTAGATAATGATGGTGTTGTACTACCTAAAACCGAATTTAATCTGTCAAGAGCCCACAATAGAGCTGTCTTGTCAACATGCGCCACAATTACGGCCGCGCACTGTTTGTAGATATTCATGCAGATTTTTTGTTAATCTAATTTGTTTATTACAGGGAAAGTGCACGGACAACTACGAAGAATACGCAACGAGTCTTCTCAACTGAAAGATGCGACAATCACGGGAATCCCCTGTCAACATTCCAAAGTGTCTTTCAAGTTCATCAAATTAGACTCCTGTGCTAAAGGATGTGAAAATATGGTGAGCTACTTTTTAATATTCACAGAGCTTCTCCTGCCATAAGCTGATTAATATATGAAAATATCTGCCAAAAGCTTCAGATAGGATATCTGCTACTTTTAATTGCATTGTATGGTATAGGTGTTTATAAAGGGGCCTTCCTCAACAAGTACTTGATAAAAATGTGGCAAATAAAACCTCACCTTTCTCGTCCATGTTAACAGTAAAATAAGGGATAATTTTGATCTGCCAGGTTGCTATTGAACAATAAAATTGTAAGGCAGTTTTGATTCTATGATGTTTATTCCTCAGTGCTGTCAAAATGGAGCAGGCGACCCTCAAAAAGATTACCCAATAGGCTTCATAATGTTTGAGTGCGGCCTAGAAGGGGTATCCATCAAAGTATCCAAACATTCCCAATCCCAGAAACCAAACGAAGATAAAAAACAGACTAGAGTTGACACTGAAAGCTGCAGGGAATCTGTCAAATCTGCCGAAGAGTTGAAACCGGATAAAGAAAAGACTACTAAAAGTCGGACATCGGGGATCGAAGATTTGTTCCGAAAGAGGGATTCCAACTCCAAGCCAAGTACTCCCAATCTGGGGTCTGTTCCACCTCCAGTTCCACCACCGCCAGAACCTTCAACTCCTGGCCCGGAGGAGCCATCACAAAATGACAGTACGGCGACTATAGTCCCTGTGAAAGATAACGCGAATACGTCGTCGTGTGCTATCGATTTGAAAGTAGTGTGGTTCAACTTCGCCGCGCCGCCGAGGACTCCGATTACGAAGAAGATTGATTATACGAGGTATGTATTTCCTATATTCGCGATTTTCAGGTCATACGTTTAATATCCACATCCTCTCTGAACTCTAATTCTCACGAATTGAACCTTACATTATACCATCCAGTCCCTGTATTCAGATTTGTGTTACCTTCTTGCATTTATTGTGAAATGGTCGCCCGCGGTTTTACTGACGGAACTGAGATGTGGTATAAAAAGTATCATTATTTCAATTCAGGTTTTGATCTATATTTGTACGCAATTTAATCGATCAGCCTAGCTATTTCGGCTTAGGTATGACAAAAAAAAACGGTCACAAAGTCATTTTACAGTTCAGTTCAGTTCAGTTATTTATTTCATAAACAATTATTTAAATCGCGTTTGAAAACAAATTTGTAATATATACACACTACACAATATTAACACATACAAATTAGAGAATTACAATAAAAAAACACAACGAAAAATGACGAAAACAAATAAACACCAGATACCTACCAAACTACATATCACAATAATCACATTTCATGAAATCGTCCACAGAGTAGAAACACCCTTTCAACAAAAGATTTTTTAGTTTAGATTTGAATATATTCGGACTATTTATAGTTTTCATGTCAATCGGTAAAGCGGTACTTTCATATATGTACAGGCTGTTGGTCTGTACACTCGCTATATATACGGTGGTTATCTGTGATCATTTCAGTCCATGATTCAAATAAAAAATCCACATCATACCATTCATTTCGGCAACTAAAGACAATGCCGTTGTTATGAGAATCTTGTATTGAAACAAATATATTTTTTGTAACTCCCCTCCGTTATGGCGAGCGTACAGACCAATTACCAGATGGCATAGTACAGGTTTGTCGTTAGTTTTGCATTCGGTATCGCGACTATCCAATTGCGAGTCGATATTTGTGTTTAACCGACTATAAAGTTTTCTGCATACTAAAATGATATTTTGACTCACTATTTGTTTTCGTTATTCCGATTGATCCCAAATTATAAACCTGCACTAAGCCCTCAGTATTGGTAAGTATTATTAAGTGTAATCGTAACGTTGGTTAATCTATGGTGTTTTAATGGTGTTGTAGATTGGACTGGAACCTTCTGAGTACGGCAGCACCCGCCATCAACGCATGGATGAATCCCTGCAACCGCCTCGGCATCCGCGTGGTGGCTTTGTACCGCGCACATGCGCGCCGCCTCACCGCGACGGCGGCCAGCCTGATGGCTGCTGCCCTTGATTTACATCACCACCATTCACTGCCCAAGGTACTTACACACCTGGATATAAAGTTGTGAATCGCTAAGTGCAGTCTAGTGGCGCAGCCGGTTGGATCATTGGTACAATATTGTTCGAAATTTTCCCGATAGGTTTTTGTATGATGTATGCTATAAGCTATATGCACGCTATATGCTATAGCTATAGCTATAGCTGTATGCTATTTTGTGTGACAATAGTAGAATATTGAACTGAAGTATTTCCCTACGCGCTAATTCCAGAGTCGCTACGGTCGCCACACGCCAATGGCAAAACAACTTCGCGAGGAACCATCTCTACAGCTGTGTGCGGTGTTACTGCGGTACGCGCTGCAAGCGGACGCGGCCGCTGTTCAGGCTGACCTGGCTGAAAGACATCTACCCTCGTTATCCACGCTAAGACAGGTACTTAATAAAAAAAAGCGGCCAAGTGCGAGTCGGACTCTCCCATGAAGGGTTCCGAAGCAGCAAGTAACATAATAATATAAAAGTTCATAATATATAATTGCGGTTTACGATTTATGACGTATTAAAACAAAACTTCTTACTTACTAGATCTCGTTCAAACCAATTTTCGGTGGAAGTTTACATGGTAATGTACATCATATATTTATTTTAGTTTTATCATTATCTTATTTTAGATGTTACAGGGACACACACACACACACACACACATTTTACCACTTTGGAAGTCTCTCGCGCAAACTATTCAGTATAGAAAAAATATATATTAGAAACCTCATAATAAGCCACCATACTTGAACACTGACCTAACGCAGGGTTGACCAATAAAGAACTAATGAAGAGAAACACACGAACCAGCCCATATTTCAATCCGTTACTGATACGCAAAACCACTCTCCAACAGCATGAGTGAGTAAATTTAAATAATCAAGGCTAAGTCTCGACCGTCGCAAGTAAATTTGAAATACCATGTGTAAGTCTCAACCATCATGAGTAAATCTCAACCATCTTACCTAAATTTCCACGCAACCTCGATGCGGAATGCTGGTTTTGTTATGAGAAATTGAATTTCCTGCCTCAGAAGACGGTGGTTATAGAAGTCGTGTTAGTTCCCCGTGCTGTGAAAATACCATGATAATGAATGTACTTCCAGGGAGTGATAGTCCTCGGCCGGCAGTGGAAGAACATCCTCTACACGCCCCTGCTTCTAGAACACAACTACAAGAGCAAAGTCATGAAGCCGCTCAACGTCACCTTCGCGCTGCCAGAACTTCTCGAGGTAAACTAATTAAGGCGATATGTTAGAATACCGAATAGGCGGAGTCTAGCAAGAAAACAATAGCTGCAAGAAAGTGACAGCGCTATTGCTCACTTGAACCCGGGAAGAGATGAGGTATAGATTTCTTCAACTATGAAGTAACAGACGTAAGCGTCAAATGATAAAACTTAGTTTTGCTTCTAAGGTAGCAAATACAAAAAAAAAACTACAAGTACATACATACATACATACATAGACACACGCCTTTTTCCCCGAAGGGGTAGGCAGAGCCACAATAGGCCTCTTTTCACAGTGGGTTGCACCATCGTGGAATATAGACGTGACAAGTGGTGAGCTCATCGCCGCCATTGCTTTCCACGACTGACTCAGCTAACGCTTTCTTCCAGTAATAACACATTCCATAATAAGCTACCAGCCAGGACAAATCTTATACCAACGAATCTTATCAAAAAGTCCGGGTAATCCCTTAGTCGGCTTTTACGACATCCACGGGAGGAGACGGAGGGGTCTATTCTTATGCCGGACACACCACAGCAATTCAAGGTAATCTAAGTAATGTGATTAACTACTGAATAGTATACTTTACGCTTAATATTTTCTCGAACCGAAGGAGGGACCTAAAACGGGTTGTAGGAGGGCTAATTACAAAAAATAAAGCTATCGAGAAAAGTTTCACCAATCGTATTTTTTGTGTACGATTTATTTGGATAACAACCTCAAGTAATTACTGTATTAATATCAAGTTTGTAATCTTTACTGTTACTGAGTGAGCATGTAACGCAACGACTCCAAAATTGAAACATATCCTCTTAACACTTTTTTTTTTTTTTAATACTGCTTGAATGACGGAACAAGCAAGAGGCCCACCTGATGTTAAGCGGTAACCTCTGCCTATGAACAGTGCTTTACTTCATAGATCACGTCCACCTAGGACGCACCCTAAATGGCATTGCACTGCGCCCGCCACCCTGAGACGAGACATAGATGAAAAGTCTCATGTGCCTTTAATTTCACCGGCACCCAGCAACACCGGAACACAGCAATGCGAGCACTTCTGCTTTGCGGCAGAAATAGGTATGGTGGTAGTACTTCCCCGGACGAACTCTTACTCGACTTTATTTCCACCTGTTAAAAACCCTATCGCACGCATCAAGTTGTCGATGTGAAATATGAAAATTGCGTCTTTATAATTTTGGTACTAAGTTTGAAATTCGTTTGTACAGGATTCAGTGGAAGGCTGGCAAGAATATCAGCTCGATAACGAAGCATTAGACGAGAATTGTCTGCTTTTGAATATGGATGTGGAAAAACTGGAAAATACCTGTAAGTCAGTTACTTTTTATTCAAAGGTGCTTTTTATAGGGTTAGTGGTTAAAATAATACGGGATGTTGACATGTATATTCACCTTATTTACGGAGGTTACTCTGCACAAAATCCTGAACTAACCTCTGTTCGATTCAGTTCAACATTCAACTTGAAAATTGATACAAATCGCACTGTCTTTAGTCGCCAAAATGTAAGGGAATTTGAATATTAGATTGAGACATACACAGATTAGTTCAGGATTTCTGAGATATACATAGATGAGTTCAGGATTTCTGAGATATACACAGATGAGTAAATCCTGAGATTTCGCCACGAATTGGCGATATCAACCTCCTTTATGGCGATTCCAAAAAGTATTAATGGTGTCCCAGAACATGTAAGCAATGCGGGTAGGGATTCTTCTTTTACCATTTGTCGATAGTAGTAGTAATTTCCAATTTATAGGGTTTGAGTCAACCACATTATTTTGTTTAATTTACTTATTTTGTCTCTATATTAAATCCAAATGAACTCGAACAGATTGAAATAAACTTATTTTTTATGATATTGATTTAGGAAAACAAACAACTACATTATATTAGTAAAAAGGGGCATCCTTTCGGAATTCCATGCGTATTCTGGGATACCTTATATTACATTGGTGTTGTCATGTAATGTCATAAACAAAGTTTTAAATCTACGTAACAGTTATTGTTGGTAGATCCTTTTTGTAGCATAACAGAATAGTTGGAGTATTGTAAGCAAATATGCACAAATCACTGACAAAGCAGTTGTTAAATAAAAGCATCTGGCATTGAATATGGCACATCATGAGGATAAAATACTTCAAATCAAGTAATACAGGGTTAAAATAGGCATGATGACTGATTTTGAAAAAACTATTCTTTGGGTCTACTATTTCCAAAAACATAATTAAAATTAAGTTATGTAAAAATTTAGCAAAACAAATTCAAACCGACTTTGAATTTCACTTCAAAACGCTCGCTGGTGTCATGGCGTCTGCTTGTGACGTCACGATTTTGTAAACAAAGAAAAGGTAGCGTAGTAACTTATTTAATCTGCACCAGCAAAGCCGTTTTTGGTTCACATTTGGTACTTTCTTGAGTTTCCACGAAATCGTCACGCCTGTGATCGGGCTCTGATTGGAGTTTCGCATAACATGGTGGATAGCCGTTTTTTGTATTTTATTTAAATAAATAAATAAATAAATAAATAATGCTGGACAGTTCACACAACATTATCTAGCCCCAAGCTAAGCAGAGCTTGTGTTATGGGTACTAGACAACTGATATACTTAATACAATATATTACATAGATAGATATTTTTTATTATATATAGAAAATACCCAGAACACCCTGAACAAATATCTGCAAATTGCACAAATATTTGTTCCGAGGCGGGAATCGAACCCGCAACCTCCTGCGTCGCAGGCGAACGTTCGCCAGCCGCGCCACAGTGGTCGTCGTCAGATTTCATTAAAAAGCATAATAATCTCGCTTTTGATATGAAATTAAGGAAACATTTTCATATTATTTTTAACTATTTTTATTTTGAAATCAGTAATTTCACTGGTTTTTTATTACTGTCATCATGCTTATTGTGATAATTAAAAGAAGAAGAAGGCGACGTGCCATATTTGTTGCCGTGACTTGAAGTAACAGCATATAACGTTGTGTTGTCTGTCAAGCGGCGACGGCGGCGGCGCACCCGCGCCCGCACTCCTTCCCTTCCACACCGCCCTCCGGTTCGTACGCATGCGTGTTGCAATACCTGTTTTGTGTGCACTGTCGTAGTTTCAAAATGGCTTGACACAGTTTTTCTTATGCATATGCTCTTGTTTCATTAATTGTGTGAGCTTTATGTTTGACTTTTGTAAACATTTTAGCTAACAATTGACTGGTATCTACCGAATACCAAAAGAATATGACGTGCTTACTTGCATGGATGTCTTAATGTTCTTGCATACATCAATTTGTGCAAAATCTGATATGTTTGCTAACTGATTAGTTTCAGTAAGTAATTGGGTGGTTTTAGCATGGCGAAGCTGAGGACACACTTCGTTTATACGAAGGTTAATAAAGCATGCATCTTTAGGGTTCCGTACTTCAAACGGAACTATTATTAGATCGCTCTCGTGTCTGTCTGTCTGTCACAGCCTATTTTTTTCGAATCTACTAAACGAAATGAGATTAAATTTGGTACATTTACCGAATTAGGTAATCCAATAACTGGCGTATAGCGTAAACAAAGGAATTATGATAATTAAAGGGTCGGGTAAACGAGAAAATATGGTGTGTCAGCTCCAACGCGCGATTGAAGTTTATTCCAATCCGGTTCAGAAAACATAACGAGTTCACTTTTTGTCCCTAAGAATCGATTTTCATATAAGGCAGACGGTACGCAAAAAAAGCGCGGTGGCAAGTAAAATCGAAAAATAGAGGATTAACAAAAAGTGAGGTCCGTTATGTTTTCCCTTCAACATACGCAACGCAACATATTCGCGCACCTTATAAAGATATGCACTGGAGTAAATTCCAGTCGCGCGTTGGAGCAGACACATACCTTTGTTTTATTAGTAAATTCGTTGTTTAAAAGATATAAAAGATATTTAATCCCTTATAACTTTTGAAACTATCATGGTTATGCACACAATTTTCACTAGAAACGGGATATGGCGCATACAACTGTGCCGAAATATCGGGAACAATCAAAACTCGAAAATCATGGTATATAACCGGTTTTTAATATTATTACCATGACAAGATAACGTGTTGTGTGACAAAAATCTTGTGTCATTAGCGCTACCAAATATCGTGATAAAACATGAAAATGCAGCTCTCCACTCCACACATACATAATTAGCTCCAATATTTCCCTGTTACTACTCCCTAATACAACTCAGTACATGTTCACAGTATTCACTAGTACCCCGTGCTAACCCATGAACATTATATCCGTACAACAGTGCGCGCCGCCCAGTCCGGCCGGGCCAGTCTCGTGTTTCCTACTCTGCCGTTTTCGACGAGGAAGCCCGCGTTCCATGACGACGCCATCGCTAGTAAGTCCTCCTCCTTACACTGACTTTTCATACGCTGTAATTCATTATCGATTCACGCATGAAGTTCTTGCTAGAATTTCATCTGCACTATCCAATGTTTAGTCCAGTTCGTCTGTAAATATAACTGTGAATGAATGCGTTTGTAGATTATGGAACTTTGAAAGAAGATCTGCCAACGTTGGGGTCCAACCCGTCACTGTACTCCCCTCACGGCAGCGATGAGAACATGAAGAACGATCGAGCGAGAGAAGACCTCTACCAGTGGATGGCGAAGCAGGAACCGATTAAAGTGGTAAGTTCTTACATTTTCAGGATGGTCTTGACGTCCGGGCTGTATGCCATCTATTACACAAAAATTAGTTTGAAAAAAATGCTAATTAGCATTAAGTTCGTTTATGAACTCGTTTCGATAAAGCATGTTCTATCATGCCTTCAGAACCGTAATCTATAACATAGACCATGTGTTGATTTATTTTCCCAGGAACCAAGAAATAAGAAAATCCCTGCTTCAAAGATGGCGCCTCGCGGCATGACGTCACTTCCGGCTTGCAGTCTGTACCCGGTCCAGGGTTCCCTGATGTTGCTGGATGCTCATCTTGTGTTTCAGCCATTCTTAGCTGCCCTGGGCGTGTCGCCTCACCAAGTGGCGCACACGCATGGTGAGTGTGCCTCGCGTTAATTGTAGCCTGTATCCTTGAATGTTATGTTCTTATGCTTAGAATTTGAAGATGAGATACTCTAAAAATAATGCTTAGCTTTAGTCCTCAACTTTTGATGACCTCTGTGGCGCGGCAGGTGACGGTTCGCCTACGATGCAGGAGGTTGCGGGTTCGATTCCCGCCTCGCAAAAAATTTTTGTGCGATCGCAATTGTTTGTTCGGGGTCTTCTGGGTATTTTCTATGTATAATAAAAAATATCTATCTATGTAATATATTGTATTAAGTATACCAGTTATCTAGTACCCATAACACAAGCTCTGCTTAGCTTGGGGCTAGATAATATTGTGTGAACAGTCCAGCATTATATATTTACATTTTATATTTTACCTGTCATTCCAAGTAGTATAAAAAAAAAGAAAAATAAAGAAGACTATTCACAGTTTTGAGCAAGTGGTAATGATGGAACCAGTCACATCTAGATTCTCCTTCATTGTAGTGTTGCGGGCGAGTAGCCGGCTGATATTCGAGAGGGTGCGGGTTTAATCCTTCCTGCGGGAGAAATGTTTGTATGATCTGCAAATATTTGTTCCGGGTGTTGTGTGGTAACATGGTACTCTTAGTTCCTGATACCCACGATACAGGAGATCCTAGTGTGGGATTAGGATTATGTATGTGACTGTTGGGTGTTATATTATGTGATGTATTGTATAACAAGCAGCGCCCCGCGGTTTCACCCGCGTAAGTCTCGATCCCGTGGGAATATCGGGATAAAAATGTGCCTATGTGTTATTCCGGGAGTCCAGTTATCTCCATTCCAAATTTCATCCAAATCCGTCCAGTAGTTTTTACGTGAAAGAGTTTATTTAACTTTACCATATATTTATTGCAAAGTGAATGCTGCAGTATTATTGATATAGCAGTGGATCTTGTTAAGCAATGCGTGGTAGTGCAGACTCTCACAGTTAAAGATTAACTTATTCAACTGTATTTTTATGTTTTGTACTCAAAGTTTGATAACGTAAGATGGTATACTTATATGTTGTATTTCCTCGCAGATACAAAGAATAAGGGTGGAAGCGGGGAGACTGGTGAAACCAGCGTGCCGCCTGCTCTAGAGTCGTTGGGGTCGCGACTGTCTCTGCTGGCGTGGGTGGACACCTTCAGGATAGACATAGTCGTGAGCGAGCTCGCTGCGCGGGACCGCAGGCAAGCCAAGGGAAAAGGTAAACATTATAATATAGTACCAGCGTGCCGCCTGCTCTAGAGTCGTTGGGATCGCGACTGTCTCTGCTGGCGTGGGTTCTTCTACCTTCTTTCTACCAATAGCAATCGCGCGCTAAAACCTTGCGCTGTTATTGGTTAATCGATTTCGCGGCATAATCGCGACCGGTCGTGCGCCATCTTGTTCATCAGTCGACTTTTAGACGTTCGGCTACTGTCGGATATCAGTCTGCGCTTTTCTGCGCAAACGAAAACAGTCGAACACTAGTCTGTGGTGCCGATACGTCTTTTGGTACATATTCCAATTTGTTTTTTAGTCTTCTACCTGTTTTTTTATGTTATTTTTTAACTGTCATGTTGGCCGCTTGGCCTTAAGTAGTAACAGCCCATAACAAATGCCATTGCAATGCGCCCGTCATCCTGAGACGTAAAGATGCAAGGTCTCATGTGTCTGTAATTTCACCGACACTCAAACCCTTCAAACCGGAACACAGCGATGCGAGCATTAGTACTTGGCGGCAGAAATAGGTATAGTGGTAGTACTTCCCCGAACAAACTTTTTTTCAAGGAGCTCTACTACTGCTTTCTATGTTTATTTTTGTCGTCACATGCACTCTGTGCCATGCAAAATCCAGATTAAATGATCATCGTAATTTTCCGCAGGAAACCAATCCCACATGGACATGCCATCAGAAACGCCGGCATTCCTCTGCGAGAAGGTGTCCATTGACGTAGATCTGAAGAAAGTAGCTGATATGGCGGTGGATGAACTGATACAGAGACAGAATGTGCTGTACATCTCGCGAGGACAGCTGAAGAAACACATCAGCACAATGCTCAATTTCAACATCAGCATCCGATTCATATCGCAGCAGGTGAGCACTTAAACTAATTTCGTCTTCAGTGTCATAGCTCTATGGCCGAATTGGTAAAGGCATCGCTTATCACTCGCGAGGGTGCGGGTTCGGTTCGAGTCCCGCTGGAACGGAATTTATGGGTCACATTTAAATTTAAGATGAGCACCTATCCCAATTTGTATGGTTCTCTCCTGAACATCAACCTACTTTTTACTGTTCTCTGCTGAACATTAGCCTAAGTTTTACTGTGGACCAGCATATAGCAAATTTCATCGAAATCGAGAGCCGTGATTACAAATTTACATATGTACAAATATAATAAATTTTTATAAAGTCACTTGTTTGTCTCGTCCTGTCTGTCGTTCCGGGTAGAATCTTGTAATTACCACGTTTTATAAGCTGATGTGAAGTCAGCTTGTAAATGTCGCAGTGCAGCCAACTGGTTGAATCAGCCGTGTAATTGTACGGGTAGCTCGTTCATTGAACAACAGCATTCAACTACATGTCTGTATATCGCAATGTTATGGCGGCTTTTCAATCAGCCGTCCAATTAGACAGCTATTTGAGCCAGTTAGCTGCGACATAAATATCACGAGCTGTGATGTGAAGTCGGGATGTGTCTGTCTGTCTGTCGTTCCGCGTGGAATCTGGTAACTCAAATTTCAAGCACTTCCCAGTTAGCTATCCGGCTGAAACTTTCAGGGTAGCTCACAACTCGATTATAATGCATTCTAAATTTATCATGTGTCTGTCTCTCATTTCATTCACCATCTCCTTTGCATCATAGGACGAGCAGGCGCACGGCTCAGTACCATCCTTACCTTATTTGTATACCCTCTATTCGTACTAAGCCTTTCAATTTTATGTTGCGAACTGCTAAGGAGGGACTCGCTGCCGTCGTTTGTCTTTCCTGAAAACTTTACTGGGTATCTTTAAGGCAAGAGTGAATAGAACAGGTAAGACCGCGGTCAAACGAAGGTCCATCAGCGTAAAAAAAACCGTCACCCGGCTGAAGTCTCGCGTCAATAAGAACGCACCCGTCCCGTACCGCTCCACTACCGCAGGAACCTACTCAGTTGACTGCTACGTCTGTAGAATCAAGTGTTTTTGGTTATTTACGACCTCTGTGGCGCGGCAGGTGACGGTTCGCCTATGATGCAGGAGGTTGCGGGTCCGATTTCCGCCTCGGAACAAATAGTTGTGGGATCTGCAGATATTTGTTCAGGGTGTTCTGGGTATTTTCTATGTGTAATAAAAAGTATCTATCTAAGTAATGTATATTGTATTAAGTATATCAGTTGTCTAGTACCCATTATACAAGCTATGCTTAGCTTGGGGCGCTTGCTTAGCTTTTTAATGTTGTGAGAACTGTCCAGCATTAATGTTAAAGAACTCCCTTTTCCGCATTCGAACTCTATGGGCGGTACATTACGCGTGTAGCATTATTTATTCCTGTCCAGCATTATTTATTATTTATTTATTTTATTTATTTAAGGTGAACATGCCATTGCTAAGGCTGCTGCATCAGATCAGCAACATGTACCAGAACGTGAAGGACACGCAGATCGAGCTCCGGAGTCAGACCAAGACGTCGCACCGACAGAACAAACACGCGTCGTCTTCAGGTAACACAACTATTCCCATGACATGAGTGTCGTATGATGCTCAAATTTATAGGGTTGCTTTACTCCACTGTACGTGTTCCGGGTTCACTACGCCGTGAAGCCCGAAGCGGTGGTGGAGTACCTCAAGCAGAAGAAAGGGCTAACCATAAGGGTCGAGCAGTTGGAATCTCGCCATAACGTCAACTTTATTTCCTTTATGGTGAGGGTGCCGAGTGACCGTCTATCGACCTTCATGAATGGAGAGTTCTGGCCGAAAGGTGTCAAGTTCAGGAGGTTCTTCGGACGCCTGACACGAGACACTGCGGAGTTGCGTCATACGTCGCCGTCTAAACGTGTGCATTAAAATAAAGTATTTTATATATCTATGTTAGTTTTAAGGTATTTATTGCTATGGGCTTATTGTTTAGGTTTAGTACATTTTCCATTAAGCGTGAAATAAAAGATTGATTGATTGATTAGGCCCGGTTCAAGACTAATAATTACCTGAGGACACCTGCATTTCACACAAGATTACTGTAGACAATCTGACATTTTGATATGATGTTTTTTTTTTTTTTTTTTTTTTTTTTAACATTAATAGACTTTTGTTTGACCACGATCTCACCTGTTGGTAAGTGACGATGTGGCCGAAGATGGAGCACAAAGGTCTAGAAGGCACCTATTCACTCTTGACTTGAAGATGTGATGTTTTAAGGTTGAGCGATGTTATTTTATAATTTCCTCTTTTGAAGCAGACCTTGTTCGTGCACAGAACGTGTACGTTTCGCAAGTGGCTCAAATTCAAATTTTATTGTGTTTATTGCTATTCATAGTTCATCAACACTTCTTGAGATAGCGAAAACTGATTTTGCTGAAACTAGGAGACCTAACACATATATTTTAGTTCATAGTATCTCATAAATATTATTAGCTTAGCTATGAAGGTTATTTAATGATTTTACAGTATTTTTAGGTTCCGTAGCTAAACTAATGGTATTGTTACGAGCTAGGGTTCAGGATAAAATAAACTCTTAAAACACCGGTGAACAAATTAACACTTTTTAATAAAATAATCCAAAAAGCACAAATTCACACTTCCGTTAACCGCACTATTCAAAATTATCACTCTCACCACTTTACTTGCACTATACTACGCTGTTCTAAATTATCCCTCTCAGGTCTCTTGATTACTTCACACACTTAGCTAGTAGTCAACTCAACTGCACGAATGAATTTACGACGTATATAAAACGAGCGTCTTAGAGTCTCGAATATTCTAACAATTACGAGCAGTCTGTAGAAACGTCTACCATAGTCTAGAACTATCGGGAACTATATCTAACCTGCTCTAACAACAGGATAACAGGCTCCCGCCACACTTCTCTGACACATCCTTACTCTATGGGTAGAGCCACAGGTTCAGCTACTCGTCAATAGATGGCGTTACGAGGCTCTAAATGAGTTGCCGAATGACTTTATCTGTGGTGCCATATTCATTCTGTGTTGGCGCGTAACAGTATTTATAAGATACCATCAATCAACAGATGGTATGGTATGATATGGTCACATAGTTTCAGCAAAATCAGTTTTTGCTATCTCAACTTGATAAGCTGTGATAGGTAAAAAACAATAAAACTTGAATTCAGCGCCACAATCGAAACGGTCCTCAAAGTAAAAAAGTATTTTATTCATTAAAATCACAAGGATCATTTTGAATCGTCTTATACACTTTTACATTGTCTTTTGTCGTCACACACACACCCATATACACTACAGACACCCTTATGCGATTATGAATACCTACCTTATATATATTTTACCTAAGTTTTTTGTTTGTTTTTTTTGTTTTTGTATTTTCTCAGATTTATGTACCTACTTAAGTACTTATATTGTTTTTGTAAGAGTAATTGCTGCTTTATTCAAATTAATGTAGGTACTTAACTTAATTTACTTAATTTGCCCATGTAACTGATATATACCTTATCCGGCTTTCCTGCCGTTTTTGTTTTTTGTTGACCTTGCATGCGTACCTACCTTCTTTTTAAACGAACTGTGTACATAATGTGGATTTAAATTGGTTTCAGAATAGCATATAGTGTATAGCTTATAAGTAACTATAAGATAACTGTAAATCCTGGATTAATAAGATAAAAATAAAATTAAATAAAATAAAATAAAATATCGTCCTTTTGGTAACCTCTGCCCGTACCGTGTGGTAAACACCTGCAGCACTTCTGAGGTCACGTACCAAGTATGTAGGTAGTACTTTTTCGGGTGAACTTTCACGAAGCGGTACTACTGCTGCATGAATAATGCTCAGGCGTGGCTTTCATCCCGTACATCGAGAGCGTGTTTAGTATGGAATGACGTGCGCTTCAGTGCAGCGGACGTTGCAACCAAAGCAAGCTTTTTTATGTGCGCGATGCAGAAGACGATGTTTTTTTTATACTACTTGGCATGATTTGTCAAGCAGATGGCCCACCTGATGTTTAATGGGACCCTCTGCCTATGAACAGTGCATTACCTCATAGGTCACGTCCACCTACGATGCACCCTGTGTGGCATTGCACTGCGCCCGCTACCCTGAGACATAAAGATGAAAAGTCTTATGTGCCTGTAATTTCACCGGCACCGTTAGAAATGCCGGTGGCACCCACCACCGGCAGAAATAGGCATGGCGGTAGTACTTCCTCGGACGAACTGTTTCACAAAAAAGCTCTACTACTACTGCTAAGCTACTATGTGTAGCTTGACCCTTATCTCCTTAGGTCACCCAGTTCGTATGTAATAAATTCTGTCAGATTGTATTTTGAATTTCAGCGGATGGCTCTTATCCACCCACATTCACGAATGACATTCCAGCGTCAGACTTCAGAGAGAACCTAGTCAGCGTATCCTCCATGGACAAAGATACGTACTCAACGATCGAGCCGAAGTGGGACATTATAGCGCCTGCCCTGAATCCCGAGCTGGCGACTTCGGCGCCGCCCAGCCAGAAGAGCCAACCAGCTCGGTCGCGTCCGCAGTCATTCGCACAGAAGCTCAGGTCTACCGGGAAAAGCGTCAAGGGAAAACTTGGTGAGTTGAATCGCACTACTCTTTAAGTTAACAACTTAAACTTGTACAGAAAGTCGCTAGAACAGCCCGTAACGATTTTGATTAAAGTAAAAAAAAAATTTGTCAACTTATTGTGTCGCGCTGCTCAAAGTAACAATAGGGGGTTTTAAAACCTAGCTAGCTCTCATTGCTGGGAAAATCCTAGATGGAGATTGTAGCAGTTTGTTCGGGTTTTTAGGCATTTGTGGGGTTTGAAGGAGACGAGCACTGGAAACTAAATCTTACTTTGCTTCCGAGCGGGAACGAGATAGAAGACGGTTGAAATGCAATTCGGTTAATGCTCACCTTCTCTGCAGATTGTAAAAAGACAAATTTTTAACCCCTGTCTAAAAAGAGAGGTGTTACCAGTACGAGGCCATAGTATATGTGTCTGTCTGTCGGCCTGTATGCACGTATGCATTTTTCTATGTTGCCACATAGCTCCGGAACGTGTGATCTGTTTTGTATGAAATTGATGCAGCCGTTTGCAGGATCATCAGCTCGCAACATTTTTTTTAAGGGATCTAAGGTTTTATTGCTCCGCCAGCTGACTGCATGGTCTGATGATGAATAGGATCTAGTGCAACGAATTCCGATTTCAATGCTGTTTTATTTGTATGAATTTGGAACACTGAAAAGAGTCGGGGGTTTTTATAAATATATATAAAATCGTTGCGTGACTAGACTGACTGACTGACTGACTGACTGACTGACTGACTGACTGACTGACTACCAACGCACAGCCAAAACCGTAAGTCCTAGAGACCTCAAATTTGAAGGGTACGTTCTTTTTGTGGTCTAGGGGTGCTTTAAGAAAGTAATTTCAGAAATTCAACCCCTAAGGGGGTGCAGCGGGGTGTTTAAGTTTGTATGGAAACGTAAACGCGGACGAAATCGCGGGCATTCCACTAGTTTTTTATGATATTAACAGAATGAAAGGCGAGCGTAACACAAAAATAAAGGTTGCTTCCAGCAAACCTTTGAGGCTCTCTAGCCTCAAAGGTTTGCTGTAGTCTTATTATATTATTTCCCACAGGTTATAGTTCACTCAACGAAGGCGCACACACGCCAATGGGCGGCGGTGGGACCGGGGCCAGCAGTGTGGGCACCAACTCCATACCCACTACCGCGAGGCCACACGCGTCCCCTAGCACTCAATCCGCTGATGTGGCCGAGGGGAAGTTGGCTCCAAGGTGTTGGCGCACGGTCTATTTACTGCTAGATTTGTACGCCAATATGCCTGACGCCGAAACTATCACTCATCGGTGAGTATCTCTAAAATCTGTCTAGCTGAATGTGTTGCTACTGCTCAACGGATGATATGGCTATTTGACGACCTCTGTAGCGCGTCGGGTGAGTAGCCAACTGAGATGCGAATGGTTGCGGATTCGATTCTCGCTCTGGGACAAATGTTTGTATGATCTCCAAATATTTGTTCCGGATCTGGGTGTTATGGTACCATAGTACTCGTAGTTCCTGATACCCACGACACAGGCAATCCTAGTGTGGGATCAGGACTATGTATGTGACTGTAGGGTGTTGTGGGTGTTATTGGTTGAGCTGCTGTGCTGAGGCGAAGTTAGCCCCAAGCTGTTGGCGTAGTCTATTTATTGCTGGTTTTGCACGGCAGCATGCCAGACGCAAATACTTTCACAGATCAATAACTATCTCTAGGAACATCTAACCCGGCTTCGCGATTCACAAAACACTAGTAATTCAGGCGAATTTTAAAAAATGCGTCGTTACTTTTTTTGCATATGGCTTCCACTTTGCCCCACCAGTTTACTTTTTTGTCGTCCACTTTGCACCACCAGTAGGGCAGATTGGTCTCGTCAAAAACGTTCGTCGATTCTGCGTCACCTAGGCTGGCGCGAGCAATTTCTGGGATTATGAAAAAGTTTCGTGAACCTAAAAATAAAAGATTGCTATTACAAAGTGGCGTGTCCAGCTTAAGAATATACCCCTCCGTCTCCTCCCGTGGATGCCGTAAAAGCCGACTAAGGGATTACCCAGATTTGTTAGATTCGTTGGTATAAGATTTGTTCTGGCTGCTAGGTTATTATGTAATGTGTTATTAGTGGAAGAAAGCGTTAGCTGAGTCAGTCGTGGGAAACTATGGTGGCGATGAGCTCACCACTTGTCACGTCTATATCCCACGATGGTGCAACCCACTGTGAAAAGAGGCCCATTAAAGCTCTGCCTACCCGTTCGGGGAAAAAGGCGTGTATCTATGTATGTATGCATGCTATTACAAAGTGAACGACAAAAAAGTAAAAATCCACTTTGCACCAACTGTGTGGCGCCTAGGTGGGGCTAAGTGGCTTCAACTTTATTTAGTCTATGCTTATGTAATTTTTGTTTAGATTCTCAGTGACAACAGAGCTACCAGAGCAGTACCGGCCCCGGAGCGGAGCCAGGCCCAGCTCGCGAGAACAAAATGCCAGCAACTCCTCTTCTACTCCTGCTAATATGGGCATTGTGCTCGTTGGAGTGGCTCGGTAAGACATCTTTCACTGTTATGAAAGAATTGCCTGCGGATTCACAGTTTGGGATAAAAAAAACCTGTGTTTTATCCAGGTTTTGCACTATCTTTGCACCAAATTTCATAGTAGGGCCGTTTTTGTTGAAAACCATGAAAAAATATATTACTAGCGACTCGCCCTGAGTTCGCACGGGTAGCCCCCGGTGAACCCCCCCCCCCATGTCAATCTCCTGGTTCTAAGCTACCTCCCCAACAATTTTCAGCCAAATCGATTCACCCGTTCTTGAGTTAAGTGGTGTAACTAACACGACTTTGTTGTATATATTATATAGACATACGTACTATCAAACAGACAATGTTTCGCTTTTATATTAGTAAGGACAGTAGTAGAGTAATGAAAATAAGGTAGCCACGTTTCGCTAGTAGCGTGAAATTCAAAATTTATTGTTTTTTACATGCTCTTAGTTTCACCTGTCCTGTAATCAAATATAAGTTAAATTTGACCCACTTCCCGGTGTTCGATTGAGCTGAAATTTAGCATACCTGTGAAGTTCCGATGACAATACAATGTTATGGTGACAGCGAGCTGTTCTGATGATGGAGACGGAAGGTGGACAACGGTACTCCTCGATTGATAATAGTAGACTGGCCGTGTTTGGGCTCATTTTGATCAGCACACCGTTTCACACTAATTTCAAAAAAGCTTGTTTTGAGAACGATATTTATCTCTAAAAAACTTATTTAACTAAACACTTCATTACTCATCAACACTTCATGAGAGAGCGAAAACTGATTTTGCGAAATCAGGGAGACCTAACATGTTTTGATTGATAGTGGTGTCTAGAATATAGACAGCTTTCCTTCCTTTAAAAGTGTGTTCTCCTAAAATAACATATTGTTTCAGGATCCACCGCACTCGTCTCCTGGCCTCGCTATCCGGGCTGAAGCTGGAGGCGGAGATCACGTCCCTGCAGGCGTCGTTGTCGGCCTCTCGCTCGAGACAGTGGTCCCTCAGCGGCAATCTTGGACGCTCCATGATTGTTCTACTAGAAGGAGAATCTCCACACCACCAGTAAGTTCGACACACACTGATCGTTCAAATATATTGTTTTGTTAGATTTTAGAAAGAAAGAAAGAAAACGTTTTTTCGTGACAGAAAAGACACACCAACAAAAAAGCAAACAAGATATGAACCAAATAAAAAATAAAACAAAAACAATTACACAGAAACTATGGCAATTTGTGTGTGTGCCTGACGTAAGCCACAAAAGGGTCCTCAACTCAGAGTTTGATAGTTACTACTACAACTACTGCTAGTAGTACTACTAGTAGCTATTTTACTACTAGACCCACTCCTAACACATTATCCGGCGGTTAAATGACTGTTTAGTTTATACCATTCCATTTTACAGATGTGTTCTTACATTATCTGTCACCTTGACCGGTGCACGGTGAAATCGGTAACCGCCCCGTCATATGTTCCTGAACTTGGGCCTAGCTCGTGAATTAGGCAAACCGGTTGTTTCACCATATTATGTCACTATAACATATTATGGTAAAACAACCAGCCCAACAACCACTAATGCAGAGTGACCAAGAAAGAACTAGTGACACGAAGTACCTACTACTTCGCGAAACTGTTTTTTCTTTGCTTCTGACTTAGATTATATCGACCCTTGGTGTTCTTTAAAGCTGAGAGCAGAGGTCTATGGCGCGATTGTGTAATTCCATCGCTCTCGGTTTTAATGCTGTTTCTATTTCAAACAACGTTTTTTCAAATACTTAAATTGTCTTGTTGCCATCATGGTATAAGAATATACTTCGCCAAGTTTCCTATTCCGAGAAACGATGGTCTTTGACGATGGTTGCAACTAGTTGCAATCTAGCTTTGTGGGTAAATTGCGTAAATAGAGTTATCGCAATAGCTTCACTTCGGATAAAAACAGAATTCAAACTGGATGGCAACATAGTTTCGTAATCCGCAAGCAGGTAAATTTACCCAAGCCTTTGTTCCAGGACCGTAGTCCGAGTGAGCGTTGGCAAATCTCAAGCACTCTACTCGTGGGAAGCTGGACGACAAGGGGCCGCGGCTCTCGCCAGCGTGGGCGGCGTCAGGGTGGACCTGCCGCAGCACCCCGTGGCTCTGCACGGAGTCATGACGCGCTCCAGTCGACAGCTCTCATCCACACTGCAGGCGAGTAACTTCTTCGTGTTGTTGGTTCCCATAGATAATTAAATTGTTTGCGACCAAAGTTTAGCCACGTCGACAGCATTTTCAGTGGCTTCGCACAGGTCATTTAGGGTGCAGGTGTTGGTGCACAATGGACAGGACAGCAAGTGAGGCATCATCTAAGGAGTGAACCCACAATCACATTGTGCCTCGTCGGAATACCCCCATTTAACTAAGTTATACCTGCAGCGGCCAACCTGACTCCGGAGTCGGGTCATAGATTTCCAGGACCATGGCAGTTCATGTCCCGAAGAGAGCTTCTCTGCAGGTACAACGTGGTCAGCAAGGGGTATCTGTCCAACCATAGTTTTGTGCGCGCCTCGCTAGGGCAGTCCACTGTGAGTGCTTCGTTCGACTTAAGGAAGCTGGGCGAGTTACTGCAGAGGGTGAACACTGTACACCTACGCCGAGATAAATACACTTCAGACCAAGCTGATGCTAGTGCCGTGGTGTGTCCGGCCTAAGAATAGACTACTCCGTCTTCTCCCGTGGATGTAGTAAAAGCCGACTGAGGGATTTTACCGGGGGATGGGCAGCAGCACTTTTTATTTTATTTTTTATTTCACAACTTGGAATGACGATTGATGCAGATGGACCACCTGAAATAAAGCGGTACCGTCTGCCTATGAACAGTGCATTATCACATAGGTCACGTCCACCTAGGACGCACCCTATGTGGCATTGCACCGCGCCCGCCACCCTGAGACAAAGATGAAAAGTCTCATGTGCCTGTAATTTCACCGGCAACCATACACTTCAATCCGGAACACAGCAATACGAATGCTACTGCTTTGCGGCAGAAATAGGTATGGTAGTAGTACTTCCCCGGACGAACTCTTTCACAAAAAAGCTATTACTACTAAACTACTACAGCATCCACCTTTGTACTCAACACAAATGTAACGTAACTTTATGTAATATTAGTTCATTTGACTGGTTTAGATTTAAAAACCCTGTTTAATTTGACATGCCTATTTACCGTAAATATGAAGTAGTTTAGTGGGTTTGACATGTACCTATGTATAGTGCTACTATTCTTTTAATTTTTTACATCTTTATTATTTCACTATTATTATGTGTCGTGATCACAAAATTGCAGCGCCCTAACGGGGCTCATGTACATACTACATTACTAACAGTAGAAATAAGACCTTATACTAACAATATTGTAAGTAGGTACATGTAAGCAATAAATAAATACAAATACAAATACCGCGATCAACAATCCGGCTGCTTAGCGTAGTGATAATGACATTGGGGGAGGCCTTATCCAACAGTTGACACCTAATGGCTGATAATGACGATACTCGTGGTTAATTCTAGGCGTCGTGTCTCACACTCTCTTTCATGTTTGACTCACGATTTGAGTGATAGGGCAGTACTAAGTATTAAAACAGGCTAACAACTGCACTAAAAAATTAAGCTGGATTATGGATAGGTATGTACATATAATGCTCATTAAAAATTTGAAAATCACAGCTCGTGTAAAGGATCAAATTCACATTGCCGCGGAAGAGTTGTTTCGCACACATACATTTGCTGTATTGATAAACGGGTAGCGCGTCTCCCTGAGATTTCCGGAGCATTCTCAAACAAAATTCTTGCGACTTCAACTCTTCTCTTCCGTGGCAATGTCAATTAACCCTTGATGCTTCCCTGATTGGCGATTATCTCTAAGTCGCTCTCACGTGAGCGTGATTGACGTGTCTATACGGCCTCTGATAGGATAACTATCGAGTAGTACATGCTCTGTTCATGGTAGGTTGAGAAAAGAGAAGCTGTGGCATTGTATGCTTCTTGCTGATCTTAAAGACAACGTAATGTTTCCAGGAGCTGGGTGTGACTCGCACGTCGTCGCGGATGTCGCGCGGCGCGGGCGCGGGGGCGGAGGCCTCCTCGTCCGAGGGCAGCCCGCCCCCCGCGCCGCGCCCCGCCCGTACCGCGCCGCACGCCGCCGCCAGCCTGCTCGATCCCTTACATCTGCAGTTCTCACTAGTCGTACAGGTATACAAATACAAAAATACAAATACAAATGTTTTATTTCATTATCTTAAGGTCTACAATTTAACAGGGTTTGGAGTCTCCTTTTAAGCAAAAAAGATACCGCCCTTCTATATCCATCGTTTAAAATTTGAAGTAGTAATTGTACATAAACAAAACAATAAACATTTTTAGGAAGAAAACAGAGATCCAATCAACGAACAGACAGCGCAGAGAAAAAGTTTGCTAATTTTTGTAACCTAATAATTGTAACCAAGTATGAGGAAGTGTATGTGGGTGTGTGGTGTGTGGTGTTAGAGGTATACGTACATTGTGTGCACACGATGGACTGTGTAAGCCTAAGAAAAGACCCCTCTGTCTCCTCCTGTGAATGTCTGAAAAGCCGAAGGGATTACACCAGGGTATAGGCAGCAGCATCCACCATACTTATCATCGACTTTGCCATCACCAATCCGCAATTGCCAAGTGCGGTGATTATGACGAATACAACCTGTGTATTTTAAGGTGGATGCTAACCTAACCTAACCTAACACACATGTTTTAATTGATTGTATCTCATAAATATCATCAGTTTAGCTATGTTACCCCTAAACACATTTTACAGTGTTTTTGTTTGTTTAGGGGTATCGTAGCTAAACTGATGATATTTATGAGATACAATCAATTAAAACATGTGTGTTAGGTCTCCTAGTTGTCGCGAACTCAACTTTCGTCATCTGAAGAAGTGTTGATGACCTGTAAAGGGCAAAACACACCAAAAAATTTGAATCTCGCGCCGCAAACGTGAGCACCTTAAGGGGAAGGCCTCGTACAGCAGAGGACGTCTACTGGGTGATGATGATGATGATGATAAATCTTCATCACACGGGCGTAACCGGTTCATTATGTTGTCGCACGCTATGATTTCAACGCACTGAGTTCCACACGCGATGCGGTGTCGCAACGCAACGCCGCTTACTACGACGTCGCTGCGTCTCGGTGTTCAGTGTTGAACAAGAATGGAGTGAACCGTGCTCTGCTATGCGTCGCAGTATATCATCCCTCCCCGCTTCGTCTCTCTGGTCCCCGTGACCGCACAACGTTGCAACGCACCGTGTGGTATGTCACTTGCACGTAGGACGACTCATTGTCACCGCTCATGCGTCGCAACGCACCGGCAACGCTTCACTCTGCGCACTAGGCGTCTTGAAGCGCGTGTTTTACGAACTAAGTGGTCACTTAGTGGCCTACACGCCAAATGCACGTTCACTAATTTTCGTACGAACATGCGTTGCGCGGGCGGCAGCCGCGCGCTTCGAGATACACGTGCCGCCATTTTTGTGTACATTTGATCTCGCGCTTTTGTACAGAGTGCTTGCTTTCTTCGACGTAAATTTCCGAACGTTACGCTACCAACGCGGACTGAACGCAGCGCCCAGCGCCCTGTTTGTCCTAGCTATTAAACCGTTAGAGCTAGAACACACTGGGCGCTGGGCATTGCGTTCGTCGCGCGTTGGTAGCTTACACACAGCGCGCTTAGCAAGGCGTTCGACGAGCGTTATTATGGAACACTGGTTCAAAAATTTACGTCGAAGAAAGCAACCACTCTGTACAAAACCGCGCGATCAAATGTACGGCAAAATGGCTGCGCATGTATCTAGAAGCGCGCAGCTGACGCTCGCGCAACGCGCGTTCGAATGAAAATCTGAAAGCGCGCGCTTGATCAGAAGGGCGCGCTTGCATGTGTACACCTTCGACAGACATCTTTATTCTTGAAATGCGCGTTACGAAAGCGTGCGCTTGAAAAAGCTTAATGTGTACTATACCTCTTCAGTTATTGAACCGTACTATGATTGCATTGTTTTCAGAGTCTGAGCATCACGGCCGCGCTGCTGCCGTCCCTTCAAGCTCAGTACAAGATGGAGCACGTGCACAGCTCCGGCGTGACGGGGAACAAAGCGCACTTTACCATCGACTTACCGCAGCATTCGCTAAGCGCCGTCACTAAGCTACAGGTACCGTTCTCCTGTCGATAAAACTATATCGACAGAATGAGACAGAATGTCGATAATGTGTTCGTCTTATCAATAACAAGTTTTATGTGTGTTCGGATAACCCTTGCGCAGTTTCTGTCATCCGATTGAAATGAGATGACACTCTTTTTTTATCGCCGTCCATTGGCATCTGCAACACCAGGAGCATTGCCAAGGCATTGCCTGCCCTAATGGATATGTTATATACGAGTATGTCGCAGCCAACTGGTTGAATAAGCCGTTTCATTGAACAACACCATTCAACCCTAAGAATGTTAATGTAGAAATGATAATAAAAATTTAAAGATAAAAATATAAAATTAATTTGTATAAAGTGTTAAAAACAATAACTTTACAAATTATTGGTAATGTTGCAAAGTGATAGTATAAACAAAAACATGAATCACAAATTAATTTGTAAGTGCGCTAGCTGCCACCCTAGGAAAACCTGTGCTGTAGGTTGTTGTATAAGTTTCTATGTTTTTGATTGCTAGATGAAATGTTTTCAATAAGTTGATATACTACTCACAGTCACTGAATGAAAGCCGGTGAGCAAGAGAGACGTTCATTCACGTGTATGTGTTGATACAGATTGCAGAAGCGGGCGCGCAGTCGGCGCCGCTGCCGGCCGCCGCCGTGGTGGCGCTGCCGGCGGTGAGCGTACGCGCGCGCGTGCTGGAGGAGACGGCGCGCGGCGCGCCGCCGCCGCCCGGCGCCGTGCTGCGCGCCGGCTCCTACCTGGCGGCCACCGCCGACATAGGGCTGTTCGAACACACGCTCTCCACCGACCTGCTCAACCACCTCGTGTTCGTGCAGAAGGTTTTCATGAAGGTAAATTTTTGAATCTTGAAAAGGCAGCGTTCGGGAAACTACGCCATATCTTCTCGTCGCAGATACTGTAGAGCTTCAAGACGAAAGTCTATAACGAGTGCGTGCACTTACGGCACTGAGACGTTGCCGCTGACTATCGGCCGCATAGAAAAGTTAGAAGTTGTGCAGTAGGCTATACCTACCTATACCATCTGTAATTTTTAACACTTTAGGTACCTACTAACTTTAATTTTAACTGTAACCGTCGGCCGAGGTTAATGCTAACCCGTATTGTAAATCGGCTCTTTGGTGTTCGCGATACAGGCCTGCCTAGTGCGAACACCACAGGATAGTTTTAAGTTTTTGTAAATCTTTTTTTCTTTTTTTTATACTCGGAGTTTCACTATGTGGTAGAATACGAAATGGGGAGATCCGGAGAAGAACCAAGTTCACCGACAAAGTGGCAATGGGCACGCCATATAGCTTGCAGAAGTTATAACAGTTGAGGAATAAAGGTTCTCGAGAGGTGACCAAAAATAGGCGACGCAGAAGAGTAAGATCGCAGAAACGAAATTTTTATTAATTTCCCCGTGTGTTGTCCGCAGGAAGTGAACGAAGTCGTGCAGAAAGTGTACGGAGGCGAGAAACCAGTGCCATTGTGGAACGAAGATGACGTCTCTTCATCGGCTCTGAGCAGAATACTATTCTCACTTACCATCAGAATCAAGGTGCGTTTACTTACATATTGACAAACTCCTCCGTGGCGGCGGCGGATGAGAGACGTAGCTCCTATGACCCCCAGGTGGGGCAACGAGCGTAGATGAGAGGTGGGGGGGGGGGGGATAGTGATCACATTCCATCACGTTCTGTCTTGAGCTTCGCGTTTCATTCCGCTCCATGTTTCTCCTCCTTCCTTGCTCTCCGACATAACTGATCGTCACCAGGTTTGCTTTGGACAACCACGCTTTCTTTACCTTAAAGGTTCCGATCCAAGGCTTTGCGAATGTGATCGGTATCCCTCCGTAGCGTGTGGCCAATCCAGCCCACTTGTTGTATACAAAATCGTTATATGACTGACTGACTCACTATGAACACACAGCCTACACCTTAAATCCTAGAGACCGCAATTTTGGAGGGTACATTCCTTTTGTGGTCTAGGGGTGCACTAAGAAAGGAATTTCCAAAATTCACCCCATATGAGGGTGCTGTGCAGCGGGGTGTTTATGGAAATAATTTCACGCCGACGAAGTCGTGCGGGGGGGGGGGGGTCCACTAGTTTACTTAAGTAAGGCTGGTTATGCTTTGTATGAAATAAAACTCATTGAATAATTTTGCAGAGGATCCAGCTTACTGCCACTACACCGAGCAACTCAGCAGTGCGACTAGAAACGGGCGCGGTGGAGTTTGAGCTGTCGAATCGAGTGCAAAACGTACCGCAACCCGCCGAACCACACGAGCTCCGGCTATTTGCACGAGCACAGGTATATATCACTTCCATAGGTCACGAACCGTGAACTCAGACGTCCATTTCGTCCACGAGATGACGTCACATCTTATATGATGTCCATACAAAATTAAGGTTTCCATTCATAATCATCCCAAGAAAAATTTAAACGCCTAAAGAAATGGCAAATACTTGACCTAGACCAGAGAACCTAACCAGTGTTCTTCAAATTAAATGGTGTTATTCGTTGGTATTGCACCTAATTCACATCAACCCAGAAAACATCTGATGATGGCTAAACAGCCGATTGCAGATAAAAATTAACTGTTACTGTTACTGTTAGCCTGAATCATCCCATTGTTGGGCAAAGGCCTCCCCCCATATCCTCTAGTCACTACGTTCGTGTACTATTGTTTTCCAATCTGTTTTAAAAATGTCTATTTCAAAAAGGAACATAAAAAAATAAAACAATCATAATCATTATTTATTCAAAAGGATTCAGGTAGAAATAGGTCTTAAATATAGTTTGATCTACCAAAACCTGCCTTTACATTACAGGCGTATGAACATTGAAAGGTAAAGCCAAATAAGTCTATGCAATTAAGCATATCAAGGCAAACAACAAAAAGTTCACGTATTCATATAAGTCAAACACAAATTAAATTATAAAACCAAAAAATTCATCAACGCTATAATAGCATTTCTCAGCAAGCCATCGTATCAAATTGGATTTAAATCTAGACAAGTAATTAATTTTGTAAAAATTAAAAAAACCCAAATCAATGAAACGGCTGAACTGATTTCGATCAAACATAGCTTTTCCTCCCCCCCGACAATCCCGACTAATTAACACTTCAAAAAAAAAAAAAAAAAAACGGTTCTTCCTTTCGGGAGCTACGATGCCACAGACAGTCACACTCACAGACACACACACAGACACCCCGTCGTTTTTGCGTCGGGGGTTAAAAATTACATTCACCCAGACTCTTAGGAGACTGGTGGTAGCATGAGAGCCCGCACATACAGTTACCCTCACTCTTACTCACTTAGTTTACTCCAGGTCATAATCTTTGTGTGTACTAAATTAATAAAATACGTTCGAGATTTTTCCGAGAATGACTGCTCAGCAAAGGGGTGTTCTCCTAATCCAATGAAGTGTATATGAAATAAGTGAGTACTAATACAGTTGATTTGGGTTCCAGGTGGATGTAAATCTAAGCCTGGGCCAGTTGATCCGCAACGCCATGTTCGAAGAAGCGGAGCCAGAGTTCCAACAATACGCATTCTTCAACACAAGAATCGGTAAGTCGCATTACACTGTACAAAATACATACATACATACATACATAGACACACGCCTTTTTCCCCGAAGGGGTAGGCAGAGCCTCAATGGGCCTCGTTTCACAGTGGGTTGCACCATCGTGGAATATAGACGTGACAAGTGGTGAGCTCATCGCCGCCATTGCTTCCCACGACTGACTCTGCTAACCGCTTTCTTTCAGTAATAACACATTCCATAATAAGCTAGCAGCCAGGACAAATCTTATACCAACGAATCCTATTAACTAGTCCGGGTAATCCCTTAGTCGGCTTTTACGACATCCACAGGAGGAGACGGAGGGGTCTATTCTTAGGCCGGACACACCACATTCTTCAACACAAGAATCGGTAAGTCGCATTACACTGTACAAAATACAAATACAAATATATTTATTTCGTCAGAATTTTAGGTAGGTACAAGACAGTTCTTATTTTATAGGCGTAACACTAAAACTCTACCAATACAGGCATACGAAATTCACAATTATGTACGCAATCAATCAATTTAAACAGTTAACACAGGACACCAGAAAAAGACAGAAAAACACAATCCTCTTTAAATAAATCAATTCAATTCAACTAATTAATTAGCGCAATTCAAATTCAACAATAATAAAAGTAGGTACTAATAATAAATAAAAAAAAATGACAGTTATAATTGTTTACATGTCAGGTACTCATTAATACTAAAAAAAAAAAAAAAAAATACATCTATTAATCAACATCATCAGCCTTTAGGGCAGCAGCGCGGCAGCATGAAAAATCACGGTCGCGCGGCTGTCGCGCTGCTCTTTTTAGTATAGAAGTAGCAGCGCGACCGCACTACTGGCGACCTAATGTGAAGGCACCCTTAGACGTCCACTCCTGCACGAGGCCTCCCACCATAGAATGCAATGGGGGATGAATTTTCTATAATCACCGAGCGTGGCAGACGGATTAGTGGTAGCTACTGCTGCCAATACCCTGATGATTTTTTTAACTGCTTTAATGATGGAGCTTGCAAATGGCCCACCTGATGTTAAGCGGTAACTTCTGCCTTTAACAATGCATTACCTCAAAGGTCACGACCACCTAGGACGCACCCTATGCGGCATTGCACTACGCCCGCCACCCTGATACAAAGATGTGCCTGAAGAAATCTCATGTGCCTATAATTTCACCGGCACCCATACCCTTCAAACCGGAACACAGCAATGCGGGCACTACTAGTTCGCGGCAGAAATTTGAATGGAGGTTGATTCCCCGGACAATCTCTTTCACAAAAAAGTTCTACATCTACTAAATAATCCCTTAGTCGGCTTTTACGACATCCACAGGAGGAGATGGAAGGACCTATTCTGTAGCATCTATTACAAACTATTTATTATGGGTTTTAAACTAAGATATTCCATATTTATCTATTTCAGCGATGCGCAACGCTTTCCAAGATGAGATAGTTTGCGGCGAAGATAAGGAAGTGGTTCTCATTAACTTGAAACGGCCACTCATCTACATACAGCCGATAGCAGTTGACAAAGCCATTCTGGTTTGGTTAAATTACAAGAACGCATATGAATACTGGAACGAGAAGCGACTCAATTTAAATAAAGAGGTCCTAACTGCCACACAGCAGGTGTTTGAGAAGGTAACGCATAGAAAATGCTCCGCCCAGAATTGCGCTGGAATCTGGCTATGTTGAAGAGATAGAAGATAGAAGATAGAAAATACTTTATTGTACACCTTAATAGCTAATAATACAACAAAAAGAAACAAACTTAACTATATAATTAAACGTACAATGGGCGGTCTTATCGCAACGGTTGAATGCAACTGATGGGTATTTTGACAGTCTTAGCGTTGTCCAAAACTTTTGATACTTTGGGTTAAGAAGTTTTCCCTTTTCTAGTTTTGTTGTGTTATGTCTTTGTCTGATGAAGTGATGAAGCCCGACAACACTATACCACAGATAAAATAATACTATACTAGTACTATACCTAGTAGTAAAATATTTGTTAAGGAATTCGCTTTTTTGTTGTAAAATATGTTTTTGGCGATTGAGCGATCTAGTCGTAGAACGACAAAGCCCTGTATCAGTAAAATTATAAATCTTTTTTTTGCAAAATGCCAATATGATCCCCATAGCTGGGCTTCCCATGTCAGAATCAAAGTCAAAGTCAAAAGTATTTTATTCATTGATATCACAAGGATCATATTGAATCGTCTTAAAAAATAAATTTACATTTACTTCTGTTCCAATGCAATGCAAATTAGAATGCAAGCGCAAATCTATATTTTACGAGATATTCAATAAAAACTTTTTTTTTAGCGGGGCGCAAGGCGTTTTTTTGTATGAAGATTTCTGCGTGGGGTTGGCTCAGCCTTAAATCGATTTTGATTTTTGTCTATGGATTATGCCTGTTTTCGTTTACAAATTATCTAAGGGACTATTTAACTGAGACGGGTTTTTTCGCAGGTACAACTGACGTCACAGATAACGACTCCGCACCTTAGTACACTGTTCTTGCAACTGAATGTCGACGATATTGGAATTTGTATACCGCTCAATCAACCTCCAATGGTAAGCTTTTACACTTTCCTTTATACGGTACCATGTCGCCACTATTTACATACAAACGACGAAGGTTATCATTCAATGACTAGACTTTGGTAAATTAAAGTCTTCTACAAATGTTACCACTCGAAAATTATGTTTATGCAGAAATGTTGCCAGCATCCTGGTGTATATAGGAAAATCCCAACTTTTTTAAAAACCAAGATCGCCGAGGTTTGTTCTGACATTTTGGAAAATCGAGATTTTTCTAATTTTCCTTCCTGGTAACCTTTTTCAATGGATTAACTACAGCAACAAAAACGTGACGTTCGCGCGCCACCGACCCACTAGTTTATGTATGTGACTGTTAGTTGTTATTTTATGTTTGCAGGCTAGCTGGGGGCGCGGCGGCGCGGGCGGCGAGGGCGAGTCGCGCGGCGCCGTGGTCGTCACGTTGGAGTCCACGTCCGTGTCCGCCTGCAGCTCGGGCGCGCTCGTCTCCAAGGGACGGTTCGTGGGCCTGTGTCTACGGTTCGCCGACGACTTCGAAGCGTCCTTGGACGATTGGCAGCCGAGAGCGGATGACCCGCCGCCGAATCTGGCGGCAGTTTCCGAGGGGACGTACGAAGTGTGCAGTCGCACTGCCGCTGCTAAACACAACGGTAAGACACCAGGGCTGTTATTCGCTATAGAGCTTTTTTGTGAAAGAGTTCGTCCGGGGAAGTACTACCACCATACCTATTTCTGCCGCAAAGCAGTAGTGCTCGCATTACAGTGTTCCGGTTTGAAGGGTAAGGGTGCCGGTGAAATTACAGGCACATGAGACTTTTTATCCTTATGTCTCAGGGTGGCGGGCGCAGTGCAATGCCACATAGGGTGCGTCCTAGGTGGACGTGACCTATGAGGTAATGCACTGTTCATAGGCAGAGGTTACCGCTTAACATCAGGTGGGCCATCTGCTTGTTCCGTCATTCAGTAGTATACAAAAAAAAAACATTGGAGATTACTTGCCAGTAACGTGTGACGTCACAATGTATTCTGAACGATGATTCCACGTAGATATCGTAACGACTACGCGTTATGTCACGTTTGGTCATAGCGAATAAGGGCTCTGCTATACAGAACACCCGGTAAGAGTTTTGCTATTGAACTATCTATCAGGTAGTTAAATAACCATGGTAGGTAGTACCTACTCTGCCTAAATGGATGAATGGAATAATGGTGCATGAAGGTACAGGTGTCATTGGACTGGAGAACTTGACTCCTAGTTAAACAGAAAACTAATATAAACCTTTGATGCCAACGAGTGTCTCAGTGAGTTCTTGGGAGGTTAACTGGACAATCCCTATTTCAGAGAACGCGAAGTGGTTCCTGAACGTGTCGTGGCAAATGGAGGGCGTGGACATACATCTGGACGTGAACGTCGGCAAACAGCTCTCTGCGCTCGGACATACACTCACCATGCTCACTGGTACATACCACATCTTACTCAAACTATATTATTTATTTAAAAACTTTCACACAAAACAATAGTGCAAGGAGGACTTAATGCTAACAGCATTATCTGCCAGTCATCCTGGACGTGCAGAAAGATGGTGAGGCGTGCCTTGCAAACAAGAACCACAGAAAACAATAATAACAATACAAGTTAAAATATTAAACTAAAAGGATAAATATAATGTACTAATAAATACAAATACCCAAACAAAAACATGAACAAAAAAAAACAGTTTTACAAAATAATAATAATGTACATAAATAAATTAACGTGACAATAAAACACATACTTAGTAGGGAAAGTACAAAGGTATATACCTAACACAGGCTGCAGTAACATAGATTGTGAAACACTGACACTGAATTGGAAACTAAAAATTTAGCCTCTTATTATACAGTTCACGTACCAGTCTCTTAAACGACTCCCTTGAGTCAACCCTTTGTCCGCGGCTTCGCACGCGTGGTGTCGGGATAAAAAGCAGCCCCCTTCCCCTCACCTTCTGTTTCTCCTTCCTAACTTACATCCACACACCAAATACCATCAACATCCGCTCAACCATTGACCCGACAGACTTTATACTGTATAATCTTGAACTCATACAAAAATACCATAGACAAATAGCACTTATATCAAAAATATTAAAAACCACGACTTCTATGATTTTAAAGTCAACTAAAAATGAAAACTTTTTTTTTGAGAACTACTTGCAATAAATACCTGTCATACATTTTTAGAATCTGCTATCCAAATTTTACACATTGATCACAAATAAGATCAGCTCCAGGTGATTTTTTTAAGTTTGGGTTTTTTAATTTGGACACGGTCACCCTAGATATTGAAAAAAAAACATGTGCAGTGCTTATCGGGATAAAGTGCAGATTCTAATGATACTTCAATCATCTAAATCGGTTTAGGCGTTCAGAAGATATCGTGGAATAAAGAAACATACATACATGAACCTTCAAAACAAACTTGGATCCTCTTTTTGGGGCAGTTGTGTATAAAAAGCACTTTTAAGTTCACCGGGCAACTATTCCAGTTTGTTTTTTCCTAAAAACCTAATTCGGACTACTACGAACCACTTACCAACGAACAGCATTTAATTTTTATTTATATAGATGTTCAAAAGGGCTGTTACTTTGTTACTCGATGACTCCGTAACGGCTGAACCGATTTGGATTATATTTCGTACAGATGTAGATTATAACCTGGATTGAACTATAGAGTACTTTGTCGCGGCAACACGCGTGTGAAGTCGCGGATTGATTCTAGAGTATAATTCTTAGTGAAATATGGATCGATTGATACTGATTGTATTTGTGCAGGTTTTGAAGAAGAAGATCCATCGAAAACGGACTACGAAAGCGATTTGGACGATGAGGCTGACAACAGCAAGGATTCACAGGTCTGTTCTACACACACACATGATCAGCCGCTTGATGTCCAGTGCTGGACGTAGCCAGACTCAACCCTCCATATAAATCTACTTGAACTGTTTGAGTAATTTGAAGTACTTTTCAGGCGATAGCAACTTGACTCTAACAAAAATAACCACTTCGCTTCATATTTTATGAAACAGATTGCTGTATTGATAAAACTTGAATGAAACCCCCTTATATTTTTGACATCCCACGACTGTCCCACTTTTTTAAATTCTAAAACCCTCTTTAACTGTAGGCCGAAGAAACGTTTTCGTAGTTTTTTTCTTTACTTTGTAGGCGCGGCTAATTTGTATTACCGTGCCAAATTTCAGCATGATAGTAATAATAGTCTATGAGTAAAACGGCTCTGACTACAGACAGACAGACGGACATGACGAAACTATAAAGGTTCCTTCTCGGACTTTGCAACCCTATAAATGCCTTTGTAATAGGTACCGTGATCGCCATCTTGGTGATAGTTCTCATTGTTTGTAGGAGAGTATAATCCTGCGTCGCAAGTACACGGACCACCTCCCAGCGTTCGTGTTCGACAACACCATTGACGCGAAAAAACGATCCAAACTCATTGAGAAGGAGATGAATGAACAAGCTAAAATCATCAACGATCTAAGGACCCTGGGCGCCAGCCATTCCACGATTGAGTACGAGATGAGGAGGCTGCATGATCTGGAGGCGCTCGTTTTCAAGGACTTCAGGAGGTTAGTTGGCTTGGAACATAACCTGGGGATGAAACTATCTGATTGAAGATCAGTTTCAGGAGCTGGCCAAGGTCACCAAAGAACTCCATTAATGGAATAAATTATGTAAAGGGATCAAAAAAAGTATCGTTTACATGACTACTGAAATGCCCACAACTTCGTCCGCATGGAGTTTTTTCCATACAAACTTCAACACACCACTGCTGCACCCCGTTAAGGCCGTTTCACAGTTTGATTTGTTTTTTTTTGTTTTTTTTTATGCTACTGGAATGGCGGAGCAAGCAGATGGCCCACCTGATGTTAAGCGGTAACCTCTGTCTATGAACAGTGCATTACCTCATAGGTCACGTCCACCTAGGACGCGCCCTATGTGGCATTGCACTGCGCCCGCCACCCTGAGACATAAAGATGAAAAGTCTCATGTGCCTGTAATTTCACCGGCACCCTTACCCTTCAAACCGGAACACAGCAATGCGAGCACTACTGCTTTGCGGCAGAAATAGGTATGGTGGTAGTACTTCCCCGGACGAACTCTTTCATAAAAAAGCTCTACTACTACTCAAAGTGCATATAAAACGTGTATCGCGAGTGCTGCCAATACTGTATAGTATTAATCACTTAGCACATCTACTAAATCACTCGCAATCGCACTAAAGAAAGTGAGAACTGAACTGAATTTCCAAAATTCCTTTCTTAGTGCACCCCTAGAGCACAGAAGAAATGTATCTTCTAAATTCCATATCTCTAGGACTTACGGCTTAGGCTGGCTGTACGTGAGTTGATAATCAGTCAGTCACGCAACGTTTTAATGTACCTATAGTGATTTATTGACTACCATGTAACATGACTTTGCAGGGACATGATCCAAAAACTGCGACGTCAAAGCGTCCGCGCCAGTTCAATAACGAAAGGGAAGCTCGGCCTTGGCTCCAACAGAAGCCGCTCCTTCGTAGTGCCGACCCCGCCGCAAGAGAAGAAGGACTTCGAAGGGTAACATTACAAATAATACAATAATCTTAGTTATGATGTCAAACCTAACCAAGCACTTGTTTATTTTTGTTTTGGCGACCGATATTTGGCATCCTGATCAGGAAGTCTAATTTCCAAAATGCCTAGGTTTTTTTTTTTTTTTTTTACTACTTGGATGACGGATCAAGCAAGATTCCCACCTGATGTTAAGCGGTAACCTCTGCCTATGAACAGTGCATTACCTCATAGATCACGTCCACCTACGACGCAACCTATGTGGCATTGCACTGCGCCCGCCACCCTGAGACATAAAGATGAAAAGTCTCATGTCAAAATGCCTAAAATGTGAAATGATTGCACTTTTTCACTGCATTTACCCATTTTGTAGGACTGGTTTTAGTTTGACGTAGTGTCAGCACTGAATGGCATGGGCAGCCTTTTCTCACGCTGAGACGTTATGGTGCGGCAATTGCTAATCTAGTTACAAACTTTAATTGAAATATACATCAATGTTTCTACTAACATTTTCCCAGGCCAGGCTCACGTGGAACTCAAATACTCAATTTGCTATTCAATGTATAACATTATGGGTAATGATCTATTTTGTTTTAGCGTGATGGTGGAACCGAACCTGATTCTAAGTGCGGGCGCGATCGGGGACTCTGGAGAGACGCTGTTGCTGGAGGAAGACAACCGGCTCGCAGATATCATCGAGGGCGGCAGCTGGAGCTCCATGGAGAGCGAGGAGCTCCGGGCCGGTCAGTACATGCAATAACTCCTCTGGCTCACGCATAATGCACCGCCCATAGACTTCGAATTCGGAAAGGGGAGTTCTCCTCTTCTTCTCCTCTGGCTTCTCAAAACAGCACTTAATGTAAACGCACTGTTAGCTCTACAATAAGCGGTATGCGCATTGCAACGTTTCATATGTTTCAGTGTAAAAATGTATAAACCCGATGATCTGAGACGGCCTGAGTGAGAGCATTCCCACACTCCATTCTGTTTTTTTTTTTAATGTTGATTGACCTTCGTTTGACCTTGATTTCAACTGTGTCGACGATGGAGCACAAAGGTCAAGGATTATAGCTTTCAGGAAAGACAGACGACGGTAGTGTTTTCCACTCCTTAGCAGCTTGCATTTTAAAGATGCAACCAAAATGTTTAATGCTAATAGTTAACTTAATGGGTATACTAGGTAGGGTGTACTTAGGTTTATATATGGCCTACACAAATATGACCACGTCTCCGAATTTCGCATTAAGCTCAAGTGGTTGCATCATCGCATCGTCATCGCAGGAATACTCACATTTTGTCTCTCTTGTACAGTATTTTATTTAACCCTTCTGCCCCTCCTTACCTCAAGGAGCGATTTCAATATCTTCATTTCTCACACCCTTTTGCATTGCGCTCTTCTGAGTCATTGCAACTTAAAACTCTTGAGCACACTTCCAATTTCTATGGATTTTATTTTACTGTACAAGCTATCCGCCTATGGAATGATCTTCCTCTGGTTATCAGAAACGCTAAATCTCTTCCTATCTTTAAAAGGCTATTGTTCAATCACTTTTTGTCCATATCGTAAAGCTGTTAATTCTAGTAATATGTCGAGATGTTTTATTTATTTATTTAGTATATTTTGTGTATCTATATTATATATTTATGTATTATAAGGTAGATTGTATGTATACGTATACTTTTATTTATTTATTTATTTGATCTACACCACCGTCCTTTATCGTTCTCGACAATTCCAGTCCATCCCAAGGTTTTCTGGAAGAGATCGCTCTCAGCGATAAGACCGCCCATTGTACTTCCATACTTTATGTTTCTGATTGTTTTTCATGTGTTTTTTTTTTGTTTGCAATAAAGTTTTATCTATCTATCTATCTATACTAACGATGTAAGGATGGTACTTAGCCTGCTTGTCCTATGATAAAAAGGAAATGGTGGGGTCAGACCGTAGTTTCTGAACAAATTCCCCGAATCGTAGCCTATAGAAGATCGAAAGCAATGTGACTTGAAGGCCAATATCGTTATCGGACGTCATTTTCACACATTTTGTCCACTACCGACAATATCGGCCACTGACAAATTCTATGGAAATGTCGTCCGATAATGATATCGGATCGGATAGTGGGGAAAATTGTTCAACTTATCGATTGCTTCGAGTAGACGCCAACGTCGGTAGATTGTAAGAAGTAATAAGTATTTTTACACGACTGCCCCAAAAAAATACTATTGTTTTCAACGTTAATGTTTCTTTATCGCACTATATCTTCTAAACGCCTTAACCGATTTAGATGATTGGGGTATCATTAGAATCTAAATGTTATCCTGTTACGAATGGAAATTAATTTAAAAAAAATGTACCCAAATTTAAAACAAAAACTGAAGCTGATCGTGTTTGTAATTAATGTGTAGAACTAGGGCAGTAGATTATAAATATATACGTACATCACTAAGATATAATTTACTGCACGAAGTTCTCAACAAAATACTTCGAAATTGGTTTCACTTTTTTTAAATCATGTCAGTCGTGTTTTTTAACAATTTTTATATCATTATTTTTACCATTTGTGTAAATACTTTGTGTAGGACTATTTGATCTATAGTGAGTTATGGTGTATCCAGGCGTGTAACAAGCGTTGGTCGCAGGTCCGTCTCGGTCGGCGTCGCTCCGCGCGTCGGGCGCCCAGCGCGCCGTGCGGTTCCAGAGCGGAGGCGTGCAGCGACAGAGCTCGCTGCCCGCGCACGCGGACCCCTGGCCCGATGACCTGCAAATGGTGCAGCTGAGGAGGAAACCTGATCACGGGTTAGTAACTAGCTTAGCTGTTATAGTTGCTTAGAAAATATCCGCTCAAACAACATATGTCAGCAATGCTACAAAAGCCTACTGCTGGACATAGGGCTACGACGCATACGGGCATAGAATGCCACGACGAACGGTCTTGAGCCGCCTCCATTCACCGCCTTCCTGCAACCTCTATAATGCTTGGTGCATCGTAAGGGGGGCATTCCTCGTTCACGTCGTCCGATTTGTGGTCTCCACTCGAGAACCTTTCTTCCCCATCGGTTATCAGTTCTGTGA
Source organism: Operophtera brumata (assembly GCA_932527175.1). Lineage (NCBI taxonomy): Eukaryota > Metazoa > Arthropoda > Insecta > Lepidoptera > Geometridae > Operophtera > Operophtera brumata. The sequence goes on from OW052235.1 coordinate 23,266,207, forward strand.
GCTATATGGCCTGCTCATTGCCACTTCAACTTGCTAATTTTAAGAGCTATTTCGGTGATCTTGGTTCTTCTATTCATTTCGGATTCTATCACGTAGTGAAACTCCGAGCATAGCTCTCTTCATAGCTGGCTGATGCGCCCAATAGTTAGCGGTCACGTCTCAGTGTCGTAAGTTATCAATGTATACACCCTACATAACTACAATAAATAATAATAATAATAGCCATCCTACATAGAGTTTGACTACAGTATAGGTCCTTATATTGCACGCTCTCTTGGAGCGCGATGTGAGGCTGTACCTGTGTGAATTTTGCTACATTCTGAACGAAAATGAAATTTAGTTGAAACATTACTTATGACATTATGGTATTCAAAAATATATACCTTAGAATGGTTAGATAGGTTAGCTGGTTGAGAGACGCACAGGACAGAGGAGGCTGGCAAAAGAGAAAGGAGGCCTATACCCAGCAGTGGATGATTCCGGGCTGAGATGATGATGATGATACCTTAGAATAATTGTTTCACTAACTGTTATAGATCTGTTTTGTGTATCGCTACACCTAACTGAGTCTTTCTTTCACCAAAGGCCTTTTTGAGGGTAATTTCAAGGTGGTCTCTGAACTGCAGCGTGATCGAAATAGAGCCGGTGACACAGAGTAGTACCTAGTTAGTACTGACTGCTCAATATCTGTATTGACAGGATACCGTCATCGGAAGGCTCGGAGGGCAAGCAGAGCAAAGCCAAGACATCGGAGCCGAACATCGACTTCGAACTGGACGTGAAGGTGCACATCAACAGCGGCAAGTGCGTGTTGCACTCCAACGAGCGCGGCCGCGATGACGACATCAAGATGTGAGCCCTTTTAATAACACTATTAGAAGTAGATCTTTTTTGTGAAAGAGTTCGTCCGGAAAAGTAATACCACCATAGCTATTTCTGCCGTAAAGCAGTAGTGCTCGCATTGCTGTGTTCCGGTTTGAAGGGTATGGTTGTCGGTGAAATTACAGGCAAATGAGTCTTTTCATCTTTATGTCTCAGGGTGGCGGGCGCGGTGCAATGCCACATAGAGTGCGTCCTAGGTGGGCGTGACCTATGTGATAATGCACTGTTCATAGGCAGAGGGTACCGCTTAACATCAGGTGGGCCATCTGCTTGATCCGTCATTCCAAGTTGAATAAAAAAAACACTGATGCTATTGTGTACAGGTCACTTAACTGAGTCAGTCCCTGAGGTATGGGAGCGGTACGGGAGGGGTGTTTTCGTCTATCAAAGTATCAGATGACATGTGACATAATGTAACGAAAACAGCCCTCCCGTACCGCTCCCATACCTCAGGGACTGAGTCAGTTAAGCGCTAGACCTTTAGTACTACTAGGAAAATAATCTGCCTCGGCAATCGTCGTCCGTGTCTGTCGCTTTTTCAATCACTTGCAATCATAGTAATGTTTTGAAAAGCCGATGGTTGCCGATGCACTATATTTATTCTGCAGTAGGTACTGTACATATAACTGTTATGTGAAATTTAGCGACCAGTGCGTTCTTATCCTATCCTGCGTTGTTGCATTGATACAGAGTGACTCGACTATGATAAAAACCCGTTGTGTGACACTTTTGCACGTCTGAGGCCCAAGTCCAAGTTTTGCAGCAATCATCATAACGAATCCCCTTGAACCAAAAAGAAGGAACCAATTTTTAAGCCACTAATACTCTTAAAGTTTTAATCTATCACTTTTAAATTTTTGTCTTGGCGATTTATTGATTTGGCAGCACTCGGTTTGTAAAGCAGTCTTGAGCATTGTCGCAAGAGAATAACTTGTTTTTTCTACCATGGTAGTAATCATAGTTGTTTTTCAAGCTACTGCTTGGTGTGTCATGTCATGTTTTCAAATTACCCAATATAAACATTAACGCGCAGCGGTTCCCGCATGCGTGTGGGGCGCTCTGCGTCCGGCGGGCTCGCTGAAGCGGCCGCAGGGGCCGGGCCAGGCGCCGGCACGTCGAGCGGGGGCTCCCCCACCGCCAGGCGCAAGACGCCGCACCAACGGCACCAGCCTACTCTCGACCTCACCGTGTTCCGCGTGCCGGGCTTACAGCTCAAGGTAAACACATCATTACTCAGATATTATTATTATTATGAGCCTGTGGTCTCCCACTGCAGGGCAAAGGCCTCCTTCCCCTCGTTCCATTCGTCTATATTGTTGGCTATTTGGGACCAATCCTTCAAGTAGGAGTCTAGCTCATCTCGCCATCTCCGTCTGGTTCTCCTTCCACGTGGCCGTCGTCTGTTTGGGATCCATTCTATCGTGCTGTTCGCCCATAATTCTTCTGACATACGGCACACTACTATTATTATTAGAAACACAAAGTCACAGAGCTATAGCTTCAAACAATGTGATTATTACGAAAGATAATAACAGTATTAATAACATGCAAATTCAATGCAATATCTACGGTGGGTCCCAAACTGTATCTTGTATCTGGATCCTGTTTATTGGTGACCCTGGATTTGTGATCTAAGATTAATGAACAAAATCAATACAACTTTTATAGAAATTCCAAAGGTTTAACAAATTTTATGTTGGTTCCCAGGTGCACTACGAATCCAAGACCATATCTGAGGAGGTCGCGTCGCCGCACGCGATGCCGGCCCCCGCGCCGGCGCCGCCGCTGCGCAAGCTGGCCAGCAAGAAGGCGGCGCTGTTCGCCTGGATCACGGTGCAGAGCATCCCCGAGGAGACCATCATCAGCCCGCACATTCTGGAGTTCCTCGAACAAACGTTGGAGCCGATACCGACGAAGGCGTTCTCAACTCCGACACCAGGTGACTTATTATACATTTATATGCGTTTATGTTCATGTCTAATTACCTGTTGTCTAGTGTCTTTGACATGCTTTGGGAATCAGTCACAAAGTTCCTGCAATTAGGCTAAAAACCCGTGGATAGCACTTGGTTTCTTGGATTTTGGGATTTCGTTGCACAATGCCACAAACAAATTTGGTGAAAAACAGCCACAAACAAATAGGCCTAAACAGCCATAACCAAATATGGGGAAAAACACATACATACTGGTATTGGCCTGCTATACAAGGGTTTGGATGAAGGGACACGGTATTTTGCATATTTTTTAAACCACTCCTTAAAGAGGTATGTTTTAAGTTTGAGAACAGTGTGTCTATTAGTCTGTGTTTTTTTGCATGGAGCTCCGGAACTGGTGCACTGATTTTAATGCGGTTTTTTAGTATAAAATATGGTGTTTGCGAGATGGTTACTTGGTGGAAATTGGTGCAGCCTTTTCCAGGATAATGAGCTAGCAGCAATTTTTACAAGGGAACCTTGTTGTTTTTCCATCTGTTACCTTTAGTCTGTGTTTAAATTTATATTTTTTTGGCTCCAGGGTCTGATGATTACCAGCATATGATGAATGAACTGGATCTAGGGCACTAGTTCTTCACGTTCGAATTCAAACTAAACTTCGAATGAAGACGACATGCCTTGTCTTTCGCCCGCTGACTCGGGGTCTGATAATAACACATGATTATAGGATGAAATTTGCAACGGGTGGCTCGATTTCAATGCGGTTTTAATTGCATGAAAACTGGCGATGAAACACTGAAAATAGACGTGGGTTTTAGAATTTTAATAAAATGAACTTGTTGAACAATGTGTGATCATTAATGTTTCTGTTGGCAGAGGCGGAGGGCGCGGGCGCAGAAGGCGTCTACGCACAGTACGGGCAGTATGTGTACGCGTCATTCCCGGTCGACGTGATCGTGCACTTCCACATGCAGCCCAGCACCTTCCGCTTCAGCTGCCTGCCCGCGTCGCGCGTCGAGTGCCTGCTGCAGCTGCCCAGTCTGCAGATAGTGTTCAGCTCCAAGCGAGCTACTGACGAGTGAGTACTCTCACGTCTCTCTGAACACACATTTACACGCTTGATTACAGTATTACCCAAAATATAAGTCGCCCCGATGTACCTGCGCCGTAGACCAATTTCTATAGCGCGGGAACCTTCTTTCTAGCAATAGCAATCGCGCGCTATAATCTTGCGCTGTTATTGGTTAATCGATTTCGCGGCAAAATCGCGGCCGGTCGACACTTAGATGTGAGCGAGACAAATATACAGCGGGTCTAAGCTATACTATACGTTCGGCTACTGTCGGATATCAGTCTGCGCTTTTCTGCGCAAACGAAAACATAAATTGAATGTGAAACTAACTGACACTTTTGTATAGGGAAATGGCAGAGCCCGCGGTCGCGATGGGCGGCCTCAGCGTCACCGGGTGCCTCGCCGACTTCTCAGTGAACATGTTCCACCCCTACGGTGGCAAGAAGTCCAGCCTCAAGGAGGCGCAGTGGTCCCCTCTATCGGACACCGAGAGGAAGGACTCGCTCAGTATCAACGTCGAGTTTGTGAAGTTCCATCTGTCCAGATCGAGGAAGCTGGACTTCCAGACGGATCAGGACCAATCGAAGGCTACCGTCAGATTTTCAAGTAAGTCCTTCTATTCCTCTTGAAAACGCTCACTACGTTCTCAATCAAGCGAATTCATAATTAATTTTGAACCTTCGCCCGCCGCGTCATGTTGTCGTCGAGGAGGAATTAATGAGACTGTGACCCAATATCACAAAACAATCAAATAAAGCTAGACTTATTTCACAGCTATCGTAGATGTGGGCAGCGCTTCCTTCAAATACGACATGCGACGTCTCGGAGAGATCCTGGCGTTCCCGCGGGCGTGGTACCGGCGCACCATCGTGCGACGCATGTTCCTCGGAGACCCGGGCCTGCACCACACTCACGCGCACGGCAGGACGGCGCATCCGCCTAGGTAAGTGGTGTAGCGGGGCTGTACGACGTCTCGGAGAGATCCTGGCCTTCCTGCGGGCGTGGTACCGGCGCACCATCGTGCGACGCATGACCCTCGGAGACCCGGGCCTGCACCACACTCACGCGCACGGCAGGACGGCCCATCCGCCTAGGTAAGTGGTGTAGCGGGGCTGTACGACGTCTCGGAGAGATCCTGGCCTTCCTGCGGGCGTGGTACCGGCGCACCATCGTGCGACGCATGTTCCTCGGAGACCCGGGCCTGCACCACACTCACGCGCACGGCAGGACGGCCCATCCGCCTAGGTAAGCGGTGTAGCGGGGCTGTAACACGGTTTCCATAATCATTATTTACTTCATCGCTTCACTACTAAATACTAATATAATAAAATTTAAGTGTAATGTCTGTGGTTTCAAAATAAATGCCAAAATTTAAGTGAAAGGTTATCAAAAATAATATCATTTTATTCAGACAGTAATATAGGTGATTACAATACAACGTGTAAAAATATTTAAAAAAAGGTTCTATAAAATTAGTGCTCGGTACCGTGTGCTGATCAAAATGAGCTTGAACACTGCCAGTCTATTATTATCCATCGAGGATTTCCGTTGTCCACCTTCCGTCTCCATTATCAGATCAGCTTGCTGTTAAAATTTCAGTTTCAAGAGTCCCACACTAACAGCTCAAGTTGAATAAAAGCTTGTATTACAAAAAGCTATTATTATAATCATAAATTACCGTTTAATGAATGTTTGTTTGTCAGTCTGAAAGTTTGTTTCGAATAGGCTCTGAAATGGCTCGACGAATTTCAATGAAAATTTTAAGGATTAAAACAGGAATTTTAACTTCAGGCTTCGTGCATGTTAACATTGTATAACGCGAACGAAATCGCGGGCACTGCTAGTATTATTATTTGTTATATTTTTAACCCCCGACGTAATAAAGAAGGGGTGTTATAAGTTTGACGTGTCAGTGTGTATGTGTGTGTATGTGTGTGTGTGTGTGTGTGTGTGTCTGTCTGTCTGTCTGTCCCATCGTAGCTCTCGAACAGATAAACCGATTTGTTTTTTTTTTTGTTTGAAAAGTGATTTTGTTGGGAGTGTTCTTAGCTATGTTTGATCAAAATCGGTTCAGCCGTTTCATTGCGTTGGGTTTTTTTAATTTTTTCAAAATTAATTACTTGTTATTAACATAAATCATATAATGTTTCAGTAATTCAAACAACACCGTGCCTGTATCGCCGGTGCTGCCACAGAGAGAGAAAACAAAGACTGATCACCAAAAACCAAAAGGTAAAACAAATTAGATATGTACTGGCAATTTTCACTCATGGACGGCATAGCTGAAACAATGTCAAATAAATGATAAAAAAACAAAATTGTTGTACAGGTCGCGCAACGAGTTATGAGCGCTCGGCGCTCGGGTTGATTGCGCATGTGTACATTCGCTGACCTTCAGGTCAGCGCTCATAACTCGTTGCGCAACCTATAACAAGAAATGGAATAAGAATCTGGTTGTTCAGGTTGTTGAATGATTACGTTTCCAGATAACAAAGAGTCGTCTCCGTCGCCGAGCGCGGCGTGGGAGACATTAGTGCTATTCGCTGTTAACTTCACCAAGCTGAACGTGCACATGAATATGGGCAACGTTATGGGCAATGTCAGGTAAAACATCCTTTTTCAAACAATATTATTATGTTTTTAAGCTGTGGTGTGTCCGGCCTAACTAGACACCTCCGTCTCCTCCCGTGGATGTCGTAAAAGGATTACCCGGACTTGTTGATAAGATTCGTTGGTGTAAGATTTGTCCTGGCTGCTAGCTTATTATGGAATGTGTTATTACTGGAAGAAAGCATTAGCCAAGTCAGTTGTGGGAAGCAATGGCGGCGATGAGCTCACGACTTGTCGCGTTTATATTCCACGATGGTGCAACCCACTGTGAAAAGAGGTCTATTGAGGCTCTGCCTACCCCCCTTTCGGGGAAAAAGGCGTATGTATGTAATGTGAAAATTTGTCCATTGTTAATGTCTGTTTAGAGCTGTATATGAAAATATATTTAAAAAAATTACATTTAAGTAAACAAAAGTCTGCTGACACCTAGAAGATTGAAGGAAAAGAGACTACTTAACATTGGTAGACCTTTTTTGACCACGATCTCACCTGTTGCTAAGTGACGATGTGGCCGAAGATGGAGCACAAAGGTCTAGAAGGCACCTATTCACTCTAGCCATGAAGAGACTCAGATTATAGTTTTCAGGAAAGACAGACGACGGTAGTTTGTTCCACTCCTTAGCAGTTCGCATTATAATGAAAACTACAATATTGAACTTGCAGTTGGCAGAGTCGAGACTTCGCGTGTACAGGACGGCTGAGCATCGGCAGTACGGGACATCGAAACATGCTAGTTGGCGTTGCGCTGGCCGGCTCTGAGCTGGACGCTCGCGGCGGTATTGTCGGTGGAGCCATAGCGTTGGCGGAAATAGACACTTACGGTATGTGCCTGTTAAATAGTAGACTGTTAGTTGTACAAGGAGCTAAAATGACCCATTATATTTAGCGAGGGAGTAAATAGAAACCGAGTTTTAATGGGTTTTTAAGTTACACTCTACTTTTCACTACGATTGCGAGAAAATAAAGTTATCCAATACAATATGAAAAAATAATTACGGTCACTACCAATTCAATTTGCAATTAGAGTTTTTTTTAAAGATTTCGCGCCAATGTCTTTTTTTTTTTTCTTCTGTAACGCATGCATTCTAAAGAGATCGCCAATTTTAGCTCCATTTTCAAAAATAAAATGTTATTTTTTTATGAAACAGTAATAAGTCTTTATTCATGATTATTCTACTTATGACTAAATAATTTTTCGTTTTTGTAGGCTCATTGTAATTTAACAGACAAAAATAAAAATAAAACTTTTTCCCCTTAATGAAGAAATGCTATTTTTTCTTCGCCCTGGTACGCCACAATGATGGCCTTTTTGAGCAAGAGGAGTGAAAATAATATTGAATTCCTCGTGGGAAACTGAGTCAAACTGAAAGGCAAACAATTGTCGTTCAATTGTTTTATAAAAACGGGAAATTTTCACGTACCGTTATATCGATGTAAGCACCGACATTGTTTCGACCCGTTTCCAGGGCCTTTTTCAAGTTGAGTGAACGCGACGCACTCCCCCGCTTTTATAATAGTAATTTATGCAACTGTCATATAAGAAGGGGTATTATACCTAAGTTATATGCAGTTTCATACACTACTTTATCTTCACTCATAGGAAAAATTTAAATTAAACAAAGTAGGTAGGTTACAAGGAAGTAATTTATTTGGTATAGTAATTTGGGAAGCGCGGGAAATTAAGTTCAAACTACGCATGCGTGCGCCATTTTTTAACAGTTCGAACTGCGCATGCATGCGCCTTTTTTTTCATATTCAGGCTATAACCATAGACTAGTTTAATGAATTAATAAAAAAAAAGATAGCGGTACTATAATGAGTTTTATGACACAGTTGGCGGTACTATAATGAGTTTTATTGTTAATTTTATGTATATACGTCTATAAAGTGCGTCTGTATTGAATCGTCTTTGAATTCGTAATTCGAATTTTTCGATTTGAGTGTAGAGAAAATAATTTATATGATTCAAGAAAGTTTTTATAATAAAATTGACGTTCAATGTTGTTACAGTTCACATAGAAGAGGAACCCGGCTGCAACCCAGGGCACGTGTGCGGCGTGCGCCTCGCCGCGTTAGAACTGCGGCTGGAATACATGGGCACGTCAGTGTTGTTGGCGCGAGTGTCCACACTCAAAGCCGCACTGAGAGACGAGTGGTTGGCGCGGCCGCCGCACGCTCCTCAGCTGCATAGGCCCACTGCTAGGTGAATATCGAAATTAATTAATAATTTGGGACCTTTATAACTAACTCGATAGCCTTCCAAAAATCGAATAACTGACAAAGGTTTAGTCACACTAAATGCCTTTAACCGCTCGCTTATTTGTTCCTGAACATGGCCTCGTTCGACTAACATCAAAGCATTCATTATCAAAACATCATTTGTCTCACTGCATTGGCTGATATATCATTCGTATGCTGTCGAGTTTGCAAATGCACCTGCTATCATTCAGCAAAAGATGCCAAGCAACAGTTAATAAATAATAAAATAATGCTGGACAGTTCACAGAACATTATCTAGCCCCAATCTAAGCAGTGTTCGTGTTATGGGTACTAGATAACTGATATCTATGTATATAAAACAAAGTCGTGTTAGTTACACACTTATAACTCAAGAACGGGTGAACCGATTTGGCTGAAAACTGGTGGGGAGGTAGCTTAGAACCAGGAGATTGACATAAGGGGGAGGGGTAGGAGGGGGGGGGGGGTCACCGGGGGCTACCCGTGCGAGTAGCTAGTACTTACAGTACATTACATAGATAGATTTTTTATTATACATAGAAAATAACCAAGAACACCCTGAACAAATATCTGCAGATCGTACAAATATTTGTTCCGAGGCGGGAATCGAACCCGCAACCTCCTGCATCGCAGGCGAACCTTCGCCCGCCGCGCCACAGAGGTCGTCAAATATATCATTTGTATGCTTTTGAGTTGTCAAATGCACCTGCTATCATTCAGCAGAAGATGCCAAGCAGCAGTTCTACGTTATATTATCTCCCCAGGCCAGCAATAATCCTGACCCACGGCAAGCTAAGTTGGCACCAGCTTCAGATCCTGATGTCTCGCAGCACCACACCAGACTTGCTGAAGATGCAGTTGAAGCTTGAAGAGTTCTTCACGCAGCAGTTCAAGTCGAGCAAACGAGTGTTCAGCTCGCTGCATCCAAATTACACGAACGCAAGACGTGACAGGAGAGAACGTGAGTGTACAATGACCGCATCTGATGTATCTGTTAGTGTTGTTTAGTTAGTAGTAGAGCTTTTTTGTGAAGGAGTCAGAGTAAGATCCAGAGTCTCGTGCACCGCCGTAAGGTTGCGTGCCTTTCGATCTTCTATAGGTCACATTTCGGGGAATGCTCCCAGGAACTGCACGATCTGATCCGACCATCTCCTTTTCATCATAGGACGAGCCGGCGGACGGCTCGGTACCACCCTTACCTCATTAGTATACCCTCTATTCGTACTAAACGTTTCAGTTCTACCTTTATAATGCGAATTGCTAAGGAGTGGAATACACTACCGTCGTCTGTCTTTCCTGAAAACTATAATCTGGGTCTCTTCAAGGCTAGAGTGAATAGGTGCCTTTTAGACCTTTTAAAGATATTTATTCTCAAAAGAAATTACATTTCGCTTAATGAGAAAATTACTAATTTAAACTTAAGTTCTAAAATAAACAGTGAGCATGCAGAACGTTGTGAGTAAAATTATTAAGTAGGTAAGTAATTATACAACAACAAAACACTACCTATACGACTTATTAACATTTGCAGCGAAGTTATATCAAGTAAACATGTAAAAGAGCTTGAGCTTGTGCTCATTTAATATTTGCATCTAAGTATGTGCCCACAATAATAAAAATAAATTAGTGGGTACAAGTAGAAAAGATTGCTCGGTTGGCGGACGGCTTGATCCGTCATTCCAAAAAATATTTAAAAAAAAACTGATGATATTTTTCGTCACATTCTCATCATCATCAGCCTATATCAGTCCACTGCTGGACATAGGCCTCTCCCGATGCTAGCCATTTCGACCGATTTCCAGCTCTTCCCATCCACTTTCTACCAGCCGCCTGACGCAGATCGTCGCCCCACCTAGCCAGGGGGCGCCCCACACTACGTTTACCAAGACGTCACTTTCTCACCACAAACTAACTCGAAACTCGTATATCGTTTCAGATGCGGCACCATCGAGCGAGGCTCCGCCGGCTCCGGAGCTACGCCACCATCGGCACTGGCAGCCCGTGCTCAAACTCATCTCCGGCATGCAACTGTCTACACTGCCTAACCCACTGCCTGCCAACGGTATGTGAACCATTACAAATGTTCCTCACTCTCCGCTGAAACATTCTGCGCCATGAGTCGTGAGCGCGATGTCACGTGACAGCGATGCATGAGTGGCGCGTGTCAGTCGAACGTCGACAAAGATATCACATGTGTGTCTGATGCGAAGTTTTTTGGTGATTTTTGCTCGTTACAACTCATGAACACTTCTTCAGATAGCGAATGTTGATTTCGCGAAAGCTAGAAGACTTAACACACATGTTTTATTTGATAGTATCTCATAAATATCATCAGTTTAGCTAAACACATTTTTACAGTGTTTTTTTTGTTTAGGGGTATCGTAGCTAAACTTATGATATTTATGAGATACTATCAATTAAAACATGTGTGTTAAGTCTCCTAGTTATCACGAACTCAACTTTCGCTATCTGAAGAAGTGTTGATGAGCAGTAATGGGAAAAAAACACAAAATAAAAAAAATCGCGCCGCAAGTCTGAGCATTCACCTTAAGAGATCTGCCCCCCTATTCCCTATCTTGAAAGTCACTCAGTGACCAACGTTTGACAAGTAAAATTACCATCAATTGTCAATTCTTATTAGTATTTTTTTTTAATTGATGTTCATTCTTCCTGTTAAACGTTAGTCACCGAGTGACTTTCAGTTAGGGAATAGGGGGGCTGACCTTTATTAGTTTAGCATTCGTTCTTAGACATGTATGCAGTCATCAGCTCACACGATGGAGTTCTGATTATCTCTTAGGAATCGTTTCGTACTATATTTCCATGCATTTTGTTTTGTAGGTATGGTGCTAGGCGGGACTATGGAACTGCACGGGACAAACGTGTCCTTAGCTTGCTTCCACGGCAACAGTTTCAAAGCCAAGTCTTGGGCGCTCTTCAGTCTCAAAGAACCCTGCATCAGCTTTGCGGCCGAGGCGCAACAAGTCGCCAACGACGACGGTAAGACAAGTCATTCTGTCGGGGTTGTTAATGGTTCCAAATTGTTTCAAAGAAGTCCGGGCCTATTTTAATATGATGATTCTATTTCCTATAAACTTCATAGAATATGTGTACTCTTATTTGAAATACCATCCCGTTCAGACGAGAATCTTCGTCAGAGGAAATACTTCCATCAGAGGCACTAGATAAGTGTTTACCCCAGTTAAGTGTTGTGTTTTAGTGTGAGGACAACCTCTTTAGCGCGACGGGCAAGTAGCCGGCTCAGACGCGAAAGGTTGCGGGTTCGATTCCCGCTGCGGAACAAATGTTCGATATCAATTATTTTAAAACGTTTTCATTTTATTGTTACCTACTCATGTTAAAATTTGCATGCCTAGTTATAAGGTAGAACATAAGTGGACTGCACCTAGTTTAAGAACTTTGTACAATGTTCTGGCAAATAAATTATCTTATCTTATCTTATCTTATCTTGTTTGTATGATCTGCAAATATTTGTTCCGGGTCTTGGATGGTAGCAAGACCCGGAAGTTTCTGATACCCACGACACAGGGAATCCTAGTGTGGAATCAGGATTATGTATGAGATTTTTTTATGAAAAGTCCAGTGTACATTTTGCTACTAAATTTAGTGTACATTTTGAGAAAAATCCAGTGTACATTTTGCGAAGTGGACGTTTTGCGAAGTGGTCATATTGAGAAAAAGAAAGGTGTACATTATGAGAAGTGAACGTGTTGCGACTGAGCAGTGTTATGTTCTGTTATGAGAGACTATGTTATGATGTTGGTGGTTCCAGGTGAGCTAGAGGTGCATGTAGTGCAGAGCCTGACCGCGAGCCTGGGCTCGGCGGTGGGCGAGGGCGGGGTCGGCGCGGGCGGCGCGGGGGGCGGGCACCAGTCCATGGCGACCGTGTGCCGCATGACGCGCGCGCGCCTCTTCCCGCCGCAGTTCAAGACGCACAAGGAATGGGTCAACTACGCCTTCGCTGACAGTGAAATTGATGGTAAATACAGAAATACAATTTATTCGTAAAATCAATTTACATGTCAAAACAAAACCCAATAAAATAAAAATCACAATAATAAAGCATAAAATAATATAAAGTCAATTAGATATTAGATATTGATTTATTAACCATCTCGTTACATTTCATAACATTGGCATGTCTAATTGGTACATTTTAATTTTAATACTATATAAATAACAATATAAAGTATAATATGCATAATTACATACAGAAAATACAGAGCAATATAAAACAGCATAACTTAAAAATAAAATGTAAAATAGGTAGGTTCGTCAGCAGACACGTCACTACACGGTACTTCCAAGGTAGGTACAAGACAAAACAATTACCTACACTAACATTGACTACACAAGTAACCTTGTATCAAGTAGTTCGCTCACAGAATATAAATTCTGCTCGATAATCCAACGTTTCAGACGGAACTTACTATAAACCACAGATAAAAGAACACTATACTAGTACTATAAACGGTATTTGACTACAAGCTGTTATTTAACTTGCTTGCCTGTATCTCTGATATATCCCGATATCCGAGTGTGCATACAAAAATAAAATAAAAAATAGCATTGTCACAGCGAGTTGATCTGATGATGGAGACAGAAGGTGCGGCACTCCTCGATGCAAGACGACTCATGTTGTAAATCCACGTAATGTAAGTACAGATTAACATACTAGGTGATTGATCAAGTTAGTAGTTTTTTGTCTAATCAGCCCGCTGTGCAGGGTATCTCTCTAGCCCACCATTATTTCCGATTCTGTGCCAATCGAATCCAGTAAGTTCCACCGCCTTCCCAATATCATCCATTTGTCTTGTGATCTGTGATCCTCGCGTGGCCACAAACTAAAGCCTATTTGATGATATCGAACGGTAGAAGACCATGGTCTGTGTAATATTTGATATAGAAAAATAGTGTTTTAAATTTTCGTCTGTTACCAACCGCTATCCACGCTGTCCGTCTAGTTGTACGGTTAGACGACCTCTGTAGCGCGGCGGGCGTAGTTTCGCCCGCGACGCAGGAGGTTGCGGGTTCGATTCCCGCCTCGGAGCAAATATTTGTGCGATCTGCAGATATTTGTTCAGGGTGTTCTGGGTACTTTCTATGCATAATAAAAAAAACTATCTATGTAATGTATTATATTAAGTATATATCAGTTATCTAGTACCCATAACACAAGCTTTGCTTAGCTTGGAGCTAGATAATGTTGTGTGAACTGTCCAGCATTATTTATTATTTATTTATTTAGTATATTTACCAATAAATTGTTAAAATAAGAATGTTGTGTTCAGCCATTGATCAGTTTCCGTCGCTGGAGCGCGAGAGCGCCGGCGCCGGCAACACTAACAGCACGGAGAGGGACAGAGAGCGCGAGCGGGAGCGGGACAGGAAGGGCGGCGCGCAGGACAAGCACGTGCGCGAGGTCATCTTCGCGCTGCCGTCGCTGCAGCTGCACCTGCGCACGCAGCAACTGCAGCGCACCCACCCGCCCACTGAGAACGGTAACACTAACAGCACGGAGAGGGACAGAGAGCGCGAGCGGGAGCGGGACAGGAAGGGCGGCGCGCAGGACAAGCACGTGCGCGAGGTCATCTTCGCGCTGCCGTCGCTGCAGCTGCACCTGCGCACGCAGCAACTGCAGCGCACCCACCCGCCCACTGAGAACGGTAACACTAACAGCACGGAGAGGGACAGAGAGTGCGAGCGCGAGCGGGACAGGAAGGGCGGCGCGCAGGACAAGCACGTGCGCGAGGTCATCTTCGCGCTGCCGTCGCTGCAGCTGCACCTGCGCACGCAGCAACTGCAGCGCACCCACCCGCCCCCTGAGAACGGTAACACTAACAGCACGGAGAGGGACAGAGAGCGCGAGCGGGACAGGAAGGGCGGCGCGCAGGACAAGCACGTGAGCGAGGTCATCTTCGCGCTGCCGTCGCTGCAGCTGCACCTGCGCACGCAGCAACTGCAGCGCACCCACCCGCCCACTGAGAACGGTAAATGCGGTTCCCTTTAAGCTGGGTGTTCACTTGCACCCAACTGATTGAGCTGTAATTTTGTATACTTGGAAAGTTCCGATGACAATACAAGAGTATGGTGACAGTGAGCTGATCTGATGATGGAGACGGAAGGTGGACAACGGAACTCCTCGATGGATAATAGTAGACTGGCCGTGTTTGGGCTCATTTTGATCAGCTCACAGTACCAATCACTAATTTTATAAAAACATGGTATCTAAAAGAAACTTTTCAACAAAAACATCTCATTATTTGAATGAATTACGGCACATGCAGATGGCTAGCTGATGTTAACCTTTGCCTTTATGCGTTACCTCACCAAGGACGCGCTTTACGTGACATAATGTTAATGTTAAAGAACTCCCTTTTCCGCATTCGAACTCTATGGGCGGTCCATTATGCGTGAGACTTGTCTGACTATATAGTTAGCCAGCCTAATTCCGTCCAGAAGCACAGATGTTTCCTGGGGTCTTCGCAGGCTTCGTGGAGTGACCTCGGGTTGTTGAGGATTTGTTTACGTTGAGCTGCTACTCCCACAAATTCCAGGACTACGTGGGCAGCCGATTCTTCTTCGGTCAAACACCCTCTGCAGAGTGGGCTGTCTGTGGATCCGATGTTGAAGAGGTGTTTGTTCAGGAGACAGTGTCTAGTGAGTGTCGCCACGATGGTGCGAAGGTCTATTCTTTGAAGGTTGAGCAGGCGACGTGTCAGTTGTGGTAAGGCAGCCGGTAGGGCTGCTCTTGACTGTCTGCAGTCCGTAATCCGTGCCCAGCGTTCATTGTGTTGGTTAATGGTGCGGAGCCGCATCCATGTGCGTAGCTGAGAGAAGGGCAGACGGAGGAATGGAGATGGGCCCTCTGTGGTTGTTCTCGACCCTCTTCTAGCTAGCTCATCTGCGGCGTCGTTACCCAGTGACATTGCAGTGCGCCCGCCACCCAGAGACATAATTATGAATCATGTGCTTTTTATTTCACCGGAATTCATACCCTTCAAACGGGAACACAGCAATGCGAGCACTACTTCTTTGCGGCGGGATATGGTATGGCGGTAGTACTTCCCCGGACGAACTTTTTCACAAAAAAGTTAATTTAGAAACAGACTATTGTCAGTGTTCTGTTAAAATTTGAAGAAATATGCACAGGCCCTTTCTTAGTCGGGGTTTAAAAACATGTCTTGATGCCCTTATTCACCTCTCGTTGTTATTTGTTGTGGCAGACGAGAAGCCGGTGGTGGAGTGCAGTTTCATCACGGAGTTCGAGGACCACATCTTCGTGTCAGTAGACGCTGAGGCGTTCCTGTTCCTGCACGATCTCATCTCTTCGTACATCAAGGAGAAGGACAGACTGGTACGTTGTCCTTTTCGCACGCATTTTATATGATGATAGAATTGAAATTACGGTCGATTGGTATCATTTTAGAAAAATTACGACTATACACCACGTGCCTACTTTACTATTCTCCTGCTGGCGTTTCGTGAAGAACGACCCATAAATGGTCAACGAAACGTCAGCAGGAGAATAGTAAAGTACGTGGTGTATATTCGTGATTTGATTGAGCTATATGCTACTTTTTACGCTGGTAAAACGTGAGCGAAGCCGCAGGTGGTCACTAGTGTTCTAAAATAAAGAGTAACGCGATAATTTTTGCCAAGAATTCTCCTCATAATCGTCACCAAATTATCCACCAATTTCGGATGATCATGCTAACATTTACCCCGCATCACAGAATTAACAAAGAAATTAACATATATCCCCTACCCTACTTTACCTGTAAATCGAAATGCCTCCAATGGCTTTTATCTTTGTCGTACGAAGATACAGAAGCCCTTGTAAAGTTTAAAGAATAGTTATTTTTACCACACTTTATTATACCATTCATTGCCAATCCAACTCTTTTTACACACTAACTCATCACACACAATACACACACCCACCCTCACACGCACTCACACCTACACGCTCACACACACCCACATACACACCCACTCACTCACCTACTTACCTACACACCCTTACTCAGTCTTCCAACAACACAACCCACCTTATCAAGCTACTTCACACACATACCTACTTCACGCAGTACTTTCAGTTAAATATTTAAGTAAGTAGGTACTACTGTTATTATCTGTTGTGTTATTTTTAATTATTTCTGTTTGCTTATTAATTTAGTATTAGTTTTGTTTTCTTTAGCTTCACTATTGGAACTCTGAAATTGAAATTCGGAGGAGGGCGTTAATATTCGCGACACAGTTATATTTAAAACTTCTGCGTTTATTATCGGACTCAATACAACTGTACCCATGTTTTTGTTCCAAATAAAGCATTTTGTATTTTTTTTGTATTTTTTGTATTTGTATCTCAGCCGCACTCGCCCGCCGCGCTGACTGTCATGGTAAGACGGTTGTCAGAGTAATAACTAGTGGTGTTCGTTCCGTGCGCAGATGCCGGGCGGCGCGCGGCACCCGTGGGGCGAGGCGTCCGGCGGCACGCCGTCCGCGGCTGGCGGCGGGCCGCGCGCGCCGCTCGCCGCGCTGGACTACAGGGACTACCGGTGCATCACGTGGCATCTCGAGCCCACCGTCAGGTAACACACTTACATGTTACTTAACACGCTATAGGTTCCACCAGTTTCAACGAACATTTCTGTATGAGGCGAAGAAGGCGAGCGCACGCTCTGATAGTGTTTTTGTGTATAAAATAATAATATAAAAATGCCATTTAGAGTTTTGTTAAATTTTGTTGATGACTTCACTAACTCAAATAATAATTAATAAGTTACCAAATTATTAAAAAATTAAAACGTGTTATAGACCGTATGAAGAGGTCTATAAACAAGTTTTATAGACCTTTTCATTCATTAGTACCCCAATTCATCCAAAGTGTAAGAGTTGTTTTTCTGAATGAAAGGTATCCTATTTTTAACCGCCTTAAAAAAATCGAGGTTCTCAAAGGCTTGCTGTTGTAGACAAGCTCAAAGTATTGGTTCTGTTGGCTGCGCAGTTTCTCTCTGTGGCCTTCTGCCAACAGAGCATACCACGCGGGGGCTCACGCAAGACGCGGGCGGATGTAAGTTCTATAGAGGCCTACTGCTTTGCGGCAGAAATACTCAACAACAATCCACCTGCTATGGCAAATTCCCCATTGCATTTTATGGGGGCCGCCTCGTCCAGCAGTGGACATTTACGGCTGATGATGGTGGGGTTGGTTGGTTATTTTAGTTTTATGAGATTATTGACGTGTCTGGGTGCTACCACAGCGCATACGATACTCAGATATATTCAGACCGGCCATAAAGCTCAAAATACTAGTGTATGCATCGACCAAAATAAAAAAGTATGGTCGGGCCTTAACCATACAAAAAGTCCGTGAAAAATAAGTCACAATTACAACACACGTACGTTACGTCACTCGTTGCCGTCACAAAAACCGACTGAAGCGTAGTGAGTCAGCTCACTCACTTTATAAGCTTCAAAACTATCGTTCCCCAAGGCCCGTCCATACATTTTTATTTTGGTCAAGAGTTTATGGACTCGTGCTAGCTACGTGCGGCCCAAGAACTGTTCATCCTGTAAAATCTTTATACTAATTTATCTTTTTCGTTTTATTGTGCTGAGATCAAAATGACCTCCACAGGTTACTCTCCTGGGCGGGCAAGTCCATAGAGCCGTACGGCGTGGACTACATCCTTCAGAAGCTGGGCTTCAGCCACGCGCGCACCACCATCCCCAAGTGGCTGCAGCGAGGAACCCTGGACCCCTTGGACAAGCTGCTGTCGCTAGCTCTACTTAGACTGGTCGCTATTGTCCCTCACAAGTCGTAAAATACCTACTCAATAGGTATGGGCACGTGACCTACTGATAATGTGAAGCTGATTTGAGAGTTTCGGACAGACAAGTCCTAAAAGTAAATGAAACTATTTCTCGTAGACATTATGTCGAATTCGATAGTCATACAAGAAAGTGCCATGATCGATTTGCGCTCTTGACCGCGATTTAACAGCAGACACTGAATTTAAACGCGAAATAATTTATCGAAATTATTTGTTAAACAGTGCTCGGAGCACGCTAACCAGTTTTCAGATTTTGATCGGGAAGCCTCTGATTGAACGGCAGTTGTCAATAAGAAGTTACCGTTATTGTAAAATCTCATAATTGTTCATAAGTAAACCTTTTTTAACAACGTTCAAAAACAAAGGAGGTTCTGATTTCGACAGTATTTTTTGTTATCTGTGTTAGTTGAGATTCCGAATATTCTCAAAATGGAACGAGTGACATGGTGTAGCCTATTAGGGAACTGTCATTGTATGAGCGCGGTTTAACTTGGGAATACTATATAATCAACACCTGTTGAAAATTAACTATTTAGTACGTGAAAATACCTATTATCGTAGTGTATACGAACGATAGAATAATCATACGCAAAAACATTCCTCTGTTTTTATCTATATTCATATTGTTAGTCGAAATAATATAAAGTAACGAATTATGCTTTAAAATTGATAAGAATAATTATGTTTCATGTCTGAATTTTAATGAGATATAAAATGTATATAATTGTAATTTTTATGCATTCATTATTTATTTTATAGTAAAATTATAATAATTTGTAAATTGAAAATCATAAATAATTATTTTTTTTAAATAATTTATAAACATTCTAAGTGCATACATCCCAATAGTTCTTATAATTATAAAATGAAGAAAAAGTGGTAGAAACAAAAACCCCAAGTTTTCAGGAAAAAAGGAATTTGTGAAAGTACAATATGACGGAATTTGTTTTAGTTTAATGTTTGCATGCTCGGCCAAATGATTTGGTTATAGTTGTATATCAATATTTAAAACTATGAAAAGTATTATTTAATTATTTATCGGCGAGGGATCAATGGTTTTAGAGCTGATATTCAAATGTCAGTTATTGTATAATATTTGAAAGATATTAATCACTATGATTCACTATGGTTATATTATGATTCACTATGGTTCACTGTGATTGTTTATAATGAATCCAAAGAAGACCCTATTGTAATTACATACTATCCAGATTAAATCGACAATTTTAAATTAATAATTAGGTATCCTGTGTCATTCTGAAGTAGGGTTCAAAATGTTAAATTTTTAAATATTATCTACGTTGTTTACGTTGCGCTAACTGATTGTATATTACTTGTATAGAAGTAGTTTGTAGTGCAAATGGCTTTATAATGTGTACTGATTTATATTTTATTACTAAAGGAAATGTGATTTGTACATATTAGTATTATCAAGTGATATGTATCAATAAATTATTACAATAATTATTTTTTTTTTCTTATTCAATTTTGGTCCTATACAGGTTGTAACATAATATCCCTATAAGCCCGGGGAGGGGGTACTCTACACATCATGGCGAATAACTTAAGTTCTAGGACTTTCTAAAATTCGAAGTTTTTAATTCATTAAATGCCTTGTAAAAATCCTGAAATTCTGCGATAAATTCCTGAAACTCCTCCAGAAATGTTCCTAACACAACGTTAGGCAGCCCTACGTAAGGTACCATATCGTACCGTAACATCCTCATGCTGTGTTAGGAATTTTTCTTGAGGACTTTCAGGATGTTTACGTGACATTTCATGAATTAAAAACTGCGAAATTTAAAAAGTCGTAGAACTAAATTTATTCGCCTTGATGTGTAGAATACCCCCTCCCCGGGCTTATAGGGATATTATGTTACACCCTGTATAGGAATGATCCCCAGGGGATCCTTGTTAAGGGAGTCAAGTGGATGAAAGAAACATGTCGGTACCTTCAACGATAGACCGGTGACAATTTCCATTTCTCCATTTTATTTTCGTCAGAAAAATAACAGCCTAATATTTATTCTGACAAAAGCAGAATCTGACTGAACTAAATCGTTTCTACAAACTGTACAAATACAAATCAGATACAAATAATTTATTGATAACGCCAAGTTACAAGTCAGAAAAGGTCAATATAAAAATTCATATATTGACTTAATATAAAGGTAAAAACTATATATATAAAAAAAAAAAAAAAATATAATTAATATATAAATATAATTAATATATAAATATAATTAATATATAAATATAATTAATACATAAATATAATTAATATATAAATATAATTACAATTGCATAAAATTAATAGTACTTGATATAATTTAAATAATTGGCAATTCGTAGAACTCTGCTACAGAATAAAATATACTGTCTAGAAGCCATTACTTCAGTCGATTTTTAAAAACTTGTGGAGTTGCATCCTTAATCGTGTCCGGCAGCCTGTTGTAGACCGAGGGACCCATTATATAAACGGACCTCTTCGACTTGCGCAGCCGGTGCGCGGGCGTGACGAGCACGTGAGCGAGCTTGTTGCTACGTCATCCCACACTACGATTCCCTGTGTCGTAGGTATATCAGGAACTTCGAGTGCCATGATACCACAACACCCAGACCCGATACAAATATTTTCAGTTCGAACAAACATTTGTCCCGCAGCGGGAATCGAATCCGCAACCTCACGCATCTCAGGCAGGCTAATCGCTCGCCGCGCCACAGAGAGGTCAAGGAGAATTATTATGTAGATAAATCTGCCTTGCAAGGTGCCGGTCTAGGCCGGCAACGTTAGTATGAAAATCCACAGTAGAGAAAATAAGTAATTAATTTTGTAATAATTAAAAAGAAACTCACAACTCAATGAAACGGCTGAACCGATTTTGATCAAACATAGATAAGAACACGGCAGATCAATACACCATTCAAAAAAAAAGTTCATCCGTTCGGGAGCTACGATGCCACAGACAGACACACACACAGACACGTCAAACTCCCCCCCCGCTGTCACCCCGTCGTTTTTGCGTCGGGGGTTAAAAACCTGTAAACACATAGTGACTAAATGAACGCACGTATGTGGCCACCCATTTTTTACAAGCTTTTATTTAACTTGCAATGTTAGTCCGGGTGGAATCTTGCAACTGAATTTTAAAGCAGTTATCCTCAACCGATTGAGATGATATTTTGCATACCTGTCAAGTTCCGATGACAATGCAATATTATGGTGACAGGTAAAGATAAAGATAAAGATAAAGATAATTTATTTGCTTAAACATATGTACAAATTGATGGTTTAAATATTAGTAGGACACAATATGTTTGGCCGCTGCCGGCGTGCAAATGGAGAGGAGGGCATGCTAATTTAGTTAGTTTAAATTAATTATTTTTACATAGAAAATTTAAAAACACAACCAATTAATTTAAAATAATATCATTCAAATTCCATTATTAAATACAGGTCCAGGTGAAATCTTGCAACTGAATTTTAAAGCAGTTATCCTCAACCGATTGCGATGATTTAATTTAATTTAATTTAATTTAAATGATAAATAATTGATTTTTATTTGATGATTTTTATGATATTTTGCATACCTGTCAAGTTCCGATGACAATGCAATATTATGGTGACAGGTCCAGGTGGAATCTTGCAACTGAATTTTAAAGCAGTTATCCTCAACCGATTGAGATGATATTTTGCATACCTGTCAAGTTCCGATGACAATGCAATATTATGGTGACAGGTCCAGGTGAAATCTTGCAACTGAATTTCAAAGCAGTTATCTTCAACCGATTGAGATCATATTTTGCATACCTGTCAAGTTCCGATGACAATGCAATATTATGGTGACAGGTCCAGGTGAAATCTTGCAACTGAATTTCAAAGCAGTTATCTTCAACCGATTGAGATCATATTTTGCATACCTGTCAAGTTCCGATGACAATGCAATACTATGGTGACAGCGAGCTGATCTGATGATGGACAACGGAACTCCTCGAGGGATAATAGTAGACTGGCCGTGTTTAGGCTCATTTGGATCAGCACACGGTTACGATTAATAATTTTATAAAAGCATGTATTGAAAAGTATATTTGTCTCAAAAACTTGTTATTTTTTAAATAACTTGAAATACAGAACAAGCAGGTAGCCTACCTGATGTCAGGCAGTTTTCTTAGTGAGAATGTGTAAAATAGGAAAAAATAAAAAAGTTATTTAGCGAAGTTTATAACATTTTTTATTAAAACTTAAAACAATAATACACCATAATAAAAGAGTATTCAACACTAAATCATACTTACGTATGACGACACACACATTAAATGCCATAATATCATGAATATAATATGAACTATGCAAAAATACATAATTATGTGCCATTGAGTTATTATGTACTAGACACGACACGACCAACTGACGTCACGCGCCACGCGGGAAGGAGGAGCGCGGGAGGGAGAAGGAGAATAGTAAAACAATTGAGTGAAGTGCGGTACATAAGCCGAAATTGAATAGGACAGCATAATTACAGGTCTAGCGCGTAACTGAGACAGTCCATGAGATATGGGAGCAGTACGGGAGGGGGTGCTTTCGTCTTTTTTTGTTAACGGTGGTATACCTTTGTTTGACCACGATCTCACTTGTTGGTAAGTGACGATGTGGCTGAAGATGAAGCACAAAGGTCTAGAAGGCACCTATTCACTCTAGTCTCTCAAATTATCAGATGACATGTGACATAATGAAGCGAAGAACCCCTCCCATACCTCAGGGAGTGACTCAGGTAAGTGCGTAGTCTCGTTTGGTACATAATAATTCAATGTTCGCACCAAACATTTCAAATTACCTACCTATCAACTTACATTCTTTATCAAAATATTTTGCAAAAATAAATAATTTTTCTATGGCGCATTAGGAATGTTCCCAACAAAATACGACAGTCTTTCTTTATATGTAAAATAACACAAATTCACAGTTTCACATACATACAGTGATATTAGATTTTGTGCCATCAACTTTATACCTAATTAGGCATTTACTGAAAAATAAAGCTAGCTACAGTTATCAAAATTAACAAGTGTTTTATTTATTGAAATCATAAGGATCATTTTGAATCGTCAAACTTCTATTCCAACGCAACCAAACCAAGATGAATGAGAGCCCAATCACGCGAATTTTAAACTCTAACACCAAAACAAAAACAAACAGTGGTAGCGACGAATCTATGTTTAGCTACATTTGGATTGTGGGCCCTTGCTTGAATTGGCCTGAGGATTAAAGACAAAATTTTTGCGTTCCTTCTTAAAATGTTAAGCTTTCTTAAAGAACCTTACGTTCTAATATAACTTTTGAAACTATCATGGTTATGTACATAATTTTCACTAGAAACGGAATATTTACCATGATTTTTGAGTTTGAAATGTTTGAAAGAGTGAGAAAGAGGGTAGATCGATATATCTGCCAATAACATCTACTCGCAAAGACTTTTAGTTAGTTCTCCCGTGCTCGTGGCGCATACAACAGTGCCGAAATATCGGGAACATTTAAAACTCAAAAATCATGGTAAATATCCCGTTTCTAGTGAAAATTACTTACGTTCTAACGTTTCAAACTAGCGCGATTTGGCCCCAGGGCAACTAACACGGCTTAACTTGATTTGATACATACATAGTCACCCTTGTCCCCGAAGGGGTACGCAGAACCTCAAAGGGCCTCTTCATCGACCGTTCGCAGGAACATAGAAGTGACTTGATTCTTTTTTATGATCCTTTTAGATATAGTATACGGGCACAATACAAAATAGGTCATACATAAAAAACCTATAGAATACTCAACTAATTA
This sequence comes from Operophtera brumata, assembly GCA_932527175.1. Lineage (NCBI taxonomy): Eukaryota > Metazoa > Arthropoda > Insecta > Lepidoptera > Geometridae > Operophtera > Operophtera brumata. Next base: position 23,290,632 of record OW052235.1, read on the forward strand.
TTATGAGGCTGATAATTTTTTTGTAGTTCACTGCGTGAGAACACCAAGTGAGATCAGAGGGGCTATAGTCTGCAAATGTAACAAGCAACTTACACGGCCGTGTGGTGTACACTACATAGATTTTTATATGGGACTAGCGACTCGCCCCGGCTTCGCACGGGTAGCCCCCGGTGAAAAACAGCCCCCCCCCCCCGATATTTTATTACTTATTCTGCTATTTGGAGCGGAGAAGAATCAACCAAAAAAGAGATAACTAACATCGGTCCAGCCGATCTTGTGTTATAAGTAGTGTAACTAACACGAATTAGAGGTTCTCAGAATGTCCGCTAGGGGCACTCTTTCATTTCAACATACTAAAATCCGTGTAGTGTACACCACACGCCTGTGTCGATGCTTGTCAAATTTGCAGACTCGAGGCTCTGTAGTAGAACTACGTAACTCTCATAATTAGCAAGTTGACGTGGCAACGGGCTGGCCATTTAATTTAATTTAATTTAATTTATTTAATTAAGACGGACACACCAATTACATTAATCAAAGATAATAAAATAACAATGAAATAATATAAATCAAACACACAGCTATACATCCATACAGCTATGCCATATAGCTTACAGAACTGATAACCGTTGGGAATGAAGGTTCTGGAGCGTCGACTACAAACCGGACGACGCAGAAGAGGAAGGCCTCCCTCTCGATGGACCAGGCATTATAAAGGTTGCAGGAAGTCGGTGCATGGAGGCGGCTTAAGACCGTTCATCGGGACATTCCATGGAGGGAGGGAGTCCTATGTCCAGCAGTGGACTATTTGAAGATTTGATAAACTAACTATTAAATTCAGATTGATGGCAAGATCATTCAGACTTTGGTACATAATGACTGGCCTTAGCGAGTTAAATAGCTGTGGTGTGCGGTGGGGTGAGCTTTATTACGATTTCAGGCGAGATTTTTAATTTCCTGATCTAATTTATAGATTCTGAATACTGCCACCTTTCATAACCACCGCGTGCCAAAAGCTACCATGCCTCTTCGTCTCTAGATAAATGGTTATCGACAATGTATGGAGATGACATAATGAATGCGCGCCTCTTTGTCGTGTCATCAAATTCAACGCTGTTCCCATACATTCGCTCAGCCTATAGGTATATATTGTATAGATTGCTCTTATTTTGTGTGTACCCAGTCGTGTTGGTGTTATCAGCCAGCGCGACAGAGAACACTATATGCTGGAACCGCATGTGTTCATCTGAGCTTTTGCATAAAAACTCGTCATGATAGACATCCACGAGCATTTTGATTCGCGAACAGAAGAACAATGTGGACCATTTTATTTTTATTTTTTTGTACAACTTTGTATGTCTTGGTCCGTCATCTGCATGACGGATCAAGCAGATGGCCCACCTGATGTTAAGCGGTACCCTCTGACCTAGGAGTCTAGGACGCACCCTATGTGGCATTGCAATGCGCCCGCCACCCTGAGACATAAAGATGAAAAATCTCATGTGCCTGTAATTTCACCGGCACCCATACCTTTCAAACCGGAAAACAGCAATGCGAGCACTACTGCTTTGCGGTAGAAATGGGTATGAGGGTAGTACTTCCCCGGACGAACTCTTAAAACTCCTTTGTGTGTACCCAGCTTGGTCAGTCAGCGCGAAAGAGAACACAATATGCTGAAACCTCATTTATGTTCATATGAGTTTTTACATGATAACTCCAGGAGCATTTTGTTTCGCGAACTTCAAGAGCAATGTGGACATTTTACCTGACGAAAGCTGAACTGCATTAGAAGCTATAGGAAGCGGCGACGGTTAGTTCATGGTGAAGTTCTGCGTGAAGTCGTACTCGATGGTCGGTATGACCGTCTGCACGAACTTGAGGAACACGATGAGGTACGAGTGCACGCCCATCTCGCCGCCGCTCTCCGTCACAGTCTCGATTATCTTCTTCATTACTTCTGCGTGCCTGGTACACAGATAATACCCTTGTAACGATCTGCGGCGCACTTCACCACACTGGTTCTTTCTTATATCCAACAGTCACTCTCGAAAGGATGACCAAGGAAAAATAATAATGTATCACAACATCACACTATTTTATAAATTCGAAAATAATTTGGTCTGTCTCTCTGTCTGTTAGTTACCTTTTCACAACATCATGAAATTTAACAAAGTTTTAGTGCATATCATGAGGCATGACATTAGGATACTTTATTCAAGAAAACTACGTTTTTTTTAAAATATATTTAACCGAATACTGATGAGCAAATTTATAATAAGTTTGGATTCACTGTAGCGCGGGTATTCAGCTGATGGTTCTATAAAAGCATAGCTAACTGGCCACAGAATAGCATTCTATCACTCGTGCTCGAGGTCGGAGGACGCCAGATTATTGTTTATTCGTTATCTTTAACCGTTTTTTTTATACTTCTTGGATAGATAGATAGATAGAAAATACTTTATTGTACACCTTAATAGCTAAAAATACAAACAAAAAGAAACAAACTTAAGGTGGTCGCTTTTCCATACAAACGTATTAGCACAAATATGGGCGAACAGGGTATAATTTTATACTGAAATGACTCTTGTTGGCTTTTATATTGGTCCTTATTTGCGTCAACACATATTTGGTTGAAGAAAACACTGGATTAATAGCGAAAATAACATCGAAATTTTAGTTAATTTATGTCAGTGTGTGAGTGTACACTGACAGTGTGACACACATAGCCGCAGATTAGATAACAGTTACATGTCACTTACACGCGACGTTGTCAGCTCGTGACTTACGCCGGCTAAGCGCTGTTGCCGCTTTGATCTGTCATCTCATAATTAGCTCGAATATAAATTTTTAGAAAACCAAACATTTAGGATTGGTCATGTGTATGCGAATCAGCCAGACAGCCGGAGGCCGCAATGCATTGCAAGGTCTCTACATATGAACTTTGTATAAATAATGGGAGAAAATTAAATTACAAACAACTAGACAGAAATTACAGACAAATATAATATTATCTTAATTACGTAAAAATTAAATTAAATACTACTAGCTGATCATAATTACCTATATATTTACGCACAAGGTTTTTTGAACTGAGACCTCACGAATACACACGGTTTAGGTAGGTTACCTTATTTATTTCGAAAAAATATCTATGTACATCCACATGTGGTTCGAAAAGTTAGACCTTCAACGTCGTTAAAATTCCTAGAAACGGGAGGTCAACAAAGAATGTTATACACTGGTTGTTATTTTATAGAGTAGGTACCTACAAGTTTCAAGATTCATAAATTTTAGACTTTTCCCAGTATTTGTATCATAAAAGCTACAAACGTAAAAAAAACAGCGTTGTAGGATTAGTGGAAGTACCCTAGAGGTTTTGTTTTTTTACATTTTTGATTTACCCTAACATCTCAGAAACTAAAATAGTTTTGAAATGTCGAAGCGAGGAACTTTCATATGACACCACATTTGATCTGATATTCTCACTTTTTTTTACCTCCTCTTGGACCCCAATATCTCAACAACCCCCCGACCGATATAGCTCATAACCTTACCAACAAATTGTACCAATACTATCACCTCCCAATCAAATTTCATGAAGATCGGATTAACGGTTCGGAAGTTATGCTCGGACAAACATACATACATACATACATACAAATGCCAATTCTTCCAAGTTGAATCAGAGAACTCGCTTCGCTCATTCAATATTTAAAAAAAAAAACATAGTATTGCCTTGTTTCAGTCGAAGTCAGTTCTGTGTAGGTAGGTGAAACTACAATCTTCAAACAAATTCGTTGAAATGATTCCTAGGGGTCTTATTCATTATAATTGCGAGTTAGGGTCTTCGGAAGGTTCAGATATGCAGGCCCAGGGTGGGTATTGAACATTTTGCCTCCTGCTTAGAAGACAAGAGTTCATCTTACTATGACATGTTATGTCTGTTCGTGTATGTCACAGCCACTTTTTTCCGAAACTATAGGATCTATGCTGTTGAAACTTGGTAAGTAGGTGTATTCTGTGAACCGCATTCAGATTTTCACAAAAAAATAGAAAAAAACAAAAAAAAAATGGGGGTTCAGTTCTAAGTATTAGTACTTAGAACTGAAACTCAATTTTTTTTTTCATCAAACCCGTTGGTGTGGGGTATCTATGTATAGGTCTTCAAAAATGATATTGAGGTTTATAATATAACTTTTTTCTAAACTGAATAGTTTGCACGACAGACACTTCCAAAGTGGTAAAAAGTCCCCCCCCCCCAACCCCGTAACTTCTAAAATAAGAGAATGATAAAACTAAAAAAAAAATGTACATTACCATGTAAACTTCCAACGAAAATTGGTTTGAACGAGATCTAGTTAGTAGTTTTTTTTTAATACGTCATAAATCGTAAACCATCCAAGAACTTTGATATTATGTTACTTGCTGCTACGGAACCCTTCATGGGCGACTCCGACTCGCACTTGGCCACTTTTTTTTTTAATTTCCATAATATTATTTGCATGCAATGCATATCAGCCGGCCTAGCCAAAAGACATTCGCTTCGAAGCGATTCCATTCCTTTCTAGGCGCTAGTCCAGATGGTACGTTCCTAAGCACTAATTTATTACTAGTAGGTAATTGTGTTTATACTGTACTAGCCATTTCACCGCAGCTTGGCAAACAAACAAACAAACAAAACAACAAAGTTTACATATTTACAGGGAATTAATTTTGTAAAACTTAAAAAAAAACCGAACGAAATAAAACGGCTGAACCGATTTTGATCCAACAAAGCTAAGAACACTCCCGACAAATACACCTATCAAACAAAAACAAAAAACGATTTCGGTTCATCCGTTCGGGAGCCACGTTGGGACATACAGACACACACACACACACACAGACACGTCAAACTTATAACACCCCTTCGTTTTTCGTCGGGGGTTAAAAAATACAAAATAATAGTGAAGATAAATAAAAAAGCATAAAAAAGATAAATATTTTATACATAGTGTAATACAAATTAACAATCTTTTTTTTTAAGGAGAATTAGCCTTTTTGAAATGCAATCCTTTCCCTCATTGTCTCGCAAGTCGCAAAGGCCTCGAAATTAAAAATAATATAATTAATTTTTATTGAATGGGTTATCCTCTCTTTTAACCCCCGACGAAAAACGAAGGGGTATTATAAGTTTGACGTGTCTGTGTGTGTGTGTGTCTGTCTGTACCATCGTAGCTCCCAAACGGATGAACCGAAATCGTTTTTTTTTGTTTGAAAGGTTTATTTTTCGGGAGTGTTCTTAGCTTTGTTTGATCAAAATCGGTTCAGCCGTTCAGCGTTGGGGTTTTTTTTTTAATTTTTACAAAATTAATTACTAACTCAACTATAATCTGGACCTCTTCAAGGCTAGAGTGAATAGGTGCCTTCTAGACCTTTGTGCTCCATCTTCGGCCGCATCGTCACTTACCAACAGGTGAGATCGTGCACAAACAAAGGTCTATCAATGTTAAAAAAAAAAAAAAAAAAAACTTGTTGAAAATAGGGTCAACTGCGGATTTCCTCAATGAAGAATTGTTACTTCGTCGGCTTTATTTCTCAAACTCAAGACATCACAATAATGGAAATGGAGCGCGACGAATTATTCCCATTTGTCACACTGATCTGTCCCCCCTAAGGTGACAGTTAGAACAAAAAAGTTGGATCTGTCCCCCTGTTGCGTGATTGGGTGATGGCTGGTACATTTGCGTGTAATTTTAATTTTAATTTTAGATTATTGTATGGAACCCTTCGTGCTAGAGTCCGACTAGCACTTGGCAGTTTATTTTTTATTTTTTATGATACAAATTGGCAAACTAGTATACGGCCTGATGTGAAGTGGTCACCGTCGCTTATAGACACCGGCAACACCGGGGGTAATTGTCGATGCGCTGCCTACCCTGAAGGAATTTATGACCATTTTTCATGAAATAAAACATGGTTACGTACGACATGTACGACACGGGAAAACCTCAGATGGAAGCTCATTCCATAGTTTATAGGCACAGAATAAATAATAGTACTTTATGGGGAAGAAATGATCTCGAGAAACGAGTCGTTCGAGAAACCCAGGGTTCTATGATGTGCGGATGAGCTTTGTCACGGTGCCGGGAAGAGCGATGGTAAAATCTCGATGCGAGGATGAGATCGGAAAGCTCGTCAGAACATTCCCCGTTGTAGAGGCGGTAGATCACGCAAAGAGATCCGATAGCTCTGCGTTGGCTAAGCGGTTCTAGAGTATCGGAGAGCTTGGGGTCACCGATGATGCTAATGGCTCTTCTCTGTAAGGAGTCAAAACGAAGCAGCTGGTACTTGGGTGCCCCGTGCCATAGATGGGAACAGTTTCTACGTGCGGCCTTACTTGTGCTTTGTAAAGCAATAGCCATTTATGCGGCGTAAAATAAAGTTTCTATGTGCATTATATTATGGGGGAGGCCTATGCCCAGCCGTGGACTTCAGTTGATCTAAACTGAATGATCTATCAATAAAAGCTGAAAGTAAATAAATCTTTAGAAAAAAAAGCGGCCAAGTGCGAGTCGGACTCGCCCATGAAGAGTTCCGTAGCAGCAAGTAACATAACATAAAAGTTCTTGGATGGTTTACAACTTATGATATATTAAAAAAAACTACGTACTAGATCTCTTTCAAAACAATTTTCGTTGGAAGTTTACATGGTAATGTTCACCATTTTTTTTTGTTTAGTTTTATCATTCTCTCTCTCGCAAACTATTCAGTTTAGAAAAAAATGATATTAGAAACCTCAATATCATTTTCGAAGACCTATCCATTGATACCCCACACAGGTTTGATGAAAAAAAAATGTGTTTCAGTTTTAAGTATGGGGAACCCCAAAAACTTATTGTTTTTTTCTATTTTTGTGTGAAAATTAGTTTCGGAAAAAAGTGGCTGTGACATACACGGACAGACAGACATACATGACGAATCCATAAGGGTTCCGTATTTTTTTTTTCGGAACCCTGAAAAACTACTTCATAGCTAGGAATTTATACCCAATACAACATAAATACATACATAGACACACGCCTTTTTCCCCGAAAGAGTAAGCAGAGCCTCTCATGTGCCTCTTTTCACTGTGGGTTGCACCATCGTGGGAAATACACGTGACAAGTGGTGAGCTCATCGCCGCCATTGCTTCCCACGACTGACTCTGCTAATGCTTTCTTCCAGTATAATACATTCCTGAAATAAGCTAGCAGTCAGGAACTACAAGCTAACTACAAGTCCAGGTATAAGACTTAATAAAATTAGTGTGCTGATGAAAATGAGCCTAAGCACGGCCAGTTTACTATTATCCATCGAGGAGTTCCGCTGTCCACGTTCCGTCTCCATCATCAGATCAGCTCGCTTTCACCATAGTATTGTACTGTCATCGGAACTAGATAGGTACGAGTATGCCAAATTTCAGCTCAATCGGATATCGCAGGAGACACCATTGTTGCCACCCGTGAAATATAGTAGAAGTAGAGCTTTTTTGTGTAAGAGTTCGTCCGGGGAAGTACTACCACCATACCTATTTCTGCCGCAAAGCAGTAGTCCTCGCATTGCTGTGTTCCGGTTTGAAGGGTAAGGGTGCCGGTGAAATTACAGGCACATGAGACGTTTCACCTTTATGTCTCAGGGTGGCGGGCGCAGTGCAATGCCACATAGGGCGCGTCCTAGGTGGACGTGACCTATGAGGTAATGCACTGTTCATAGGCAGAGGTTACCGCTTAACATCAGGTGGGCCATCAGCATGTTCCGTCATTCTAGTAGTATAAAAAACAAAAAACATTCTGAATGCAATGCTTGACTTGTTGCTGAAAATACCGAAATTGATATATGTGTGCCTATAATATTTGAGGAGTTCCCTCAATCTTCATGGATTCCATCATCAGAAAAACATTTTAATGAAAATGGCACCAATCTGGAAGTATATCATGTAATTTTTTTTCCTAATCGTTACGTAAATGGTATGAGGTAACAAACATAATAAAAAACTCTGGAATTGATAACCTCCTCCATTTTTTGAGGTCGGTTAAGAATCGAGTACCTACTTTTTGATTTGAAATAAGGACACACCACAACACTCACTTCACAAACATAATATTGGCTGAAGCAGAATCAGTGTATTTTGTAGATCATTACAAAAACATTTATAAAAAAAAAATAGTCTGGTATCGAACCCAGTACTGTGGGTTTAGTGTCGAGAGATCTAGTCACTGGTTCACAAAAAAAAAGTAAAAAAAAAATACAAAAAATATAGGCAGTATAGAATCGAACGCAGTAACGTGGGTTCAGAAGTTCTGAGTCGACAGTCCAAGCCGCTAGTCCAACTATTTTGAAATTCGCGCGCCGAAATTAGCTTATAGTTCTAATACAATAATATCCTTGACTGTGTGCGTGAGTAGGCTTTCATATTGCTCGGAATTTGCTCGGCACAAGTATGTTAAAACTAGAGACTAAAATAACCTGAAATATAGCTAGGTACATAGCAAATAAACCACCATTTGCGTGAACGTTAGTGTTATGACATAATATGCACATTTTAATTCATAAATACATAAAATACTTCAAAATTTGGCAACAGCGCCATCTATTGACGCTGTCGTGCCTAGCTGACCACGAGGAACAACCTTAACTATATAATTGGAATGGCGGAACAAGCAGATGGCCCACCTGGTGTTAAGCGGTAACCTCTGCCCATGAACAGTGCATTACCTCATAGGTCACGTCCACCTAAAACGCACCCTATATGGCAATGCACTGCGCCCGCCACCCTGAGACATAAAGATGAAAAGTCTCATGCGCCTGTATGTTCAACGGCACCCTTACCCTTCAAACCGGAACACAGCAATGCGAGCACTACTGCTTTGCGGCAGAAATAGGTATGGTGGTAGTACTTCCCCGGACGAACTCTTTCACAAAAAAGCTCTATTACTACTAATATAATTTGATAGATAGGTACTAATATGACACCTCCCATAACCAAGAGTGCACCATACAGTTTACTATGTAGTGTATGTATTTGTAATACATACCATACACCATCTTGACAATATGGTATACATCTTCTATCACGTCACATTCCGTACAGTTTGGAGAACTAGTCTTTACCCATGAGATGGCCAAAACTATTCAGTGGAACCACATTCCTTGAGAAACTACTTTGTGTGTGGAGTTGCTACAGTATCAAGTGCTGTATCTTACCGGCACGGGTGCACCGACGCCATGCTGGGCCCGGAGAGGTGGGGGTGCTACTCCATGGTGTCGGTCTTCTTGGCATGGTCCTGTGACACGTCCTCGTACATCTGATCCACGCTCAGTAGTGTGCGACCCTAAAACTACCTTGTGTGTGGAGTTGCTACAGTATCAAGTGCTGTATCTTACCGGCACGGGTGCACCGACGCCATGCTGGGCCCGGAGAGGTGGGGGTGCGACTCCATGGTGTCGGTCTTCTTGGCATAGTCCTGTGACACGTCCTCGTACATCTGATCCACGCTCAGTAGTGTGCGACCCTAAAACTACCTTGTGTGTGGAGTTGCTACAGTATCAAGTGCTGTATCTTACCGGCACGGGTGCACCGACGCCATGCTGGGCCCGGAGAGGTGGGGGTGCGACTCCATGGCGTCGGTCTTCTTGGCATGGTCCTGTGACACGTCCTCGTACATCTGATCCACGCTCAGTAGTGTGCGACCCTAAAACTACCTTGTGTGTGGAGTTGCTACAGTATCAAGTGCTGTATCTTACCGGCACGGGTGCACCGACGCCATGCTGGGCCCGGAGAGGTGGGGGTGAGACTCCATGGTGACGGTCTTCTTGGCATAGTCCTGTGACACGTCCTCGTACATCTGATCCACGCTCAGTAGTGTGCGACCCTAAAACTACCTTGTGTGTGGAGTTGCTACAGTATCAAGTGCTGTATCTTACCGGCACGGGTGCACCGACGCCATGCTGGGCCCGGAGAGGTGGGGGTGCGACTCCATGGCGTCGGTCTTCTTGGCATGGTCCTGTGACACGTCCTCGTACATCTGATCCACGCTCAGTAGTGTGCGACCCTAAAACTACCTTGTGTGTGGAGTTGCTACAGTATCAAGTGCTGTATCTTACCGGCACGGGTGCACCGACGCCATGCTGGGCCCGGAGAGGTGGGGGTGAGACTCCATGGTGACGGTCTTCTTGGCATGGTCCTGTGACACGTCCTCGTACATCTGATCCACGCTCAGTAGTGTGCGACCCTAAAACTACCTTGTGTGTGGAGTTGCTACAGTATCAAGTGCTGTATCTTACCGGCACGGGTGCACCGACGCCATGCTGGGCCCGGAGAGGTGGGGGTGAGACTCCATGGTGACGGTCTTCTTGGCATGGTCCTGTGACACGTCCTCGTACATCTGATCCACGCTCAGTAGTGTGCGACCCTAAAACACATACATTTAACTTCTTTACTGTTATTGTCACGGTTATTCATCTCATTAATTACCTTATTTTTTTTATTTGATTAAATGATGGTACTAGGATGTGGCCCACCCGATGTTAAGCGATAACCTCTGCCTACTAGCAAAAAGCACAGCTTTGTAAGGGCTCACCAGTGTTTTTTTTATAGACTTCTATTTAAATTACTATGTTAAATTACAAATATAGTGTGATAGTTTTTTCGTAAAGTGTACCACAAAATGCAAGCATTATTACTAGAGCATTGATACTAGAGGACTCGCTTCGCTCGCCCCAATAATGCATTACATTACAGGTCCCGTAGGTCCCTGAGACGTAAAGATGAAAGTCTAATGCACTTATGTTTATAAGCAGCCAAACTCTCAAATGGTCAATCTCAACTCCCAGAGATCTCGAATTGCCAATCTCGACTTCAGTTTGCATTCCTGCGACTGGAGCCAGCGACTATTATTAGTATTGGTGGGCTCAGTCAGTTCAGTGGCTCACCTCGTCATATCCAATAAGCCAGAGCCGCGGCGTCTGATAGTACTTGTCGTACGAGATGTGCAGGTCGTACGTCCGCGTCTTCACTATCTCGTCCCCTTCGCCCTGTTTGGATTTTTTCTCTGATTTAGGCTTCACTTCCTTGCTAGGAGCGAGTGCTATCGACTGCAAGAAAAACATTATCATTAGGTATCTGGGTCCATTTATCAAAACTTACTATAGCTACAAATTTTAAGATTATATTGCTATGGTAACGTGGGGTTTTTTTCAAGGTAAATTCTTATTCTTATTCTTAAAAGTATTTAATTCATTGAAATCACAAGGATCATTTTGAATCGTCTTAAAAAATAATTAATAAATAAAAAATTTAAAATATCATGATTAACCTCTCACACACACATACACACTAACACACACATGTAGTTTCTAACTTTTATCTTTTGAGAAATAGGTCCTCACAAATTTCAGTGCTAAACTTTGGTTCTATGATTCAAGAATGAAATTTACAAAATTTAAACATTTTTCTTTGTATATTGAATTGAGTTTGTTTATTATTATCATCAGTCCGCACAAGTCCACTGCTAGGCATAGGCCTCTTGCATATAATGCCACGACGAATGGTCTTGAGCCGCCTCCATCCATCGACTCCCTGCGACCTTAAAAATGTCATCAGTCAAGAGGGCTTCCCTACAGTGCGTCGTCAGGTGCGTGGTCGCTATTTGAGAACCTTCATTCCTCAACACTTGCCAGTTCTGCGAGCTTCTATGGTCTGCCCATTTCTACTGCAACTTTCTATTTATCGACCTCTATGGCGCGGCGGGCGAACGTTCGCCTGCGACGCTGGAGGTTGTAGGTTCGATTCCCACCTAGGAACAAATATTTGTGCAATCTGCAGATATTTGTTCAGGGTGTTCTGGGTATTTTCTATATAAAATAAAAAAATAAAAACGATCTATGTAGTATATTGTATTCGTTTCGTTTCGTATGAGGTAGTGCTGGCCTCTGGTGTCAGAGTTTGTCAAGCCGCCCGAGGGCCTCTGACATGGCTTATCGACTGCTATTAATCAATAACAGCCGGGACCGACAGCTTAACGTGCCCTCCGAAGCACAGAGCGATGGAAGTCCGCACATAACTTAGAAAAGTCATTGGTGCGGAGCCTAGGATCGAACCCGGTATCGTTGGATTCTGAGTTGCACTATTGAACCGTTAGGCTACCATCGCTTAATATATTGTAATATATTGTATTAAGAATATCCGTTGTCTAGTACCCATAACAAAAGCTCTGCTTAGCTTGGGGCTAAATAAAGTTGTGGGAACAGACGAGCATAAAAAAAAATGCGAGGGAGACAAAATTGTTCAACAATCAGTGTTCAATCAATCAATTGTTCTCAGTGATCAGTGCCCCCTCAGTGAATTCTTTCAAAAATAGACTTGACAAACATTTAAAGTGCACTGATAAGGACTAAGATATACACGCATCAGCTCCGAGAGCTGCCTGTGTATTATAAATAAATAAATAATAAATAAATAAATCAAATAATGTGTGCGCCTCAGAATGGACTAAAATAGATTTATCTACATTGAACCAAGTGAGGAACCAAGGGGAGGCCGAGTGCACTGATAAAAGCATAAACAACAATATGACACTGATTAACAGTATTTAACTGATAATACATGTAAATATTAAATAAACCAATTGTATTGAGTTACAATTCAAATATCTGATTGGGACTGTGTTTTTGATAGGAGGCCACCAGGTCCAATAATTAGTGTGAGGCAGACTGACTACATTTCAATAACTAGCAACATCATCATCAGACGCACTGTCTGGATCATCTGAAAATACACACATCAACACGGTCTAGGGATATTTTTATAAAGCGAATTACTATCAATGTGTTAATTATTTATATGACATGTATATATTTAAAAGATACGCTATATTAATATTCTACCATTTTTTAATAATGGTTGAGCATAGATTAAAATTTCAGGATTTTATGGAAAAAAAATGAAGCATAGACGGAAACCGTATATGAATTAACTTTTAATTTATGAGTAAAAACTGAAAAAAATAGAAAAATCATTTAATTTGTGTTTATAAACTTGAAGTTAGTAGTCTGAGAAAGCGCCCATGATGTTCATAACACATCGGCAACGATTCGGCATGCTCAGAACAAGGTTGTCAATGTCTTGCTGCGGAATATTGTCCCATGTCCTTCTGAGGTGCGCAAAAAGTTGATCTTCTGTAGCCAGATTTTCAGGAACTTCCTTCAGAGCTCTTCTTTGCAGCATATCCCACGCATGCTCAATGGGATTTAGATCTGGCGATTGAGCAGGCCAGTCTAAGGCCCTAACATTGTGTGTATGTAACCATTCTGCTACCGTTCTCGCCGTGTGTGCCCGGGCATTGTCGTGCATGAGCAGGAAATTTTGCCCCATTTGTGTTCTATGGGGCAAGATTACGGGCCCCAGCACCTGTTGGACGTATCGTTCTGCCGTCATATTGCCCCGCACCCAAACGAGATCCGTCCGTCCTCCAAGACGAATTCCTGCCCAAACCATAATTGTTCCTCCTTGGTATGAGTGAGCTTCCTGAGGGTTCTGGAGACGGCTCCATCGTCCAGGACCTCGCCAAACACGCGTCCTTCGTGAATCTGGATGGAAGCCGAACCTGGATTCATCCGTGAAAAGCACATTGGACCATTGCTCACGGCCCCAGTCCACGTGGTTCGACCCGGAGTGGTCTACGAGAGCGTAGATTGCTTTCATGCAGTCGCCTTCTTACAGTTTGGCCACTCACAAGCACTTGGTGTTCCATTCGCAGCCTTTGAACCAATTGAGTCGCCGTTGCATTTGGTTGAGCTCGCGCAGTAATTTGCAAAAATCGGTCTTGTCTGGGGGTAGTGATGCGACTTGGCCCCGGTGCCTCTCCGCTACTTCACCTGTGGCACGATAGCGTGTCCACAATCTTGAAATTACATTTTGGTGGGTCCCTATGGCCTCAGCAACATTACGCTGAACAGACCCAGCTTCCAGCATTCCCACAGCTCGTAACATCTCCGCCCTCGTCAAATGTTGGCGTTGTTGGCTACAATACGTCAATTTTAACTTTATCTTTCGTTTAAAAATCTAAAAAAACTGTAACTTAACGTAATTCGTATTGTTTTCTAACTTTCGCACAAATGAAAATTCCCTCTCCTACACATCAAGACATTTTTATGCCACCGAAACAAAAGAATTTTCAAAAATTTGAATTTGGAATTAGTCTGAGATAAATTACAAACAAATCGGTGTATAATAGATTCCAATGCGGCCAGTACTTTTCGAGTTATTTAATTGAGTATGAAATATCCCTAGACCGTGTTGATGAGTGTATAATCTTAATGCTAGTTCCATCTTTGTCACATGCGCATGTTGATCCCAGGCTGGTACATGTTGGGAACACTATCTTCGAAGTTCGACTGTGTCTATTTGGGTCAGACGATCGTCCAACTTCGTCAGGTCATTCGGCGAATCTAAAACTCGGGTGGACAGCGTTCGGGAAACAACGCCATATCTTCTCGTGCAGATACCATAGAGACTCGAGACGAAACTCTATAATCAATGCATGTTGCCAGTCATGACTTACCGTTCTGAGACAAGGTACTAGGTTCTGGGACTATTGATTTAAAATACAAGCAAGTAGTGCATCGGACTATGGAGTACTCTCATTAGACATAGCTCTCACAATTAGCAAGTTGAAGTGAAGGCAGAGCAACATAGAACCACAGAGTAAGGAATAATACTAACGTACAACAGAGAGACAATCTTAGTACTACGATCGTTGCCACGATAAGTCGCGCAAGAGCAGCGCCCGTGGCGCGCGCTCGGTACTAACGTACTAATATGCATTCAATTCAACGCAATATTTCAACGCCATCTATGTGTTTCTTGACCAAACTTAGAACCTTAGAACCCAATCAAAATGTTTCGGTTAGAAATTGCTAGATGTCAGTAAAAACATTGAAAAAAAAAAAACTATTTTATAACGATTTTTGTTATTTTATTCGTTAAAATCACATAAAAAGTCTTCTAGAGGTACTATTTACGCAATGCCGTCAAAAAAAGTGAAAAAATAATCTAATTAATGTGTTCAATATTTCTAGCGATACCAGTACTGCCATCTATCGATATTTTGTGTGAACTAATTCTAAAATGTATGGAATTAACCAGACCTGATAGAACTGACAACCGTTGGGCAATAAAGGGTCTCGAGTCGCTACCACGCACCGGACGATGCGACGTAGTGTAGGAATGCCCCTCTTTCGATGTACTGACGACGTTTTAAAGGTCAAAGGAAGCCGGTGGATGGAGACGGCCCAAGACCGTTCGTCGTGGCATACTATGAGGGAGGGTAAATTTCTACCGATGATGATGACAAAAATGGGAATGATGATGATGAGTGGGAAAAATGCCTTTCCTATAACTTAGCACCCAAAAGCCACATACATAGTCCTAATCTTGTGTGGTGGGTAGGTACAGTGGTGGCCATATAATTAAGAACGCTGATATAAAGGGAAGATTTTTTCCCAACTAAGATGCAAAACTAATTGTATGCATTTGTTTTTATTTCTCTCGGTATCGTAAAACATTTCCATATTACCACTGTATTCATTGATACACATGATTGGCTAAAAATCAATAGGCAAACTTTTTACACTACTTTTAAACAAAGTATTCCTTATTACTGGCTGGTCACGTAATTAAGAACGCTAAGTAGTTTATACCTTTATTCAAATTTAAATAGAGAACACTCAGTCGATTTGTTACTGTTTGTATAATTTTGGCGCCATTACGTGCTGTAAAAGATTAAAGGTGATTGCTTCTTTAGAAAAAACAATGGGAAAAAATAAAAGTTGTGATAAATCTACAAGGGAAGTAATAATAAAACTTCGCCGGAAGAATTGGTCTTATAAAAAGATAGCCGACCATCTGCAATGTTCAAAAACGATGGTTTTCCACGCTGTAAAGCATTTTGCTACGTATCAAACTACTTCGAATGTTCCACGTGTACCTAAACAGAGAAAAACAACTCCTCGAGATGACCGAAACATCGTTCGTATGGCAAAACAAAATCCTTTTAAAGGGTCCAATGAGCTTAGAAAAGAATATTTTGGTGAAAACAACCCTTCAGCAATCTCAGCACGCACTATTCGAAGACGTTTGGTAGAAGAAAAATTGCACGGTAGGATAGCAAGAAAGGTACCCATGTTAAAACTTTGCCACAGGCAAGCCCGGCTTGCATTTGCGAGAAAGTATGAAAACTGGACTGTGCAACAGTGGAAAAATGATCTTTTTTCTGACGAGACGAAAATAAACAGAGTATGTTGTGATGGAAAACGATATGTACGACGTCCCCCGAATGCAGCATTCGACCCAAATTACACGAAAGTTACATTAAAGCACGGTGGTGGAAATGTGAAAATTTGGGGTTGCTTTTCTGGACATGGTGTAGGACCTGTAAAGTTGATAGAAGGTAACGTGGATCAGTTCCAATACAAAAATATACTGGAAGAAACAATGTTACCATACGCTGAAGACGTTCTACCGGTCATTTGGACATTCCAGCATGACAATGATCCAAAGCACACTGCACGCACCGTAAAGGAATTTCTTACAGCGCAATTAGTTTCTGTCTTAGACTGGCCATGCTAACAGTCCAGATCTAAACCCAATAGAGAATCTGTGGTTTGAAGTAAAGAAAAAGGTTTCAAATACAAAGTGTGGAAATTTAAGAGAGCTGTATGACGTTTTTTTAGAAGAATGGAACTCTATTTCTCTTGCGAAATGTCAAAAATTAATAGAGTCAATGCCTCGCCGGTGTAAAGCTGTAATTAAAAGCCGTGGATATGCTATTAACTATTAATTTTAGTTAAATATTTATTAAATTTCTTTTTATGTTTCCTGTGCTACATAATATTGTGATTTTTTAAATCTAAGTGTCATACAAAACAATTCCCGAGCAGTTAAATAAATCGTTCTTAATTATTTGTCCAGTTTCAGTACTATTTGAATGTGTTACTTTAATAAAATCAATAAAATGTGCAAAAAATAGTTAGCGATTTCATACTTTATTCTTAAGTCAGGTTGCTCTATTAATGTGACTATTATATAACATAACTAGTTGCTTCTCAGAAGGTACACATCTCTGTGTATGATACGATTTAAATAAAAAACTTCTAGAACTTCAAATCGTTCTTAATTATATGACCACAACTGTATATGAACTAAGAGTCCACAGTACCATTACCAGTAGTAGTAGTAGAGCTTTTTTGTGAATGAGTTCGTCCGGAAAATACTACTACCATACCTATTTCTGCCGCAAAGCAGTAGTGCTCGCATTGCTGTGTTCCGGTTTGAAGGGTAAGGGGGAAATTACAGGCACATGAGACTTTTCATCTTTATGTCTCAGGGTGGCGGGCACAGTGCAATGCCACATAGGGCGCGTCCTAGGTGGACGTGACCTATGAGGTAACGCACTGTTCATAGGCAGAGGGAACCATTTCACATCAGGTGGGCAATCAGCTTGACCCGTCATACCAAGTAGAATAATAAAAAAACAGCATAGAGGTAGACCCAGAACAAATATTTGCACATCATAAAAAAAACGCAGCAGGAATTGAACCCGCATTCTCTCGTATCTCAACCGGCTACTCGCCTGCCGCGCTACACAGGTCGTTAAATAACCTTGAGCCAATTTCAGCCAAAAGCAAATATCATATACAGTTGTGGCCATATAATTAAGAACGCTGATATAAAGGGAAGATTTTTTCCAACTAAGATGCAAAACTAATTGTATGCATTTGTTTTTATTTCTCTCGGTATCGTAAAACATTTCCATATTACCACTGTATTCATTGATACACATGATTGGCTAAAAATCAATAGGCAAACTTTTTACACTACTTTTAAACAAAGTATTCCTTATAACTGGCTGGTCACGTAATTAAGAACGCTAAGTAGTTTATACCTTTATTCAAATTTAAATAGAGAACACTGAGTCGATTTGTTACTGTTTGTATAATTTTGGCGCCATTACGTGCTGTAAAAGATTAAAGGTGATTGATTCTTTAGAAAAAACAATGGGAAAAAATAAAAGTTGTGATAAATCTACAAGGGAAGTAATAATAAAACTTCGCCGGAAGAATTGGTCTTATAAAAAGATAGCCGACCATCTGCAATGTTCAAAAACTATGGTTTTCCACGCTGTAAAGCATTTTGCTACGTATCAAACTACTTCGAATGTTCCACGTGTACCTAAACAGAGAAAAACAACTCCTCGAGATGACCGAAACATCGTTCGTATGGCAAAACAAAATCCTTTTAAAGGGTCCAATGAGCTTAGAAAATAATATTTTGGTGAAAACAACCCTTCAGCAATCTCAGCACGCACTATTCGAAGACGTTTGGTAGAAGAAAAATTGCACGGTAGGATAGCAAGAAAGGTACCCATGTTAAAACTTTGCCACAGGCAAGCCCGGCTTGCATTTGCGAGAAAGTATGAAAACTGGACTGTGCAACAGTGGAAAAATGTACTTTTTTCTGACGAGACTAAAATAAGCAGAGTATGTTCTGATGGAAAACGATATGTACGACGTCCCCCGAATACAGCATTCGACCCAAAGTACACGAAAGTTACATTAAAGCACGGTGGTGGAAATGTGAAAATTTGGGGTTGCTTTTCTGGACATGGTGTAGGACCTGTAAAGTTGATAGAAGGTAACATGGATCAGTTCCAATACAAAAATATACTGGAAGAAACAATGTTACCATACGCTGAAGACGTTCTACCGGTCATTTGGACATTCCAGCATGACAATGATCCAAAGCACACTGCACGCACCGTAAAGGAATTTCTTACAGCGCAATTAGTTTCTGACTTAGACTGGCCTGCTAACAGTCCAGATCTAAACCCAATAGAGAATCTGTGGTTTGAAGTAAAGAAAAAGGTTTCAAATACAAAGTGTGGAAATTTAAGAGAGATGTATGACGTTTTTTTAGAAGAATGGAACTCTATTTCTCTTGCGAAATGACAAAAATTAATAGATTCAATGCCTCGCCGGTGTAACGCTGTAATTAAAAGCCGTGGATATGCTATTAACTATTAATTATAGTTAAATATTTATTAAATTTCTTTTTATGTTTCCTGTGCTACATAATATTGTGATTTTTTAAATCTAAGTGTCATACAAAACAATTCCCGAGCAGTTAAATAAATCGTTCTTAATTATTTGTCCAGTTTCAGTACTATTTGAATGTGTTACTTTGATAAAATCAATAAAATGTGCAAAAAATAGTTAGCGATTTCATACTTTATTCTTAAGTCAGGTTGCTCTATTAATGTGACTATCATATAACATAACTAGTTGCTTCTCAGAAGGTACACATCTCTGTGTATGATACTATTTAAATAAAAAACTTCTAGAACTTCAAATCGTTCTTAATTATATGACCACAACTGTATGTCAAAGTTACGATGTGTTGATGCTACACACAGATTACGACCTGGATGGAGCTATAAGCTACCCTTTATCCAGGAAAAATGCAATCCAAACCGCGGCTCAAGCCCGCGGGCTTTTATTATAAATTAATTTATTATAAATGTACTTACTGGATCCACTTCATCTAGGAGGCCTGACTCCTGGAACTGCTCCATGTCCTCGGCCTCTCCATCTTCGTCCTCCTCATCATCATCATCGTCTTCAGCGGCGGCGCCATCACCGTCGCTGTCGCCCGTGTCCGCCGCCTCCAGGGTCATTTCACATACCTACCAAATAATGATGTTGACTTCAAATCAAACAAATTGTGAAGTATATACATACATACATACACGACTTTGTCCCCGAAGGGGTAGGCAGAGACTCAATAGGCCTCTTTTCACAGTGGGTTTGCACCATTGTGGAATACAGACGTGACGAATGGTGAGCTCATCGCCGCTATTGCTTCCCACGACTGACTCGGCTAACGCTTTCTTCCAGTACACTTTCTATAATAAGCTAGCAGCCAGGACAAATCTTATCAACTAATTATGATGTATCTGATGTCAAATGCCTGTCATGTGCCTGGAACAAATCACTTTCAGCGATAAGTTGGATTTGTTAAAAATATTTTTATTTAATTGTAATGTATCTGGTCGCGCCAAGTATATCGTGGAAAACATTCCATGTTTCCCACGGCTGGGAATTTGAGTGGACTGTGTTTTTAAATTAATAAAACTGGTGCTAGCAAACAACGTGAAGGATATGAGAGATAAAGGAAGCAGAGCTACTCACGGTCCAACAGCAGTTTCTGGAGGCTCCCTGGAGACCAGCGCCGGCACCAATTCAGGGCTTCTTATCGCACGACCATAGGTTAAAATGTTTATGAAGATGTATGATGCACCGGTATATATCACAAAGTCTTCTACGCGGTAAGCATAGGACAGCACTCGCGGCAGAAGTACACAATTATATATTAAAGGGTGAAAAGTTCAATGCATTAATATTTGAGTGAATTATCGGCTGGTTAGTAGCGCGTACAGATTTCAACTGTCGTTTTGACAGGAGAGGGCGCGAATGTCGCGCACAGTGTGGCTTGCTGTTAATAGCCCTGCATTTTTATAAGGTGGGGAAAATGGATATAGGAAAGCACCAAAATATATTAAATTAGGAACTTGGCGTTACCATCCACCCCCCTTAAAGGGTCACCTTTCAGAAACTCTCATAAGGCGAAAACAAATATGACTCTATGACTCTATGACTCTATGAATCTAGAGAAGACGCGCAATGCGTATACATACACATTGAGAAGTGTGTAGAGCTACGGATATATAAATATTAATATGTTTAGTAGAATCAAATATATATAGACTTTATAACCTAACTTAATGTTAAACTACGAAGCTATACTTTACTTTTATTGCGTTGGAAGAGGGCATAAACGAACGACCGGGCGGAGGTAAGTTCTCCCGTGGATTCTCACAGTCGCTACGCGTATGATACCGTCTTTCGATGGATGTACTTTCTCTACAACTGCTAAAGGCCAAGCTAGAGTCGGCATTGAATCGTTTATCACTACGACAACTGTTCCCGGGGTGATAGGAGCGGAAGGAGTGTTCCATTTTTGCCTAACTTGTAAGCAGTGCAGATACTCCATCCTCCATCGATTCCAGAAGGATTGGACTATTTTATCCATTAACGAGTGCCTATCAAGCAAACTGATACTATCAGAGCTTATATCAGGCACAGGTAAGGAAAGTAGAGGCGCAGTATGTAAAAAGTGACTTGGTGTAAGAGCCGAGGGCTCCGCTGGATCAGCGCTAAGCACCGTCAGCGGGCGTGAATTGAGTAAGCACTCAATCTGAGTCAGGACAGTAGATAATTCCTCATACGAAAGGAGTTGCTGTCCGATGGATTTGTATAAGATCGTCTTCGTGACTTTTATCATGCTCTCCCAACTGCCGCCTTTATGCGGAGAGCTGGGACAAATGAACTTCCAGGTCACGCGACTCTCCGCGCATTCCTGCTCTAGTTTCGGGTAATACTCATCTCTAAGAAATTTATAGAGATCGCGGAGATACGAAGCAGTGCCTTGAAAGTTTGTCGCGTTATCGCTGTGCATAACTTTCACAGGTCCTCGTCGAGAGAGGAACCTCTTGAACGTAGCAAGGAAACTCGGGGTACTTAGAGAGCTAGCGACCTCGATGTGAGTAGCTCTCGTGGTCAGACAAGTAAAAAGGGCGATATACGCCTTCTCGCTTTGTACGCCACGGCGGCGTACAGGTGTGTACGCAATGGGGCCAGCAAAATCGCAGCCCGTGAAAGTAAAGGCCTTTACAACTGGACGCGTACGAGTATCAGGCAAGTCAGCCATAAGTGGATAAGTCGGGCTCGGCTTAAGTCGAAAGCAAGTGTTGCACATATGTACTCTTTGCCTGACAATGCGGCGTGCCGACAAGATCCAGTATTTTTGACGAAGCAACGACATAAGTAACTCTGGTCCAGCATGTAAATTCTTTATGTGGTAATAATCGATTATCATATTGATCACATGGCCACTGCGAGGCAGTATGACCGGATGTATTTTTGCAAAGTCAAGTCCTGAGTTGACGAGGCGACCGCCAACGCGAATCAGACCATCGTCATCTATGAAAGGTCTCAGGCGATTAAGCGCCGGAGAGCAAGGTTTATTATTTTGAATACAGGAATATTCCTCTGCAAAATGTTGATTTTGTAGAGCGCGAAGCATTTTATTTTCCGCGAAATTTAAATCATCAGCAGTCACTGCAGTAGTGATGCGACGAGGGAGTAACTTTGCAAATTTACAGACGTATACAATTATACGTAGAAGCTTGCTCCATGAAGAAGTGCGGAGAGCAAGATCATGTAGAGCGCACTGCTTTACAGACGCGCACACTGAGTGCGTCAAAATCTTTTGTTCGGGTATGTCTCCAATAGGCTCACCGTCTAGACTCTTAAGAGGCCACTGACACGGATGTAATGAAGCCCACGGAGGCCCGTGGAGCCACAGAGGGTGTGAGACTAGTTTCTCGGGAGTAACACCTCTGGACAAAATATCTGCCGAGTTCTCAATACCCGGACAGTGGAAGAAGTTGTCAGGCGGAATATTCTCCGTTATCTGAACAACACGATTCGCAACGAACGTCTGCCACCGGTGTGGCGAACTCTTTATCCAATATAACGCGACTTTCGAATCGAGAAATGCGTATGTAGCCTTGATTGGGATGCGATCAGCATAATTATCCTGTACTGTACGCATAAGTTTTGACAACAAGACACCACCGAGTAGCTCGAGGCGCGCAATAGAATGCGGCTTAGTCGGCGCGACTTTACTTTTCGCACAGACAAGGCGCACGGTATTACCAGCAGGAGAGCTTACGTGCAGATATACTACAGCGCCGTAAGCTGCCATACTGGCGTCCGACAGACCCAGGAGAGTGACCTCACAGTCTTCGGACACGCCCACGTGACGTGGTATGCTAATTTTATTAAGAGCCGGTAATTCGTCGCAAAACTGTCTCCACATCTTAATGATGTGCGGCGGCGCCAGGGTATCCCAATCCAGGTTCAGTTGCCAAAGCATTTTAATTAATATCTTGGCGTATACGATCGAGGGGGCAACAAAACCCATTATGTCCCACAGACGGGCGACGGTAGACAAGATGGAGCGCTTAGTGCACGTCACATCGTCAGGAACGGAAATTTTAAAATAGAACGCATCGTTATCTGTAGACCAATGCAAGCCTAATATTTTATGTTGCATGTTTTTATCAAACTCTACCTCGGTAGGAAGTTTGTGTGAAGCAGGAATGTTATCTAATACTGCGCGAGAATTACTATTCCATTTTATAAGATCCCACTGTGCTCCTTTAAATAACTCTATCATTTGCTCTACCGTGCTGAAAGCTTCAGGCTCGCTAGGAAGCGAGAGAGCTACGTCATCCATATATAACGAGGGCAGAACATATCTGCTCGCGAGCGGATATTTCGCACCGTCGTCCTGGACGAGCTGTCTCACTGTGCGTAACGCGTGATACGGACTAGAGGTAAGACCGAAGCAAACTCGATTAAATCGGTAAAGCACGAGAGGTTCTTGTGGATTAAAGCGGTATAAGAAGCACTGATAACGCCGATCAGCTTCGCGCATAGTAATTTGCAAAAATTGCTGACGGCAATCTGCCGTCAAAGCGACTGCATGTAGACGGAAATTCAAAAGTATTTTGAATAGATCGCCTTGCAGATTCGGGCCTGAATGCAGAATATCATTTAGTGACCGTCCGGAGCTGGAGCGGCTACTTGCATCCAGGACTATGCGGAGCTTAGTCGAGAATTTGTCTTCGCGTAGAACTCCCGTGTGAGGGATCACGAAAACAGGAACTGGGTCTCGAGGATCGTACGAAGGCGCGCGAGATATATAATCATTCGCGAGATAATCTTTTATGACGTCATCATATGCCAACCTCAACTTAGGTGAAGCTTCGAGCTTTCTTTCGAGGCACATGAATCGTTAACGAGCTGTATCTATAGAATTCCCGAGGGAATATAAATCCTCCTTAAAGGGCAGGCCGACAACGTATCTGCCACTAACAGGATCACGCGTAGTAGTCGTCGTGTAAAAGTCTTCGCACTCAGCATCGACTGGGTGTCGAACGGAAGCGGAAGGAAGCTCTTCCAGTTCCCAGAAACGCCTGACTAACGAGTCAATAGCGGACGGCTCTTGAGCGAGGCAACATGTCAAGGCCGCGTGAGTATTAATTGTAGGTATCGTGGGTGCACTACCCATAAGTACGTATCCTAACACCGTGCGCAATGCAGCGGGCACCGACGGGTCACGTGACGCATGTACGTCGTCGGGTAGAAGTAAGTGAGGGAATAGGGAAGCTCCTATCAAAGCATCAACTTTACTAGGTATACCGAAGCTTTCGTCAGCGAGCGGAATACCTTTCAGGTGTGACAGGCTAGTCGTATTTACGACAGCCGTAGGTAAAAGGTCAGTGACCTTATCAACAACAAGCGGCGAAATATTGAAGCTAATGTTGTCGTCGAATCGAGAGTAAAACTTTAAATCAATCGAGTTGGTTTGAATAATTTTCTCAGTACCACCGAACCCCTTTACTATCGTACGTTCAGCATTATGTACTTTAATACCAAGTCGATTGCAACATTCTTTCGTTATAAATTCGCATTGAGCGCCCGTGTCTAAAAGTAAACGTATAATTTGTCGCGTACCTTTGTTATCATAGACTGCAACTTGCGCTGTAGATAATAAAATCGTAGGCTGTTTAATATGCGCAGTTTCAATGTCATGCGATAAACCAGTGCTACGAGTATCGCCTACACTCGTAGTACAAAGTGCTACGCCAGACCGCTCGCTTGCTACGTGCGATGACGTAACGGGAGGCGGGGCGTTGGGTGATTCATTTGCGCGCGACGCCTGCGCCGGCAACACCTCAGACGGTGCCGCGGGAGCGTGAGCTGGTTGCAATGCATGGCTATTTAATTGCCTAGCGCGCTCGAAATGTAAGCCAGTATGATGCTTGGACTGACAGACACGACAAACGGATGAGCTTGGACAGCTGGACACCTTGTGGCTGAGAGACAGGCAGTTCACACAAGCATTGTTATCTTTTACGCATTTAAAACGCTCTTGCGGATTTAATTTATTGAAGTCTGCACACTTAAATAGATACGTATGTGTTATATTCGTGCATAGACACTTGGAAGGCTTATCAACCGTGTTTACATAAGCTTGGTACTTAGGCGCGGTGTCAGATGTACCATTTGATTTTTTATTATTTTTTATTTGACGCGTATTTGAAGCAGAAGTGCTTGCAGCGGATGTACGCTCGAATACTTTAGCACGAGTTGCTATGAAGTTGACAAACTCGTCGAAGGTAGGCATTTTATTACCGTACCTAGTCTCAAACGCACGAACCGATTCTGAGTCTATCTTCTTTATAGCTATATGCAACACGATCAGGTCTGTTAGGTTATCTAACTTTAGGTTCTTCAAAGCACTAACGGCGCTGGCAAAATGATCACTGAAGGATTCAAAGTTAACAGCGGAAGCCACTTGAAAAGGTTTAAAGTCAAACATCTGATTTAAATAAGCAGACACTAACATTCGCTTATCGTCGTATTTATTTATTAGTGTTTGTAAAATCAGCTCATAATTTTCTGCGCACGGGCTTATACCTACGCACGTGATCCTGGCCCTGCCAGTCAGTTTAGGTAAAAGGTAATATAATTTCTCGGCATCGGTAAGCGATGGATTATCGTGCACTACAGATTTAAATGTCGTATAAAACATATGCCAGGATTTTATATCACCATCAAATTCTGAAATCTGAATAGGTGGGAGTCTAGGCTTAGCTTTTAGCAGTGCGGCAGATGGATTCTGGTTCTCCAGTGATGAACCAGAACATTGTGAATGAACCCGCTTGATCCTACTATACAAAGTCTCAAAAGCGTACAGACTTTTGTAATCAGGCTTCTCGGTTGGATCTAATTCCAACAAGCGAGAATTATATTCATCTAAAATCTTCTCAAATTTTTCACGTAAGGAATCAACCTGTGAAGATCCGTCAAGAAAACGTTCCCTCTTATCGACGTTCGTACTTATATCATACTCAGAAGACTGATCATAGATTCTCTGAATTATTTCAAATATTGCTTCACGTTTAGCAAGTAAGATAGATAATCTAGGATCATCAACATCATCACAATCGCTAGACTTAGGATCTAATTTTGGCGGCATTGTGATAACGTTCAATAATCAACAGGAATATCGTAAACAACTAAATACTTATAGGTAGGTACCTAGAAAACGTAAGCGGTGCAAATAAGCTGCAGCGAAGTATTGTGTTGCTACGCAATGTCAAGTTATAAAGAATCGGACAAACATACACAGCCAAAATAAGTTGGTTGTTTATTATGTACCTATACGGTGAGCGCGCGGTATAGACGCACTGCTCCACTAATTGGTCGGATTATACCGAACGTTCGAGAACGGAGCGAGGAGACGTACCTATATTATTTTTTTCTACGAGATTTAGAGGGTAGGCACACTGTATCGAGATATGTTACAATTATGTTAATTATACTTATATACTCTATTATTTATGTAATATATATATTAATATGCGTAGATAAATAATATACCTAGCTGGGGAACAAGTAGCTCAGTGCTACGTGTGAAAATATGCCAATATTTTAGGCTGGGAAAATAGGTGAAGCAATGGCACGCTATTTGTAGGAATATAATTACACTCGCAATGAATGTAATTCACTTATTAGAGCCTATGAGAGTATTCTAATAAGGGAGGTTGGATCTATCCGGCTCGAAGGACCACTTTTATGGTCGCGCCAAGTATATCGTGGAAAACATTCCATGTTTCCCACGGCTGGGAATTTGAGTGGACTGTGTTTTTAAATTAATAAAACTGGTGCTAGCAAACAACGTGAAGGATATGAGAGATAAAGGAAGCAGAGCTACTCACGGTCCAACAGCAGTTTCTGGAGGCTCCCTGGAGACCAGCGCCGGCACCAATTCAGGGCTTCTTATCGCACGACCATAGGTTAAAATGTTTATGAAGATGTATGATGCACCGGTATATATCACAAAGTCTTCTACGCGGTAAGCATAGGACAGCACTCGCGGCAGAAGTACACAATTATATATTAAAGGGTGAAAAGTTCAATGCATTAATATTTGAGTGAATTATCGGCTGGTTAGTAGCGCGTACAGATTTCAACTGTCGTTTTGACAGGAGAGGGCGCGAATGTCGCGCACAGTGTGGCTTGCTGTTAATAGCCCTGCATTTTTATAAGGTGGGGAAGTTGGATATAGGAAAGCACCAAAATATATTAAATTAGGAACTTGGCGTTACCAGTATCTACTAACATTATTATAAGTACTACTCACAAAATAAATATGAGGACCATGTCAGAAATAAATAAATTGAATTGAATTGATAAGGCCCGCCCATTACATACATACATACATAAACACACGACTTTTTCCCCGAAAGGGTAGGCAGCGCCTAAAAAAAGTTTTTTAAATGTTCAATACAGTTCATAATAGATTAACATGTTCAATACAATACAATATATTTATTCATAACGCCAAGTTATAGGTCATGTAACAGTAGATTATGGAATTCAAAGAATAACCATATTATAAATCATTTAAAATATAAAAATTGATTACTATTAATTTCATCATTTAAATTATACATTAAAACATTATTACTTATTAAAAAATCGGCAGCTCGTACAACTCTTTTATTGAGTAGAAAGTGTGATCCAGGAGCCACTTGTGTAATCTCGATTTAAAGACCACCAATACAGTTCGATACAGTGTTAATCTATTATTAGTAAATTGCAACGTATAATTTGAATACTCCTGCTCTTAAAAAGAAGCTAAACACATGGTGCAATGGACAGGATTGAAAGTGATTAGCATTCAATTACACAATCAGGGAACTCTAATTTAGTTCACAATTTGCACGGGTTTGGTGTGGATTGACTATCCACACACCCTGGATTCTTGAAACACTTTTCTTACAAGCCTGACTGGCTGTAAGAAAAAAATGAGTGATGTATAAAGTTGGTTGTCCAGCAGATAGATGGGCAGATGATATTGCATGCGTTGCGGGCCAAACCTGGATGAGACTGGCACGAGACCGCAAGGAATGGCACAGGCACAGAGAGGCCTATACTCAGCAGTGGGTAAAGTCAGGCTGTGGATGATGATGATGATGATGTATAAAGTTCCATCAAGGTCTGTGTCTAAGTTGAGACTTTGTAGCCTTTTCTGATTGTGGTTTTCTGTGACACTGATCATGGGTATTTCTTAGCTCCTAACCTTCTCCTCAATAGCAGGTGCTCCAGCACTGTCGTAGTGATGTGTGTCCACCCAGCCTCCTTCAGGGTCATTCTCATCCTCTATCACCTTCTCCTTGTCTTCGCAGTATTCAATCTGTTGATCATTTTCAAATTATTGATTATATCATTCTTATGTTATAATCAATAAAGAATACAAGAATAATAAGAATATTCTTTACAAGAATAGTTTTGTTTTTATCCAGATATTCGTTATTATTTTTGATTGGCAAAACTGAGTATGTAATCATACACACTATAGGCACACTAGTTTACTTACAAGATGACTCATAATGATTTCTGTGATTTCAATTAATAAAATACGTCATCAAAAGAGAGTAAAAATTAAAGATTCATACCTGTTTACATCTCCTATAGCATGGCACATTCCTGGTAATCAGGAATTGTTTATCAGCAGGCAGATATGGCCTGACTTTGGACTCCTCGCCCTTAGCCCACTGCCAGGTCGGGCAGTGGTGCACCAGGTGGTCTCCAGCTGCTACAAACTCCTCAGGAGTCAGCACTCCTGTCTCTTGGAACTTTGACTCCTAGAAAACATCATAACTAATTTCGTAATGTAGTCATGAATTTTGGGGCATCATCTGTTTGTAACAACGAGCAGAACTAAGCTTCTCAAGCAAATCAGGTTGACGATAGAAATGAGAAGGAAACAAGGCGAGAACCACAATCTACCTTCAGCACCGGTGTCAGATATCCCGCTACACCGAGGGCGGTTCCCTTCACGCTGTTGATCACACTTTGCATTTTGAAACGAGCTTATTGGAATAGAGCCGAAGGGCACTAGAAAGAAATACAAGAAAGATACAACAGAGAATCAACAATCGTGTCTCTATAACACAAAAATCTTTTGTTCATCAATAAAACAAAGTAAATCAAGAAAAAAAAACTACGTATTCCGAATTCCAAAACGACCGGTATTTGTTTGTCTGTGAAATCGATCAATCAGTTCCTCAGTTCAGTTTTTGAACAAGTGGCCTTTGATCAATCAATCAATTTATCATCGAGCAACACGGCGGAGGCCTGCGTTGCTCGATGCAATTTATATCACTTGCTTGACATTAGCGAAATTGCTTGGAGCACTCCACAGAAGCCATTATAAGAAGAGAAGAAAAAAAAGTTATCTTTTGAGTGCTGTCAAGTGTTGTTGAGATGAGAACTTGAGAAGCGTGTGCGTCAAGCTAGCGAACCTCAAATCGAATTCAGGGTTTTCTTCCCGGCCAATAAATAGTTCCTAAATAGTGCCAAATAAAGTGTGCGACAAGCTGGCGACCCCACTCCATGAGATGAAGTGATTGAAACTACAGACCGTACACCGTAGGTTGGCACCTGCCATGGAGTATTTACAGGTGCCATCTTACGGTAAACGAGCCGGACCGTTAACAGTGAGTTGGCACCTGCCACGAAGTATTTACAGAGGGGCAAGTCCGAGTTTAAACACACCATCGTAACGATGATCCTAACGACGAGCGTACTTGTATTGCATAGTAACTAGCCATTAATCTGTGACGTTTTTGGCACAGATTAATAGCTAGTTATTATGTTATACACGTACGATCGTAGTTACGTTCATCCTTACGATGGTGTTTGCAAAACTCCGACTAGGGCCTCAGGTGCCATCTTACGGTGATAAATGATAAAACTAACTAATTTTTTCTTCTTCTCTTCTTTTAGTGGCTTCTGAGGAATGCACATAACAATTTCGTCCGTGAATGTCATGAGAAATAAATATAAAAAAAGCAAAGCGAATGGCGAATGTTGATGAAATATGCAATTTGTGATACGGACGGACGTATATTAAACTAAACAGTGTTTTTTGATAAATTGCGGGGCTTTGAATTTGGTATCTCTATATCATAAATTAGTGATCTTCCTTATATCTCACCTCAGCCACTATGGAAGATGTTCTTGACGAAGTCGTGTCTTCAGAGGATTTGCAAGTAATCATAATTTTGTGCAATGTTGTACTGAGTCATTGTAGTTGCGTTGTGCACTGTGTTGATCTTTTCGCTTTTATGTGCAGAAATTTGAAAGGGTGTTCCACGAGCAGCTGCACCAGGGTAACGTAAGTCACAAGGCGCAGTTCGAGTACGCGTGGTGCCTTGTGAGGAGTAAATACCCGACGGATATCAGGAAGGTAGGTGCCCGTGCTCCTTTGTTTACTTTCTTGAGACTCAAAAAAGGCCCACTGGCGGACTAGTTGCGAAGAAGAATTGCTCTACGAGCACATATGGGACTGTTGGAATATTGTTTGGTGGTGCTGGTGTGTCATTCAAACATTATCTACACTAATATTATAAAGAGGAAAGATTTTTATTTTTGTATGTTTGTAATGAATAAAGTCATAGACTGCAGAGCCGATTTCAAAAATTCTTTCACCATTGGAAAGCTACATTCACCCTGAGTGACATAGGCTACCAGGGGGAGGGGGAATAGGAGTGGGGTAAGGGGGGGTTGTTTTTCATCCTGAAACTATCCGTGTGAAGTCGGGACGAGTTGCTAGTTAATAATATATGTGATACATTAGCAGCAGCTCTTGAGTTGATGCATACACCTTTAGACGAAATATGTTAAATGTTAATGTTAAAGAACTCCCTTTCCCACATTCGGATTCTATGGACGAAATATTTATCAACTCTGTTTTTTAAAAGTTCACTTAGTGAGCACTATCCACTGTTTCTGGCGATATGTAACATTGTTGCCTAGGCAAGAAGAGCTCTCTGGATTTGTCTTGTACCTTAGATTTACGAGTTTTAGTGAGTGTTCTTTCAATCTGTTGTTGTTCATGGTCCTAAATGTCATTGATTGATTACCTAGTTTCTTTATCATAAGCGTGGAATGAGACTTGTTTTAACCATAAATAATGTAATGTGCATTTTAAGAATCAACTCAACTCCTAGATCTTGACCCATTCAAAGATGATTTCTGAGTCAAAACCTCGTCACATTGCAGGGTATTCTCCTCCTCAAAGAGCTGTTCAACTCGCACCCTGAAGGAAAGCGGGACTACCTGTTCTACCTTGCCATCGGCAATGCTAGGATCAAGGAGTACAATAAGGCTCTGCACTATGTTAAGTCCTTCCTCGAGATTGAGCCGGCCAACCAACAAGTCTTAGCACTAGAGGTATGCATTCGTTTATTTTTTTTCTTAACCTATATTGTCCCACTGCCGGGCAAAGGTCTCCCCCAAATTTCTCCACTTGTCCCTGTCCCTGGCAGTCTCCCACCACTCCTTTTCAAAACCAACACGATCGTCCCGCTAACGCTTTCTCGGCCGACCCCGAGGTCGCCGTCCTTCAGGTATCCAGGGTGTGCTGATGTTCGCCCACCTGTTGGGAAGCATTCGACTGACGTGCGCCGCCCAATCGGTATTCGTTTATATTCTGTGAAAATATAAAAATTTCATCACTTCCAATTACAATTACAAATTACAATACTAACATTCTGAGGCTGTATTTACTGTTCGACCGACGACGGTGAGTGCTTATTAATTGCTTCATGCGTACACTAAAAACAGCACAGTGAAATTACAGGCACATGAGATTTTTCATCTTTATGTCTCAGAGTGGCGGGCGCAGTGCAATGTCACATAAGACGCGTCACGCGTCCTAGGTGGACGTGACCTATGTGAGAATGCACTGTTCATAGGCAGAGGTTACAGCTTAGCATCTGCTTGTTCCGTCATTCAAGTAGTATAAAAAAACACTGCGTCGCGCTGACGCTCGTCGGTCGCGTGACGTGCTATTGCGATATATACGCGCGTTTAATACGACGCTGACTAACAATAAATTACGCGCGTACGATCAGCGCTGAAGGTACGTGCACACCGTCTCGACCGACGGGCACTAAATCCAGCCTTAGACTTCATTTACAAATATTTGAAAAATTACAAATATGTAAATAATTCAAATGTTTCTAAAATTCATCAGAAATTTAAAAGTGTCACCATGTTACTGATAATTGATGACATGGTTAGTATAAAAACGAAAAGAAAAGAGATATAACAAACATTAAAACACAATCATTTAAAGTGCACTGACCAGCTGGCCTGGCCAAACGGCATTCAATAGCCATTGACCACGTGACATTTTGATACATTACGTCTATCTCATACTTTGTTGGCTTTTCTACTAGCGACGTCGCTATTAGAACGTTACTTTGTCTACAGCCTAAGGACTAAGATATACACGCATCAGCTCTGTGAGCTGCCTGTGTATTATAAATAAATAAATATTATGTAATTTATTATTGTCATGCATGTCAGTTCAGTTTGAGTTTTACATTTGCGGAAATCGAACCCGCAACCTCTCACATCTCAGCCGGCTACCCGCCCGCCGCGTCTCTGAAGTTGTCAATCACGTACATACATATGTATGCATACATGAGCCTATGTAGGTTCACTATTTTGATCCCCATGGAAGATATCCTCAAATCCGAGTGGATATCACACCAGAAGTCCAAACAATGCATTTGCTACATAATTATACAATTTTATCTAGTATATTTATTTATTTATTTATAATACACAGGCAGCTCTCGGAGCTGATGCGTGTATATCTTAGTCCTTATCAGTGCACTTAAAATGTTTGTCAAGTCTATTTTTGAAAGAATTCACTGAGGGGGCACTGGTCACTGAATCTGGTAGCCGGTTCCAAGCGCGCACGACGCGATTAGGCAATATGTGCATCCTTGGATTGCTGGCACTTGGCCCGCGTTGCAGCTTCAGCAAGTGTCCTCTGAGTCCTATATTATTGTTCATGGTATATATAAATAATAAATAAATAAATAAATAAATAATGCTGGACAGTTCACACAGCATTATCTAGCCCCAAGCTAAGCAGAGCTTGTGTTATGGGTACTAGATAACTGATATACTTAATACAATATATTACATAGATAGATATTTTTTATTATACATAGAAAATACCCAGAACACCCTGAACAAATATCTGCGATCGCACAAATATTTGTTCTGAGGCGGGAATCGAACCCGCAACCTCCTGCGTCGCAGGCGAACCTTCGCCCGACGCACCACAGAGGTCGTCGGTAGAGGCAGTATATGCCTCTAACTCTTAGTTAGCATTGATTGAACAATGGGTATTAAGTCCACCACTGCTAATTTGAATACTAACAGAAAATCTATGTATCTTGCTTGTAGAGCAGACTCTTCTCCGCAACTAGGCCACCAACGGGCCCTTTTTGCGTGATGGGTTGAGGCTGCTAGTCCAGCCACCCGATGTCCTCCAGGAAGGCCAGCAGCTCGCCAATGCTGGCGCAGGCCTGCCTGGGATCTATGTATCTTGCCAAGTGGATTATAAACTAAAACTATAGGCAGTAATCCTAACCTCTACAAACACTGGCAGAGAAAACTAATATTATTAAAAAAAGGTGTGTCAGCTCCGACGCGCGGTTGGAGTTTACTCCAGTCCATTTCAGTATAAGATGCGCGAACATGTTGCGCAGAGGGAAAACATAATGGACTTAAATAGTGAAAATTATGATACATCTAATATTTATACATGTAAAAGTTGTTTGTAACGTAATAATTAAAAGATTTCGATTAAATTTGGCACACACGTGGATTATATTCGGATCCTCGTGTCAATACGGGCGAAGACGCGGGAGGACACTCTTAACTTAACTGTGGCGAAATGTTGGCGTGATATGCGAATGTTGGTGATATGTTTGCGTCATAGTAGATATTGTAACTTTCAGCGTCAAATAAACAAGCGCATGGAGAAGGAGGGCCTCATCGGCATGGCGGTGGCGGGAGGCGCCGTGTTGGCGCTCGGCGGCATCGTCGGGCTGGGCATTGCGCTTGCTAGCAAGAAATAGCATCTGGCCCTGTTGTGAGTAGTGCATCCATAAACATGCCACAGTTACATTCTTGGCATGTGGCGCTTCGTCACCCTGAAAGAGCCTTAGTATTGTCAAAAAGAACCAGTGTAGTGTTTTTATTTTTATTTTTTTATTTGCTGATTATATCACTGCGACCAGTTAGGCCTATTGTGATCGAACCAGTTTAGTGATAGTAAAACAGCTGATAGAAATATTGGCATGTTGAAAAGGCAGATGATAGAAAAGAATTGATATCAGATTGATCCCACCCGACTGTGTGGGAAATATAACGAGGAGGAAAGCGTGATTCCTCTTAGTATTTATGTGGTTCTATTAGTTTTTTTTTTACTACGTGAATCACGGAACAATCCGATGGTCCACCTGATGTTAAGCGGTAATCTCTGTCTCTAACAATGCATTAACTCAGGTCACGTTCACCGAGGCCGCCTCCTATGTTGCACTGCACTGCGCCCGCCACCCTGAGACATAAATATAAAAGTCTAATGTGCCTGTAATGTTACCAGCACCCTTCAAACCGGAACACAGCAATGCAAGCATACTGCTTTGTGGCTGAAGTAGTCATGGTAGCAGTACTTCACTGGAAGCACTTTAAAAAAATAAGCTCTACTACTACTGCTAAAATATAACTATTGTCGTCCGTTTTCGTAAAAATATGTATAGAATATCATAAAATGTTGCAATTATCCGTACAGACAAATTTAAATTACGCAGGGTGACTGAAAAATCTAGTGAAACGATGAACGAACGAAAGTAATGGCGACCTGATTCGTCACCCATACATCCACATGTGGGAATAGCAGCGTATGGCAGAGCCTTGAGTAACCCGTATATGAATAGGGCTGTCCGCACTGTATGATGTAATGTAGGTTTTACTATCTATACTAAAATATCTGAAGACCAATTCGCGTAACTATTTTGAAACCGTCGTCTGTCTTTCCTGAAAACTATAATCTGGGTCTCTTCAAGGCTAGAGTGAATTTGCTCCATCTTCGGCCACATCGTCACTTACCAACAGGTGAGATCGTGGTCAAACAAAGGTCTATCAGAGATTTAAAAAAAAAACATTCTGTATGAGACTGATTTGTGAATTGACTAAAAATTGTCTGCTCTGTGGTATTATTATGAATAACAATTTCATGGCGAAAGAGTAAAGTGAGACGCGTCTATTATACTACAAGTCTAGCTAAAGTTATCAACAAATTAAAAATCAGATGGCGCTAGCAACTGCATTTCCTATAGCATCTCCACTCTTCAAAAGATGTCTCTAAATGCTCTTACGCTAATCGGTCAGCGTAACAATACTTTATTACGAGAATTGGGCTTCAGATAAAATTGTTCTTCATTGTGGGTTTGCAAACCATTGCCGCCGTGGTTAGAGGTAAGTCAAGTTGATTGTCCAATAACTGACAGGAGATTTATCTGTTGTTCCAGAATGAATGCCCTTTTCGGCGTTCATTATCTTCTCAAGAAGAAGCAAACTAAAAAGGATTAGCGGGATTCCGATCGAATTCGCAATATCTCTCTAAATGGATGCAATGTTTCACTAAATCTAGATTTACACACTTTTGTATAAATGCCCTGAGAAAATTAAAACTCCCCACTCGCTTCTAGTTCAACGAGTTTTTGTCCAAATATTAGGTAATAGTACTATAAGCGTAACATTAGTTAGTATTTCATGTGATATTTAAATATGTTCACTATTTTATTTATTCCCTTAGCTTTAGGCGTTGAATATTGTAAGAAATACATTATAATTATCTATGAGAAATTCTTGATGTGATTCCATTAAATATATTTTGTTTTCGGTAGACTTGTTTATCAATTTTTTACTTTTAGTACCTATCTAGTGTATTCATTATATAGTTCCCTTGTCATATAGTCCATCAGTTAGTACCACATTTCTATCACCTATGCTATGCTGATTCTCTCTATCATCTTACTTTTGACTGCCTACCTAAGTAAGGCTTTTAATTTGGTTTTCCTTTTTTCCTTGAATCAGCTTCCACTTGTTCTCGAGGCACCACACAGGCGCTCCCCATCTAGTAGTAAGAAGGATCATCAAAAGAAAAACAGACCGTGTTTGTTGCCTGATTCTTCTAGGTCTGGTTGCGTTGGAACAGGAGTAAATGTAAATTTATTTTTTAAGACGATTCAAAATGATCCTTGTGATTTCAATGAATAAAATACTTTTGACTTTGACTTTGACTTTGACCCATGTACCATTACATTATTGATATTAGTACCTATATACCCGCCAAATATATACTGCTCATACGAGTATGGTTCAGATAGTGTACATAAGCATTTTATTTTGC
The DNA here is from genome assembly GCA_932527175.1 of Operophtera brumata. Taxonomy (NCBI): domain Eukaryota; kingdom Metazoa; phylum Arthropoda; class Insecta; order Lepidoptera; family Geometridae; genus Operophtera; species Operophtera brumata. The sequence goes on from OW052235.1 coordinate 23,327,197, forward strand.
TTATTCTACTAAATAAAATAACTCAGTTTTCAAAACAATTTATTTTATTATTCTTGTATAATAGTAATGTAGTGAAGCGTCTTACAGCTAGTACACTAATGCACAATGGCGCAGGCTGGCTTTGACACAGTTGAAAAACGAAAATCGTAAATAGGAATACTCATAAAAAAAATAGTACCAGCGCGTCGTGTTTTACCAACCAACGCGGGTAGTAATAAAATAATATTTAAGATCGGCAACACTTTACAGTAGTCGTATACAGTAGCGCCACCAAGTGGGAAGACAGTGAAACGAAATTATGTATTTCAAAGTATAAAATGTACTGGCTTAGGAATGGATTGATTCAAAAGAACCTGCGGCCTAAAAATAATCATATGGCAAATATGGCACCACTCTGTTTGCGTCAGGGCATAAAATATTCAGCACAGAAACCTATGGATCTGATAATTTACCGAAAAGTATTTGCTAGTCCAGTGACATTTCAATAAACTAACTTATTTGTGCTGCCTAGTATAACACTCTCTAGGATTTCAAAATACCTTACAAGGTAAAAATAAAATTAAAATCTGCTTCCAGTGAGCCTAATGTGGAAAGTATATTTTCATAATAATTATGTTAACTTACAATGCCTACATGAAATCAACAGTACACAAGACACACGAAGTAGATAAACTAAATGTTTTACATGAAACTTCATGCTAATGAGGTAAACTTGTTTATTCAAACATAAATAAAAAACTAATATCGAACTTCCAAAGTTCACAAGGTAACTAAACGTAAGTATTATATAATATAATAGAGAGCGCACTCTCCGACTTAAAGTCCTAATTTCATACATATTTCACTGGTATTCATAGTTATAATTTTCAGTTTATAAACAACTACGGTGTAAGTTAAGTTATATCGACACTTTCGACTTGTATTATTTAATAAAAGTTGTAAAATCCATTTTCAAGAGTATCCATGTAACTTGTATGTATGATGTGTTGTGAAAAAATATATAATTGATAAAATATTTTACTTTTATTTAATACTCTGGTAACTGACTATTGATTAATGTAATGTGCACAATTATTATCTAGTAGGTATCTAAATTGAACTATGAGTAAAAGTGATACAATCTAAATCAAAGATCTACTATTATTATGATGTTCAAATCATGAATAAAGCACTCGTCATCTAATCAAAACTTATTTTATATACAGTCGAAAATAATAACTAATTAATCACTATGGCAACACTGTTAACTGTCAACAAGATTATGTTTACGCAAACCAAACTTGATATAACATCAATTCTCACTAACACTAACAAACTAAATATAAATCAACCCGTACAACTTAACTCTATTTTAAGAATTAGACATAACCACCTCTCAAATGTTAAAATGCCAACTCGATGGCAAGTCGCACTCGGCAATGTGATATACTCACTCAATAAATCCATAAAGTATATCTCTCATTAATTCATTATAAAAGGTTAAATGCTTTCATCTATTGCTCTAATTACTCAGTGAACTCTAATTTTCGGGAAGTAAATATATTTGTGACTCGCTTACAAATACTCTTACGATATACTAAATAACTATAACATTGTACTCTAAAAAATATGTATAAGTATTGAAGGCTAACTTGAGAATGTAATCACAGTAAATTGTTATTTAAGTAACCGGCCCACAACATTACTACAAAATAATCCTTCTCGTGTACTCTATAGGGTTCTTATTTGCCCACTAACCAATGAGAACCGTCACTAAACAATTATTTACACACATTCAAAGGCAACATCAAGGTATACTTTATTTATTGCTTTTTGTTACTATTTATTATGTACTTATATACCACCTCCACTTATATACAATGCATTATATCATATTTTGAACTTTCGACAATAATCATTGTTGATAACGCGATAAAGGTATACATTTTTGAAAAATATTTGCAGTCTCAGCTTAGTATTGAGATGTCACAATTTAGTCTTAAATAGTTGTTAGTTAATATCGACAAGTTATCGCGTTATTATTTTGTAATTTTCCAATTCAGTATACGCACGTACAAATATCAATTTATAATTTTATTTATTAATAGTATGATTTTAAGCTCTGTTTTATTTGTTCGTATACAAAGATAGTATTTTTAAGTAATGTTAGTGTGCTCACTGATATCCGATATAATATTGAACCATTCCTACGACGGCAACACAGTCTAAGATCCTCTAATGAGTGTGCATCTATTCAAACGAGTACTACGGGCAGCACTAACAATGACCTAATGACTTGCGTATATTTACCTACTATATACTCTATATAGTATATATAAATGCAATTTGCAAAATGCATAAAACAACAGATATTTATAATCTATAAATTGTATAAAATATTTTAAATAAAATCTATTGAAGTGAGGTAGATGGATGGAATTTCACAATTTGTGTGGATATATTGTTATTATAACATCGCCGCATTGGCCCAAATGCTGAGGTAGATGGATGGAATTACTATGTAAGACCCTACTACGTGACAGGGAGCTTACATACACATTACAAAACGCTACTCGCTAGTATTACTACTACTAAACAATCTCATAGGTGAGGAGTCGACGGCGATGGCTCAAACAACGTGCGCGGGGTCGCTACGTGCGGACCGTGGCGTACAAAAATAATGTCTCACTAACTGTTCATAAAACGTGTACTTACCTACCTTTGCAAAACTAATGGTATCCTTATACCGTATAAATAAAACAAACAATGCAACACTATTATTCGCATCATCCCAAACAGCAAAGTATCCGCCTAGATAAATCTATCAGCAACCGATTAACCCTAATTAAATTTACATTATAATATCGGAAATGGCACCAACGACATTCCACGGGTCAACAATAAACCGTTATTACAAAACGAATCCGCTAAATGACCACAAAACATAACACTCAAGCACCGTTTGAAATACGTTCAACAAAACATTGTCCTAACCGAGTAGGCAGTCTACGCGACTAATTCGACACACCTTTGCAACCTTTGTGACCTTCATTTCATGAGGAAATCTTGTTGTGCTCGTCTTCGGAGTACTCGCCGTCGTCGATGCCGCTGTGCTCCGGGTCTTGTTCCGCAATGTTCCTGTTCCTGTCGTCAATATTGTAATCCTTGTTGTAATAATCTTTTCCATTGTCCTTGTCGTCATGTTTGTCGGCATCAGTCTCGCCAATACTTTCATTTCTCTGTCTCTCTTTCCCTAAATCTAAAGGTTCATCGGAATCGCGCATGATGTCAGGTTTCCCCATGTTATCTGTGTATTGTCGCTGCATTTGCTTCAGGAAACGCTGGTGAGCTAAGTTTGTTGGTGGAGGAGGAAGGGATCCCATTTGAGGGGATCTCTCGTCGTAGGGTTTTCGTTCCATGTGCAGAGCGTTCATTTGTGCCAGTTTCGCATTCATTCCTGTTAAACATAGATACATTCGTTAGACTGGGAATCCGTCAGAAGTATAAAGGCCGAAGCACTTCTATGTTTGATGAAGGAACTTACCCAGCATATTTTCCCCGATATACTGCAGATAAGTATCAAGTAGAGCTGAGCTGCCGCCGTACCCGGGCGGATAGTCTTCGTGTTTCAGTCCAGCAACCAGGCCATGGGGCAGGTCTGCTATAGTCTTGGCGGTGACCGCACGTACTGCCGGCACTTTTGTGATGGTTGTATTTGCCAGGTTGTTTATGTCTGTGAAAAAACAAACCAACTATAAGCAAGTGTGTAAAAAGCTTTAATAATAAACCGTGCTACTAATAAAAGCAGAAGATCCTTAGAATATTTGCACCGTGTTTTGCTCTTTTCATCGAATTTAAAACAGCTTGTCGATACAAAAGACAAAACACTGTAACTATTCCATGGATAATTCGAGTTTTATAGTAATACGGATAGACATCAATAGTAAATTGAAGCAATAAGAAGAAGAAGAAGAAGAAGAAGAAGAAGAAGAAGAAGAAGAAGAAGAAGAAGAAGAAGAAGAAGAAGAAGAATATTATATATTTATTTGTATACAAGAGCTACACAGAAACACAGAATATACTAAGAAGAAACAGATATGGAGGTACTAGGTGTAACTCAAGTAACAAAATGGTTCTGCCTCAGCATGAGTTGGTTGACAGCAAACTAGCAACCAACGCTGGTCTTCCGGCAGAACCACTTGTTGGCGTTACGGCTAACCATTCGCAACGACTATACACACAACTAACATAAAGAAAACTAATAATAAGAAAGGTAATGAAAAGTAAGGTATGCTCAAATTTCAAAAAACCACTGACATAATTTTAGTATAGGTAAGAAAGTTTTTTTTTACAAAAATCATATCAACGGAAAAATAAAAAAAACCTTCAGAAAAGGAAACTTTTACAGAGCACTTGTGTTGTGTCTTAGACTTTCCTGATCCTTTTAATAGTCAAACAAAAATTTCTTTAATTTAGATCTAAAACAATATAAGCTGAACGGCTGAACACTATGTTATGGCTAGTATTAAACATCAAGTTGACACTTACGAGGCGGAGAAACTGGAATGCTATCCTGGTACCGGGACTGGCTGAGGTCGTCATTATCATTGTCTCCACAAATTGAGCTACTCTCAGAAGCGGCCGACTTGGCGTCCAGCTTGATGTCTGACCGTCGCGGGCCGGTGGGCGACGCACGGGCTCGTAGCTGTTCCGGGGACACCTTCACTCCAGCTTTTGCTAGTAGTCTGGAAATAATGAAAACATTTTAGAATTGCATTCGCGATTTTTGGAAGAACTTGTGTTTATTTTTCTGTCCGCGATGATCTTTCTGACACATGCTTTCGGAATAAGCCTTTCTAATTTTTAGAGAATGCTTGAAATAGATATAGTTTTGGAAAAATGCCTCTAATTTGGTTCCGATAGGAATTACCTACTGTTACAAGCCATGAGTTTTGACCTCCCTTACCCTTTTCTAGCACATTTTAATATACTTACTGGCTGGCCAGTTCAGGATCGAATCTCGTCGGCATCTGCAGCACGGGAAGGTCCTTGGTAGAGATGCCTCGGTGTTGCCGCGACATGTGAGAGTGCAGTGAGTTGCGGGACTTGGCCACCGTTCCGCAGAGCACGCAACTGCGGAAGAGAAGAGCTCGGTTAAAAAGTGTGTATTTAGAGACTTGAAGACATAATAGTTTGATAATATTTGGCAAATGATTATTCTTCGCAAAAGTTTTGACAAATGTTTTTTATAAATTTCCTTTCGTGTCCTAGCTGTCTTTAGTTTAAAAACACTTTAATTCTTGATGCCATACAATGAGTCTATTCTTACCGGTATCCAGGGCAGACAGTGTGCTTGTCTTCAAGATGCGTTCTCAAGGTGTGAGCTGAACGGTAGATCTTCCCGCACTTAGGGCAAGGTCTTGGGTCTGTGGCTCTCACACGAAGTAGGTCCTGAGTTCTTCGGCAGTTTCCTGTAAAATAAGTTTTATTTTATTCCTGAGGAGAGGCTCAAGGTTGTCAGTTGTGTTTGATTGTTGAGTCTTACCTTGTGCGTTGTATGCATTGCTATTATTAAATTTATTTAATGGCGTGGCATTGTTTTTGCAATTCAAAAGAATAATACATTTCTACTTCGTAGTTTTATTATTATTTATATAAGCAGATATTTCTTCGGGTAAAAATTATTACGTATATATCGTATCACTAATACAGACTGCAACTAGAATCGTTTACTCACATTGAACATTTGGTTATTAAAATTGCTAATTTACATTTTTACGCCTAAAATTATTTATTTTATATAATAAAGTTATACGACTTGCCTCTCAGGCGTCAGGAACAATTTCTCTACTCGCTAAGTTTATCCAATACTTATTTTTTTCATTCACAATTTATTTGAATCCATCGCATATATTTTAGAAGGTTTCGTTACTATTTTTAGCATGACTGTATTAATACTGAACTTATTTTATTCGATTTATCTGTGATTTTGATTTGTCTTCACGAGACCTTAGTTTCTTGTTCTAGATTGGTTGGCAGCAAAATGTGATACATGTTTTTTCCAGTCTGTAACTAGGTAGCTATGTTAGTTAGCATATTAAAATAAATTTTGAATATGATTATGGCTCTAGTAGAATGGTAATCAATCTATTTGTATAAAAATACGGCCAATGGCGGGTATAACTAATACTGTTAAGTGATAATATAACCATATAATAATCACAATATACCATAGCTATGTCGTTGTTCCTGAAAATATATTTTAGTGGATGAATACGATTACTATAGTTTACTTAAACATCTATTTTTGGTGTCAACCCTCTTTTGATTTCATATGAAAATATATGCGAATGGAGTTATTTACATGTAAAATACATTTTTTTTTTCATAATTATTATAAGTTTTGTCTACATTGACTAGATATGTTTAGATGTGCACACAAAGGGCACCACGAACAAACTTTTCGAAAATAAATTATCTATTAATCTACATTATGTATTGGAAACGAACGAATTCTTAACTATTGCGTTTCAAAGGCATTTTTATTTCGTATTGTCTCATAAATGGTCGAATGTAAGATGCTAGTACCGTTACGATAAGTTTATTAGTGTTTAAATGTTGCAAGAACTGAGTTTCAACTTTGAAGATTTAGTAAGAATTTGAAATTTTCCTATGATACCGGCCTTGCTATATGGAAGTATCGTGATCAAGTCACACGGAAGTACTGAACTTACTAAAAGAAGATACACACAATGATAAATGCTACAAAATACTAGAGAAAACATCTTATAGTTTAAAGGACACCATATCATAGCCTAAATAGCTAAATAGAAAGACAAGTGCCGATGCCGTTTTACTCATTGTCGTTGTGTACCTACTAAGTACTACTACTTGGTACCACCGGTTCTTTCTTGGTCACCCTACACTAGGTCAGAGACTAGCTTGTAGTCTGGAACGTCTGAAAAGAGCCTAGTTATGGTGAATGAAAGCAAAAAACGTTGTGTAAAACCTTCCTAAACAATTTAAGGTCGTGAAGAAGAATATTATAAAGCCAATATAAAGTTTGCAAATAGTAGCAGCCGACACAACGATCGTGAGTAAAGCGGGTGGCATAGAAGCAACAATGGAAGTTACAGATATTCAAGAAGTCTATGGAACGATCGACATTCGTATCCTATCAATGGCACCAATCATCACATATCATAATGCGCTTACATTTATGAACCTTAAATAATATCAGTCTATAACTACTACAAAAATAATTTTCAGTCGATTTATATCTACCGCTTTATACAACGTCACGCGAACACGATAGCGTCATACGAAAATGCATTCTGGAGATCATCGTTTCCGTTCCCGTCGAGATTCATCTCGGTATTCATTTCACAGCCGTTAAATTTTCGGTTCTCGAAAGCCTAATGTCGTCCGATGGGGGCGGGCTCTAGGCGGCCCATCCGCAGCTCCACTTGAGAGTCTTCATCTCGTCCCACTGGCGAGGGTGCTTGATGCGCATGTGGTTGCGCACCGAGTTGGGGTGTGCGAAGTGGCGGCCGCACGTCGCCACTGGACACAGCGGACTGTCGCGCGGGTAGTGCCGCTCCAGGTGCCGCCGCGCCGCCGCCAGCCCCGCCGGCCGCGCCGCGCACAGCGGACACTGCACCGCCACACCACTCCCGCCCCCCTCGCTCCCCGTCGGGCATGCCAGCAACGCGGCATCTGCAATGCCGACATCACCATGTTATAACACCGATAGGCTGGCAAACCCGACAAGATTGCGACCCTCCCCGGCCCTCTTCGGTAAACTGTCAATAACTATATGGTGCGTATCGGCTAGGGACCTTCGCGGTTGGCACATAGTACTGGTGCGGCGGGTATCACCACCAGGAGCCGAGCGGGTGCGGGGGCGGGGCGAGGCCCGTGCGCTCGGCCAGGCGCCGTCTCTAGGAGTTCTGTCGCTGCCGGATGCCGTGCGCCTGCAGCTGGTGGTTGATGAGATAGTGCTTGGTCTTGCACTTCTTGCCGCAGTGCTGGCACGGGAACCATTGGTCGCGGTCGGTCTGCGAGTGCACGTTGAGCATGTGCTGGCGCAGGTTGGAGGTGGAGGAGTAGACGCGGCCGCACAGGGGACACTGCGGCCGGTAGCCCAGGGCCACCCCGCCCGCCAGAGCCGCCCCTGTAACACAGAGGCGGCGGTTAGTCACGGAACGCGAGTTATGCGATATTGTATGTGTGTTTGTCGGGCGGGGGGTCGCGCCTCCTCTGCTTGACGCCATGTATGGAGTTCATATGTATCTGCATGTACTGGCGCGTCTTGAAGCCCTTGCCGCAGACGGGACAGGAGTGCGCGAGCTCGCGGGCGGCGTGCACGTTGAGAATGTGCTGTTTGAGGTTGCTGTTGTTGCTGTAGAGCTTGCCGCACTCGGGGCAGGCGGGCTTGGCCGGCTCACCGTTAGCGAAGAGGCCGGCGCCGGCGGCCGCGGGCCCGCCGCGCTCCTCGCCCCACACGTCGCCGCCTGCGCAGGCCCCGCCCGGACCGCTCGCCCCGCTCGCCCAGGTCGCTCCTGGGGCAGACGGAGGTCTCGTTCAGTGCGCGCCACACCCTATCATTGACCCTATCTCGAAACTTAACTACCTGAGTAACTTCCATGGTTGCTGTGTTTTATAATATTGTTTTTAACAGAGGGGCGAATTATACGTTTACCTAACGGGTATAATGGGCAATTAGGCTATTTGGTGTCGTTCTTGTTACTTAATTGTTAGTGTTATTACATTGTGGGTGCGTGGCTCGATAATGTGTAACTAATGATTCGATAGGCTCAGTCATTAACGATTACGCTATTATTCTGGTTATTAATTGCCTCGAATTATTCCGTTACACAGTTATTGAGGCATATAGTAGTGGTAAAGATAAATTTATTGAGAAATTGTGCTACTAACCGTAGTTGTCTGTTAGTCCTGTTGAAGGTCCTGGCAGTCCAGCGAAACCTGCAACATTTTTTTATCAACAAATTGTCCAAAACTACTTCAATCAAAAAAGCTTAAGGATTGAGAATTACCAGGCAAGTTGAGTAGTCCAGGGAAGTTGTGTGGCAGACTGCCGTTGACACTGGACATGGTGACGGGGTCATCGTAGTCTATAGGCTCCTGCTTGGCGCGGGGCGGCTCGGGCTCGGTGTCACTTGCACCAGCGTCTGAAGACGACTCCTCACCATCGCCAGACTACATACAAATAAATGAGTTATAGGTAAAAGGCCGTGGTGATCGCCGCCTAAGAACAGACTCCTCCAACTCCTCCCGTGGATGTCGTAAAAGGCGGCTAAGGGATGGCGGGGGGCAGGGGATGGGCAGTAGCATCTACCTGAGTACCTACTCAACACCACTACTGCGATTTGCCTGCCAAGGTGATTCTGGACTATTGGTACTATTATTGGGCGACTATTCTGTGCGGGAGGGCTCGTCCAGCTGTGACCGTCTACCGGATGAGAAGAAGGTAAATGACCGTTTCTGCGCTACAATTAATTTGAATAAAAACGAGACAGTAGGATGCACAAAACTTACCAAATTGTTGGAAACTCCAGAAAGATGCTGCGTCTGTGATGTGTCCATAGCCTGTCCGAACAGCGAGAGCTCGTGGCCGTTGGTCCCTAAGCGTTCAGGGCTGCTCCCCTGAACCGTTAGAAGCTGCTCCGTCCTAAACCAGAAGCGTGAAGGACTTATAAATATAAAGTTCTATAGAATGTGTTTAGGGTTCCGTACCGCAAAAAGTATCAACCGAACCATTATAGGATCACTTTTGTGTCTGTCTGTCACAGCCTCATCATCGTCATCAGACCACCCACACTAGTCCACTGCTGGACCTATGTCCAGGTTAGGCGCGTATTGAGACATGCGCCTATGCGTGTCTCAATACGCATCAAAAATTTGGTACCCAAGCACAGACGTCAGGTAAATAAATATGCGTAGCGTAAATAAATTAATTCTGGTTTTAGGGGTTAATTTTGGGGGGCAAACTAGAAAATATAAACGTCATGTCACGTGCATCATGTGACTTATCAAATGAATTATTCTTACTATTTATTATAATTTTAAATATATTTATTAATAAAAAAAAATATTAATGTACACAAAAAGTTAAAAGGAACTTTATAGTTTAGACCAACATTTATTAAATTAATCATAGTAAAAATCGAATCAGGTGGGCAATTGCAAAATATACAAGTTTTTTTTGTAAAAAAACGAAAATCTCGTTATCTCACGAAAAAGTATCTTCTCTATTCACCTGGATTTCAGCTGTGCCTGGTATAAGTCTGATGACCGGGCTCGCTTGGGTGGTGGTGTGTTGGCTGCTCCATCATCAGGTTTCCTTGACCTGCGCCCTTCGCGTTGATGCACTTCCCTTCCGTCACGGGAACCAGCACTTCCCGTCTCCGTCCATGATGATGCCGACTGTTTTACAAACAGAAGGTTAGACTATAAATTATAAGAAAAAAACAAAATCATAAAACAAACCAAAGTAAAAACCGCACTGGGCACCAATACCAAACTTGGCACCTAACTACTTACTACTACTTATAAAGAAAATAAAAGATTTTAGGTACCTAGTATCTTATACAAAATTGTACCACGTTGGGCACTATATTCATCTGGCGCCCAACGTGGTACTTAAACTATTTTGGCACCCAACATGGTACCGCCTATCATACTGAGGCTTACCGGAGAAGCCTTCTGATCGATGGTGGTGATAGGCCCCGGAGCGGGCACGTCAGTCAACCCTCTGACTTGCAGCAGCTGGGCTGCTTTCAAGAACTCCTTCAGCTGTTCTTGGCCGATGTGAACTTCGCCTTGGTACATGAACCTAAGAAGAAATGAATAGTGTCAATGACTATAATGTACACCAAACGACGCCTAAAAGATCTACAACATTGAGTACAAGAAAGAACTCTAGATACCTACCTGAGCAGACTCTCCATATCTTTGTCATGGACGTCTCGTAGGATGACGATCGGATGCTGGCAAGGGTTGGCCTTCAGCAATCTTCGGAAGTATGGGCTGCATGCAGACAGCACCACCTATTGGAAAATCAAAAAATAAATAATGTCCAGTAAGTACTGTGAGCTCATCCCCGCCATTGACCTTCGCATTAAATTTTGAATTGTATATTTCCCTCTGTATGTATGCACCAACTGCTTGTACATTTTTGACTTATCCGAGTGTACTTTTGTATCTAATAGAATAAATAAATATTGAACTCTTCTTCATCGTGTCGTTGGTTTTCATAGATAGTTAAATTGTTTAGACCAAAATTTAGCCACGTCGATAGCATTTTCAGTGGCTTCGCACAGGTAATTTAGGGTACAGGTGTTGGTGCACAGTGGACAGGACAATATTGAATTGAAAAAGGAAGATTACGCGCACGAGATGAGTATAGTTTTTTTTTATTTCTAACAAATAAATGCTTTTTTACTTGATGAAACATACCTTATGTGCAGAGAAGGTGGCCCCGGCGCAAGCGAGGGTGACGTCGACGAAGTCCTCCTCGTCTCTGAGCCGGCGGAAGGACGACACCATGGCCGAGTGGAAGTCGTTCCAGCGCAACGAGTACTGCTGCTCGCCGCCGGGCGCGGTGCCGCCTGACCAACAGACTTGAAGGTAAGGATTTACTTGTATTAAACGTTTTCAACAAACAACATTATTAGTTAGATATAACTGGACTTTGTTAGTTAATGGAACGAATACTGAAAGCCAATATACAGAATGTTCGGTAAATCATGCGCCATACGTTAGGTCAGGCAGGACCATTTGCAAAATGATGGTGGTCCAGCTAAGTCTCACGGCTATTTATCAGTTTTTATATTCCGATTGTTGGATGTATTTAGTGACCTAAGTTTTGACTATGAAACTATCCTTTATTTTTATTTGTATCTGTCATGTTTGTCTGTTATACTTAAATCAATATTTAGGTGAGTTTTGCTTCAGACTTGATTTGATATGACCCGTCTAAGATTCACAGTAAGGCGCACGACAAACAACTCAAAATCTAAAATTTTCACTCCTTGAAATATGCTGATCATATTTATGCTAATATATTTGACGACCTCTGTGGCGCGGCGGGCGAAGGTTCGATTCCCGCCTCGGAACAAATATTTGTGCGATCTGCAGATATTTTTTCAGGGTGTTCTGGGTATTTTCTATGTATAATAAAAAATATCTATCTGTGTAATGTATTGTATTAAGTATATCAGCTATCTAGTACCCATAACACAAGCTCTGCTTAGCTTGGGGCTAGATAATGTTGTGTGAACTGTCCAGCATTATTTATTTATTTATTTATGCTTCAGTACCTACTTGGTGGCTTGGGCTTTCTAAACTTACTAAAAACGATTACTTATGACTTTAAACGAAATAAAGAGTTGAGTGACACATCACTAGAGAGGAGTTCAAAAAACGTAAAATACTATAACAAATCGCGGGAAATGCGTTATGGAATAGAAAACGTTATCCGTGTATCAAGAGTGCGATCCCTATCTGATTACACGCATTTAGTCTCCCCACAAAATACATTTCAGTTATGTTGTCTCTAAACGTTATTCTGTTGGTATATCATTTCCACTCAACTGGTTTTTGATTCAATAATGCTCCACAAAACTCTTCTAAATCTTTTCAGAAAAACAATTTATTTTAGATCATTAAATTAATTTTTGGTTTGTATAATATAATATCCATTTAAAATTCAAACAAAACCTGATGTCTGATGTTTTCATCTCAGTCGCGCTTTACCGTTTTTATACCGAGATGGCATATTAACGGTAGTCCGCACAATACGAAGATTTAAAACAGATGAGCACTTAGAGAGGCATTAAATTAAGTTAGGTAGGTAATATTTCACCAAATGTCAAGGATCTCAGTCTAAACATGTTTGTGAATAATAACCAAAGGTACTTGCGACGTGCTAAATTAAAATGTGAGGTGATTTTGCTTTAATTTGCAGAGTTATGTGTTGTATCTTATTTTTTAGCCTTTTATCGAAGTGCACACACTTTGATGACAAAAAAACCAGTCTTGTTTCCTCTAATTGGATTTCCAAATAAAATTAACATCTAATGGTGATATCAATGCTATTTACTGCGAATAAAATGATAAATGATGACGCAAATCAGATTATTTCTTAAAATTGTACATCAACATGAAACTGGTTGTATCAAACAGATTTTAACGTTGCTAAGCGAAGAAATGAAAAAGCCCAGATTATGTTTGAGCGTGAATTAAATTCAAATATATTACTGAATTTGCGCACGACCATTCGAATTGAAATCTCGGAAACAACGGGCATGATTTTAAAATTGTAATCGCGTCTCTTACGGCGAAACAGATCGATACATAATGTATTGCTTTTACCATAATGCTAAAAGTTTTGCATATATGTCAATAACTTCTGTTGGTTCGTTTAACCTTAACTGTGAAGGAGACTGGATTCATTTTATCATTTCTACATACGAAATATATCGAAGGGGTTTACACAGGGTGTTGATCTTTACACTCGCCATATTAACGGAGTTATAATCTGTGTTTATTTAAATTCAATATTCAAGTTGAAAATCTATTTTCCCATACAAACCGGACGTCTTTTGTCTACAAAATGTATGGCAAGGTGGATTTTAAATATGGCGACTATATGCTAACACTCTGTCTACATAAGTTTTCTTATGCATTCATGCTGCTTTATATTAGACGAGATACTAGTAATGTTGAACTTTACGTATTTCCGAAACAGGATTATGCGCTCCCTTTGGGTATCGCAGGACTATGACGCCATCCCTAAAGCAACGATCGATTCTATTGAGTCTTGGAACGCCCGCTTTTATTTTATCTTCCATCTTAAATACACTTTATTTAAAAAGCGTTTTGAGTTTTATGTTCGCGACGTCTTCTGATTACCGCTTTCGTCAGATTGTCGGTGAAATTGAAAATGGCTAAGTCTTAAATTTAGGGACGACGAAGTTTAAAATTAGCTGGAAGTTTTGGAGTTGGAAATGTTCCGAACGTAGCGGTTCGGGTACAAAGATTTAGGGACCTAATTAATCTCTGGGTATCCGGCGAACGATGAATTTTACTTGAAATGTTTATTATTTTTCTTCAAATAGATAAATTTTAATGTTGGCATACCTTAAGGTAATATGACATTAATTTAGTAGTAGTAGTAGTAGTAGTAGAAAGCTGAAGAAGCGAGATCTTTTCTCATTCATATTAGCAAATGTGGTTAAATTGAAAAGTTTGTTCATATACTCACTAAATCAGAATCTCAATACCCTTTAAGAGACATCTGTGAATTACCAATTCCAATGATTATATTATTAACTTTCGTTTATATTTTAATTTCTTATCCCAAGCTTCACAAAAGAAACGAAGAAACCAAGTGTATTTAAGGATTAGAGCATGAATACCGCCTGATAATAAATGAGTTATATCAAAGAGTTATTTTGAGTGTGAATGCAAGTCGTTTGATCCCCCTGTCTGACGAATTCGTCACCCTCGTCTGGGAGGGTTACTGGTGTGTCGACTGGCGGCCTTTTACAAACAAACGAATTTTTGTTTTCCATACTTCTAAGGGAGTAAGTATTATGAGTTATTGCAAATGTAGCATGTCTCATGTGTTCTCGGATCGATGATTTAGATAAACAACATAAAATAAAGTAATGTCTTCAAAAAAATTGTCTCATATTTTTAGTAGAAAATTTACCCAGATCCGTTATTGTAACTTTTATCTCAATATTCTAACAGACATTAGCAGTTAGTTTAAAAGGAGCGCCTTTATAAATGTATCTCTAAAGCTTAATTTCGTTTGAAATTAAATGCATTCCACGGACAAAAAACGATCTAAAAAAACATTGTAATCTTGAGTAAACGACGGGAACATCATTAAACAAGAGCCGCGGCGATTCTCATCCCCCGATCCTGCCGAGATGATCCTAAGGGACTCGGGTGTGGGGAGTGGGGGCGGGTGGAGGGTGAATATCAACGAACTCATGTACCGTACGTGTGACGGGTGGACGACACCACACAAGCATACCTACGTTATACATTCTGTTAGTAAACAATTCACTCGTTTCGTACAAATATTTTGGGCTCTCAATTTTTCGGGGTTTTAAATGGATACGGTCAGTCTCGTATCGTTTTATTGCTTTATTTTTATTCGAATCTGGTGATTCGTTGTTTATGTAAAATATATTTTGGTAAACAAGAAATAAATTCGATTCTCTGGACCCTATATGTCCGACAAAGAGCTAACCTCTGAACATTTCTTTGCTGAAACTACTTTACTCCCCATCGAGGATATCCTTGCTCAGATCTGTGAGGGGTGTTTAGTCAGAGGCATATACTTGGCACATTCCATACGTGACAGGCAAGTCTTCCACCGCTGCTTTTTGTATTAGTATAAACCGTAAAGCCTAAATCCGCAGCCATTACCGTAAATCGAACCAAATCTAGTCTTAAAAGCCAGGTGTTAGATCGTAATACTTCTATACTGTACAAACCGGGCGTGTTAAGTTAGATTTCGGAGTTTTCCTTCACCTAGACTGGTTGCAGCCCATATGTTAGCTCGGTACAATTTAAATAGTTGTGTTCAGATGGTTAATTAAATCAGGCGTGACTTTGCGGAAATCCATTCTACAATATTGAACAGACGAACAAATATTTGATTCCGCCACTGTCCACGGAACTCACATGTCTGTTGTTGTTTCTTTGCTGTTCTAGCGCGCTGAGAGTCAAGTTTTTCTTGATGCTTCGTAGAGATGCGAAACACGTGTCGAGCTCTTACTGAGTTTTCGGTGGATAGTTGCGGAATTGAAACTAAATATTAGTTCACTATAATAGTAAGTAGTTGTGATGTACTCACCGGTGTCGGTCGCCATGGCCGGGTGCTCCGAGGGCGGCACGGCGGCGGCGATGTCGGGGCGTGCGCGCGCGCTAAACGAATCCAATCCCGCGCATTCCAACCTCGCGCCCACTGTGGCCGCCACTTTAACGCCTTGTCACTTCTCTTTGCAACAAAACTATTTACTCGATGACCTGCGCGCGCTACCAGATCTTATATCCAATGCTTCCGATTACAATTGTTTTCTTAATTTTTTGAATGTGTTATATTTTTAAGCTTGTCTGTTTTTTGTTGCGTGTTTTGTTTTCTGTAAATAATAAATCATTGGTAATTGTTAGTATCTTTTTTCAATTGTGTTCAAATAGTGACTTTATTGTTTGCGGTTAAGATCGAGACGGTGACATGTCGACGCGTTGTTAAAATTCGTGTGAATTTATGATTTGTGCACGCGGAGAAGGGTGGCGTGGAGAGACGATTTATGTTTATAATTTTACGTTTGAGCAGAATTTTGTTTGTCTGGGGTCTATACATACTTGTAATATAAAGTATTTACAACAAAATATTTCATTTTAATTTACCATCACATATTTATTTAATAAGTGACTTAAAAAAGCTTAATCGTAATTCAATTTACGATTTCAGGATTCTTTAAAATTCTGTAATTGAGATTTTAAGCAAATTTCACCAAACAAAATTAAACAAAATGGATACTATAACAGGAAGTACCTAAGTACTAACTTGTAAAATTTTGGAATAACAACAAATTATTAAGATATTGTAGTGTTATTTTAATATTCGCACGTTTATAATATTTTTTGTAAAAGATGCAAAAAGTTAAATAGTACTTAAAAGTTTATATATTTTAATTGAGGCTCATAGGCTTGTTTTTGCATCGTAATTACTCACTCAATTGCAATTATCTTCGCGCAAAAGTTACTCACGTAGTTTGCATCCACGTGACGTAACACTACAACTGATTCGCACTCAATTCCACTGTCGGCACTGCAATGCAAAACGTCCATTAAAGTCCGGCGATCGGGGAGCTTACTCAAAGGGCCGGTGCAGCGATCGATGGCGCGCCCTGCACCACCACTATAAGGGAGGAGTGGGCAGATAGAAATCAATACGATGTCCATCACAGCATGCACCCACCCCCGCGACCCTCCGCCTGCGCCTTGCACCCGCCGGAGATGCATTTCCGCGACACCTCTCCTACACCCTTCTCGCGGACACCTACACGCGTGATAGTGACCGAAAATGCGTCGCAGTGATTATTGAGTGTTGTCCGGCGTCGAATGCACCGCTCGATCCGTTCGCGGTTGTTACCTGACGCACGCGTGCTGTCGGTGGCGCGTCACGCGGGCGACTGACGGTGTCGCCCCGCCAGCACGGGCGAGAATAAACAGCGTGGGGCGCGGGGGGCGGGGCGGTGCAGTGCTCGCTTGCACGCCCACAGCGGCCGCCCACGGTGCTGCCGCTGGCCGCGCCGCGCCGGCCGCTTGGAGCGTGAAGCACGGCGCTTTCAGGACATCCGCCCGTCAGACTCTACCTCGTGTCCGCACGCACTTTCAGAGCTGATGCACAGTACGCCCTATTTGATTTCCCATTTAATTTGCTTTCTTTTTTCTTAGATGTTAAGAGCTTCTTCAAATTTAATCTTTACCTTGCTGCTGGACATAAAACATACCCAATAATAATGAAGATATTACTACGTTATATGAACCGTTATATGTTATATGACGACCTCTGTGGCGCGACGGGCGAAGGTTCGCCTGCATCACCGGAGGTTGCGGGTTCGATTCCCGTCTCAGAACAAATATTTTTACGATCTGCAGATCAGGATGTTCTGGGTATTTTCTATGTATAATAAAAAATATCTATCTACGTGATGTATTGTATTAATTATATCAGTTATCTACCCATAACACAAGCTCTGCTTAGCTTGGGGTTAGATAATGTTGTGTGAACTGTCTAGCACCATTTATTTATATGCCTTCGGCCGCATACGTTACCGGAGGTTCGTAACCAGTTGAGGTAGAAGAAAAAATCTTCTTTTTACGAAACTTGTTACTAAACATATGTTCTGAGAACTGTTATTGGCGTCGTCGGTCATCGTTACTGAATGAAGATAAATAATAAATACAAATAAATAAAGTATGTCGATGGTTGATGGCAAAAGTACGATGTATGATCACAGGAATCGCAAGACCGCTCCATTACATTACATTACAGTTTCAGTTATTTAATTATTTAAATCGTGTTTGAAAACAAATTTGTAATATATACACACTACACAATATTAACACATACAAATTAGAGAATTGCATTTAAAAAAAAAAGACAACGAATAATGACGAAAACAAATAAACACCAGATACCTACCAAACTACATATCACAATAATCACATTACATTACATTACTCGCATCCATTACGAGATCGTTACAAATAAACAAATTAGGTACCTGAGTGTTGTAGTGACGTCAACTGTTATTTCCTGAATTTAAATTTGTTCCGTGAACAGGAACACATACGATCCTACATATGATCCTGAAAAACTACCAAAAACTTTATTTGGTGAACAGACGGAATATGCAGTGGATCGGTGATCTGGTACGGCTATAATATCCGCCCGCAACCGATTTTCGCCGAGAATACAGCCTTATACCATATAGTGATAAAATTAGTATATTAGTATTTCTAAGTAAGTTTTATTGGTTGACAGCTGGAACAATTAACAAGTAACATTCGAAAGACTAAATTAAATTATTTGGTACCTAGGTCTTTTAAAATTGTTGTATTTTAAATATCCTATTAATTTAATAGTAGAGACCGATGATTTATTTTATTACCCACAGCTCGATTATGCTAATCGTATGATATAGATTTTTTAAATCCTAATGTCTATTAGTCTTATATTTTTATTATGCAGTTATTAACACGTACTGAAATAAACTGCAATTCCGGCATAAAATAAGTAGTAGTTTTAGTAGTAGTAGAGCTTTTTTGTGAAAAAGTTCGTCCGGGGAAGTACTACCACCATACCTATTTCTGCCGCAAAACAGTAGTGCTCGCATTGCTGTGTTCCAATTTGAAGGGTATGGGTGCCGGTGAAATTACAGGTACATGAGACTTTTCATCTCTATGTCTCAGGGTGGCGGGCGCAGTGCAATGCCAAATAGGGCGCGTCCTAGGTGGACGTGACCTATGAGGTAATGCACTGTTCATAGGCAGAGGTTACCGCTTAACATCAGGTGGGCCATCTGTTTGTTCCGTCATCCAAGAAGTATAAAAAAAAAGTAGTTTTAATCCAATAGTATTGTTTAATATCTAAAATGCTTATTAAGCTAGCTTTTACTTTATAAACGACTTGTTATCATTCCTTCAGTCTTAGGCCAGGATCTAATAATGGGTGGTTCAGGTGTTTTTTGGTGATTTTGATTTATTACGAAATCATCTGCTTCCGATATTCACGAATTCCTGGGACACCTTTTCGCAGGTCACTGTACTGCCATCTTATTATGGTGGCACTACTTTCGTACTATAAGTTCTTACTGCGGCCTAATGAGCCAAATCCCCGTTGAAAAGCCTCGTGGTCTACAAAAATAGAAGGTATTTTTAGCCTCATCATTTTATTATTTTTTGCCAGAGTCCTGTGGGAGATACTGGAAGCGCAATATTAAACGAGTTTTCGGAATAAAGTGCCATTGACTTGAATAATGTTGACATGACACTGCTAATATTATAATTTGGACCATAATATCAGACCTCTTGACCTCTTTTGTATGTAGAGTCTGGAATCATTTGCCATAAGATAAACTAGCCTGTATGTACTTAGCTAGACGGTTGAAGTTCCAATAAAGTGTTCGTTTATTTAGATGGCTTAGTTTCTAATCTTAGAATACCCTTGCCTAGATATATATTCTAGTCAGCGACCTCTCTAATTTGGTGGTTTCCGAGTGATTCCGATTTAGTACTGAATTAAGCTCTACCTAAACCTACATTTGACCTAGATAGGAGTAAAACTCGAAGTAACTATGCTTGCATACTAGAATCCTCACAAATAGGACAATTCTAGCTATCTCTGAACATTTGTCCCAAATCCGTGACATTTTCACATTAGGGCAAAACGAAAGCGGGGAAAACAAAACAATCCGTAAAGGCTTCCTGTAACAAGCGAACTGCCGGCCAATCATTCGTCAAACGAAACGGCCTGGCCGGTTGTAAATCTTTGCAGGCGCGAAGGGGCGCGGGGAGGGGGTGTCGGCGGAGGGGGGTGTTACGTAACATCCGGAAGTGCGGATTAGGAATCAATAGTGCGCCGTAATGATAGTTGTAGTGTAATCGGTGTAACTGCGCTGTGCGGTGCGCGATTCCTTGGCGATCTGCGGGCGGAGTGGGCGCAAAGTACGCTATATAGGTATTAAGTCTCATAGTTCTAGGTGAAATGAAGGGTATGAAGAGATTATGAATACACCAATAAAACCAATAACAAGTAATTAACTTTGTAAAAATTAAAAAAACCCTCAACGCAATGAAACGGCTGAACCGATTTTGATCAAACATAGCTAAGAACAATCCCGACAAATTCACCTTTAAAAAAAACAAAAAAAACAAATCGGTTCATCCGTTCGGGAGGTACGACGGGACAGACACACACACACACATACAAACACACTCAGACACGGTTTAAAAAATGCAATAATTTAACAGGAGTCGAACCTGTCGATCTAAATACTTAAATAAATACATTAAAAATAACTTATCATCATCATTATCATCATCAGCCTTCAGAGGTCCACGACGAAGGGTCTTGAGCCGCCTCCATCCACCGCCTTCCCACGACCTCTGTAATGTCTTTGGTCCATGGAAATGGGGGCATTTCTCTTTTGCGTCGTCAGATTTGTTGTCGTTACCTTTCATCCCTAAAGGTTATCAGTTCTGTGAGCCACATGGCCAGCCCATTGCCACTTTAACTTACTAATTCTGAGAGCTATGTCGGCGATCCTGGTTGGTGAAATTACTTATTAGACTGATTAAATGGTTATTTAGTGTTATGGGCAAATCCATCCATTCGGATTTATATAAATATTGTTGGAAAGTTCACACAACATTATCTAGCCCCAAGCTAAGCAGAGCTTGTGTTATGGGTACTAGATAACTGATATACTTAATACAATACATTACATAGATATATATTTTTTATTATACATAGAAAATACCCAGAACACCCTGAACAAATATTTGCAGATCGCACAAATATTAAATTTTCATTAGAAACGGGATATTTACCATGGTTTTTGAGTAAGTTCTCCCGTGATCATGGCGCATGCAACTGTGCCGAAATATCGGGAACATTTAAAACTCAAAAATCATGGAAAATATCCTGTTTCTAGTGAAAATTATGTACATGACCATGATAGTTTCAAAAGTTATAGCACAAATATTTGTTCCGAGGCGGGAATCGAATCCGCAACCTCCTGCGTCGCAGGCGAACCATCACCCACCGCGCCACAGAGGTCGTCTGAGGTAATGGAGTTAATACGAGTATTAAAATATATTTAATCTAAAATTCTACTAATATTATAAATGCGAAAGTTTGTGTGTGTGTTTGTTACTTCTTCACGATGAAACGGCTGGACGGATTTGCATGAAATTTGGAATGGAGATAACTGGACTCCCGGAATAACACATAGGCACATTTTTATACGATATTCCCACGGGATCGAGACTTACGCGGGTGAAACCGCAGGGCGCTGCTAGTAGATTACAACGAAACAAGTTTTGTAGGGTCATGCGAGCTCTTATTAGTAATGTCCAGGTTTGAGGTCAAGTAACCGAGTACAAAAAATACGAAAATAAATCTCAATCGTGTTATTAACTCGCATAGTGCAGGTTTACATCGCTCGCTGGGGGGGTAAGATGACCCCCGCTTGTCCTCACTTGCCCCCCTCCCCGGCCCCACCGGGCGGTGCCCCCCTCCCCCCGGGCGCGTCATCGCCGACTCATCCGTC
Organism: Operophtera brumata; assembly: GCA_932527175.1. NCBI lineage: Eukaryota > Metazoa > Arthropoda > Insecta > Lepidoptera > Geometridae > Operophtera > Operophtera brumata. Next base: position 23,349,063 of record OW052235.1, read on the forward strand.
ACTGTGACTGCTGTTGTTGACAAATGTCTTCCTACAGTTACTTCATTTCGGGATTTTTAGATTAAATTTTCATTCTCGGTCACAGTATAGGTGCGTTAAGTGGTGCGTAATGTATTATTGTTAAATTTATTTAAAACTAGTGTACGCCCGCGGCTTCGCCAGGGTAAAAGTATCCAAAAGTAGCCTATAACACAATCTAGGTCATATTCTATATGTGTACCAAATACAAGTTGTCTGGAAGAGATCGCTTTTTAGCGATAAGACCGCCCATTGTACATTTAGTTTTTTGTTTAATTGTTATGTGTTGATTTTAACTAGTTTGTAAGGCGTGCAATAAAGTATTTTCATTCATTCATTCAAATTTCATCGAAATCGGTTCAGCCGTTTCGTTGTAATTGAGTAACAAACATACAAACATTTGCATTTGCTCATTTGCCTCAAAGGTTTGCTGGTAGAAAACTCTTTTTAGGGTTAAGCTCGCCTCTGTACATTTTCGCTACGTCTTACTGTTTATTTTGTGTTTTCTTGTGTGCAATAAAGAATAAAGAATAAAGGAACATCGTAATATCGTAACTTTGACATTTATGATATTAGTGGGATTATTACTTGGAAATGCTCTATTTATGTTAACTTATGAAAATTAAGCTTCAAATATTCGTCATACCTTTAAAGAAGTCCCAAACAAGATTCTAGTCAAAATAAAATAAGAGGAACAAGTAAAATTTTCGAAGTAAGTCGTGCGCCTCGACTTATTTCTGTCAAAAGCCTCGCAGACTCCATTTTTGTCTATTATGAAGTGCACAAAGCTGTTTTGTTGAGAAACATCATTACCCTGTCCCCACACACGTGATCTCCCGTCCCACCCACATGGAGGGGGAGGGGGGCAAACGCAATGGTAAGCTGTAATGAGCCTGGCCTCTCCACAACCACTTTACTGTAACTTTATGTGCATTTCATACATATTTTTTTCGTTTTGTAGAGGTCGTTTTATCTTGGACTTAATCTAATTTATTTTATTTTATTTTATTTTATTAATGTAGGATTCACAGTTATCTTATAGTTAGTTATAAGTTATACACTATATGCTATTCTGAAACCAATCAAATCTAGTAAAATCAAATTTATTTAGTGCTAATATGCCCCCCCCCCCCCCCTCGATGGACCAAAGAGATTATAAACGTCGAAGAAAGTCTGGGGATGAAATGTACTCAACCTACCAGGTAGGTTTGTACACTACATCATTATCATCGCCACCCTGTAGAAGTTCACTGCTGGACATAGCCCCCCCCCCATAGAATGCCGCGACGAACGATATTGAGTCTTGAGCTATCTCTATCCACCGACTATTCCTCCGACCTTTAAAATGTCCTCGGTCCATAGAAGGGGCGGCCTTCCCACACTGCGTTGTCGCCACTCGAGAATCATCATTCCCTAGCTGTTGTTAGTTCTGCGAGCTAGGAAGGAGGAGTAAGGTTATAAGGAGTAGGCCACTCAGTTAGAGCACGCTACTTACGAGTATCAAATAAGGACACGGATCTTTCATCTACATCTACACTTATATTGATATTGTTCAAATTGGCAGTAAATTGACATGGAACATAACATGTTCCCAACATAGAGAATACGAAGTCGAACAAAGCTCAAAGATGTTGGGAATCGTATAACGGAACTAAAATGGAGTTGGGCAGGACACCTGGCAAGACGAGGTGATGATAGGTGGAGTAAGGCGCTAACTGAATGGCGTCCAAGAACTGGGTACAGAAACGTTGGTCGTCCAGCAGCTAGATGGGCAGACGATATCGCATGCGTCGCGGGCCGAACCTGGATGAGACTGGCATGGGACCGTAAGGAATGGCACAGGCAAAGAGAGGCCTATACTCAGCAGTGGGTGAAATCAGGCTGTGGATGATGATGATGACATGGAACAAACATATTGACTCTCTTGTAGGTAAACTTAAGTCGGCTGCTTATGCAATAAAAACAATAAAGAGTATTGAGCGATGTCAGATCTGTCAAAGCTGTATATCATGCTGTTTTTCATCCTGAAACTACCCGTGCGAAGCCGGGACGAGTCGCTGGTGATAGATATGATAGAAGCTGAAATGGCAAAAACTTTTAAAAAAATACGCTCGTTGTTTGTTATAAGTAGGTGCTTTTCTGTTCTTATGGTACCTACGATCTCTACTTCACTGTTAGCTTCGATAAAACTGCTCTAGTTTACGAAAATTGAAACCAAAAACATTAAATTAAAATATCGTCCAGAAAATTCACCGTTGTGGGAGGCAATGATGGAGTTTTGCCGCCTCCCTCCAGCCGTAGTATAGATAGAGTATAGACAGATCGATTTTTACCAAATCGAAGGTTTTTTCGTTCAGAATATGTATTCACTGAAGACCAATTCAGTACCTTTAAATACAGCAACCAAATAGAGATTCCAAATATTTGAATAGGAAAAACAGGTATAGATATAACATAATAGGTATAAAACCGAGCGTAAACCGATGGTTCACTCATTAAAGAACATATATGTAAACGAAAAACTATCGTAGTGCCTATAAAATAAAAAGATAGCAAAATTACTATGATTTTAAAAAAGAGTTTATTATTTTCAGTGTAGGTATATAAAACTCTCGATCCATCAGTAACATCACCCGCGCTCATCATTGTATCAACAAGACCGGAAGTTTTCGCTTCATCAACCGTTCACACAGCTTTTGATTTGAACCGATGTGCGCACTTCGAGTGGGGGACCACTCGGCCCACTCTCCCCTTCTCCCCCACTGGACAGCTAGGCCGGGGGAAAGTGGGTTAAAATGGGGGGGCTGTGCAAATGTTATTGATGTGCGGCGGTTATGAGATGGTACTATTGCTAATATTGAGCGTTGATTTTATGTGGTGTGAAAGGGATGGTGGACACTGGCTATGCGTGCGGGAGAGGCTGTAGTGATGGTTGGAATAGTTATAGAGGGATAGGAATCAAATTAACGGTCTGATTTGGAATACAGATAGAGAATTAATCAATGCGTTGGGCATTTGGTGCAATTGGCTATTATTTTTTGGAAACGTTCGATAAAGATTGATAATAATTTACAAAAATTAAAGAGGAATTAGAACATAAGCTTCATAAGTAATCCAGTATGTTTTCATTCGACCGCAGAATGCGCGATATGTCGCTGTTGCCCCTTTTGCTTGGAGAGAGCGGCAGGTAAAGACCTTTTGTGGTTTTTGTATCAATCGAATTATCGACTAATGAAAATGAGCCTTAGTCATAATTTTATAAAAAAAAAACACTTTGTGAGTACGTAACATTGCAGTATGTGTTTCTCGGTACACTGACGTCAATGGTATGCAATAACCAAGGTAAACCCCGACACCCACTTACTCAGTAGAAAGGCGGTAAGATCTGACCACCACAGAGTAATTAGGCTCCATTAGAATCAGGCACACTTTCCGCTAAAGCGGAACGCGCGTACGCGACATTTTATCCTTATCGAGCAGATTTTAAAGTAGCACTGTTAGGTAGCTTATTTAAATTTTAAGGAATGTTATTACTGGATGAAAGCGTTAGCAGAGTCAGTCGTGGGAAGCAAAGGCGGCGATAAGTTCACGTGAAAAGAAGCCCTTAGAGGCTCTGCCTACCCTTTCGGGGAAAAAGGCGTGTGTCTATGTATTATGTATGTATGTTAGGTACGTAGGCTGCATCACGTTACGTACTTTTAAAGCATCTATGCAGCAACTCATCTGCTTGATCCGCCATACCAAGTAGTATAAAAAAAAAACTCCAGGCCAGTGAGTTTTAAAACTTGTGGGGATTTTCAAGTGTTATAAATTATTACACAGCAGAGCCCAACATGTCCTGCGAAGGCAATGGATCTCCCATTGCACCGATCTAAATTCGCCATTGCGGCCTATCCACTCTTACCAATCGAGAGTAAGGTAGAGTCCATACTTTGTGTGCTAATGATGACCGTGGTGTTGCAGCGAGGCGCTTCGGCAGACAGTAAGCCTTAGACAAAGATTAAGTATCAGTTATTAAAGACGCTTGGGTAATGGAAGTGACTCATACGATAACCCGACTTACCTGCCGTATGAATCATTTATCTACGTGTGCGATTTCACGAGGCTTACTGGGAAAGGCCTAAGGCGCTTACCAATTTATTGGTGTGATTCGAGGCACTTGTGAATTAACCAACATGTGGTTTGAAAATAACAATAAATAACTTACATAAGTAATTTTAATTGAGTTTTTCAGGAAATTTTGTTTGTTTTAGCGTTAATATATATATTTTCTATTTATGTAAATTAGGAATGCGATAGCTCATTTCCTAAAAGTCATGTTTCAGTGCAAAAATACCGCGGAAACCAATCTAAAACTTGTATCTCCATCCAAAGGTTGTCTGGAAGAAATAACTTCTAAGCGATAATACCGCCCTATGTACTTATAATTACATAGTAAATTTTTGTTTATTTTTTTTATTTAATAATAAGTATTTTCTATGCTATTTTTTTTTTTTCTATTCTTAATCTGTATACTCCACTATTTAATTACGTTATAATAAAGATTAAGGCCTTTTTCGCCAGATTCCTTATCCTGTACAAGGACCTTTTGAACTTCAAGCTTGTTGTTGTCAAGTGCTAAGTAAAAACAGTGGAGGTGCGGACCTACTTTATTACTTTACTCTTTGGTTCGTTTTTGCAGGAAGAAGCTGTACTTATGATAGATACGCCATAACAAAAATATATATTAACTAATATTGTAACTTAGCATTACACTTAGTTCATGAAAATACGGTTATATATGGATAATTCAATGTTTTTTTTATGTAAGTACATACAAAACCGCGCTCACTGACAGACACACGAAACAAGAAGGCTTTAGGGCGACTTCCGGTGCGTGAGTGGCACACACCCCGGCCACAGAACAACCTACAGTCACTGGGCGGCTATATTTAGGCGGCGGGCAGGGCGGGCGGCCAGACAGGGCGGCAGATACATTGAAATATCACCACTCCTCGTATTAGATTTGATTTTGGATAATTGGACGTATTGCTTTTAGTGGATGAGACCTATTAATTAATCAGTGGTCTGCTACGTGATTTTGGCTGAACTTTCATTAATTGGTTCAGAAAATTCATTAATTGGTTGCAGTATCTACACTAAGTGCGACTTGTGTTGTAGACACTGCGTAACCTTGCATAGTAGGTACCTACTATTGGATAGCCATTGGTTTCACTATTTTATAAACCCTAACACTTGCGCATCCCAATCGATTTATGGAGCCGCATGAAACGGCCTTTCCAAGTGGCTCTGAAAAACAAGTATTTATCGCTCTAAAAGCCACATTATGAATTGTTTACGATAACAATAACAAATTGTTTTGTTTACGCGACCATTCGTCGACTGACATCCAGATAAACAACTATTTGTTTAAGCTGGCGTTTTCTTTCGCAATTAATAGTTTTGTCATTTTCAGCCTTGTTTTAATTTTTTGCCAAAAACCTATTGCATGTTTCATTTAGTCATGGTAGCTACAACATCTAGGAAACAACCGATATAAGGGTGTTTTTAAGTTTTTTTTAGGAGTCAAAAACTCTGTTTTACTTTGTTTATGGCTTTTCATCCCCCCTTTCGGGATATCAAACATGTTCTGGTATATTATCAACAATAGCACTTCTGCCGACGCCTAGCAGGTACCTTCCTGAACTCAATGCTTCAATGCTGACCTCCCGTCGGTTCGGAGCGTCGCAACCTAGTTTTCTCGTCCCTTGCTCCATTTTCCACTTCTCGGCTACTTTTCTCGCCACCTGTACCCAACTTCACTTGAATTAAAATTGGTTTTCACTCACCGTGAATGAGTTTTCTCGGTACAGTACTTACGGGCGATATGATAGTCCGCCCTGATGTTACCCGTTTATTTGACTAAGTATTTAGAATAAACTAAGAAGGACTATTTAAAAAAAAAAAAAAAAAAATTGCGCAACCAAATGGCTAGCTTCAGGGTGGACCAGTTATATCGGTAGAACTGACGTTGTGCTATTTCTATTCGTTTTCGTTTCGTATGAGGTAGTGCTGGCCTCTGGTGTCGGAGTTTGTCAAGCCGCCCGAGGGCCTCTGACATGATATAATTTCTGTTGATATAAGTTATACCTAGATCTCTCCAGCAGACAGAAATGGGGAGGCGTCAGGAATAAAGCAAATTGATCAATGTCGCATCTCGGCGTTTGTCCGTTAGAGCTACAGCACTAAGCCGCTTTGTATTATGTATATGAACTAAAAGTAGGTACACAAAAAAAAAATAACAAAAAAGAAACTGACTCATTCTCAGATCTCCAAATCTAAAAGCCCAAAAACATGAAATTTGGCAGACTTTAGTGTTGTTTCCTACTACAAAAGTTACCTACGGAATCATTATAGAATCACTTTGTTGGCTTTGTTTGTCTGTCTGTCTGTCAAGACCCATTTTCGCAGGAACAGCTTAAGGTAGCAACTTGAAGTTTATACAAAATAAATGTCTTATTTTTGTATGGACATCGTAAAAATTTCTAGATCCTAGATCCAGAGATCTAGCATATTCTAGATTTATGATAAGTATAAGTGATAAGATGCAAGGCATGTATAATTATGGTCAAACGTCACAAGGTAAGCTTGCTTGTTTAACCATCAAATATTTTCTCCTTCTTCTTCTTTTTTTTGACGTGTTCATCAAATATTTTCAATACGATTCATAGATTTAAGTCACCTTCCATATTTCACTTATAAAACGTACAAAACCAAATCAAAACGTTGCTATTCAATTTGCGTGGTAATTGCATCAGCGAGTCATGCCGTAATTACCCCAACCCGTGAAGGGCGCTGGCGTCGCTGCGTGCGTTGCAGGTAACAAGGGTGGTTAGGGTCCGCCATCGGAGGTATAATGTTAAGGTCAATGGAGTTCGATTATGTCTTCTTTTGAAATTTCCTTACAGCGCCATTACCCTTGCATGATTCTCTTAGGGTATGTAGATGATACCAAGGATACCTTCTTAGGGCCCTTGGGGATACACACTAAAACCACCTCGTAACATTTAATTTATTTGCCTGCTTATTCATCAAATGATTCATGCAAGGTCTGCGTTTCAGGGTATTATCAAGCTAGAGGCCTCTCAAAATAACTCTGATTTGGTCATAATTTTAACAAATTCTTTAGTTAATCCAACTAGGTTCAGACTGTGCGGTATGCTGTCATTACGTTCATGCTTTTTTTCTTTTATTGCAAAGTACTCTGTAATTTACTGTACTCTGTCTTGTTAATTATTACTCTGGGTTAAGTAGGGTTCAGTCTGATCCGGGGGTGGATAACCCTTTATGGATTATAGTTGGGGACATTGAGGGGCTTTTCTGTAGTTACAATGTATATTGACATGCACGGGTAATTCACGGGTAACTGCGTCTCATTAATTGTTGTACTTACAACTTTTCAAAATAAACTATGAATACAATGAGCTTTTCTTGAAAAATCATTGTTTTTTTCTGTAGCTTCAAAAAATTCCACAATTTATCAACTAACGATCTTGAAAATATCAGTTATAAATAATTTCATTCTTTGGAAAATGGAAAAAATATTTGTACAAAAATAATCGGAACACCAACTAACTACTATTACTATATTAACTATTACTATTGACTACTACTAAGTCCTAAACTATCCAAAACCATAGAACATATTCGGGGTTCCTTCAGATAGCCCCATATCGGTTGGACCATGGGCCACATGAAAACCGACAACGCATGTAAAGGCTCCAGTCTTTTCTAAATATAAATGGACACACCCATCTTTTATGCAACCTACCTACTGCCTGCTTAGTTGCACTGCTAAGGAGGGGAATACACTACCGTCGTCTGTCTTTCCTGAAAACTATAATCTGGGTCTCTTCAAGGCTAGAGTGAATAGGTGCCTTCTAGACCTTTGTGCTCCATCTTCGGCCGCATCGTCACTTACCAACAGGTGAGATCGTGGACAAACGAACGTCTATCGTTTGTCAAAAAAAAAATATAGTTACCTGATGTGAATTTGTATGCCCTTGTGTTTGCGGGCGGTGCGGAAGCATACGGTACCCGATGATATAACTTCCGTCTGTCTACTTCTGTAAATACATCACACTGACTAATTTCCGGAAATGTCTGCACTGAAAACTCTTTCAGACGGATATTTAGAATTTGAGAATATAATGCATTCAAATGCAGTGAATCAAGAGGAATAAGAGACCGACGGCCAGTTCTTAACATTATATGGATTAGATGAAGCTCGAATAAATGAAGTTAGGTGCCATAATAGAGTTCTGAAGCAAAGTGCTCCAAAAGATATAGTGGTAATCCGGCTCAGAGGACCAACGTCCCCTACGACGAACTAGAATAAATATATTAGTGGTTTGTAAAACAGGTAAAGGTTGTCGGAAAAGGGCGCTATTCGGGGTCTTGAATGGAGTGGTTAGGCAGGGCTAGGCAGCTTCTCTCGTTCAGCTCAGTTCGACCGCGCGCCTTTGAATTTGATGACGCGGTCACGTACAACATACTGGTTACTACTGCAGCTCAGTAACTTCATAAACTACAGAGCATTCAAAACAACAAGTTTCCGTAAAACCCTTTCCTAAAAGTACGTAGAACCAACAATGAGCCCGTATATTCATGGCGGAACCACTTGCTTCATTTTCCTCTTGTTGCGTGCGGCACTACACGCGTTTCCACCGCCGATGGCGCGATTGCGTACAACATGACTTCTGTTTACTTCCGCGACTAAATTACAATCTGTATTGCGGCGGGAAGTAGATTTAGGGCCGTTCCGATGGAATCGCGGCATTCGCGGGATTCAGCAGTTGAACATGCCGGATTACCCACTTTTATTTGTTTTGGTAATATTTTACACTGTGTCAGTGCAAATATTGACTGTGTCATGATGAACGACCTTATGGCTATAAAGGTTTCTTTCTGCCTACTGATAATGCCAGGTTGCCGATTTTTTTTTTTTTTTTTTTATACTACTTGAATGATCGACCAGTCAGATGGCCCACCTGATGTTAAGCGGTAACCTCTGCATATGAACAGTGCATTAACTCATAGGTCACGTCCACTTAGGACGCGCCCCATGTGGCATTGCACTGGGCCCGCCACCCTGAGACAAAAATGAAAAGTCTCATGTGCCTGTAATTTCACCGACACCCTTAACCCTTCAAACCGGAACACAGCAATGCGAGTGGTTGTACTTCCCCGGACGAACTCTTTCACAAAAAAGCTTTACTACTACTAAATCTGTAAAATATACCATTCTTACATATAATTTGAATCATCGCAAAACGTAAATGAACACCCCTAATTATCATAGGAAAGCACCCTAATAATCTGAATAGGGTCGTGGTACGGCAATGTCTCCTGAACTCACACAGCTGAACAGGCTTTATTAGCACAATCCCACCCGCACAGAGAAGCGAGAACGGAGAGTACATTGCCGCTATAAAGTGCGTACAATTGCTGTAGGTGTCCGCGGGATGAGCCCTGATTAGTGACGGTCAGGTGAGCCCGAGGCGGTCGATAGCTCACCCTGCCCCCCGACCCTAACTACTTCCCCACTGTTTATTGCAGGGGGGCGATCGCCTGAACTTAAGTATTGATTCGCGCGAAACGTGATTTGTACGCACTCATCTAGAGGTTGGCTTGCGGCCCGCCGAAAGTTCATTCAACTGTTATTCTCAGATCATCACGATTCATTGCTGCTTTTCTTCGAAGGCTACCCAAATCTCTGTTATCGGGAAGTCGATGTGTAGCGTGCAAGGGGAAAAGGCAGTAGTAGTTTGTTCCGGGTGGATCGTGTTCCGGGGTGGTGTTTACGCGCAAACCGCGGTCAATAGGGCCGGGCCGCACCTCGCGTTGTCTTCGCGTAATGCTCGTCCGTCACGACATCTACCGACTTATTGTCGGAGCATCGCGACGATGTTTTATTTGCTAAGTGCCGTGATATTGTTTCGGGTGGGACTTGGGACAGGCAGGTTAATTGACGTCGACGCCTAAAATAAATGACTTGCTCCCTAATCATTAGTAGGACTGCAAGAAGTCTATCACATGATATGATAGGCCCCCAAAAAATATAATTAGTCAAGTGCGAATCGGACTCGCGCACTGGAATTCCGTACAAAGAAATAAGGATGACAGAAAAAAACAGTATTTTACCATTAACTTATTTTGTTATTTAACTACAACTATATTTATGTGTATATAACTAGTTTTGAGATCATCCGGAACAAAGTGGATGAAAATTTACCAAATTTTAAACTCTGCTACGGGGATTTAAAACCTGGTTTATTGTATTTTTATTTTGTGGTAAGATTCATGCCACAACAACTCGAAATGTGAACAATTCACTCATCCAAATAAATATTCAACTGGCTACCGGTTTTTTCTGGTCTCTATCCTTTTGCTGTCGATGTATATCGCCGTTGTGGCCCAGTCAGGAAGCGGGGGCTTAGTAAGGCTTAGTAATAATATTTTTTCATAAGTGCTGTATTTTTTTGAGTACTAACCAAATTATGGATCTGTGTGTCTGAAATAAAGTCTTTTTTTTTATTTTTTTTATTTTTAGTAATAGGGTCTTGTTGTCACTCTTCGGGCGTGGAACCCTATAAAGTTCTTATGTAGGTACAATATTGCACAAATCATAAAGTCCCAATAATGTCGTACCAATGAGACCGGTTTCCCGCAGACATGGCTACTGCGGCTGTGACTGGATTAGCCAGGGTCGCTAGACTACTCACGAGACGACGGATTATATTACGAGCTTAGCTTTATTAATAACATAGAGATATTCCTACGCTGATTAATAACAGAGTGGCTTTGAATAAAGATGGCTGACGGCTGGTGCTCGTAGCTCTACGGTCTGCGGCGTAGCGGACGCGTAGCAAGCATGGTTCATATAGTTCTACAACATGAAACCTTTGATTAAATGAATATTTATTTATTTTATTTATTAAGAAACAAGTACAATACCATAACAGAAAAACCCAAAGCGATGTTGTATGTACATAATTATATAAAAATAAAAAACAGTCAAGCTTATAATAAGTAGATAATACTAGTCTCGCCCGCGGCTTCACTCGCGTTTTACCGGATTCAAAGTAGTCTATAGCTCAATCCAGGTTTTAGTCTATCTGTGTACCAAATTTCATTATTAAATAAATTAACAATGCTGGACAGTTCACACAACATTATCTAGCCCCAAGCTAAGCAGAGCTTGTGTTATGGGTACTAGATAACTGACACATATATATATATATATAAAACAAAGTCTTGTTAGTTACACCACTCACGAGTATAACTCAAGATCGGCTGGACCGATGTTAGTTATCTCTTTTTTGGTGCTCTTATTCTGCTCCGAATAGCATAATAAGGTATAAGGAAGGGGGGAGGGGTCAACGGGGGCTACCCATGCAAAGCCGGGGCGAGTCGCCAGGACTTAATACAATACATTACATAGATACCTAGATATTTTTATTATGCATAGAAAATACCCAGAACAACCTGAATAAATATCTGAAGATCGCACAAATATTTGTTCCCAGGCGGGAATTGAACCCGCAACCACCTGTGTCGCAGGCAAACCTTCGCCCGCCGCGCCACAGAGGACGTCATTGAAATCGGTTCAGCCGTTTCCGTAGTTTCGGTAGGATTGAGTAACAAATATACAAACATCCAACTTTGGCACGTCTGATATCAGTAGGAATTTATAGATGTTTTAGTAAAACATGTTTTTTATCGAATGTTTGGGTTTGACGACCTGCTTCCTTGGCGCGACGAGTGAGTAGACGGCTGAGATGCGAGATACGGGTTCGTTTCCCGCTGCGGACATATGTTATGATCTCTAATTATGTTTGTTCCGGTTCTGGGTGTTATGGTATCATGGTACTCGTAGTTCCTGATACTCACCCTTTATTCGCATAAGGACAGATTCTCAAAAAAGTCAGATTCGCATAAAGACAGATTCTCGAAAAGACTGAGTACATATAAGTACAACGTCACGGAGCCCTAGTTCTATTATAACATCCTCAAATAATATCACACAACACCCAACAGTCGCCATGTATGTTACTTGTTACGTCATGTTAACTCGGTAGCTGGACCTAGTGAAAGATGGTTCCCCTCAAAAGGTTTTGTTCAATTCCTAGATAGTAGAAATTATCCAGAAGATAATCGTTGGAACTTTTCTAGTTACAGAGGAGTCGATTCCGCAAACTATCTGATTACATCGAAGGCTGTGTTTCGGTATCTAATCTAAGTCCTTTTAGAGTATCAGGGACGTGAACGGACCAGAAACTAGTACAGAAATGTGAATATACTGAGTGAAATCATCCACATGGTTTGGCTAGGTGGAGCGATGACCTACGAAAGGGCAGCGGGCAGAAAGTTTATGAGAAGAGCCGAACACCGGGCTCAGTGGCGAGTATTGGGAGAGGCCTATGTCCAGCAGTGGACTAGCAAAGCAAAGCAAAACAGTAGTGCTCGCATTGCTGTGTTCCGGTTTGAAGGGTAAGGGTGCCGGTGAAATTACAGGCACATGAGACTTTTCATCTTTATTATGAATATTACAGAAAATTGAGACTAAATGGAACTAGGATGTTTTTTTTTTTGATGATAAAAAACCACAAACAAAGACAAGCAAAAGCGATAGTGGAGACCGCTCACTGATGTGGTCACTCGGCCCCGACAGGAAACAATGAATGAATACGAGAGGAGTGTGTATGCTGGCAGCTATCATCATCATCATCATCAGCCTACAGAAGTCCACTGCTGGAGATAGGCCGCCACCATAAACTGCCACGACGAACGGTCTCGAGCCGCCACCATCCACCGACTTCTTAAGACCTTAACGACGACGTCGACGATCTTTGGTCTATTGGCCTTCCTCTTCTGCGTCGTCCGGTTTGAGGTCGCCGCCGAGAACCTTTATTAACTTTTTATAAGCCGAGAACTTTTTACCTTTATTTAGTTTATCTTCAAAGCTACAATCTATCCTTTAATCAATCTTTTTACTATAAAAACTTTCGTGAATCATATCAATTATTTTATAAAAACGGGAAATTTAACGGGGGGTCTACGCAATTCCCTGCGACTGCGGCAAATGTTACGTTGGCGAGACGAAGAGGAATGTCTCTACTAGGCTTAAGGAGCATATACGCGCCGTGAAGAATGTCGATGTGGATAGTTCTGCAATAGCAGAACATTCGTTGATTGCCGGCTCGACACACTACATTCGTTTCGACAAGGCCCGGGTCTTGGCCAGAGAGAAGTTTTACGTCCCACGCAAGATCCGTGAGGCAATCGAGATTGGTCGTCTGCCGAATTTCAACAGGGACCGGGGATGGGCTCTAGCACCTGCCTGGAAATCATGTCTGCATGGTGCTTACGTTAGTGCGAGAGACGAAGCTGATAGAGACACGGTGAGTGTTGCCTGTCTCTCTGGAATGCCATACGGTGTTGATGGTAGTAGTAGTGACAGCGATGAGACACCACAATCCACTGCGCCGACGACGATGACGAAACGAACACAAGCTATATTCCTACCCGCGCGCCCCACTACACGAGCCGAGCGGGCTGCAGCTCGCACTGAGCGGATTAGTGCTAAGCGAAACGCGGGTGGAGTGCGTCGCGTTCACTCACCTTGAAAAAGGCTCTCGGAACGGGTCGAAACAATGTCGGTGCTTACATCGATTTAACGGTACGTGAAAATTTCCCGTTTTTATAAAATAAAATTATTTAATCACTGTTGTGCACTGCCTACTATTGTTTTCCACATTACACATTAAGTTCGCCTATGTACAATACTTCTTAAATAAATAATTTTCTATCTATCTATCTATCTATTTCCTACAGACAGATTATCAGATTATTTATCAGATTGTGCTTATGCTGGCAGTACACTCACGAGAACACCCCAGCGAGAGTATGTAGTCGGAGAGCAACGACGCATGGCGAGCGTGGGGAAGCCCTCACACCTTATATACCCCGTAATGTGATACCACCAGTAATGTTGTTCATTACCGATGAAGGTCCGTCCATGTCCCTGCACGGATGGGTGTGAACAAAACGATACTATCAGCGTAATGATCGGAGCCGGTTGACGTAAGGCTTTAATCGACTTAATCCAATTGTGATGGCGTTCGACCAGACTTGATGACAACTCACTTTACATAACATTGGAGGTATCTGCTGAATTAGGGACAATAATGTGACTTTAGCTTCCTTCTTATGGATAACAGACAACCTACTCTCAAATTCAAACGAATACCTTTACTGTGGACATATAAATTCGTACGATCTTCAGATATTTGTTCAAGGTGTTCTGGGTATTTTCCATGTATAATAATGCGGCATGGCACTGCGCCCGCCACCCTGAAACATAAAGATGAAAGTCTCATGTGCCTGTAATTTCATTGTTAGGTAATTCACTACGATCCTTTGCTAGTCTGTCTGTTGAACCGCAAATCAGAAACTGGTGGGTTTTTTCGCATACACCGAATGCAGGTAGTAGAAACCTATTTATGGTAATAATGACATCACCTAAACTTTATTGACATAGCTGTAGACCGGAGAATAAAATAAGGTTCACTCACACTTCATATCTGCCTACATATTTACACTGTTCTAATTGCCTTTATCAAAATAAGGTTCACTCACACTTCATATCTGCCTACATCTTTACACAGTTCTAATTGCCTTTATCAAAATAAGGTTCACTCACACTTCATATCTGCCTACATCTTTACACAGTTCTAATTGCCTTTATCAAAATAAGGTTCACTCACACTTCATATCTGCCTACATCTTTACACAGTTCTAAATGCCTTTATCAAAATAAGGTTCACTCACACTTCATATCTGCCTACATCTTTACACAGTTCTAATTGCCTTTATCAAAATAAGGTTCACTCACACTTCATATCTGTCTACATCTTTACACAGTTCTAATTGCCTTTATCAAAATAAGGTTCACTCACACTTCATATCTGCCTACATCTTTACACAGTTCTAAATGCCTTTATCAAAATAAGGTTCACTCACACTTCATATCTGCTTACATCTTTACACAGTTTTTTTTTTTTTTTATACTACTGAATGACGGAACAAGCAGATGGCCCACCTGATGTTAAGCGGTAACCTCTGCCTATGAACAGTGCATTACCTCATAGGTTACGTCCAGCTAGGACGCACCCTATGTGGCATTGCACTGCGCCCGCCACCCTGAGACATAAAGATAAAAAGTCTCATGTGCCTGTAATTTCACCGGCTTCCTTACCCTTCAAACCGGAACACAGCAATGCGAGCACTACTGCTTTGCGGCAGAAATAGGTATGGTGGTAGTACTTCCCCGGACGAACTCTTTCACAAAAAAGCTCTACTACTACTAGAAATTACTACTCTAATTGCATTTATCAAATCGAACGAGCGTGTGATACAATAACCTACGACTCATCAGCATCGTAATCGAATTACCATATCCGCGAACTGTATCATCAACGACCTCATAAGACAAAAACAATATCTGTTCCGAAATAACTAACTTTCTAAAATGATAATGTTCAGTTTCTTATAATAAAACAGAACTGGTACATCACTAATTATATTCATTGAACCGTTAGGCCACAACTATCGCGCAATATTGGAATGGGCATCGTAAACTGCTGTCATAGTACATGGAGGTTACAGTTATTCAACTTCGTAGACAGTTCTACGCGTCGCGCTTACTTGCTCTTACGCTATAACTTTACAGTTTTATCGTTTTAACGTATGACGTCTGGATTAGACTTTTTTCCCAATTAGAATACTTTTGCGGAAAACAGTGTTTTAAAATTTAAAAAAAAAAAAACAGGTTTGAAAGGATATGAATATTCGCCAAAGAGAGATTTTTTGCGCACAGAGGTAGGAGATAGTCATAATGACCATTTTAATTTACAAAAAGGTCAGGTAATTAATAAGATTGTAGAAATAGTGTCTGGAGTTAGTATTATAGTGAAACAACGTAAAATTTGCTCTACTGTCATTTTAGTGCGTGTTACATAGTGCAGGTTCGCTGCGCGTGTGTGTGTGCGTATGTCGCTCTATGAGGACCCGGCTAGAAGATGCATTACTTTCTCACATACGCTACTGTGTCCACATTTTCTGACGACGGCCTTAATAAGACCTCCGATGAAACTAGTATCACCAATTAGAAGCGGGGACATTAAAAGCTGAGATATGTTTCCGGTGCGATATGATATGACTTAGGCAGAGGCTGTAAAAGTTATTAGAATAGTGTTATTTGGAATGTGGGCTGTTATTTGGAATTGTTTAAATGATTTATGGAGACAAATTAAGCGAAAACTGATACATTTAGGTATAACAAGCTGTGAAAATAAACTGGAAAGAAAACTTTGTTACTGCATAACAAACTCATCTGAACCGGAAGTTTTTTTTTTTTTTTTTTTTTTTTATTATACTACTTGGGTGACGGAACAAGCAAGAGGCCCACCTGATGTTAAGCGGTAACCCCTGCCTATGAACAGTGCATTACCACATAGAACACGTCCACCTAGGACGCACCCTATGTGACATTGCATTGCGCCCGCCACCCTGAGACATAAAGATGAAAAGTCTCGACATAAAGATGAACGATGCAGTAACATGGCTCATACTTGATGAACCGCGCAGGAAGACGGTGGATGGAGGCGGTTTATTAGCGTTCATATTGGCATTCTATATGGGAGGCCTATGTCCAGCAGTGGACGGCTACCGACTGATGATGTTGCTGAGATCAATCATTCGTCTCGCTACGAAATCTAAACGACTCAGGGCTCTAGTTAATTCTGCCTGTGACAAGTATAGATAGCAAGATATCTTTTTGATCACCGCACGGAAATACAATAAGAGTAACAATTTTAAACTTAGGGCAATACAATAGGCAATACAATAGGACAACAGTGACATCCACCAGGCAACCTTTGGATGGTATAGTCTCATTTTTAGAATAGGTTCTGGCTGTCCTTGCGGATTCGTCTGCGAGCTGCTTACGAAAGTTCCGTCCCATAAATTTAAATGTTACGATGTTTGGATTTCATCGAAATCAGTTCAGCCGTTTCGGTGTGATTGAGTAACAAACACACACAAAACAGCTGAACCGGTTTCATGGAAATTTGGTACGCAGATAGATTATGACCTGGATTGAGCTATAGGCTACTTTTTATCCTGGTAAAAGGCGCGCGAAGCCGCGGGCGGCCACTAGTATATTTTTTTTTTCTTTTGACAGACACACTTCTTTCATTCACTTTCACGCCTGTTTGTTTGTTTGTTTGTCTGGAATCAAATCTGGCCATTGAATTTTCTATAGCACTTGATGATGTGTTCTAAATTTTGTGAAAGCATGTTTTGATTTTCCAAGTTTTGATTTCCAAATTTCCTAGGTACTCTTTTATTAATCCATGTTTAAGAGTACCGTATCATTTGTAGAATATAGTAGAAACTTTTTAATTTATTACATACTAGCAGCGCCCCGCGGTTTCACCCGCGTAAGTCTTGATCCCGTGGGAATATCGGGATAAAAATGTGCCTATGTGTTTTTCAGGGAGTCCAGTTATCTCCATTCCAAATTTCATGCAACTCCGTCCAGGCGTTTCAGCGTGAAGAAGTAACAAACACACACACAAACTTTCGCCTTTATAATATTAGTGTGATTATATTATTTACTAGCAGCGCCCCGCGTTTTCACCCGCGTAAGTCTTGATCCCGTGGGAATATCGGGATAAAAATGTGCCTATGTGTTTTTCAGGGAGTCCAGTTATCTCCATTCCAAATTTCATGCAACTCCGTCCAGGCGTTTCAGCGTGAAGAAGTAACAAACACACACACAAACTTTCGCCTTTATAATATTAGTGTGATGCTCTTCCCAGTAAATGTAACATTAAAATGCAGTCATCTCGAATTTCACAGTAATAAAACCAACAGTACTACTTCATCTAAACACGATAAGGGACAGTTACCTAAAACTGTTTATATTCTGCTTCTAAAAAATTATTTAATTTCTGACAACTAATAATATCATCTAATCACGACAACTAATATACGGGTTTAGTAAAAGCTTTTATGAATACCGAATTAAAATTAAAATTTAATTACTTTGGGCTTAGAATTAAATTGTAGAATTTTGGCTGTTTTATTTAGTTTGAGCAATATTCTTTATCTACTGAGCCCCATTCGTAGAATAACTCTACAACTGTACCTACATGTTTTCTTCTGTGGGGCTCCGGCCAGTCAATTTGACAAGAAAGTAAAAAAATACTAAACAAAGCTAAGACATTATATTAATTTATTACTATCAAAAAATCTCATTCAATTAGTAAAAACGTCCGTACTCCGTCAAGGCTAAGAATAGCTATGTCCGTCAGGGCGGGCGGCGCCCACCCCAGGGCGGGGGTCGGAAGGGCCGCAAATGAAAAATGGCGCAATTAGCCCCGCAGACAGTGAAAAACAAGTGCACTCGATCTGCTGCCGGCATCGGCGGAGCGTTAAATCATCGATAACGCGATGGCGCGGAATGGGGACCGAGTAAGAGCACTCTGAGTACCTTCAAGGATGTATTGATTACAGCTACTGTAACTGTCCATCAATATTGGTACAAATCTGTATACTATAACGAGTAATTAATTTTGTTAAAATTAAAAAACCCTCAACGCAATGAAACGGCTGAACTGATTTTGATCAAACATAGCTAAGAACACTCCCGACAAATTCGAATTTCCCACAAAAAAAAACTAAATCGGTTCATCCGTTCGGGAGCTACGATGCCACAGACTAACACACACACACACAAAAAAAATAAAAAAACAGGTTGGTGCCGCTGCAGTCAGGTCATCGGGACCACGCGAAAGAAGTCGCGGGCCTGCCACTAGTAATCAATCAATGTGGCGCAATTGATCCCGCAGCCAATTCAAAAATGTATTAGTTTTTACATATTGACTTATGCCGTATCTGGCTAATGGAAATACACACGTGCGTGCACGCTATTCGTGTTACTATAAAACTAGAATTAGCTTTGGAATAGTTACACAATGTTTTGTGTTTTGCTATGCCGAAGAACCGACAACCGTTGTGGTAAACGAGTTGTTGAGTGGAGACCGCGTCTTGGCAAACGTAGCGTGGGGCGCCCTCTGGCTAGGTGGAGCGATGACCTATGAAAGGCGGCGGGCAGAAAGTGGATGAGAAGAGCCGAACACCGGGCTCAGTGGCGCGTATAGGGAGAGGCCTATGTCCAGCAGTGGACTAGTGTGGGCTGATGATGATTGACCAGGTGCAAAAGACTTTCTAATAACTCTAAGATAGACTTAGTATGATAGTAGTACTTAGTATTATGGACATTCCACATACTATAAACGCCAAAATATACCTTTACAAATTCGAACGATGACAATTGAGTTCGCTACACTACCAGTTCACACTCGAGTCCTTCAAATATGTTCAATAATCAAGCAGCAATGGACGGATACAACTTGACAGAATTGTTTATTTATATGCGTTTTGTTTGTCCTTTGGCTAGGACACTTTGAGCGCTGACCCGAAGTCCATTTACTTTGAGGTCAGTGACTAGGAGTTCCAAATTTGATCGAATGTGACAAAACACGGTTAACTATTCTATGGATATTCCGCTTTTATTAGTGACACACTACAAGTAACGTGCGCGACTTATAACTTATATTGTGTGCATGCGTTGGTGCACGTCCAGATACGGCACAAGTCACTGTCGGACATGCCTTAAAATGTTTCAAGTTTTATAATTACAATTTGCATTAAAATTACAATGAAAAGGGTCTTTTAAGCGTTAATTAATAACTCTTTGATA
This sequence comes from Operophtera brumata, assembly GCA_932527175.1. NCBI lineage: Eukaryota > Metazoa > Arthropoda > Insecta > Lepidoptera > Geometridae > Operophtera > Operophtera brumata. The sequence goes on from OW052235.1 coordinate 23,368,951, forward strand.
ATGCGCTGATGGCGCAGAAATGGGACGCGTCTGCGAAGGTCCATCCAACAACCAGGAGGCGGCCAGGATTTGTTGAGATTGTAGTTCTCAAATTATTTCTTGCCAATCATATTTTTATAACATTTTAGGGAAAAAAGTATCCTGCTAATTATTATGAGTGCCCTTTATGCCTTTTTTTTTCATGATATTACGTGAAACTTTGTGACGCGAAGCTATGATAAGTACAAGATAATATGAGTGAGTAGTGGCTGCCGGTCTGTCCAAACGTATCAGAGTCGAAGACTAACTGTTAAATAGATTAACGGACAAACCTCACTTAGCCAATCAATCTTTAATTTCTCTTGCAATAAATCAATAAACTCGCCATTAATTTCGCGCACCGCACAGTCTTGGAGGCTGCTAAATAATGGATGGCCATCAGGTCTCATTAGCGGCGCGAGGGGGCGCCACCGGCGGCGGCCGGACGGGCGCCGCAGACAAACCGATCAATAGCAACCCGAGCAAATCCGACAACTACCGAACTCACACGAATATCCGCGATAACCTCCGAAGACAACCGAGCCTGCGCGGTAAATGACAAGTGTCATCGTGAGACGGCTCCGCTGCCTTCAGGCCTCCCTGAAAACTGTAAAAATTTGGTAAAAGTGCATTTTAAGCGGACTTAGTGTTATATTGTACTGTGCTGTGGGTTAACTCGTGGATTTTCAGTGATAACATATTTGTGCTATTCTTAAATGTGAGTATTTTGACAGCTCGTTGTTTGAGGGTAGCTGTTCCCATTCTCTTCAATAGTGGCTATTCACGTCAATATTGACCATTTGGTAGAGTCCTGGCCTCATTCAGGCTTTGTTTATCGCTCTTAATTGTAGGAAATCAGCACAAACCACTTGTTTGGGTGTGACTAACCTATTTTACTTAACGATAGCCTTGGCATTGATCGTCAATAAGGCACAAGTTTGACTGTTTTTTTGGAGTTAATGTTGGCCTAGCATCCCTGTAGTAGTGTGCTGCAAGGCATGCAAATGTTTTATGACGTTTATTTCTGTTATTAGCCCTTGTAAATCTATAAATACGAAGAAAACAACCATTAAAATGTATTAATATGATTATTATAGGGACAAACGTTTGCGCATGCGTACTGCAGCCTATCTGCTCTGCGTCATACCTGTTTCATCCTTCATTATTTTATATTTATGAAAACTTTACAACTCTACACGAAGTACTTTCTTTCATAATAAATGTCTGAAACATTTTTTAAACATATAATACATGGTCTCATTATATAAAATAAATAAAAGGGATAGGTTAAAAAAGATCATCCATGAATATAAATGTAGTCAGTCTCAATAAGATCTTTCAGTTTCTTGGCGTTCGTGATCTATAGTCAAGAAACTTTTAGGATAATATCATTTTCGATTTAATTTTGATTTAAGCAGCTAAAAATGTACTGAACCCTCGTCTCTTATATTTACGGACCAATTAGACATTCTGCGCCATTCGACCCAGTTCCGATGCTTATTTCCATTTACCAAAAATCGCAGACAAATTAATTAACCCCTGAACCCTTAGGCCTCCAGACCACCTATTCTGGTCCACCTGACCTTGACCGATTTACATAGAGCCTGCGGGTGGCGCTGCAGTGCAGTAGCGTCCAAAATAGCCTGACCCCTTTTAATTTACAAGCCGGCCTCACCCCGCCTGCTTTGACAGCTCTAACAAACTGGTCGACGGAAGCTGTCAGCTGTCACAGTGACAGTTGCTCTCAGCGTGAAGAGATTACGAAAATGGAACGGTCATTTTTTAAGTTCGTGTTTATTAGTGAGCTGCTCGTTAGTGGACGTATGAACGAACAAACAGTAGTTTAGTAGTGCAGAGTTTTTTTGTGAAAGTTTTCGTCCGGGGAAGTACTTATCATCATACATATATTTGCCGCAAAACAGTAGAGCTCGCATTGTTGTGTTCTGGTTTGAAGGGTATGGGTGCCGGTGAAATTACAGGCGCATGAGACTTTTTATTTTGTCTCAGGGTACCGGGCGCAGTGCAATGCCGCATAGGGCGCGTCCTAGGTGGATGTGACCTATGAGATAATGCACTGTTAATAGGTAGAGATTATCGCTTAACATCATGTGGGCCATCAGCTTGTTCCATCATTTCAAGTTGTATAAAAAAAAACAATATATAACATAAATAGATATTTTTATAATACATAGAAAATACCCAGAACACCCTGAACAAATATCTGCGATCGCACAAATATTTGTTCCGAGGCGGGAATCGAACCCGCAACCTCCTGCGTCGCAGGCCAACCTTCGCCCGACGCGCCACAGAGGTCGTCATATCTTTCGGCACTCATCGCTAAGACGCCAACTTAAGTCTGCGTCACTTCTATCACCATTTTAAAGTAACGACAAGCTTAATTTCGTGAAATGGCTGACCCCCACAATCGGAGATCACGGCGACACATCGAGATAAGTATCGTACCTACGCCGGACAAACAACTTTCAAATGGTTATACATAACAGAGCATCACCTGACCCGAGGAGTAGAAATACTGTGGAGGTCTCATACGTGCGCTTGCTATGAACTAGCACAGCAGCGAACATGCGCCAATATATATCTCATACGTGCGCTTGCTATGAACTAGCACAGCAGCGAACATGCGCCAATATATATCTCATACGTGCGCTTGCTATGAACTAGCACAGCAGCGAACATGCGCCAATATATATCTCATACGTGCGCTTGCTATGAACTAGCATAGCAGCGACATGCGCCAATATATATCTCATACGTGCGCTTGCTATAAACTAGCACATAAGCGAACATGCGCCAATATATATCTCACCCACTGGTAATTTATACAGTTCTTTCTTCCTTTTCTTCTGAGGAGTGCTCCAAACAATTTCGCCAATGTCAAGTGAGTTTTAATTATATTTTTATAGTCAAGTGGTCAAGAGTCTCCGTCAAGTCATAACCCAGTTTAAATAGTGGCACAAAAACTGAGTTTTTACAGGGAAAAATCCACCATTTCGAAAAGACACGCAATACACTTAAATTTTGCTTACATCACACATGTGCTATTTATCCAAGTTATACCGGATAAAATGCCACTAAAATTACACGAAATAACTCGAAAAAACACACTAAAATGTAATAAAATAAAAATGACAACGTTTCTTTCAAAAATGGCAGATTGAATCCAATTTATACAGTTGTTGTCAGTTGTCTCAGAATTCAGAGTTTCTATTGTCGCGAATCTGACAAAGACATTGCAAAACAAATGAGAGTCCAAAAAAATCATAAATGAAATTTTTACATACAGCTCAAGTCATGTAGGTTTGTCCTTGACCGGTAGGCATTCAAGAAAACAAAACGGACATGATAATAAGGAAAATATTATCGTTGTTGGTCTTAGAGCATTGCAGGCCTCCGTACGGGTTGCTCGATGTTGTTGGTTATTTTTCGAAATTTGTTGACACATCTGCGAGTTCTATACTAAATGTTTCATCTCCATGACCTGACCTCTGTTCCATTCGATGCTCAACGCACGTTTGTAAATGAATTACACTCAAATAAATTTATTACCACGCGTTTTATTTATTTTATGTATACTTTCTTATTAAATTCGGCAATGAGGTGGGAGTGCCGTGAAAGTTAAAATAAAAATAAAATATTACGACCAGCTTGAATTACGAGAAATAGGAATAGTTTTAAAATTAATTTATTTGCGGCTCGTGTGAATACTAATACCTGTTTGTAGATTTCAACATAGTATTGAGACTGTTGATTAATTATTTTAAGGATGTTCAGATTAATGCCTATGTGCACTTCTACACTAATATTATAAATAGGAAAGATTTGTATTATTGTGTGTGTGTATGTTTGTAATGAATAAACTCAAAAACTACTGTGCCGATTTCCAAAATTCTTTCACCATTGGAAAGCTATATTCACCCTGAGTGACATAGGCAACCAGAGGGGGGGGGGATAGGAGTAGGAGGGGGGGGGGGGGGGGGCTGTTTATCATCCTGAAACTACCCGTGCGAAGCCGGGACGAGTCGCTAGTGTTACATATAGTGTAAAGGTTCGTTATTAAGGTAAAAGGTATGAAATATGTAAGATAAGTTTTTTTTTATCGTCTGAGTGCATTGAACTCTTTTGAGTAGACTGCTCTACCACTATAAACAAACACTCAGAATGATTGGTCCTTTTAGAAGCTTTTTAATTTTATTTTTCATATAGACTGCACATTATTCATTTTCTGTAATCGTTGCTATTTTCCTATACTAATAGTATAAAAAAAAGGAGTCCTTTTTTTTTCCTCCTTTCTTCCTCTTTTTGTTGTATCTTTTTGATCCCATGCGGCGTCCACCAAACACCTAATTCGTCGTCCATTCATAGTTACTTTCGTGGCAGCCTATTGGTTGTTATTTTGAAGTATAATGTAGTGCCTATTGTTGCAGCGCGGCGACGACGGTGCCATCAGGGGCATGCGCCGGCGTCGCTAGAGCATGAGCGCGGCGCGCGCGCCAGAGCCCCGCGACCCCCCGCGCCACCCGCACCGCACGCACCCACAGGTAACCACCGTAGTATAGCACCGAGTGTACATAATCAATTATAGCTCAGACTACTGCCTCAGTTAGCCTTTCCTTTTTTCCTTGAATCAGCTTCCACTTGTTCTCGAGGCACCACACAGGCGCTCCCCACCTAGTAGTAAGAAGGATCATCAAAAGAAAAACAGACCGTGTTTGTTGCCTGATTCTTCTAGGTCTGGTTGCGTTGGAACAGGAGTAAATGTAAATTTATTTTTGAAGACGATTCAAAATGATCCTTGTGATTTCAATGAATAAAATACTTTTTGACTTTGACTTTTGACTTTGAGCTGGTAGGATTGCACGCACCCACAGGTAACCACCGTAGTATAGCACCGAGTGTACGTAACCCACCATAGCTCAAACCGCTGACTCAGTTAACCGTAAGAAATGCACGCCCCACAGGTAGCTCCCGTAGTGTAGGCGAGTATAGATAGTTAACCAAGCGTCAACCGTAGCCACAGCAGAGCGCAGTAGCGATTGATAGACCGACTAAAACCATCTATAGCAAGGTTGCTTGCTACTGGGGCCACAATGTCGCCACACTACCAGGTCCTCATGCACTCCTAGGCTAGGGCAGACAAACACCAGGTCTTTCGCCAACAGGTAACCACGAGCAGAGAGTGGCAAGTAGCTGCTTGTACCGGCCATCAGCGATGTGGTTTTTTAAGATGCAGTTCTGCGAAAATCACGTCAAATGCACCCAAAGGTGTCAAAGATAATAATCAACGCAAAGCATCACAAATAGAGTGGAACAGCTAATAGTAACGCACAGCGTGCTAAGCTCCGTGGAGTGTTGGTTGGACAGCTACATCCATCAGAGTCTACCCCACGGCAAGGCACCAAATACCAATTTAACCTGTGATTAAATTTAATCGATAACTTTCTCAAGCAAACGTACTAAATACACAGTGCAATACTAGCGATAAAATATTACCGTATTATCGATACCCAACACTTAATCCGTCAATGTTTCACCAAAGAGACCCATTAATTCAGTCGATAAAATTACTGCTATCCGACTAAAAAATTGCGTTTTAACCGAGTACTGGCTAAGGCCTTCACTTCACTGTCCGGTGCGGTGTCTATCGAAAGATTGTTTACTGAGGCCGTTATAATAGTGTCACTTATTTGCGATATTTCAGTGCTGGACCATCATTTTACTACAGCTTGATTTTTTGGAGTCGTGGCCAAGACGAAAGCTTTCCGCTTCATGATTGAAATGCACAGTTGACTTCATCATGTTCATCAGTTGACTTGACGACCTCTGTGGCGCGGCGGGCGAAGCTTGGCCTGCGACGCAGGAGGTTGCGGGTTCGATTCCCGCCTCGGAACAAATATTTGTGCGATCGCAGATATTTGTTCAGGGTGTTCTGGGTATTTTCTATGTATAATAAAAAATATCTATCTATGTAATATATTGTATTAAGTATATCAGTTATCTAGTACCCATAACACAAGCTCTGCTTAGCTTGGGGCTAGATAATGTTGTGTGAACTGTCCAGCATTATTTATTTATTTATTTATTTATCATCATCATCATCGCCATCGATAATCGGAGGATTTGCCATAATCACCACGTTGGCAGGCGGATTGGTGATGACAGTATTGGTGTAGAGTACTCAGATGAATGCTGCTGCCTATCCCCGGGTGTAATCCCTTAGTTGGCTTTTATGACATCCACGGGAGGAGACAGATGGGTCTAATCTTAACTCGGACGCATCACAGTTGCCTTCATCCGCACTTAAATACATGATGCGTGCCTGCCTTCTAAACCTCAATTTCCTGTTCTCGACTAAACGGTAATGGATTAATTTCATACCTACTATTTCAAAATAAGACGATGTAGAACTATTCGTCAGTACGATATTTTTCGGTACCGAGCAATGCATGCAGACGATTTCCGGCAAATGAAGCAACGGCCTAAGCCTTTCCAAGAACCAACAGCAATGACCTCTAACAGCAAATAGTCTACAATTACGGCAATGATATAAATCTAAGTTCCGTTTGTTTTTAATGAACAAACACAGATTTACAATTAAAACAACCAAAGTGAAATACAAAGAGGTATAATCAAATGACCGTTTTGCGACACCCACACTGAGTTAAGGCGAAGCCAATGAGAACCAATAGACGGAGTAGCTTTGGCGGTCAGGCAAGACACTTGTCCACGAAAGAAGCATCTCTTCGAGGTACTCTAAATCCTTTCACCACGCTGGTTCTTACACCATTCACCATGTTTCTTTTATTTTTTATTTATTTATTTGCTGTAATTTAATCTTTGTTTATATTTTAAAATTGTTATTTTAATATGATTACCTACCTATGTTAATTTTTATACCTATGTAAATTGATAAGTGTTATTGGCCTGTGCCGTTCTAGTTTAATAAATAAATACAATACAATACCATTGGTCACATGGCACTTTTCAGGAGCCAAATATCTGAAGCTGCTCTCTGATCTAAACAGGGTGACCGAAAGAACTGGTGATTTGAAGACTCAAGTCTCAAATATTCAGAGTAAAAGCTTTGTCTTTGCAGCTAAATATAAAAGTCTACTTTGATTAGAACCACGTAAACTAATGTTCTAACGCAAGGGTTCCCAAACTTTGAGAATAAATAATTTTTTAGCGCCCCCATAATTATTTTTCAGCTCCCCCATTTTTTCACCTACTTAAAAACTACTATAGTTAAGTTCAAATTAAATTAATAATTAATTATTGTGAGCTATAAAACATGATTGCCCGCGGTCTATTATCTACGAAAATGACATAACTAGGAATACTAATAACTGTTAAAATGCGAAAGTGTGCGAAAATGTTCATAAATTCCTTCAGGGTACGCAGCGCATCGACAATACCCTGGGTGTTGCCGGTGTCTATAAGCGACGGTGACCACAGTATGCCACAGCAGCGGGCCGTATGCTAGTTTGCCTATTTTTTTCATAAAAAAAATAATTATATTGTGTCTGATTTGACGCCCCCGTTTTTTTCTGGGTCTCTAACCGCCCCCCTTTAGGCCTGCAGCGCCCACAAGGGGGCGTTATCGCCCACTTTGGGACCCCTGTTCTAACGGGTTAATTGGTCTACCCTTTCGCCGGTGTTATGGAGTCATAATGAAATGCAACAAACAGATAGATACCCAATCTCTTGCAATGACACAAATTTTCGGAGTGAAACTTTGATTCACACAAAATCAATGAAGAGCCTTAACAGGTCCTTGTGAGGTCATGATGTTTCCGGCGCTAGCGCAATCATAATAATTACAGCAAATAGATCTGCGATTTTGCGATGGACAGGTTTTTTGTTTCATATAATACCATGTGTGTTGTTGAGAATTTCTTCGCTGATTTTCTCTCTTTCGAAACATACATCTTTGATTTGTCTACCAGAGTGTATAACTTAGACCCGTCATATCAGTACAATCTTCCTGGTATCAATAGCAGTATAAGCTATGATTCCAAGTTTAAACTATTTCTGTCAATTAAATGCTTTAAACTTATGGGTCCCCGAGACGATCAAGTGCACTTGACAAGTCTACGTGCTTGAAGTGAATATTGATCGTTTACAGCGTTGACTTGACAAGTCCCGTCATGTATCTACGGGCTGGACCATACTTGACAGCACGTAGACTTGTCAAGTGACTTGATCGTCTCAGGGACCCATTACAATTGTAGATTAAGGTGGTTGCTTTCGCTTGTGGCACGTAGTCATTATTTTTCGTGTTTTTTGCTCATCACAGCTCATCAACACTTCTTCAGATAGCGAAGACTAATTTGACGGTAATTATATGATACACACAAGTTTTAATTTACAGTATCACATCAATATCATTAGTTCAGGTACGATTGTGCTTTAATGGTATTTACAGTGTATGAATTTCGCACCACAAGCGAAAGCAACCACCTTAAACTGCTTTTGATACTCATATTGATATTACGGGCCTTAGTGTAGCTGACTTCCCTTTTGAGTAGCCTCGCATTCAAAATCAATCACTCATCCAACACGTCGCTAACTTCATCAGTCATGCAGCCCATTCATACTAAACATTCATCATTTCTCACTATGATCATAGTCAATAAGCCCCGCGCCCCCCTACCTTAGTGGGGGGCGTGTCGGATCATGCGCGCGCGCCGTTCCGTGAATCCTACAAGGCCGTCTGACCCACTGATATAATTTCTTTGTCCGTCTGCCTTATCCGCAATTAGGTGTATAATGTATGTTTCGTTTTTGTTTAGTCCGTAATTTTGTTATGATAGGTTTAGAATTAAATAAATAAATTAATAAAAATATATATCCTAAAGGTTAATCCATATTTTGAACCATAATTGATTTCCTATAAGCCCTTGAAGTAATTTTGGAGACAGTTCCAAGATCTAAGAGAAAAAAAGTGGGTAAATGAGTCAGAAGCCCCTTCAATTTTTTATTTTTTTCTCGACTTTCTCAGTTTGTTTCTTCATGATCAAATTTAATTATAATTCTAGATCTGGCAAACCTCCCATTGCAAAAAAAAACCTAGTAAACTAGGACCTACTTTCAGAGCATGAGCGTTGTAGGGATGTAATCTATATCTGCACATTCCTGTACATCACAACACAACCATAAATACTAAAAAACTCCAATTAAATGTCCCGCTACAAATCTTATCTGTTTTTGCTAACAATAGTTACGTAAGAATAGCGATCATAACCGTGCATCGGCACACGGGAACCGAACCCGCATACCTTTTCTGTTGCTGGCGAATAATTCAGCAGGTTCTGAGAAAGATAGCCGTCCTGCAATAAATTGGCGAGGATGGGGGAACGGACTCAGCGTGGGGGCAACTCACTTTATGAGTATGATCATTAAGGCAGAAACGGTGGTAGAAACATGACTATCGTATGGCTATGGCAGTCCACTGATGGACAAAGGCAAATGCAAATTCATCCCTCATTCCGAAGAGTACCTACCTAAAGCTTCCATTGTACCTACAATGTTGTACCTTTGTTGTAATGAGCAATTTTATTAATACATTTCATTTAGAATTATATTAATGGTATGTATAATAATATTAATGATATGTATTAGTTTATTTTATATTTTAGGCAGTAATTTAAGTACTTATATTATTATTATTGTTTTTTTTAATTTTCTTAGACTTATCCAATATTTCCCTTCTTGTGCACTACCGATACATATTTTTTCCGCAATACACCAAGGTTATCTGGAAGAGAATGCTTTCTAGCATTAAGTTCGCCTTTGTACTTCTTTGTTTTATGTGCAATAAAAAATTTTCTATCTATCTATCTATCTACCTACTTATACTCTACTTATGGTACGCTTTTTGCAAAGAACTACGAAAGAAGCTCATCAGTCCAAATCCAAATTGAAATTAACCTCAATCTTATCCCCTATAAAGTAACCATTTCGTGTTGCATAATCTTTGAGCAGTATTTAGTAGTAGTAGAGCTTTTTTGTGAAAGAGTTCGTAAGGGGAAATACTACCACCAATGCTATTTCTGCCGCAAAGCAGTAGTGCTCGCATTGCTGTGTTCTGGTTTGAAGTGTAAGGGTGCTGGTCAAATTACAGGCACATGAGACTTTTCTTCTTTATGTCTCAAGATGGCGGATGCAGTGCAATGCGAGATAGGGTGTGTCCTAGGTGGACATGAACTATGAGGTAATGCACTGTTCATAGGCAGAGGTTACCACTTAACATCAGGTGGGCCATCAGCTTGATCCGTCATTCCAAGTAAAATTGTCCGCATCGCTATCGCTGTGAATGTGTCAGGTCTCCCCCGCCTCCAGACCGGACCCTTAGTCCGTCCAGCCCAGGACCTCATTATGCTGTACAGCCTACATTCCTCGTCCTTACAGTTTGCCGAATAAAAAGCTTAGAATCGACTATTGTGTTACTGGCGGGAGTCAATGCTGTGGAGATGTCTAATGTTAAAAGGTTTTTTGTTGAAGTATAACTTCTGATTTTGGCGTTGATGACTCCGATGTGAATCGTGATTGTAATGAAGATTTGGCAAAACCTTCACCGTCTAGACGTCTTATGGTATCTGACAGTCGAATGGGGTTTGTTTGGTTGTTTTTAAACATTTAGTGCCAATGTTTCGTTTGTATGGCTACTGCAACTCTTATTTTTTATCCGAACTCTAGTAGGTAGGTTGTAAGAAAGCGTCTCGAGAGACGCCGTAAGGTTGCATGCCTTTCGATCTTCTATAGGTTACATTTCGGGAAATGCTCCCAGGAACTGCACGATCTGATCCCACCATCTCCTTTTCATCACAGGACGAGCAGGCGTACGGCTCAGTACCATCCTTACCTCATTAGTATACCCTCTATTCGCACTTAACGTTTCAGTTCTACCTTTATAATGCGAACTGCTAAGTAGTGGAATACACTACCGTCGTCTGTTTTTCCTGAAAACTATAATCTGGGTCTCTTCAAGTCAAGAGTGAATAGGTGCCTTCTAGACCTTTGCGCTCTATCTTCGGCCACATCGTCACTTACCAACAGGTGAGATCGTGGTCAAACAAAGGTCTATCAATGTTAAAAAAAAAAACTCTAGTGTTCGGATCACCATGATCGGAAGTTGTAACTACTAGCATTGTTAAACCAAATATTTGTTTCTTTTTACTTATTAGATATTCTTATATAATAATTTAAAGTAGTGAACCTTAATTATTTGTTTTATGTACTTATTAGATATTCTTAATAGTTTTTTTTTTTTTTTTTTTTTGAACATTAATAGACCTTTGTTTGACCACGATCTCACCTGTTGGTAAGTGACGATGTGGCCGAAGATGGAGCACAAAGGTCTAGAAGGCATCTATTCACTCTAGACTTGAAGAGACCCAGATTATAGTTTTCAGATATTCTTATTAGATATTCTTATATTATATTATAATTTAATGTAGTGAACCTTAATTATTTGTTTTTATGTACTTATCTATATATGTATTTTATTATGATTATTGTAGGAAATTATCATAGTTTTAGTTTAATACTTAGAGAGACCTATAATTGGTTGTATAACTTCAATAATTAAGTGATTTTGTTTTATTAGTGTAGCTGTTGGTCTTTTCAATAAACAAAAAAAAACAAAACAAAATTTACCAATCATCTCTATTTGGCATACCTGTCAAGTTCCGATGATAATACAATATGATGGTGACAGCGAGCTGATCTTATGATGGAGACGGAAGGTGGACAATGGAACTCCTCGATGGATAACAGTAGACTGGCTGTGTTTAGGCTCATAATGATCAGCACACGGTTCCGATCACTGATATTATAAAATTTTGTATTGGGGAAAAAATCCTAGCTTGCTTCGAAGTTGTTTTTTTCGAAAATAATTATTATGATCAATATTCTATATTAAGATGTTTTTAACATGATTTTATCAGCATCACTTGTAACTAACTTTTAATACATTCTTGGAATCGAATTATCGATCACTACCCGATATCCAATTGAGCTGAAATGTGGCATATCTACCTGTCAAGTTCCAACGATGGTGACTGCGAGGTAATCTGATGATGGAGACGGAACGTGGACAATGGAACTCCTCGATTATTAATAGTAACCTGGCAGTGTTTGGGCTTATTTAGATCAGCTCACGGTTCCGACAACGAATTATATGCAAGGGTGTTTTAAAAAAATAATAATAAATAACTTATTCTTGAAACAAATATGTGTATTTACTCCAATTTTCATGGCGTTGTCGATATCGCAATTGAAAGATCAGCATTGATTTTCACAAAGGCAGCTAAGCCATAGAGTTTCCATTTATTTTAAATATTGTATAGTAGGTTGTTTTTAACATGATTTTATTATTTTATCATATTGCCGGTCCAGAAGGACCACCAATGCTGGACTATTACGATTAGTCTTTGCTGTGGTCCTTCGAGTATGAAGTCTATTTGACGACCTCTGTGGCGCGGCGGGCGAAGCTTGGCCTGCGACGCAGGAGGTTGCGGGTTCGATTCCCGCCTCGGAACAAGTATTTGTGCGATCGCAGATATTTGTTCAGGGTGTTCTGGGTATTTTATATGTATAATAAATATCTATCTATGTAATATATTGTATTAAGTATATCAGTTATCTAGTACCCATAACACAAGCTCTGCTTAGCTTGGGGCTAGATAATGTTGTGTGAACTGTCCAGTATTATTTATTAATTTATTTTATTTATTTGAAATTCCAACAACTTTTGGGAAACATATGTTGCTGAGTTTCGACTCCATACCTCTTGCTCCTTCCAAACAATTCGATGCGGAAACCAGGGCTCCGCGTTCACAGGACAATCGCCAACAAAACGACCAACATTATTCCGACTATTCTTTGTCAATTAAATGCGACAAAGACGGCCGCTGACTCACGACCGATAGTTTTTAGAGTTATTTTGAATGTTTTACTGTTATTAGTTATGCTATGTAGCGGAGCGTGGTCCTTATTTGATAAAAGAAAGAGTTTAGATAATAGTTTTGCGAATTGTAGGTTTTTTGCTGAACTGGTATGTTCTTTGTTTAGCGTAGGAGTCAGCTTGGAGTGTAATTTTAATGTTTTTTTTATTTATTAAAGAGTTTGCTGTCTAGCATCTATGTGTTCAATGTTACTCCCGCCCGCCCTTATCTATTTAATGTGGTCGCTCTTTCATACTAACGTATTTTCACAAATATGGGAGAACAGAGTATAATTTTACGCTGAAATATCTGTCGAAGGCTTTTATTATCAGTAATTATTTGCGGCAAATCATATTTCGTTGAAGAAAACAGTGGGCTTATAGCCAAAATAACATCGAAATGACTTGTATGGACTAACATTTCGATGTTATTTTCGCTATTAATCCGCTGTTTTCTTCAACCAAATATGATTTGCCGCAAATAATGACCAATATAAAAGCTAACAACAGTCATTTCAGTGTAAAATTATACTCTGTTCGCCCATATTTGTGACAATACGTTTGTATGAAAAAGCAACCACCTTAACTACCGTCACTCGTTCTATGTGTGGTTTAAAATTTTAACGAGAAGCCGTTGACTTTTTGCTAAGTACGATCCTGAGGGGACAAAAAATACACAATGCCAGCACCGAAAGTGGAGGAAAAATATCAGAAACAATCTCCTGCATAAAAAAGAGGAAACTATCGAATAATAGCCAATAGCGTTCTAACCTTCCCAGTCGCGACATCTAGCCGTTAATAGAATAAAACTACGGGATCCTCCATTATGCGTGGTTTGCTGTGCATGTCAGTTTTTTTTTATTTCGCTATAAAATCGTCGAATTCACTAAAAAACCTATACATACATATATTTCAACCCATCCCGTTTTTGGATTTTATTATTTTCTATTAAACCTGTGAGATTTCTGTGCATGTATTTGCCCATCACTCATTGATTTTGTCTTCGTCTATATCTAGAAGAATTCGCATCTATGGGGGAGGTCTAAGTCCAACAGTGAACTTCTACAGGCTGATGATGATGATGATTTGTGCCTTTGTCTATGCAAATCTAAGATGGGTAATTCTGGTTTCATATATTAATTTGTGTCATCAGACCTACCCAATTCTTAAGAATCAGTTGAATTGAGGAAACATTTAGCCGTGATTTAGCTATGCGGTCATGAGTCAGCGACAATTTATGTACCAATGTAATTTGGACATACCCAAACCAGAATTATGGCCCAAAGTTCGAAGACCTGTTTCTAGACAAGTGGCAATCGAAAAATACAAAAACGTTCGCTTTTGAATTTGCGTAGCAATTGTGCCTAGTTGTCGACAGCTTGTATTGTGGATCGGTTATTTCAGCCCCATACATTATTAAAACGATTGATGTTTCCGACTGCCATTTGTCTAAAGGTACTTTAATGCGGTAATTAATGTACCCAAACTGTAATCACTTATAATTGGATATATAAAATAAACGTAAATTACTAATTGGTATGCAATAAATAGTGGGCACTGGCAAGAACTCACCACCTCGGCGAGTATCTATTACCGATGTGTTTTATTGAGTCGATGGAACGAGTAGAAAACCGATCTGTGCCTCTATAGTACACAACTATCCATACTACATATTATATGTAGCATATTTACCCACATAATTGTATTCATATTCACACAGCATTTTATAAAAATAAAATGTACCCCAATAGGGTGTTGCAAATATAAAAAGTGATATAGAAGTATCTACACTTATATTATAAAGAGGAAGGATGTATATTTTTGTTGTATGTTTTTAGTGAATAAATTCAAAAACTATAAAAATTCCTTCACCATTGGAAAGCTACATTCACCCTGAGTGACATAGGCCAGGGGGGGGGGGGGGGGGGGGGGTTCATCTTTACAGCTGCATCTTTCTTATGTACCAAACTGTTTTTTTTTAATTGAATACTTTACTGTAAATTGACTTGACTAAGTGTTCCCTGTGATCCTAAGATATTAATAAATATATGAATGTATGAATGAATGAATTAATAATATATTTTTATGATTTAATATAAAGTGCATTCAGAATGCATAGCCCAACCCTTAACTATATTTCTGTAATTGTTGGTGCCAGAATAATTAATAGTGATTCATACCAGAAGATTCCAAGGAAGGCTATAAACCTACGTGCAAGTTATTTTACGACGGTATGTCGGATGCAAACGCAAAAAAGATTTGAATATGAAATATAAAATTTATTGCAGATCTAGAATATGCCCACGCGATGGCAAAACTTTAAAACTAGTATACACATAAAAACATGTACAATTTTGAACCTTGACATTACAATATAAAGTTGACATTTCTATGGAATCTATGAGACAGAAACTATTAGTATAAATAGTAGGGCTGAGTTATCTTAGTATAATTTATTCATTCGCTCACGTCGATGCCCTATTGCAGCAATTAGCCCTTTTTAGCACTGAGAGTGACCACGGAAACTTATACATAGATACATAGACACACGCCTTTATCCCCGAAGGGGTAGGCAGAGCCTCAATGGGCTTCTTTTCACTGTGGGTAACACCATCGTGGAATATAGACGTGACAAGTGGTGAGCTCATCGCCGCCATTGGTTCCCACGACTGACTCGGCTAACACTTTCTTCCAGTAATAACACATTCCATAATAAGCTAGCAGCCAGGACAAATCTTATCAACAAGTCCGGGTAATCCTTTAGTCGGCTTTTACGACATCAACGGGAGGAGACGGAGGGGTCTATCCTTAGGCCGGACACACCACGATGCAATTATTAGAATAACCACTTGAAATTAAATCATCCAACTAAATTGATCCGTTGTGGAATTGGTAAATTTTTCCATTTCGTAAAAATGGGAGATTATCATGTAGTTTCGATTCAAATTTAATAAATCAACAATATGCTGAAATGGCTGCACCTATTTCGGTGGCACACAGATTATGACCTGGATTGAGCTATTGATTATGGCTATTTTTCATTTCAGTATAAAGCGAGTGAAGCCGCGGGTGGGCACTAGTAAACCATATATTCATGGTGGCATGTAGGTAGGTACAGCATGTTCAAGGGTAATTCTTTACGTGCAAGTTACATTATTAAATGTGTTTAAATTGTTGTGTTTACTCTGTTTTTAATTTATTTTCTGTTTTTTTTTGTTTTTTTTTTTGTCTTTGTTTGACTCCTCCTTAAGACGCTGACAACAACCAAATTATGTCACTATCTAAATCATTCCAGTTCAGGTTAGTGACAGAACAGTGCTAGGGAAATAGAAAATGAATGAAAACCACAAAAAAAATGGTTGCGTAAACGAAAGTATAAATAAAGTGGGCTCTTTATAATAATGTTATTTGTTACTCTTCATTAACTTTACCAACGTACGTTAAGTTATTTACGTTAAGCATTTTAAAAGTTAGTCCACGATTTTATTTTATCAAGAAAAATTATTAAAATCGTTTTTGTTTTCGTGTCAGGATCCTCTATGCCCTCGGAAATATGATGAAGATTAACATAATGTATTTTATGCTACCATATACTGTGTAGTTTTGTTAAAAATACGTCTATGCGAAGCTTAATTGACTCAATCAATCAATCAAAAACTGTTTCTTTGCCAGCTGAATTACCCCAGAAAATAACACCATACCTCAGAATAGATGCCACATAACCGTGATATGCAGTGACAACTGTTGAAATGTTAGCAACTTTAGAGAGCATTTAAATTGCATAGGATTGTTGACTAAGTTTTAAACATAAGGTTTCCACATGCGATTTCCAGCTAAAATTGCAGTCAATGCCTATGTCAATGACTCTTTTCAGCGTCTTAAACTTGGCCATTGGTTAGCTAGGCCTTGTTCTTTCTGGGTACCTATTTCACTGAAACGTATCAACGTATCTATATTATTCTCCCTGATCGGGCTTTTCATTGTCGTCCTTTGGAATCTTCCAACCATGCCACCCCAGAAGGTTACTTCTTCACTGAGCACAAGTAATTAATTTTGTAAAAATTAAAAAAAAACCCTCAAGGCAATGAAACGGCTGAACCGATTTTGATTAAACATAGCTAAGAACACTCCCGACAAATTCACTTTCCAACAAAAAAAAAACGAAATCGGTTCATCCGTTCGGGAGCTACGATGCCACAGACAGACACACACACACAGACACGTCAAACTTATAACACCCCGTCGTTTTTGGGTCTGGGGTTAAAAAGTGTCCAAGTTCACGGTTTAACCAGTGATCTTTCAGTCTCCCAGTATGTAGAGACGTGCGCATTTGGTCATTACGAGTGGTACGTGCAAGTAACATTATTTATCGGCCATAAATCGGCGGCATCTCATTAGTCTGTGTGGGCACCTTTATGAGAGGTGTTTACACTTTTTATTCCTCTCCAGAATGGCTGGGTTCAATGGAATAGTGAAGTTACCCCGCAGAGTTTAAAAAGCTTGCCGACTATAGAGACACCTCATTCGACAAACCTTGGGAAAGTATTGAGACGTTACGAGTAAGGCCTTAGGTAGTAAATTATGAGATAACTCAACTTATTCCTGAAAAGCTAAAACACAGTGTACGGTGTTCTAGATAGCAATCATTCAGATTCAAAGTTTTTATTTTTAGGTTCTAGTCAGTCCGAAATCAAAAGTATTTTATTCTTTGAAATCACCAGGGTTATTTTGAGTTTTCTGCTGTTATCTGCTGAGGAGTACAGATATTGGAACCACTCGGAATAACGAAAACCGAATTGAGAGCCGAAATGTCGTTTTTGTATGCAGAAAATGATAAGCGCCCCTAGCGGACTTGTTGAGAAACTCGTTAAACCATACATAAAAACAAATATCGAGTCGCAATTCGATAGTCCGTATACCGAATCGAAGTGCAAAACTGAGACAAACCTGTACTAGGCCCTCTGGACATAGGTCTCTCCCATAGCGGGCCACTGAGCCCGGCCTTCTGCTCTCCTCATCCAGTTGCTGCCAGCCTCTCCGCGCAAGTCGTCGCTCCATATAGCCAGAAGGTGGCCTTTTTTTTTTTTTTTTTTTTTTTGTCGAGGTGAAATCTGCAAACAGATACCGTATTGCATTGAGGGTGCAATACGGTTATGTGAGGTTCACGGACTCGTGGACTCACTAAAACACCCCGGTGGCCATCCTCTGCGCATGTCGATGGGCTCCGGGATCTCCTACGGAACGCACCGGTGCCCATCTCGCGCGACGCCCAACAGGGCCCATCCCGTGGTTGGCCAAAAAGCCAACCACAAACACTCCCTCCAAATGTGGCAGCACAGGGTCCACTCTGTGCTGCCACCATCCAAAGGCTCGTAGGAGGGTGGCCAGAGCCCTCACTCCGACCACCACGCGAGCCCAGTGACATTTCTCTCCTCCACCACGAAAACGAGCTCGTGTCATCGTGGCGAAAGAGGGAGATGTCACTTCCTACCTGGCCATCATCTATCTTCCGAACATAGCTCGGCGGGAGTGGCACCAGCTACGCCCGGAAGGTAGAGAGGGCAAACTACCTTTTCGCCGTTTATTCCCACATTTGAGTTTGGATTAACCCAAAGTCAAACAAGGGAATAAACAGCCCTTCCCTGCTGTCTCATCATCCAGGCATAGTAGGGAGCCACTCTGCCTGGGTGATGAGAGGGCAGCTCCTCCCCGTTGCGAGTGGCGTCACGCTCGATGGATCGAATGTGCCGCCAGTCACAAACAAGGGTACTCCACCTCACCCATCGGGCACCTCTGACCGGCCCTCTCACTGTGCCCTCTGCTAATCAGAGGGACACGCGGAGGGCCAGCTGCCTTCCCACCCCAAATATGGGGGGAACGCCTAAGGTTGGGGTCAGGGCGATAGTCGGCCCACTCTCCAACTCCTCGCAAGTTAGAGAGCCAACACACCACCACCCTAACCCCAACACTCCATCCCGTTGGCGGTCTCTTTCCCTTTCACTGCAGAGATCTGCCATGCAGTGATCTGGAGAGAGACCGCCTGTCTTCCCTCCGTCGTATCCTCCAGATGAACCTCGAGTACACCTAGAGGATACGAAGGAAACGCCTCCCCGTTTGCAAGTGGAAGCAAACTCACGAGGGTAATGAGTTCACTGCCAGTCTCAAACAGGGGTACCTACCTACCTACCCACCAAACCACCGACGAGGCGCCACCCCACCCAGAATCCCGCAAGAAAACTGACCCATACAGCCGGCTCGCGGGAACTGAGCGAAACGACACCCCATCAACAGTTCAGTGGGCACCTACACCAACACGGTCCCTAGTGGACCGTGAAGGCGCCTGATGGTTTCAGTTACGTCTATTTCAGAAAAAATAGACCAAAAACAGGTAGCAACCACGTGAAGGATGACCACCAGACTTGCCTTGGGGATCTCAGCGACCCGCGCTCCTCCCAAGACCATTCGCCTCCTTGCCAACTCACTCTTGAGCGGGCAAGGAAGGCCTGCATTTATCCAAAACCGGAGTTAGGCCGCAGCAACTATTAATGGATAAACACAGACCCGCCCAGCCAGAAGGTGGCCTACACTTACCTGTTTTGAGTTCAGCTCAGCTTATTGATAAAGTTAATTATTGAAATTTTATTTTATATTATTACTCGATATCAATTATTTTAAAACGTTTTTATTGTATCTACTCATTTTATTGTTACCTACTCATGTGAAAATTTGCATGCCTAGTTATAAGGTAGAACATAAGTGGACTGCACCTAGTTTAAGAACTTTGTACAATGTTCTGGCAAATAAATTATTTTATCTTATCTTATCTTATCTTATGGCTGGTTGTCCTGCCTTCATCATCATCATAATCATCAGCAGCCTTAAGATGTCCACTGCTGGACGAGGCCTTCGCTACCCATAGAATACAATGGTCCTGCCTTAGTACACAACATTTTCCTGAAGGGTGTATTGTTGAGCTAAGTCTTCTACTTTTAATCTTCGACATTAAATCATCGCTTTTCTACTTTTCACGACCTCATATTTTGTTCGCCTCTATCTCAGCGCCACTCCGTACTGTCCATTGTCAATGGCTTCAATGGGACAGTGAGTTTAGTGCTCTCCGCTATAACACGTAATTTATGTATGGAGATATCGCAATGAGCTCTGGAGATATGGCGGTGATTAACGTGCGATCCGCGGGTGAGAATGCGGTACTGCTGCCTTGACACCTTGTAGATAAGCTGACGCATTACCTATCTAATGGTTATTGTTTTATGGGTTTAATACACAGATTGCTTGTAAAATAAGGTATGAGATACCTTGTAGGTCTTAAGAGGCAGACAAAAACTAAATTTCGTCTCTATCTAACTCAGTAAACTTGAGATAAGTTATAAAGTGACAGAATAGCGCCCGCACAACGAAAAGTAAACTATAATCACGAAAAACAAATATTTGCTGCGTAATCAATGTATATAAAAAATGTATATAAAGTAATAATATAAAGTATATAATATATAATGTATACAAAGCAGTAGTAGAGCTTTTTTGTGAAAGAGTTCGTCCGGGGAAGTACTACCACCATACCTATTTCTGCCGCAAAGCAGTAGTGCTCGCATTGCTGTGTTCCGGTTTGAAGGGTAAGGGTGCCGGTGAAATTACAGGCACATGAGACTTTTCATCTTTATGTCTCAGGGTGGCGGGCGCAGTGCAATGCCACATAGGTTGCGTCGTAGGTGGACGTGACCTATGAGGTAATGCACGCTGTTCATAGGCAGAGGTTACCGCTTAACATCGGGTGGGCCTCTTGCTTGATCCGTCATCCAAGTAGTATAAAAAAAAAAAAAAACGTTGCGTGACTGACTGACTGACTGACTATCAACGCACAGCCTAAACTGTAAGTGCTAGAGACCTGAAATTTGAAGAGTACGTTCGTTTTGTGGTCTAGGGGTGCACTAAGAAAGGAATTCCAAAAATTCAACCTCTAATCTGGCGCAGCGGGGTATTGAAATGTGTATGGAAAAGAACACGCAGACGAAGTCGCGGGCATTCCACTAGTCGAAAACATAAATATACTATGTTCTTTATAGTAGATTAGTAGCCAAGAGCTGTAAGGCATCAATTGCAGCCCGAGATATCAGCGAGGGCGCCTATAGTTCGAGGGTGCCATTGATGCTTACACCCGAGCTAACTACTCTGCTTTACATCTCGATTGTGGGGTAAGTAGAAAAAACCGGCATTACCGCCTTTTTTCATCTTTTTTAAATTATTTTTTTCAAACACGAAATTGGGCTTCGCCGTTCGGTATTTAAAATTGATGACTATTATACTCATACGAAGACAAGGCTGAATAGCGAAGCGACCTCTTTTGTCATTGGGCTGAATGTCTATTGCCAGTATGATGGTTAGATGTACGCGAACTTTTTTAAACAGTAAAGTTTTTTTTTAGTTACTTACCGCCCTAGGGCTTTTCTAGCTACATTATTACCCTAGAGCGCAAATTGGTCACCAACAAGCCCCATTAATAAGGACCTACTTACCGAATATGAGAGATGTAAAATTATATTATTTGTTACTCTTATTAATTTTGTATTATAAATACGTTGGTAGGTAATAGAGATATTTATTGTAGAGTTCACGATTTTTTTATCGAGAACTTTTATGACAATCGTCTTTTAGGCTCTATCATGCTCTTGGAAATATGATGAAAGTAACAATTATTATTATTAATGTCATAAGCTGTGTAGATTTTGCTAGAGAAGCCTATTTGACTCTTGGATGTGTGTTGGGATCAAACGTGGCTTTCCTTTTACCACACTGGTTCTTTTACCATAGGTCACTAGGCCCTTTTCTGGGCCATCATACCTCATGCTGGTTACTAAGCAAGGTGACCAAGAAAGAACCGGTACACGAAGTAGTAGTATTTGGTAAATTAGGTTTGAGATACTTACCTTTTTGTAGGTTGCGTGTGTTGTGATCAAAAGTGGTAGAGCTTTTTGCCAATAAACGAAGAAGTGCTGAGGTATGGTTGAATTAGCAGTAGTAGAGCTTTTTTGTGAAAGAGTTCGTCCGGGGAAGTACTACCACCATACCTTTTTTTTTTTTTTTTTATTTTTTATTATACTACTTGGATGACGGAACAAGCAAGAGGCCCACCTGATGTTAAGCGGTAACCTCTGCCTATGAACAGTGCATTACCTCATAGGTCACGTCCACCAAGGACGCACCCTATGTGGCATTGCACTGCGCCCGCCACCCTGAGACATAAAGATGAAAGTCTCATGTGCCTGTAATTTCACCGGCACCCTTACCCTTCAAACCGGAACACAGCAATGCGAGCACTACTGCTTTGCGGCAGAAATAGGTATGGTGGTAGTACTTCCCCGGACGAACTCTTTCACAAAAAACCTACTCACCTACCTACCTTTCACCTATTTCTGCCGCAAAGCAGTAGTGCTCGCATTGCTGTGTTCCGGTTTGAAGGGTATCTCAAAAACCCGAAAAATTACAGTGCCGGTGAAATTACAGGCACATGAGACTTTTCATCTTTATGTCTCAGGGTGGTGGCCGCAGTGTAATGCCACATAGGATGCGTCTTGGGTGGACGTGACCTATGAGGTAATGCGCTGTTCATAGGCAGAGGGTACGACTTAACATCAGATGGGCCATCTGCTTGACCCGCCATAAAAAGTAGTATAAAAAAAAGTGGTCTGGTTCTGAAGGTTATGGATTCCGGACGAATGTCTTAGGCCGAGCGAAATAAATAGACGCTACTTAGCGCGTACTAACGCTTAGCACTGTCGCTGTCCCTGTCACACTAATGTTAAAACACCCATGGTAGACAGGGCGAGGACAATGTTAAGGCGTATGCAGCAGCTGATTGGTTTTATTTAGAGGCTTTCTCATAGAGGAGTCAATGTTATGTGCTGATGTAAAATATTATGTCATTCATCATTCATTCATTCATTCTGTAAAGTTAACGTACACAAATAAAAATAAATAAATAAATAAATAATTCTGGACAGTTCACACAACATTATCTAGCGCCACGCTAAGCAGAGCTTGTGTTATGGGTACTAGACAACTGATATACTTAATACAATACATTACATATAGATAGATATTTTTTATTATATATAGAAAATACCCAGAACACCCTGAACAAATATCTGCAGATCGCACAAATATTTGTTCCGAGGCGGGAATCGAACCCGCAACTTCCTGCGTCGCAGGCGAACGTTCGCCCGCCGCACCACAGAGGTCGTCAAAAAAAAACATGTCAAAAAAAATTACAAAGTGAAGCTGTTTTTGACTGAAAATTTGTTTCAACTTCTAAACGACTCAGATTTTGCACTTTTTCTTTCACCTAAATGTGGGCAAAGACTTTATCTTCAAGTTGAACGTATGATTCTGTGATGCGACAGTTTTTCACGTGGCTAATAAAAAAAATTGCGGTTTTCACTTACTTGTCGTTCTGTTCTGTTCTCTCACTCACTAACTTACCTGAAATTTAATGTGTAAGAAAGAGACGGAATTTGGCTCTGGTGGTTTGCTAAGTAAGGTCTATTTATCTCGGCCTCAGGGCAAATGTATAAGCCACCCTAGCTACCTGCCCCCTGCAAGTTAATGTCTACCCGAGCGAAGCCGGGTTCACAGCTAGTGCATTATAATCCTCCTCTGTGGCGCGGCGGGCGAAGGTTGGCCTGCGACGCAGGAGGTTGCGGGTTGGATTCCCGCCTCGGAACAAATATTTGTGCGATTGCAGATATTTGTTCAGGTTGTTCTGGGTATTTTCTATGTATAATAAAAAATATCTATCTATTTATTATATTGTATTAAGTATATCAGTTATCTAGAACCCATAACACAAGCTCTGCTTAGCTTGGGGCTAGATAATGTTGTGTGAACTGTCCAGCATTATTTATTATTTATTATTATTTATTAATCCCAGTAATATCATAAATGACAAAGTTACGATGTTTGGATATTTGTATGTTTGTAACTGTTCCCGGCCTAAGAATATACCTCTCCGTCGCCTCCCGTAGATGTCGTAAATGCTAAGGGATTAATCGGACTTTTTGTTAAGATTCGTTGGTATAAGATTTGTCCTGGCTGCTAGCTTATTATAGAATGTGGTAGAAAGACAGGGACGCAACGGCGGCGATGAGCTCACCACTCGTCACGTCTGTATTCCACGATGCAACCCACTGTTAAAAGAATCCCATTGAGGCTCTGCCTACCCCTTCGGAGAAAAAGGCGTGTGTATGTATGTATGTATGTTACACAATCTGGGTGCACATATAGATTATGACCTGGATTGAGCTTATACGCTACTTTATACCTTGGCAAAACGCGAGGGAAGCCGCTGGTGGACACTAGTAACAAATGTTTCTGAAAATAGACCCTCATAGAATTAATAATTGCACATGTAGGTGCAATTCATGAGTTAATTGACAAAT
Organism: Operophtera brumata; assembly: GCA_932527175.1. Lineage (NCBI taxonomy): Eukaryota > Metazoa > Arthropoda > Insecta > Lepidoptera > Geometridae > Operophtera > Operophtera brumata. Next base: position 23,393,386 of record OW052235.1, read on the forward strand.
ATTGCGGGCGCAGTCTGAAGCATCTGTAACGAACGGTGTTGCCACTTATAATTTCTGCTCGATTTCGAGGTTATTTTAGCCTGCACGGGTAATTGCAACGATATAAGAGCCCTTTGAAGTTAATTAGCTACGGCTAGTGGTAAATGAGTTGGTAAATATAGGTTACTCCTTGATGTTTACCCGCGGTTTGCAATTAAAGCACTTCTTAGTAAATGGAAGGTTGAGGTTGGGCTGGGTACATGTTTATGAGTTGCAGGGTTTTCATTTTATTTTAACAAGAAATACATTCTCAATACGATAATTTTGTTTATTGGTATAATTCATAAAGTCTTCTTCTTCTTCGTTACACTCTTGGCAGAGTGGTCGTGGTCGTCACTTCAGGGTCTGTGGCTCGCTTCACAATCCTTCGCCACTCATCTCGCACCGCAGCTTACCTGGAGGGCAATTCTCGTGCTTTAGAGATTAAGTCGAATTAGACATATGTAGAAAAAAGATGGCGAATGTCGAATTTTGCACGCTTAACGGCAGAATGTACTGGGAACTTCAATTTATATATACCTACCATCTTTGTTTTTACTACTAATACCTACATTCTAAGCAAATAAATAATTCATTCATTCATTCATTCATTCATTCATTAAAATCTCAATTTGCTATTCTCGTGATGTCGCAAATAGACATAAGTCGACCAAAATCATTCAAATCGAATACGATTTGATGGTTATTGTGACATTTTCGTGACATTATTTGTAGACGTTCATGCTTCGACATTATCTCTAATTTAGAGATAATCTCTACAATCCGAAAATTGGCCTCCTGGTGCATTCATGCAGTGGACCGTCCAAAGCTGCCTTGATTTGGTCAGTCCATCTCATGGGCGATCTGCCCCGTGCTCGTGTGCCGTCAACTCTACCCTGTACAACAAGGCGCTCAATGGATACCTCTCCGCGTCGCGATACGTGTCCGAAGAAAGTGAGGATGCGAGATTGTACAGTAGCTGATAGTCGCTGCTTGATGCCGAGTTCATAAAGTAGATGAACTTAACTAAACCTTGACGCCCATTAAATAACATAACACCTAACAGTCACATACATAGTCCTGATTACTCAGGATTCCCTGAGTCGTGGGTGTCAGGAACTACGGGTACCACAACACACAAACCCGGTTCAAATATTTGCAGATCATACAAACATTTGTCTTGTAGCAGGAATCGAACCAGCACCTCTTGCGTCTCCGCCGGGTTACCATGTGTGTCATCAAATGCTTTCTTACTGGATAGTTATGAATAAGGAATAACTTAATGAACTATTGTTAAGGTACTCTCAATGCCGCCGTAGCACATTTACGCAACTTTATGAAAACTAAATTGCTTTAAAAGTAGCCTTAAAGGTTAAATAAAATAAATAAATAATGCTGGACAGTTCACACAACATTATCTAGCCCCAAGCTAAGCCAGAGCTTGTGTTATGGGTACTAGATAACTGATATACTTAATATAATACATTACATAGATAGATATTTTTACTATGCATAGAAAACACCAAGAACACCCTGAACAAATATCTGCAGAACGCACAAATTATTTGTTCCGAGGCGGGAATCGAACCCGCAACCTCCTGCGTCGCACACTGCGCACTGCGTGGTTACACTTCGTATGTAGGTACACTTATTATATTTATCATAATTTGCACATCAAATGGCAAAGTCTGATTCTGTCAGCTGAGCAATTTTTGAATAAAATAATGCCTTCCTCGTGTTCAGGTTTCCTCGATACAGGCCTCGCCTAGTGAGGAAGCCGATAGATATTACCACCTAGGATTAATTAGTTGTCTGCGAAATACTTGTGCCCAATAATTGATGTATACCTCTTAATTGTGTTAAATTGTGAATATTGTTTGTAAGATGATTTATTTTGCCCTAATAAAAAAAAAAAACATTCCATCTTTTTTTTTTTCTACTTGAATTACGGAACAAGCAGATGGCCCACCTGATGTTAAGCGGTAACCTCTGCCTATGAACAGTGCATTACCTCATAGGTCACGTGCACCTAGGACGCGCCCTATATGGCATGTTTCATTTCATCAAGGCATGCTGGTCTTCATAAGTGAATAAATTAGCCCGTCATGTGTGTTGTGCGTCGTTAGCTGTAGCGTGAGTGTGTTGTGCGTAATCCAGAGAGTCCCGGTATCCGAAACCGGTCCCCTTACGCAACGGGAACGTGCGTGAGAGGTTTTACTCCTTTTTCCTGAGCACTACTTTCACTTTTGATTACAATTTATTATGGTGCTTCTCCTTTTATGAGGCTAGATGCCCGATTCAGAATTGAACTTTCGGTTGCCATAACATTGTGAATGAAATGTAACCACGTAATGGTAGATACTGGGCATAAGTAAATTTCAAAACAGAAAACTAATTAACACTTTGAGCTCAAAATGAAGGTACCAGCTGCAAAATACCTGATCAAATTGTTTGGAAACGGCTGCACCAATTTCCACCAAACATAGCTAAGAGACATACCGCAAACAACATCATCATCTTCTGCTCGTTCAACTCCTTGGCTAAAGCAGACATTGATGTTGATATTTTCAACACTAGAACAACTAAGCTTAAACGCTTGATTAATGACAGTTTCTTTGGTTAGTATTATATAAACCTAGTATTATAATATCTTTATTATTTGATTGTGTCGTCTACTGTTTCTGTTTGTCTTAACTACTTATTTATACATGTCTGCGGAAACTTTTAATTGGCCATCAGCGTACTTGTAGCAACTTATGTTAGCTGCATGTATTTATTTAACTTCCTATAGTGTACCCATCTAGCTGAAGTTTTCCTAAAACTTTAAAAATAAAATAAAAATAAATAAAATAAATAATTTAAAAAAAAAACGAATTCAAATCAGAGCACCCGTTCCGGAGCTACTTTGCAACAAAGAATACATGCATCATTACAGGCAGACATACATTCATACATAAAGACACACTATGGCCTAAAACTTATAACACCCCTCTTTTTAGTCGGGGGTTAAAAAACTAAGACCATCCATATACGTATTTTAATTGTGATAGTGTATTGATAACTGATTCAATGTCATCCTGCCATAACAACATAATTGTTAATATAGAACCACCCCTTCTTATCTTATCTGAATATACTTGTCTGAATACTTACAACTTACCATTTTGTATTTGAACCTAAGCTATTAGGTACCTAGCATGTATCTGTATGACGAGTTCTCGGTGGTTGTCCTGCTGTTCCTTATTTTTTCAATCATTTTTAAATTTATTTATCTTTTGTTTGGGAACAGCGGATAGCTATCGAGTATCATGGCTGCTGTGACGACAGCAGCATTCTAAGGCGAGGCTGAATAACAGCGTGGCTGAGCCCTCGACCTTTTTCCTTACACTAGACTAAATAAGTTATTTTTCTACTTATATCCTTTGTTTATTAGTATAGTGTAAAGAATAAATGCCCTTTTATGTTATTTTATTTTATACTAGCAGCGCCCCGCGGTTTCACCCGCGTAAGTCTCGATCCCGTGGGAATATCGGGATAAAAATGTGCCTATGTGTTATTCCGGGAGTTCAGTTATCTCCATTCCAAATTTCACTCAAATCCGTCCAGCCTTTTCAGCGTGAAGAAGTAACAAACACACTACACACACACACACAGAAACTTTCGCCTTTATAATATTAGTGTGATGTGATGCTATACCAAGGGGCTATAAACTGGTAGTAGGTGTTTTCTTATACTGGAAACCCCGTTGATGGTCCGTCGATCGATACCTGTAAAGCTATATTTTCACACCACGACGTGAATGTCGATCAAGTGACGGATTTAGGTTATGGCACGCGGCGTTGAGATAGGTCTGGGAACGTCATTCAAAATACCATCATCAATGTATTCGCTACCATACCTAATAATCTTATTCATATTGTAATCTGAAGGCAGGTGTAGCAGAGGATATTATAAATATCTAAAAATAATACAAATAAGAATCAATACTGCTAACAGACTGGCGTGTAATATGAATTATTCAAAACAGCTATTGAAAGCAACGGATGGTCTCAGATGGATTGTTCAAACTTCGAACATAAGACTTGGTCCTGTGGCTTGACCATTTATACCTACAATATAAACGAATGTGACCCGAAATGTCACAAAAATTGCTTTCATATTTATATGATAATTAGAATCTAAATATTATAAAAGAGAAGTCCACACACTCACTGACCACTCATCACGAAAGCTCGGAAACTATACTGGGCCAAGAGGTCTGAAATTTGGCACAAGCACTCATTAAGGGGTGCAGGCGCGCACTAAGAAACGATTCTTGAAAATTCGCACCCTAAGGGGTTGAAAAAGGGTGTTAAAGTTTGTATGAAAGTCTACGCGTCGACGAAGTCGCGAGCGGGTCAGCTAGTATCTTATAAGTGGCAAATCTCAGCCCAAACACAAATGTTTGTCAAAATATATTAGACCAGGCAAATTAAATAAATTTCAATATGACAATAGAAAGTTGCACACCCGCGTCGCGTCTGACAGGAAACACATTATTTTCAATATTATAATATAGATAGTTCCAACTGTACATCTGTACTGCGTTTTTTATTTAAATATATCTGTGCGCTTATTGGTTGTGCCGTTAGTTCGTTTATTTATTGTCGTTTGGAAACTTAATGCGGATTCTGAGTTACGAATGTGACATTTATTTGTATAGAAAAATGTGGCGCAATTGCGGAACCGGAGCCTCTTCTGATGTCAGACGTGGAAAGCGGGTCTTATTGATGCTATGAAATGTAATACTTGTATTCATACATTTGCATGTAAGATGCGATTTGAGGCGCAGAATAGGTTCCAAGCTTGTGATGCTTGTGGCTTAATAGTAACGGGTTTTTCGATTGATATTTTATGCATTATAATATATTGAATGTGTTACCTTCTTAGTGAAAACTGCTTAGAAGCCAAGGGTCGCGACACTTGAGCTAGTTTCCTAAATGTTTATGTAGGCAAGTAACTAAATTTAAATTTAAATGTAACCCAAAAATTCCGTTCTAGCGGAACTCGAACCCACAACCTCGCCTGTGATCGGCGATGCCTTTACCAATTCGGCCATAGAACGAGCTATGACGCTGAAGACGAAATTTGTGGGCACTATCAACTCGGCTATAGCGCCGATGGGAGCCTTCTACAGGTGTTTCATTAGAAACCTACTGTTCAAAGTCCGAAATTAGTTCGAAACATTGACAAGAGATGACACCACTGCTATTTTGGAACGGAATTTTTGGGCTACATTTAAATTTAATGTTATCCATAAAGTGTGGTTTACACTTGAAAAATAATAAACTATGATTAAATAGCAGTGGTGTCATCTCTTGTCAATGTTTCGAACTAATTTCGGACTTTGAACAGTAGGTTTCTAATGAAACACCTGTAGATGGCTCCCATCGGCGCTATAGCCGAGTTGATAGTGCCCACAAATTTCGTCTTCAGCGTCATAGCTCGTTCTATGGCCGAATTGGTAAAGGCATTGCCGATCACAGGCGAGGTTGCGGGTTCGAGTCCCGCTGGAACGGAATTTTTGGGTTACATTTAAATTTAATGTTATCCATAAAGTGTGGTTTACACTTGAAAAATAATAAACTAAATTATATTGGTTTTGCCCCCATTCATTTTATATTATTGATATTGACCTGAACTACAAAATATTGATCTTTCGAGCCTTACCTACATCGGAACCAATACCATACACTGAGTACTGTTCTCACCTATGGAACGGGCCCCCAAGTATCGGCGGCTTCGCTTTGACTCCCTACAGAGAAGAGCCGTTAGGATCGTCAACGACCCCAAGCTCACCATCACACACATCGTCGACGTGTGGCTGTCTCGTACAGCTCGATTTACGAGATCTTTTCTTCCCTCATACGAAATCCAAGTAAAAAATCAAGTTGTGGAATGAGCTCCCTTCCGAGGTTTTTCCGCAAAACTACAATAAGTTGGTAATTACAGTCGCGACGCGCTTGCAGGGTAATGAAGCTGAGAGCTGTAATTACTATTGCGTATGCTATTGCTCACGCGTGTCATACGTCGTTTTTCAACACATTGCGAGGAATAAGGTAAATAATATCCAGCCAAATACCTATCTCTAGATTAATTTTCCTTCTTAAAAAATCGGCATCAAATTATTAAATTTTTTTAGAACTCCTTGTTACTTAAACTTACTTTCGGAAAAATGAACTGCTACGGAAATTATGAAAAAGTTCTTAATTGTAATAAATTTGGCAAAGAGAGTCTCGAACATTCAGCCATTCAGTTCTATGGTAATTAAATATAGTTTAGGATGATTTCAATCAATTTTGTAAATTAATTCCTTAGTTTTATCACAGAATAAATAATAGTACTTACAAGTTTTATCTATTTATAAATTTTTCTTCGTAAATAGTTGACATCATTTTATTCTAAACTCTTTGCTAGTAAACTTTTTACTGGACTGGAAGAAATATATAATTTTTCAACACACTTGCTCATAAAGTGGCTCTAATTTCACCGCAATTAGGCACATAATGACACCTGTAATCAAGCTATGACTTTTTCATTGCTATTATTCACCAGTGAGTTATAGAGACAGTTGAACATTAACACAGTGTGTATTTCTGTTTTATTATTATTTTCTTCACTAGTGTGTTGAAAAACGTCGTATGATACACGTGTGTATTGATGATTACCGTCCTCGAGACTGAGACCGTGATTGAGGTTCTCACACAAACATTACACACTAGTACCATAATTAACTATTAACAAACAGTGCGATAATGTAAAGTATAAAGCACGAATGTGTAGTATGCTGTATTGTGACCCTAAAACATTGCAATAAGGGTCACTTTACGAGCAAATGTATTAAAAAATTAAAAAACCGACGATCTTTAACTTTCAAGTAGTAAATTATGTCCCAGAATGAGGACAGATTTGGGGACAAACAGGAACTGCCTAAAATTATTGGATTTAACACATATCATCATAAATGGCCGTTTCAGGGAATTTGCAAAGAGTTTTGATTTTGCAAAGAAAATAATGTTGTTATTTTATAAAATAAGTTAGATAAACAATTTAAGCAAATTAAAATTGCTACGTTATACTAAAGACTTCTATAATAGAAGTCTTTGCGCTATACCGTTTTTTTTTTTGTTTTTTTTTGTTTTATACTACTTCAATGACAGATCAAGCCGATGGCCCACCTGATGTTAAGCGGTAACCTCTGCCTATGAACAGTGCATTACCTCATATGTCACGTCCACCTAGGACGCACCCTATGTGGCATTGCCCTGCGCCCGCCACCATGAGACATAAAGATGAAAAGTCTCATGTGCCTGTAATTTCACCGGCATCCTTACCCTTCAAACCGGAACACAGCAATGCGTGTACTACTGCTTTGCGGCAGAAATAAAACCAATTCCTGACTCTTGGACCAATTTGCGAATAGGTTACACATCGCCACATGGGGAGCAGATGTCAATACAATCATCAGCTTGTACCTTTGTCTTAGTTTTTTTTTGGTTACAGTATCGCGTCGGTGCATTCTGCCAAACTAAGGTTATAATCTTAAGTGATCAAGTTACAATTTAATATTTGGCCACGTATTTCTTCAAATTGAATGCGCATAAAATTATTCAAAATTATAGATAGATAGAAACACACAAAGTTGGTCGTTTTGGCAAGAGGGAGAGGGGTTTTTGTTGTACCCCGACACCACGCGTGCAAAGACATTGGAAAAATAAGGCTGATTTTGGTTGGGAAAACCAAATAACACCTGATGTTGGCTAAATTCTGAAGTTATTAGTTCAAACTTTTGAATTGTATGCACTAAGTCATCATCAACAGCCGATAGATGTGCACTAATGGACGAGGCCTCCCCCTTTGAATGGAATGGCGGGGATTTTCCTTAATCACCACGCTTGGCTGGTGGATTGGTTTTAAGTACCTGGTGATGCTGCTACCAGTCCCCTGGCTTATATACTTATTAGGCTTTTATGACATCCACGGGAGGACATGGAGGGTCTATTGTTAGGCTGTTTTTTTTTGTATACTACTTGAATGACGGAACTAGCAGATGGCCCACCTGTTGTTAAGCGGTAACCTCTGCCTATGAACAGTGCATTACCTCATATGTCACGTCCACCTAGGACGCACCCTATGTGGCAAAGCACTGCGCGTGCTACCCTGAGACATAAAGATGAAAAGTCTCATGTGCCTGTAATTTCACCGGCACCCTTACCCTTCAACCCGGAACACAGCAATGCGAGCACTACTGCTTTGCGGCAGAAATAGGTATGGTGGTAGTTCTTCCCCGGACGAACTCTTTCACAAAAAAGCTCTACTACTACTAAAATATCACGCCACACATGCACTAAATAAATCCACCTATTTCTCGCGATCCTATTAGAAAAAGGATAATTACGAGCTATGAGCTGCTGCTACTCTCGTTTACAATGCACGTAGTTAGAAATGATTTTAAATTTAGAACCATACAAAATAAAGAGTGGAATACACCACATGCGCCGCCATGCGCCATGCGCAGGAGTTGATCATAAATCTCAACGCGCATGCGCCGCGCACCTGCCCTGCCGCCATTGGCGATCGGCATTCGCAATTAGGTACCGCCGAAGGTGACCTCAGCAAGGACGGGGTTGCCATTAACTAAATTCAATGAAACAGGTTAGTATAATCGAATTAGTTGAAAAGCGGCTACTTTTTTGCCTAACATAGCTAAAAACAACCCCGCAAACACCATCTTTCATAAAAAAAACCGCAATGAAATCAGAGCACGCATATCGGAGCTATGAGGCCACAGACATACAGACAGACAAACAAACTATCAACTTAAACTTATAACGTAATTCGGAGATAAAAAAAGTCCAATTACTGTTTTTTTAATTTATTTTTTATTTTCTCTGTGTAAATCGCGATCTCATACTTATTACAGGCAAAATACAAATTCTTGCAACTCCACGCGAGATACAATTATCAGTGTACCAAGGTCCTTAATACTAAATAAACTATTCCAAGAAGAAACCGGTCTGCCCTTCGCGACAAAAGTATTCCTACATTATCCCTTTACCAAGCCAATCGGCAAAGTGAAAAAAAAACAATTGGCAACCCACAAGAACCGCAAGCGAGTCCAGTGCCAAGGCCAGCAGGCGGCGCACACCCGCGCCGGCGCGCGCACACTCCCGCCGGCGCGCGCGCAATGTCAAGGGCACGACCCACTTTCTGCGCAGCCTGCGATGTGCACTCTGCATGTGATTGTAGTACATTAGGGTCTATGACCAGCCATTAAATGTCCGTTTTGAAACTCGACATATTTTCAAAATGGATAGCATCATATCAAGCAAGAGTGAAAACTCTCGATGATAACAACTCAGCCAGTCAGTGTCGAGGATGCGGCAGGAGAGGTAGGAGTTCAGACCTATGTATTTAGAAAGCTTCAAACGAAATAAGTTTTACTTATTTGATAAATATATTTTCAAAACAATATTTTATGAAATTGGTGATCGGAACCGATTGCTGATCAAAATGAGCGTAAACGTGGCCAGTCTACTATACCCATCGAGGAGTTCCGCTATCCACCTTCAGTCTCCATCATTAGATCAGCTCGCTATCACCATATTATTGTATTGTCATCGGAACTTGATAGGTATGCAAAATTGCAGCTCAATCGGTCGAGGTTCAAATTTAGTTTCTAATGTCCCACACATGCTAATAATATATCAAGGTTGATTACGGTCGGTCACTAATCTCCTGAGGCTAAAGTCTCACTCAACAGAGCGTGCCACTTTGCATGATGTGCATCTTATCATCATCATCATCATCATCAGCATGTAGAAGTGCCACTGCTGGACATAGGCCTCTCCCACGGAGTGCCACAATGTATGGACTTCCTGCTACCTTTATACTGCCCTTGGGCCACCGAGACGCGAACCTTCCTCTACTGAGTCGTCCTGTATGTAGTCGCCACTCAATAACCCTTATTTTTTTTATTATCTCCTTATTCTATTTCCCTTTTTTTTCTTTTTTTTTCTTTTTTTTTATTCTGAGGGCTATGTCGGTGATATTAGTTCTTCCACGGATCTCTTCATTTCGGATTATATCACGTAGTGAAAATCCAATCATGGCTCCATAGCCTGCTGCGCGACTTTAAACTTATAACAATACTAAATTAACAAAGCATCTTTATTTTAGGAAATAGCGTTTTATTACAAGCTTTATTTTTAACTTGCAATGTATGGATGTTTGTCTGGGTGGAATCCGGGTGGAATCTTGCAACTGAATTTTAAAGCAGTTATCCTCAACCGATTGAACAGAAATTTGGCATACGTGTCAAATTCCAATGACAATACAATATGATGTTGACAGCGAGCTGATCTGATGATGGAGACGGAAGGTGGACAATGGAATTCCTTGATGGATAATAGTAGACTGGCCGTGTTTAGGCTCATTTTGATCAGCACACGGTTTCGATCACTAATGTTATAAAAGCTTGTACAGAAAAATATATTTTTCACAAAAAACTTATTATCTGTATAAGTCTTCATGAAACATCTCCTAAAATATTATCTATCTAATCAAATCCGGCCTGCTTTGACCAAAATACTCGTAGTTTAGAGATAATATATTTGACGACCTCTGTGGCGCGGCTGGCGATGGTTCGCCTGCGACGCAGGAGGTTGCGGGTTCGATTCCCGCCTCGGAACAAATATTTGTGCGTTCTGCAGATATTTGTTCAGGGTGTTCTGGGTGTTTTCTATGCATAATAAAAAATATCTATCTATGTAATGTATTATATTAAGTATATCAGTTATCTAGTACCCATAATACAAGCTCTGGCTTAGCTTGGGGCTAGATAATGTTGTGTGAATTTGTCCAGCATTATTTATTTATTTATTTATTTAATATGTCTTTATAAACATTTAAATATTGAACTGAAGTTTTATCGGTTTGAATATGCAGAACTCCCACCGTTCATCCCAATTATAATTCAATGGCTTTTAAAGGCTTTTAAGCTTCCAATTAACGATCAGTAATCTAAGCTACCGTATAAGTATCGTAATATAAGTCCAATATTCCCATACATTTGAACGTTTTAACACATTTAGCGACGGTAACAAATCATGTGGTTAATACTCTTCACACGGGATTATCCGAGCACCAACTGTTAGGTGCGCTTTACACTGGTCGAGTAATAGACCAGGCGAGGGAGTAGTTAACGGTAGAGTCACTGATGGGCAGTATCTGACGGGCAGTAACTGAATAACTGTGATGAAAATCAAACCTAGCAAAAATGTAGTATTCAGAAGTAAACAAAAGGAACCCTTAACTTTATTGTCCGCCGTCTAAAAACCGTGGAAGTATACAATTTAGTAATTTAGATTTTGGTACCCCTAAAGTTCCTAATCTAACCGTGAGAGGGCCCACGGTTAGTTTTTTGGAAAAGTGTAAATAATGCTACAAGTCGGCGACGTTTGTCAAGTTAGACAAAAATAACGAAACGAAAACATCATAAAGTTTGTTGCTCAATCACGCCGAAACGGCTGAATCGATTTCGATGAAATTTGGTACTCAGATAGATTATGACCAGATCCATTCTAGGGTACTTTTTATTATAGTTAAACGCGACCAAAGCCAATATATTTTTACTTCCTTGTCATCAGCAATTTAATATTTTTCTACAACACCAAAAGTGTTGGAAATAACATCATCGCTATGTTTTCGTCCGACTATACTCGCTCAGTTTATTGTCGTGGTGTAAACTAGCCCTTACGTGGTAAAATTCAAAAGGAACGGTGCTATTACATTAGTATCTATGATTTACAACGTAAATGAGTTTAATATGAGTTTAATGCCAATTACGAATTAATAAAATGAGTGGGTTGATGTACTCATCGTTTATGTCGGCGCGAGGATTCCATAGCGCTTTCAAATCATTGAAGTGGATTCAATATCATCATCAGCCCACACTAGTCCACTGGTTAGTCCACTGGGAGCGATGGTAGCCTAACGGTTCAATAGTGCAACTCAGAATACAACGATACCGGGTTCGATCCTAGGCTCCGCACCAATGACTTTTCTAAGTTATGTGCGGATTTCCATCGCTGTGTGCTTCGGAGGGCACGTTAAGCTGTCGGTCCCGGCTGTTATTGATTAATAGCAGTCGATAAGCCATGTCAGAGGCCCTCGGGCGGCTTGACAAACTCTGACACCAGAGGCCAGCACTACCTCATACGAAACGACGACTAGTCCACTGCTGGACATAGGCCTCTCCCAATATGCGCCACTGAGTGTTCGGCTCTTCTCATACACTTTCCGCCCGCCTTTCGTTGGTCATCGCTCCGCCTAGCCAGAGGGCGCCCCACGCTACGTTTGCCAAGACGCGGTCTACACTCAACTCGCTTACCCCAACGGTTGTCGGTTCTTCGGCATATATGGCCAGCCCATTGCCACTTCAGCTTGCTAATTCGGTATTCAATTCAATATGACATCGGATATCCGGATTTTCGGATTCAATATAACATTACTCAATTTGCTAATAGGTGTGTGTTGATATCGTGAAAGTACAGGCACATGAGACTTTTCATCTTTGTGTCTCAGGGTGGCGGTCGCAGTGCAATGCCACATAGCTTGCGTCCTGGGTGGTCGTGACCTATGCGATAGGTAATGCACTGTTCATTGGCAGAAAGTACAGCTTTTCAAGTTGTAGAAACAAAAAAAAAACAAATCGGTTCATAAAATGACAGATATTAGGTAACAAACATTAAAAAAACACATGTTTTGAGAATTACTTCCTCTTTTGATTGAAGTCGGTTAAAAAAGGTTAGTTATGTACTCCGGTACGGAGGCCTGCGTTGGTCGATGGTTATGTAGGTATTTATCTTTGTTTTGTGTCTCGCGTTTGTCATTGTCAATAATTTTCGTTCGTTTAGTATCGAAAGAGTATAAATAAGAGCGGTAGTCCCCAAGGTATTTTCACCTTATCATCAGCCTGTAGAATCCCACTGCTGGACGTAGGTCTCCGAATAGGCAAGAATACACGTACGGATATGCCCGTCGGATCTGCTAACAGACTGCCTGTCAGGCAAAACTGCCGGTGGAGGTATGGTGAAAACAGGCACGGATTTGCCTGCCACCTGTCTGCCCGCTGCCCGTGGTCAATAGGCAAGCGATACTATTATAAACTGTACCTATACTATTTATAAATTGTAATTTTAAAAATGCAAAAGTGATTCTATTATAAACTGTACCTATACTATTTATAAATTGTAATTGCAATTTTTTTTTGTTTATTTTTTTGTAATTGTATTGTGTTCTTTTTTTTTACTTTTTTTTTTTCTTTTTTTTTTTTTTTTTTCTTAATTGTGAATAATCAATGTAAAAATACAAGCAACACCGGATACTCTGGTTTCGGGGTCTTCCATATTGGTATGGTCTCTTCCATGCGATCTGTCACATTGTTCTAAAAAATATTTTTTACTTTATGGTTTAATAAACCAAGTTTAAATTCAATATAGCCTTTTATTGAACTCCTAATAATCAATAGGTAGGTTGTTTAGTTTACTTGGTTGTATAAAGTTTGCTTTGGCATGCCGACCTTTCAGTTACATAAACTCATGTCATGTCATGTCTAGTGATTAAAGTTTAAGCAAAGTAAGTACCTTTACATAATGCAACTGTGAATTAAACCCAGTTGACATTATTTTAAGACTTTAGCTGAAAAAATACGTATATTATTCCAAAGTGTTTGAACTTATTTCGTTTCCTGTGGATACAGTTTGACTTTGTGTCGATCTTGGATTCAGGTCAACAACTCGAATATCAAGTACAGAACCTGAATTATTGTTTATAAATGTTGTTATTCCGAGAACTTCCTTATAAAATAATAAACGAAAAAGGAGCATAAATCGAAGGGTTTGCTTTAAATTGTAAATGTATATCTGTTTGTTACGATGTATTGAAGCAATAAACTTGGTGCTGATAAAAAGGTAAATCTACCTAATCTAAATTCAACTATTTGCTTAAAGTACCTAAAAAACCGGTCAAGAGCGAATCGGACTCGGTGAAATTACTTACTTACTTTCAACACATTTTATACGCATTTTCTCTTCACAAATATTTTTCGTTTCCCCTGGGAATCCAACCTAAACTGTGAGCAACTCTGTATACCGTGTATTAATCAAAATAGGCTCAGTATTTTCGGTGACGGGGAGTGGTGAGGGGGGTGTACTTGATTTTCGTATATGTAAACTACACATTTAAACTTGTTATTTTCGTATATTTGCTTTAATATTGTGTAAACTACACATTTTAAACTTGATTTTTATGTTATAAGTTCGCGATTGCTTCACCTACCTCTGTTTTGTATCAAATTTCAACGACGGCCTTTATTATAGAATCTGATTAAACTAATTATATTTATATAATACAAAACCAGGTTGAAGAAGCGCCATATCGTCGACGTTTCATATGCTTCGAGGGTACAGATGTACAAAGCTACATACATACATAGATTGCTAAAATCATAACCCTCCTGTTACTTCATAGTCAAATAAAAATGAAAATAAATTTCAACTATAAAACGCCAGCCGACAGGGGAAAGAGGCATATCACGAGTATTACATTTGGTACTGCGAGCTGAGCCACACATACCTACTCGGCGCAAAACCTCTAATTTTTCATATAGAAAGAGACACAACCTCTAATAAGTTAATCTCGAAGCTCTAAATGTCGAGAAGCGACAAAGACGCTTCATGCTCTCAAACACGATAACATTTCATTTGTCATTCTTAAAACTATTTTGTTTTTGAAGTAAAACTCCTATACCATTAAGATAAAGTTGATTTTTGAGTAGTGAAGTGGTTGAGGTGTTTGTGCAGTGTAGGTAGGTTTTTATAAACAATCTGGGGGAGAGATGGCGCGATAAGATGTATCCGTCTGTCAGTTCAATAGGGTTGTCGACACAAATTCACGAGTAGTCCATCCATTGAGATTGATCCATTGTCCTGTTTGATCCATTATACCTATAATTTTGTTCCTGATTGATCCATTGTCTAATGGATCATTTTAAAATGATTATTTTAATAAATTTTTTGTTCCTGTTTAATCCATTAAGGATTTTTCAAAGAACTTTGGTACAGTCAAGCAAATATCTACTTGTATACAGAGTTATTATTAAGTGTTTAAACAAAAAAACCTTTGGTTCATTGATTTCGAATGAAAAATCTCAAATGAATACCACTTGAATTAAAAATCTCGAATGAATAATTGCGAACCAAAAATCTCGAATGAAAAATCTCGAACGAAAAATCTCGAATAAAAAATCTCAAATGAAAAATCTCAAACGAAAAATCACGGCAATGATGTAGTGATGCCTAAGTTTTACTTATCCTGCCAAAGTATGATAATCTGCTATTTTATAGAAAAACTATGGAGCAAGTTGCATGACAGACAGTATTAGGTATGTTTTAAAAAGATTTTTCCATATTGTGAAAGAGCACAATACAGCTCTTTTCCTTCTTTCTTTATGCCTTTGTGTGCGTGTGTGTTCGTTTCAAAAGCGTCTTTCAGTTAGTTTGTCGTTTTAAAGCTATCAGAATAAGTTTAGTGTTGGTCGTGTGACGTGTGACAGCCCTAGCTAAAAGCAATGCAAAAAGTAATTTGACCGTATCAAAAATTCACTGCACGCGTCGACGCCACCCGATCTCTGTCTGAATTCAGTTTTTTTGGTAAATCTAAGAATATAAGAAGCTTTTGCATTTAAGTGCATTTCAATATATTGAAATGCATGAATACTTCATATATGAAGTATGTTTTCAAATTCAAGATATTTATTTTCTGAAACTCTAGTGAACTTTCTAGTCAGCGTAGTGTGTAGGTAGCACAGATAAAATAATACTATACAAGGTAGGTAGATATTTATTTATTTCCTTTAAATTTCTCCTTTTTTAATCATATTTTTTAAATCAATCAAATCGTGACACCTACTCTACATCATCATCCGCCTTCAGACGTGCTCTGTTCAACGAGGCCTTCTCCTGGATAATACATTATATGAGAGAATTTGCCATAATCACAATCATAATCATAATCATAATCATCAGGCGGATTGGTAATCGCAGTATTGGTGTTGATTACTCAGGTGGATGTTGCTGCCCATCCCTGGTGTAATCCCTTAGTTGGCTTTTACGACGTCCACGGATGGAGACGAAGAGGTGTATTCTTAGGGCCCTAACTCACCGAGATGCCATGTCGACGTCGCCGGCTACGTATCCATGGCTATCTCTAGCTACCTTCAGTTGCCAAATGGAGTAGCCATTGGCTAATCAGTTGTCTCAGTTATCATATCTCGTAGCGCTGTGCGTACGTCTTGGCGACCGGTTGGACACTGAGTGACGAGTGACTGAGAGTTAAGACGCAGCTTGCTCGTGTACATTTTGTTGGCTACGTCGCCAGCATGCCAGGTATTCAGTCTCCACAAACCCGTTGGTTCTGGCTACACTTCCGAATTAGCAACTTTGCCAAACTGTTTCCAAGTGAGTTAACTGCCATAAAGAAGATGGGTAACTACATTGATGGGATACATTGATTGTCCCAACTTTTTTGACGAACGTTACGTACAATTGAGATACTTTTGGTTATTGATAAGATATGTTAAGATAATTAAAAGGCTAATTTAATTTCTTGCGTAGAAGTTGTGGGAAAGTAATGAAGCTTGTTGCGTTTTGTTTCACGCAAATGTAATGAGTTGATTTTTCTAAATATTTAGAAATACAACTTTTGCTTCCCAACATCTAAAAATATACATATTATTTAGAAAAATTGGACAGAAAACAAAATTTAGAACCTTACTAATTACTTCCATGAAGGGAGCCTGGTTCATTTATTTTTGATCTGGGTCAGCGGTTGCCCACCACCTTTAAATATGACTTGTTTGGATACGTAGCCGGGACGTCGCCATGGCATCTCGGTGAGTTAGGGCCCTTAGGCCGGACACGCCACGCGACGCCCTACCTACATACTAAGCTTTTATGCAAAAAATATTTTTAGATCAGCCACCGGTGCCTATCTAAACATTTTTAGAGCAGTCACCGGTGTCTATCTAAACATTTTTAGAGCATTCACCGGTGCCTATCTAAACATTTTTAGAGCATTCACCGGTGCCTATCTAAACATTTTTAGAGCAGTCACTGGTGCCTATTTAAACATTTTTAGAGCAGTCACCGGTGCCTATCTAAACATTTTTAGAGAAGTCACTGGTGCCTATTTAAACATTTTTAGAGCAGTCACCGGTGCCTATCTTTCTAAACATTTTTAGAGCAGTCACCGTTGCCTATCTAAAAATTTTTAGAGCAGTCACCGGACATTTTCCTTTGATAAGGTATCGAACGTGTCACAAATATTGCACCTCCGACCGGCCGGTTCGCTCTCACGTTCGACGCGAAACCTTCATAAATTATCGTCACGGCTATATTCTGCGATAACTTGACAAAACATTAACAAAAGCATAATAATCTGTATGGAATTCACCTGACTGAACTCCCTCCTACCCCGGCCTGTACACACATCCCCTACGCCACAGAATAAATTGTATCTAACGTCTAGAAGTTGCACTCCAAGCCAATCTGTAGAACAAACATGAATTTCACGTTTAAACTCCATTTGAAAATAATGAACCAGTCCTAACTTTTATTATATTTATACTTCGTGTCACCGGATAAATTTACGTTAGTCAGTTTTTTTAATGAAATAGACAAACTAGCTTACGGCCTACCTAATGTAAAGTGGTCATCAATGGCAACACCCGGGGCATTGTCGATGCGCTGCCTACCCTAAAGGAATGGTTTAAGGTACTTGCTTTCGCTTTTCAAAAGCGAAATCAAAAGACCTAACACACAAGTTTCAATTTATAGTATCACATAAATATAATTAGTTTTTAAAAAACAGTTGTTTGTAAACCGGCAAATTAGTTTTCGCTATCTGAAGAAGTGTTGATGAGATGTGATGAGCAAAAAACACGAACTTTGAATTTCGCGCCACAAGCAAAAGCAACCGCCTTAACATTTGTCTTGAAGCGGCACATGTCATAACCAAACGGGAAAACCTCAGATGGTGATTATTACGAGATTTTTATTAGTCGCATCTATCCCCATTCATAAAGAAAATAAGTACTTACTTATTCAAATTATTTCTTCTATCAGCACGATAAAGCTCATTTTCCATTGCAAGCTGATTCTGAGTGACTGAATGAATAAGTGAGTCGCTTGCCTGCTCCGCCGTACCACAGAATAGCCTTACCACAGAAAGTATAATATCATAATACCAAATCTGCTTTTTTTAGCAGTAGGATGACTGGCTTTGGATGTGGCATATTATGACGTTTGTTTCCAGCGCTTTGAAATGTTTGATTATGAAAAGAAGATAAAGATAAAGATAAAGATAAAGATAATTTATTTGCTTTAACATATGTACAAATTGATGGTATAAATATTAGTAGGACACAATATGTGTGGCCGCTGCCGGCGTGCAAATGGAGAGGATGGCATGCTAATTTAGTTAGTTTAAATTATTTATTTTTACATAGAAAATTTAAAAACACAACCAATTAATTTAAAATAATATCATTCAAATTCAATTATTAAATACAATTATTATGAGTCTATGTTACATTAAATAAAAATAAAAATTAGACAAATTACTAAAAATACATTTAAAAAACATTACATCTAGACTACTGACTATCCAGATTATAGATCAACATTACTCATGAATCATCTAGATAGTTACAGATTATGAAAAATAAAGTTGTGTCTGTCACAGATTAATTAATAATTACTACGTAAGTCGTGTCTTTTTTATTTTTGGCTTGTGTATTCGCCAGTTTCAAGTATTTTAGTAAATTTTCATTGTAACGTTAGGAACTTTCCTTCGAAGCCGTCAAAAGTCAAGTCATGTTTTAGTAAAGCGGTGGCAGTTTTACTAAAAATGCTAGACAATTTCCACCAATTTGCACAAAATAAACACCATGAAATGAAATTATACGGTCTCTTTTCTAAACTGGCGGGAAGAGCCTAAAAGTATAGTACCTAACTGTTAGGTGTTTGTAAAACCACATCTTTCTTAATATCATTGAAAGGCACTAAACACAATTCCACAATCCACTTTAAATTGGACGTCACAGACAACATTTTAAAGCTCCATTTCAGTCATGATTCTTTGCATTGTGTTAAGCGTAAATAAGAAAAAAAAAGGTTACGTATGATACTGGCCAAAAAAGAGGTGGAAGTCACGTCGGTAAAAAGTTTAGTTTTTAAAAATGGAACCTTTGGTTTATTGTTTTTTTGCGACGTCACGCAACGGGATTGGTCGCTAGCGCGCTATTGTTGCATGAGGTTTTTGGAAGCTGTTTAGCTTGTTTATTTTTAAATGTGGACTATAAATGTTATCTACAATTTTTGTTTCAGACGTATGTTCTTTTGAAGCATTATATTTCGAAGATGTAATAAACGAATCTTAAACCTATTTTCACGGGAGTTTCAATGTTTGATAGGTCCTAACCTTACTAGAAATTAGATGTAGGTACCTACATACAACCAAAATATATTTATTACGCTTCCAGATCAGAAAGCTACTTTCAATTTTATCGCTTTGTGTACAACATACAAGAAGCATATCTTTAAAAAAATATACCTAAGTAAGAACCATGTTTAAGGCGCGATAGGTTCTCAAATGTCTCTAGAATTTTAAAGTTTTTGATAAGAAATTTCATAATTTTCTATGAAGAAAAAAATATATGATATTCTTGAGCTTTTTATCTAGTGAAATCAATAATTCAACACAATATTCGAATTACTTCACTCGATAAAAAAAAATAACAAAGATACCTCCTTTTTAAAATTTAAATGCCATTTTTCACTCACTTCTCTCACGTTTTAATTTTTGAAACATTTGGTTACATGTTAGTTATTATTTGAGTTAGTGAATTCATCAACAAAATTAAACAAAACTTTGAACGACATTTTTATATAATTTTTTTATACATAAAAACACGGTATCAGAGCTTGCGCTCGCCTTATTCGCCTCATACAAAAATGTTCGTTGAACCTATAGCGCCTTAATACCTAAATTGCTAAACAAGTACCAAAAACTGGTCTACTTTTAAATAGGTACGGCAAATGCCTGAATATTTTTTGATTATAAAATAAAAAGTTCATTACATCCTCTCGACGTAATTACGGTGATAATGCTAATCGCTAATGGGCTGAGAACATATAAATAGAGTGGCGATGGTTGTGTTATCGTAATTACTTTATTCAATTTCCATGATAAATGATAAACTATAATCTGGGTCTCTTCAAGTCTAGAATGAATAGGTGCCTTCTAGACCTTTGTGCTCCATCTTCGGCCACATCGTCACTTACCAACAGGTGAGATCGTGGTCAAACAAAGGTCTATCAATGTTAAAAAAAAAAAAAAAAAAAAAAAAAGTGATAAACCGGTGAACTTTTAAATAAATGACAACCACAATGTGCCAAATATCTGTAGCTCGTTGACGGTTTAAACGTTGGTTTGGCCTTAGCTTAAGATTTGGATAATCCTTGGAACAGTTACACTGTATTTTGTCTCTTTCGATCGAATTTGAAACTGTATGTCAATGCAAAAGACAAAACACTGTGTAACTACTCCAAGGATTATCCAAATCTTAAGCTAAGGCCAAACCAACGCGTTCAGCCCTCGTCCGCGGTGGCGTGCACGGTGGCACATTGTCTTACCATTGATCGCCACCGTGCACGCCACTGAGGATGTGGGCTGAACGCGTTGGTTTGGCCTTAGCTTAAGATTTGGATAATCCTTGGAGTAGTTACACCGTGTTTTGTCTTTTGCATTGACATACAGTCTCTAATTCGATCGAAAGAGACAAAATACAGTGTAACTGTTCCAAGGATGATCCTCGTTTATTAGTAGCACGGTATAATTTTGGTGTTGGTATCCAGGTCAAAGTTATTGATGTAGCGGATGCAAGGAAATTACGTAAAAAATAGCGCTTAAAACGAAGAACAATTTGCAAATTGTTGGTCAAAATGTGCTTAGTCCTCAGGTTTAGTCATAGAACGTCTGTTCTGTAGGTATATTTCAATTTGTTACGTTGGTGAATCGTTTGTGCGAGTGCTCTCATCAATAATGAATCAATCATTATAAATACCTACCTAAGTACCTGCTTAAATATAAAGTACTTGTATTTAGGTATGCCACAAAACCCAAGATAAAAAAAAAATAGTGTCATAGACATTCAAAAATAAAATTACCATTTAACCGCTCTTACTATAATAATATCTTTAATAGTTTTCATCTAGACATATATAATAAAACATTATGAGGTCCAAGTTTGGGTCGCCATAATGTATGCGGACGTTAACACACATACTTATAGCACAACTAGAGATGATACTCGATGTCGCTGCCATAAATTACGGATATTCATGATTCAGATACGGATTTGGTACCGCAATTAACACGACAACTGGTTTGGGTGTAGTGAGGGCCCGGTGGATATCGATAACGCACGTTATCTAAATATCACGCAACTTTTTTAACCGCCGACGATAAACGAAGGGGTGTTATAAGTTTGACGTGTCTGTGTGTGTGTGTGTCTGTCTGTCCCATCGTAACTCCCGAACGGATGAACCGATTTAGTTTTTTTTTGTTTGAAGTTGTGTTTGTCGGGAGTGTTCTTAGCTTTGTTTGATCAAAATAGGTTCAGCCGTTTCATTGCGTTGGGGGTTTTTTTAATTTTTACAAATAATTACTCGTTTTTCGTTTTTTTTAATGACGTTAGAAACAGATGGCCCGTCTGATGCTATACGGTAACCTCTGCCTATAACAATGTTATACCTCATGGATCACGTCCACCTTGGACGCGCCCTGTTCGGCATTGTACTGCAGCCGCCACCTTGACACATAAAGATGAAAAGTCTCATGTGCCTGTAATTTCACCGACACCCATACCCCTCAAAGCAAAACTCAGCTATGCGAGCACAAATGCTTTGCAGCATAAATAGGTACGGTGGTGGTAGTAACTCCCCTGACGAACTCTTTCATAAAAAAGCTCGACTACTACTACTACTTATTACTTGTGTGTTGTGCATCCGTTTTTCAAGAATCATACCTTTTTAAGTTTTTTTTTTATTTTCTGTACGTTAATTATCGATGGTAGTTAATGTGTGTTTGTCTTTTTCGCAGGTAATTTACTGCAGGAAGCAATCATGGAGGAGCAAACTAAGTATTAAACTTTTAATTAGTATCTTTTAAGTAGGCTATATAAATCACGTGACTCTTAAAATTTAATTAATTTATCTTAGCTAATCAAACAACTTGACGTGAGACGCGTGTGTCAAGTTTTAAAGATTGTTTACCTACTTCCAAACCTGTAGTCAACTCACACACATCGATACTAAGTATCGATCAGACGACATCACTAGCCCTACACAAAAATGGTTTTATTCGCTCTCTAGCCAATAAGTGTTGTAATGAATCTGAGTACCTATTGAATGAGATAATTCGCCGAGTGTGGGCTCGGCTGGGTTTTTCAATTTTATGTATTTATTACCGGTTTTGTCTTGTCGCCATAATCGTTTTGTCTTCTTCATTTCGGCGTACCTACTCGTAATTGTACGGTTTTTTTGTGCGATGACATCACTAGTTTATTATTTCCTTTGTAATAGAACGTGTACTATAAATTATTATATTTTATGGCATTGCTATAAAAATTAATAGAAGGATAAAAACCTAATATTGTATGCGCAAAATCTTAATTAGAGGAATTGCTTCAGAGTTGGATTTTCCAACAGCGGCTTGACTCAGGGTATACTTTCCGGAAAGGGGTTTAAGTGGTCTACAATAATTACTGGACTTGTTTAAACAAAAATAGAATACAACGTGAATTCAATTGGAACAGCTGGTTTCCAAGCGAGTGTGACTCAAATCAATAACTGCGGATTAGATTCAACTATCACCAAACTGGTCGGATCGCGATATGGATTCAAATTGGCATAATCGCCACACCCATGAATATGATATTAGGATTCACTCTCATCGGAAATGTTTGGAAATTCACTGAATCACATCGTATTTATATGACACCATTCATAGAATTGATCTAGCTGTCTGTCTGGGGTCAACGATCTGTTTTATTGTTTATGCAGTAAAGAAGTTATGTTTATCCAAGTTATATTATAAGAAATGTAGCCTTTCTACATTATATTTATTCATCTGGATTTTTTTGAGCATAATAAAGCTAGTTAGTTGTTTTTTAACATAAATCATGTTTATATTACCATGTCTTAGTAAATCGGCATACATAACTTATCCGAAAGGAATTTCTTACAACTCAAAAGACGCACCCGGGACGGGCGGGACGGTATGGGGCAGGGATCGTACAAATTGCATCGAAGTAAAAATCGGTCGCGATTCTGTGTGTTGTGGATAGTCCGTTACAATTTATGCCAAGTGGGTAATTCTAATATCTACGATTGCGTGTAATAATATCAGCATTAGGTACTCCCAACTATTGGCATTATAAGATAAGTTTATTTATTCACTTAGAATAGGTACAACAAATAA
Organism: Operophtera brumata; assembly: GCA_932527175.1. Classification (NCBI taxonomy): domain Eukaryota; kingdom Metazoa; phylum Arthropoda; class Insecta; order Lepidoptera; family Geometridae; genus Operophtera; species Operophtera brumata. The sequence continues at coordinate 23,417,047 of OW052235.1, forward strand.
TAATTAACAAAACAGATGCAACTTAACCATAACCAGAGATAACCATTATATGAAAAGCAAAATGTGTTTAAGTATTTTTTGCATTAATTTTTAAAGATGGTCATAAGTATATATTAAATTAAGAGAACTTTGCCTTCCGTGCTAGTTAAAAAACTGTGTTACGGCAAGGCAACGCTTCACACCCCATATAGAAAGGTTCATATTGGACATTATTGAGTCGTCGTTTCGTCGTTTCGTATGAGGTAGTGCTGGCCTCTGCTGTCAGAGTTTGTCAAGCCGCCCGAGGGCCTCTGATATGGCTTATCGACTGCTATTAATCAATAACAGCCGGGACCGACAGCTTAACGTGCCCTCCGAAGCACAGAGCGATGGAAATCCACACATAACTTAGAAAAGTCATTGGTGTGGAGCCTAGGATCGAACCCGGTATCGTTGGATTCTGAGTTGCACTATTGAACCGTTAGGCTACCATCGCTCTCTCATTATTGAGTAGGTACAATAGATAGATGCAATAATAACGTAGTGGGTAACTTAATGTAGTACACAACCAGAGTAAACAAGTGTTAGGTATAAATAAAAGGATAGGCCATATGTTTAGACAAAAATAGATTAAACTAACATGCAAACTAGTTGTAATTATAACTATTACTAAAAGGATATTTTCAATACATTTAGTAGGGTCTTCAAACCACACAAATTAATTTAACAACCGTATTTTATCACAAGTGAAGAGGGTAAACAGAACTGGCCAAATCGAGCGATCCATCGACCGGTGTTTGTTTCTCGCAACTAATGGCTCTGTAAATCTTTTGCTACTCCGTTTACAGCCGAGCTTTTACTGTTAATAAAACTTGTAACGTAAGTGATGGTATTGAGATACCTATTTGTATTGACAGCGTAGCAATTATTAAAAACAAAACACGTATCGACAGTCTAACTTAAAACTGAACTGCATGTTTATAAGGGTATTTTTTTAATGCGTTGTTAATTTAGCTTAGGTGTCAATTCACCTGGTAGGTGAACCACCACATACCACTTATTCAATCACCGACTAGCTAAATTAACAACGCATTGTAAAAATACTCTTATAAACATGAAGTTCAGTTTTAAGTTAGACTGGTCTTTAAGACAGTTTTAAAAGCAAAATAGCCTATTATTTGTATAAAGCAACCTAACATGTGTTTGTGTTTTCTGGTAGAATAAGGAAAAGACAAAATTTGATGGATGTTATGTTATGATTGTTATGTTGTGATGTTTGATTGATGCCATCCAAGTCTGCTTTGGTCATGGCGACTTAGCTTCTACACAAAATGAAAACTTCGTTGGTGTGCTCTGGGCCCCACTCGCGCTAATTTAACAAAACAAAACCAGCCAAAAACGTTACGTTACGCACATTTTTATCGCGCTAATCATTTCAACGTAAGCGTTTGAGCTTTGTTTTGAAAAATATGTTGGTGTAACGATCTATCGATCGTTCAAAATAGCATGATTGGGGCCCTGATATGACTTACCTCCTATTTTTGCTGTAAAAGTGCATTTTATGTAAATTGTGTTCGATAACCTCAGTGTGCGTGTTCATGATCAACGATCGGTCGATCATAAACTATTTGAAACATTTGAATGTCTCACAAAATTTCATTGAAAAACCTCGCGTCAATAGTTTTCGGCCAGTACTACCAGTACCAGTACTAGTATTCAGTTTACTGGTTTTTTTCTGGTTCACTTTGTATCGACAAAAATGTCGACATTAAAATGATACGGATGGAACAGTTCCTTTCTTCATTTAAGGGATCCAATGCATTGAAAGGAACTTCGATAAGTCTGTTTTTTGGATAGATATGTTACGGCTAAAAGACAGGATAAATTGTACCGTCTGTATCTAAGAAATAAATAGTGAACGAATACAAAAACTAGTTGCTTTTTAGTCGCTACACGATCACACATTTCGATGCTTCTACTCTCACTTCGACACTAGAGAACTATCCATTTCCCCTTTGCATGCGTCTTCTGCATTCTGTTACTGCCTTAGAATAGTTTTAGAAGTAATGAATATTCCTACCACAGGTTTGAAATAATAGGTACCCTTAGTTACTGATTGGGTTTTCCAGCGTTGGTGTCGGAGTTCCTGAATGAATGTTGATCGTCTGGACCACGATGCGCATTTTTGTTCATTGCGCTTTTTGTGATGTCATTGTTCTTACACCTGCAGTCTGCACAAAACCGTCGTTTCGCTGTCCTCCAGCAGATGAATGCATCATCTATTTTTTTTATAAGCCAGAAGTTTCCCCCTGCAGGGCAAAGACCTCCCTTCCGACTTCAATGCATCATCTGCTTCTTTAAAATAATTCTTATCACCAAAGCTCCTCAGCATTCAAGGTTAGGTACGACGCGTTATCAGGTTATCGCCTATAAAAGGTTCTTTCAAACTCGTAGATTGTACCATATTTTCATACCATAATATCCATATTCTAGTTTTCAGACCCTGTGTAACATATTTAGATCAACAGCCAATCCCACAGTTATTGAGTAATTAGCACATAGACAAGCAAAGTATATCCCTGAAGTATGTTTTGAGGTTTAGTGAAATTTGCAGTTGATCTATAGACTTTGTTAGACCCATCAAACCTATGCCCCTCATAAAATTGGTCCTCGCAGATAGATGATTCTGATCGGTCGATTGCTCGTAGCACCTCAGCATCAGCACAGTGGTCACAGTAGGCTAGGGTCGAAGTGTGTGATCGTCGCGGCGCGCAGGGTGTGACGGACGCGGTGCGCAGGGCGGCGAGCGGCGCGGGCGCGGCCAGCGGCCGTCGGGCTCGTCGGCGTCGTCGCTGGGCCGCGGCGCGCTCTCGGACCCCGACCTGCAGAGCCGGCTGCAGCCCAACCTCGACGCTTACTGGGTGAGGACACGCTTCAAGCATGGATGGACGAAGGATTGCTAAGTTCCTGACTCGTGTTTACTATTCAGGGGGCTTTACGAGAATTTGATTGTTTCGAAACTATATGAAGTTTCGTTTCCTTCCATATATTTAATTGCAGCGCCCCCTAGCGGAAACAAGGAGAAAAATAAGGAGGCTGTTAAAAAATGTATTGAAGGAAACGAAACTTCATATAGTTTCGAATACTATCAAATTCTCGTACTAAGCCCCCAGGATATTCTGAGAGATCACGATGATATTTAAGGGATCATCATGCATCCATTATTGGCAGCGTTTAGACGTCCACTTCTGGACGAGGTCTCCCCATAGAATGCACTAATGCACGGGAGTATTAGGCAGATTGGTGTTGCGTACTCAGGTGGATTCTGCTGCCGATCCCTGGTGTTACCCTTTAGTTGGCTTTTACGACGTCCACGAGTGGAGACGGAGGGGCCTAAGGCACATCACTTTTATGAAGCACTGTTATGAGTATGAATAAAGCAATCATTCTTTCATGACAGAATTCACGCATTGAGCACTCTTTTCCATTTTCAGACGTCCTTAGAAAACAAATGAAGGTGTCTTCAATATTAAACATCAGATTTTAAAGAGAAACTTCTTATCATCTTGATATTGTTAATCTGAAGACGTCTATATATTAGAGCTTTTAGTGTCACTGCACTAAGTATTCTTAATTTAATGAATGAATTAATGTGTTATTTATAATTTAAAACTGGTTTTAGTACATTATTAAAACGTTAAAAAATATTATTCGTTATAATGCTTTTATTCTTTTAAGTATTGGTAAGTTCTTATCTCCCCAGATAACACATTTTTAAATAGTTTATTATAAGTTTTATCGAAAATAAGTTTTATTTTAGAGAAGTGTATATATTAAATCTAGATTGTTGACTTCTAGATCTTAAAATTGACGATTAAAATACACACATCTTAAAACAACATATGAAGACGCAAACAGAAACATCACGATGACCTAGATTTTCGGATGATCTTTATAACGGGTGTTAAAACTGAGACATTCAATTAGGTATCACATCTGTGTAGGTGAAGTCATTTAAATACTAGGTACATTATTAGATCATATAACGTCCTTAAACTTTGGATGCTCGTATTACCAAACATACCTTCTCAAATGATACAAAAAGAGCCTTGTGTTTAAGTGAATTGAGGCTATGAATAGTTATTACCGTTGTAGCTGTCCGTCGTTTATTTATTGCACATTGCGTGGACTCAGTTCTCAGACGTTATTCTAATTCGTATATCGAAATGCCGAAAGATTTTAATAGAAAACATTGACATTGTTTATCGGTACCGTCTCCACTGCGGTGCTCAATGTTTTTTATTTTTCTATGAATGTAATGTATTGTCATGCAGTTTTTTTATTTTTTATTTTAGTTATTGACAGGGCGTTCTCATGGCCTACCTGATATTAAGCGGTAACCTCTCCCTATAACAAAGTATTACTTCACAGGTCACGTCCACCTAGGACGCGCCCTATGTAGTCTTGCTCTACGCCCGCCATACATGCACGATTGAGTCGTAATGAGGAATTCTCATGTGCCTGTCATTTCATCGGCACCCTTCAAACCGAAACCCAGAAATGCGAGCCTACTGCTTTGCGCTAGAAATAGGTATGGTGGTACTACTACCCTGGGTCAACTTTATTAAACCCATAAGGGCTTTTTGAGTGTATAAAACAATTATTATATTATTTTCTAAGATTTAATAACAACAAAAAAAAAAACTGTTTCACAAAAAGCATTACGAGTAAAAGGTCGTGAAATCTACTTCGTGGTTACTTAACATCATTTTTGAACAAACTTGTTCATGAGACGTTTCTTTTGACTCCTTGTAAATATAACACTATCAGCACAAAGTGAAAGCACGCTACGAAGCTACGGCACTGCTACGCTCGTAGACTCGCTACGCGCGTAGCACTATGTTTGAGAAACGCAGCCACACTCCGAATCTGGTAGTGTTTTATGGCGCATTATGCTATAATAATATATTTTACTTAGCACATTTTTGTTTATACCTGCGCGTGTGTGTGTGAGAGTGAGCGCGCATGGAGGTGCGCGGGCGCATTAGTGCGGCGCTTTATGGATATCGATATTGATACTGTTACTTGCTTATAAGTTAAACTTATTTCATTACTATTTACTGTTTATATGATTTTAAAGGTTTAGCTTTAATTTCATCCTTAAACGCGATAGGACACTTTCCAAACGTTTCTAACCTATTTGGTCGGCCAGCACAATACTCACTAAGGTATCCCACGGCTGAGATTTGTCGCATCTACTAATAGTCAACTATAGCTTCAATAGTGACGTTTTCTAGATCGATTTGGACAGTAATGTCCCTTACGCAAAATTCTCAATAGGTTGACTATTCAGCTGTGTAAAAGTAATTATGAATTAAGAAAATAATTTATTAATAAAATAAATAAAATGAAATAGAAATCACCCTATTATAAATGCGAAAGTTTGTGAGTGTGTTTGTAACTTCTTCACGCTGAAACGGCTGGACGGATTTGGATGATATTTGGAATGGAGATAACTGGACTCCCGGAAGAACACATAAGCGCATTTTTATCCCGATATTCCCACGGGATCGAGACTTACACGGTTGAAACCGCGGGGCGCTGCTAGTGCTTCATATTTTTAATCTCTAGCGAGTAGATTTGTGAGATTGACGTTTTGTTCACGATAGCCGTCTAGCAAGGGTGTAGCCAAAGGAGCCAATAACTTAAAGGAATATTTATTTAGTCAAAAATAAATAATTCCGGCAATAGTATTTATTTTAAATAGTCGCATCACTACTAATTTAACTTAAAACATAAAAATGTCGTTTGAACCCGAGGCCGCGGAATCTAATAGGCAAGTCACAGAGAAGTAGCAGTCACTGCAGCCGTGTTTTATATTCTTTTGCAGTACCGGCTTGTATTACACGGCGGCCATCGGCTTTTTGGCTTTTGTGAGCTTTAAGGTGCGGTCACGCGAGAGTAATTTATTGATAGGTCATTGTGGCGTGCGCGCAGTTACATTGCTGCGCGGCCTGCATGTCACGCGTCGAACAAATGTGTGAATCTACGCCTAGTTATCAAGTAATTAATTTTCAATAAATTAAAAAACCGCCAACGCAATGAAACGGCTGAACTGGTTTTGATCAAACATACCTAAGGAAACTCCCGACAAATTCACCTTTCAAACAAAAATAAAAAAAAAACTAAATCGGTTCATCCGTTCGGGAGCTACGATGGGACAGACAGACACACACACATAGACACGTCAAACTTATAACACCCCTTTGTTTTTACGTCGGGGTTAAAAATAGATACGCCAACGCTTGTATATATTTGCTATCTAAAATGCACCTCTTGCTCCTGCGACTCCTGCCATATGCAGATGATGACTCCTGCCATTCACTTCCATAGTGAAATTCCCTTTGTTAAACGCGACAGATACATATTTTCAACATTGCCCGCCTTGGCCGGCAAGGTCGATTTATGTCGAAGAAGATTCGCGTAAAAATGTATGAAGACCCGAACCATATTTGAACTAAATATATTTTTGGGTGTCTTTCGTGGCACTGGTGATTATTAGTCACCCTGATTAGCACATCTTGTCTATCTGAATAGAGCTTTTGATTGTGACTGTTGTTAGAAAAACACTGTGTTGAAAGGAATTGGTTTCTCCCTTATCTACGATCAGCTCTATTTTGGAAGAGTTATGCCTATTTTTACCAACAAATAATTGTTTTACGGGTCACTTAACGCATTTAAAATTGTAAAATGGTATTATTTAAAAACTGTCGTATATGATAGAAGATAGAAGCTATAATGCATAATTTCCCGTAGCTGATCGGTGAAATTGGGCACTAGTACTAGTATAGTATTATTTTATCTGTGGCATTAGTAATATTTCAGTTCTATTATATGCTTGTGCTAGACAGTCATAGCTATTTGAGATTGTATTCTCTAAAGTGAAAGCTAAAAATAGAATCCCGGTCCTTTGTTTTTATATATAAAAGAAAAGGATGGCGATATGTTTAGTTAGCTTTAGCTTTAGATAATGCAACTTCAAATCGCTCCCAGTAACTATACCCCACAAGTAAAAAGGCTTTTGCCCCGACCCGAACGTTCGCAATCTCAGACGCACCTTATCCTCGTCCATGTGACGACCAATTAGTAGCGGTTTGCGATCAGCCGCTCCTTTTGTTACAGATGATTTATGTCTATGAGCTCGGCCGCAGCGACTCTGCTTTTAGGGATAATTATAACCCCGAAATCATGTAATGTAATACTAGTGTTATAGAAACGCAACTCCACACTGTACATTTTTAAGCTGATAAATAACTAGGTACCCACATGCCACTTACAACTAGTCATCATCATCATCATAATCAGGTGGATGCTGCTGCCCATCCCTACTTTTACGGATGACTTTTACGACATCCATGAGAGGAGAAAACGTGGTCTATTTTTAGGCCGGACACACGACGGCGTCTATCGCATCATCTGTCTACATTCGCATTAGTACTGATGCATAAGTGAAGCTCTAAAGTCACTAGATTGGGTTACCCATGCATACATACATAAAGTCACGCCTGGTTGCCGAAGGAGTAGGCTAATAGGATTTCAAGTTGCTACGATCCTGGCACACCTCTTGCTTCATTCACAGGCATCACATTCTTCATACATGGTCATAAATTTTTCTATATTCTGACATTGAATTCATGATCATCGTAATTCATGAGCAATTACAACCCAGAAGCTGTCGGTTAACTGCTGCTCATTCCAAGTAGCCCGAGTACAGTTCGGAGTTTCAGTTCTACGTGATATTAGATATTATTTGTTATATCCCCGAAATTAGGTTCGGCGGTACTGCCTTTTGAGTCTCAATGGTTTGTTTGTGCAATGATTTCGAAGATAATTGTGTTTTTCGGAAGGTGATTATGTTTTTAATTATTGCCGGGAGTAGTTTTGGTTTAGTATTGTAACGAGTATTAGTCATTGGCTGAGACAATATAACTAATATTTTCAATAGTCAAAGACACACCATACCTATTTCTGCCGCGAAGCAGTAGTGCTGGCATTGCTGTGTTCCGGTTTGAAGGGTAAGGTTGCCGGTGAAATTACAGGCACATGAGACTTTTCATCTTTATGTCGCAGGGTGGCGGGCGTAGTGCAATGCCACATAGGGCGCGTCCTAGGTGGATCTGACCTATGAGGTAATGCACTGTTCATAGGCAGAGGTTACCGCTTAACATCAGGTGGGCCATCTGCTTGTTCCGACATTCAAGTAGCATAAAGAAAACAACTTAGGTAAGATATAAAATAGGTATCGGCTTTCAAAGTTTTAACCTATACTCTTAGGACGCATTCTGTAGCGCAGCAGGCGAGTCGCCGGCTGAAATGCGAGAAGTTGTGGGTTCGGTTCTAGCTGCGGAACAAATGTTTGTATGATTTGCAACTATTTGTTTCAGGGTGTTGGGGTAGGACGTAGTTACTGATACCCACGACACAGGGAATCCTAGTTTGGGATAAGGACTACGTATGTGACTTTTGGGTGTTCTTATTATTTATTATTATTTAAAATATTTTTATGACTAAAGACATTGAATACCTACCGTATCTTTTATTTAGGACTGTTTAAAATTTTAAGGCTTTTTGTAGGCTCAAAGAAAGTTTGTGAAACCCTACATTGCCACTCTTTTTGATCAGATTGTGTCTAAATATCATAAAATGGCAGAATCAACAACACAAAAAGTTTTTATTAAATACTCTCGTAAAGCGCACTCAGACGTACCTAAATTTAGTTTAAAACAGTCTAGGTAGTTACTCAACCACAAGTACATGAGGCAAAGCCTACTTTGGAATTTATAAACCTCGTTACATGAAAACGCATTTAGGTAACTCATTGTGACCACGAAACGTGTACTTGTTTCGACTTAAATATTTATGTTAAAGATATTTAAGTAGCACGTGTTCTCAGCTTAATTAAAATTATAGCTCTATGATTTAAGTTTATAATCGTCACACAGTCGATAGATATTTTTATTTTCTTATGAGATGCGAGAGGTTGCGTGTTTGATTCCCGCTGCGGGACAAATGTTTGTATTATCTGCAAATATTTGTTCCGTGTCTGAGTGTTATATAATATAATAGGTGATATAAAAGAAAAAAGAAAGAAGAAAGACTATATATTTATTTGTATACATGAGATACACAGAAACACGTATTAAACTAAGAAGAAAAAGATATGAAGGTACGAGGTTGAGTGTACCTTGAATGAATGAATGAATGATTAAAAATACTTTATTGCACACCTTACAAACTAGTTAAAATAAACACACAACAATTAACCAAAAACTAAATGTACAATAGGCGGTCTTATCGCTAAGAAACGATCTTTTCCAGTCAACCTTTGGATGGAGAGGACTCGTCCACTCGAGGACTTGGTACTCGTAGTTCCTGTTATCCACGACATAGGGAATCCTAGTGTGGGGTCAGGACTAAGTATGTGACTGTAGGGTGTTATGTTATGTTACTTCTTACAAATAAATAAGTATACGACTAGAAATAGGTTTTGAAACTGTACTGCTTACACAATGGAAATATTTGTTTCTATTAAAGTCCAATGAGAACAAGATATTTGCGGAAAGAATCTGTATTATTGTTTAACAAGTAATTAGTTTTGTAAAAATTAAAAAAGCCCTCAATGCAATGAAACGGCTGAACCGATTTTGATCAAACACTCACGCACGACTAATTCACCTTTCAACTAAAAAAAAAACGAAATCTGTTCATTCGTTCGGGAGCTACGAGGCCACAGACAGACACACACACACACACACACACAGACACGTCAAACTTATAACACCCCGTCGTTTTTGCGTCGGGGGTTAAAAAGGCTTCGAAATGATAATATAAACTCAATCCTCCTTAACCAGAAGCTAGTAGACTTAGTGAAGTTTAGTAATTACGTTAATGTAGAAAACAAGCAGTACAGATAAATAATATAGATAGCAACACGCCAGCCGATATAAATTAGAAGAAGTTTTAATTGGAGGACCACACGCAACGAGCCGACGTTGTATCGACGAGGTATGTCATTGCACCTAATGTACTCGTATCGACTTTCTGATATTCTTCGGTGTAATCGTGCACTTAGAAAGTAACTTTGAATTGAGATACAAAATTAGATAAAGATAAAGATAATTTATTTGCTTAAACATATGTACAAATTGATGGTTTAAATATTAGTAGGACACAATATGTGGATGGGCTTTAATCGGCCGTAATTGTAAAACGTTTTAATTCTTATACATCACGTCATGTCTATATTCCACGATGGTGCAACCCACTGTGAAAAGAGGCCCATTGAGGCTCAGACTACCCCTTCGGGGAAAAAGGCGTGTGTCTATGTATGTATGTATGTATGTATGTATGTATATACATCAATGTTTTATTGTTTCAGTTAGTGACGACCGAATGACGGGCGAATGTTCGCCTGCGACGCCGGAGGTTGCGGGTTCGATTCCCGCCTCTGAACAAATATCTGTGCGATCTGCGGATATTTGTTCAGGGTGTTCTGGGTATATTCTATGCATAATAAAAAATATCTATATCTATAAGTATATCAGTTATCTAGTACCCATAACACAAGCTCTGCTTAGCTTGGGGCTAGATAATGTTGTGTAAACTGTCCAGCATTATTTATTTATTTATTTATAGTTTTTGATGAATAGTGGTATTTTCTTGGTGTTTTTCCGCGAAGCAATACTGCAAATAGCAGGTTAATAAATATCTCTACAACAGCATCAATATAAAAACTTACGAAAACTTAAATTAAAAAGGAGTTCAAAACAAAATTTTAAAAACAAAAAGATGGTCTAAAATATCCATGAAATAGTTACACCGTGTTTTGTATCAGATAGTCAGATAGATAGATAGATAGATAGATAGTCAGATAGTCATTTAATCATACAAAAGGTACACGTCAAACAAATAATTTTCACAAAATGAGTCAACAAGTACAACATCGTACTTAAAACAAAAATCAAAATAACAAATATACAATAAACAAAAATCATGTCACATCTAGGATTACCTAGGTAATTAGATTATCTTCTCTCTTCTTCATAAAATGGCTTCTGAGGAGTCAATCAGTCAATCATTTATTTCTTGTAAGTTATTTACAAATATAGAAAAGGTAAATACACATTTTTACAATGTCATGGAGTTAATTTTATAATAAATAGACACAATGGTAGTTGTGCACAAATATTGTATGCTCTTCGAGTGCTCCAAACAATTTCGCCAATGTCAAGTGATATAGTCTTTCGATCGAGTTTGAAACTGCTTGTTAATGCAAAGGGAAAAACACTGTGTATTATAACTATGAGTTTTATAATTAAAAATATAAATATACAAGAAATTACTTTTGACGACTGACCGTGTGACGTTTCATGCCATGAACAATGTGTAGACATCACAGAACAAGGACTCAGACAGTGGACACAGAGGCCGCTATGCTCTAATAGTGGACATAATGCATAGGCCCGTGTTCCAGAACTATGCCAACTGTGCTGTCAGGTTTGTTTAACTTGAATCGAAACTCGAGCATAGGTTTGGTGTAAGGTTTTCATTGAAATCTGCAAAAAAACTATTTTGGTCTCGATTCAGATTGAGTTTCGTTCTGAAATACGGGCCTTAGAAACACTGATGAAAATATACCGACTACCAGGTAGTATTATTATTCTTCTAAACTCTTGAATACCGTTCCAACAAGCCATAACCCAGGTAATATCAACTTTACACCTATCGAACAATACGACCGTCCCATTTTTATGCAACATAATATCTTTTACGTGTGAAGTTTTTTATATCCTTGTCAATAAAAAAACTATCCGTACATATGTCTGTAAATTGTATTAAATGTTGGATTTATTGGTAGTTAATGGCTCCTTACCGATGGGTTTATAGAAGTTTTAACGATCATAGCGTTTTATATGCGCCTACTTTTGTTAATTAGTTGGACGGTTAAATTTCGATCTGTACTTTGATATGTGGAATCTTTGAGAGGCATTTTGGAGACGCCGTTAAGCAGAAACGGCCGCTTTGGGTGTGGGTTCCGCAGGGACAAACAAGTTATTGTCTCAAGATGAATCAACATTATAGTTGTACAATTTGATATCTTTTTCCTAACTAGCTTTTATGATATTAGTGATAGAACCGTGAGCTGATCGAAATGAGCCCAAACCGAAGTAACATTACCTAATCTGTACAAACACTGTCAGCAGGCTACTTATTCATCATCGACGAGTTCCGTTGTCCACCTTCCTTTCGTCTCCATCATCAAATCAGCTCGTTGTCATCATAATATTGTATTGTTATCGGAACTTGTCAGGCTGGTATGTCACTGCTTAATCGGTCGAGTAGAACTGCAAAAAAAAACATAAACGTTAAATAAAAGCTTGTTAAAACACTAATAAAGATTTTCTCTCCCAAATTTTATTAGAAAAAGGGGGACAGACTCACCGTCACACCATTTTGTCACACCAGAGTGGATCCGAAGAAAAAAAGTACCAACAATATCACATAAAATCAATATAGTTAAAATCTACAAACCTAACAGATATTTGCACCAGAAAAAAGCATAGCTTTTTAGGGCTCGTAAGATTTCTATTACTTGTTTTTTTAATGTTTTAACACATCTAGATTTAAATCACTATGTTAAATTATAAATCTAGAGGTGTTATAGTTTTTTCGTAAAGTGTACCACAAAATTGCGTACGTTGAGGGATAGTAGAGAACTCGCTTCACTCGCCATAACTATTGTGAAAAAATCACTCCCTCTGTGCACATGCCTTGACACCACCATCTTTGTTTTGAAACTGGTGTAGCTGATTCCAATACTTGATATTCCTTCTGTTCCTGTATCTTCAAGGTTTCTTAAATGACTATTGTCTGTACGTAACTCTAACGACAGCACATTAAATCGCTTGCTCGAGCGAAGGCACTGGGCAGCTGAGCCGACCATCACGGTAAACAATTTTTATACCATTCTAACAGTCTATTATCAGATCGGATTGTCTTGCGGCCTCCCGTTAACTGCACTCCCCCTCAAATGTTTATTGTACTATAATAACAGATATAAAGTACATTTTTATAATGTTTTGATGCGATCTCTGTTTATCTTCGGATCTGGTGGTATTGGGCAATACTTCGGTGAGTATTGGTTTTATAGGCCGCTTATGACGTCTTGTTGGTTTTATGTCGTCTGTGAAATTAGATGGTAATCGGGACTGGACGATACCTCTTGTGCTTTCACGTACCACTTATCTTGATAAATAAAAAATATATGTGTTGAATGTTATTCATACCCAGGCCATAAAAATTGATACTAGCATTGTATAAAAATAAACTGTGCTTACACCAAAACATATCTAAAAACATTCAGAGAGACAACACAGAGATATGTATCTTAAATTTTGTTATTTTTAACACCCGACACAAAAACGACTGGGTGTGTGTGTGTGTGTTTGTGTGTGTGTGTGTGTGTGTGTGTGTGCCTGTGGCATCGTAGCTCCCGAACGGATGAACCTATTTAGATTTTTTTTTGTTTGAAAGGTGAATTTTTCGGGAGTGTTCTTAGCTATGTTTGATCAAAATCGGTTCAGCAGTTTCATTGCGGTGAGGGTTTTTTAATTTTTACAAAATTAATTACTTGTGTAATGTATTTCTACCGTCTTGCCTCAATGGTTAATCCAGTTCATCGTAATATCTATACGGAAAAAAACCAAAGATTATTCTAATTAATAGAACGTCACACTAAACAATAAATTTATACGTAAATCTCATTAAAACTTGTTCCGTCTATGATAATAGCGAATTCATGTGCTTAGCCGCTTCGTAAACTTGTTGCTACATAAGCAATAAGCATGCATAGTACAACCACAGGACAAATAATAGTAACCAGTATACAAAACTACAATACCTACCGACACTGTTCTTGAATATTTGGCACATTCGCGAATTATAATCTCTAAGTCAACACGTGTGAATTCAATTCTATTTGGCAAAAGACGATCAGCGTAGGTCCTATTTCGCCGAGTAAGATTCCTCGCAGCCGAGACATATTGAATACAAAGTCAAAGGCGTAAAGCACATTTTTAATTAGTCACCGATTAGGAGTGACATATATGTATACCTGACATAAGTGTACATGTATGTGTAGAATGTGGATATATCGCCGACTGTTTTGGAACATCTCGTTATTTCTGTTTTATTGTCTGAATACATAATGTCGTTGCGCAATCGCCAATTGCCTGATTTAACTTACTACGGTACTGTGGTCAAAGATGAGGTTAGTGACACACACTCAATAATGAAACCCTTGGAGTTACGTGAAAAATATATGAGAAAATCTTGTATCCACAGTCCACAGCAAATCCACAGTTGGACGCTAGTTTACAGCTTTAGTTACCCCGTCTCAGCGCAGACCAAGCGGTAAACTACTTGAGCAGTTTTCCTCTGATAAACAAATTGGTAATAGAGGTACTTATTGCGTTTGTGCACTACAAGGAATTTTACATTCCGGCAGTCCGATTTTTCCCGTTCCGATGTGGCATGTCATATATTTGATTACTTCATTTGTGCACTATACGTAATTTTACCGTCCGCCATTTTACTTTTCCCCATTTCGGGCCGCTTTACCTTAATGTTTCAGCAAGCATTTCATTTGGTGGTACACACAGCCTTAAATTTGTATTTTGCCTCTTGATTCACGCGCTTAAGCGGTATAGCAAAAAATACACAATGCCACATAGGGTGCGTCCTAGGTGGACGTGACCTATGAGGTAATGCACTGTTCATAGGCAGAGGTTACCGCTTATCATCAGGTGGGCCATCTGCTTGTTCCGTCATTCAGTAGTATAAAAAAAAAAAAAAAAAAAGTAGCTGTCGACATCCGATAATAGTAAAAAAAAAATACGTAGTACTTCTATGTACTTCTATGTAGTTTCGGAGAGAGCCAACTCTAAACTGCGCCGCACCGATCCGAGTAAAGACGGACAAGTGCACAAGCCAATCATCCGTTTTTTCATGCCAAATCGTAACGTGAAAAATCGGACTGCCGGACAGTAAAATTCCTTGTAGTGCACAAACGCCCTTATAAGGAGTGTGTGCCTAAATACACTGCTGTGCGCAAGAAAAAAGGATCTCTTACTAATAAATTCAGTTTTAATTTATAACTACTAATTACAACTCTAATTGAATTGTACAAGAACGATATTTATTTGTCAGTCAAAAACTGCTCGAGCAGTTTGCCGCTTGGTCTGTGCTTACCGATGTTTCATGTTTGTTCCTGCGCTTTTTAATACAAATCAGATTTGAGAAGTGTCAATTTTGTTTTGATCTTATTATATAACGGACTAATAAAGTTAAGAGTCCAATTTAATTTCAATATTTATAATTAGCCGTAATTTGCTTGAGCAAAACATTGCGATGAGTTCGAGATCATTATGCAATAGCGTCTTGATTAGCGTAGCGGATTCGATTAGAAATTAATTCAGGTTTGCGTTCATTAATTCTCACCTAAACATAATAGCAATGAGCCTCTGAGAAGCAGATAGTCCTACTTCTTACCTACTGGTTCCTTCTTAGTCATGTGTTGTGTGTCACATCGTGCACAAGGAAACAGAAAAATAGTCTTCTTCTTCTTCATATAATGGCTTCTGAGGAGTGCTCCAAACAATTTCGCCAATGTCAAGTGATATTAATTTGTAATAAAATAAGTCAAGTCGTCAAGAATCTCCGTCAAGTCACAACCCAGTTTAAATAGTGGCAGAAAAACCGAGTTTTTACAGGGAAAAGCAACCATTTCGAAAAGACACGCAATACACTTATATTTCACGTCATCACACATGTGCTATTTATCCAAGTTACACCGGTTAAAATGCCACCAAAATTACACGAAATAACTCGAAAAAACACATTAAAATGTACTTAATTAAATAAAAATTACGTCGTTTCTTTCAAAAATATTAGATTGATCCAGAAAAATAGTCAATAGAAAGTGCGGGAGTTTCCGACCAAATTGACTCTGTGAAGCTGTCAGAACGTAGACAAAAGAAATACAGTAGGTGATATCTATTCTGTACCCCGTGGCTAATCTTTATCACCATTAGAAATTATATTGATAAGTAGGTATGTGGCATATGCTAGTTTATGAGCATCCCGTATCTTTATTATTTAAATCTCGGAGCGGTCAGAACCGGTCTGCGTTTAGTTAATTGCATTCGTACTTTGTCCGATACTGGACATTTCAGTGATTAACTAATGTGATTTTCATAATTAATTTTAATTTAGTTTTGCGGCTGATTACGAGAATTTTTCGGCGATGAAATGACTTATTTAGTTGATTACTAAATGAATGTTACAAAGGAGACATATATTTTTGTTTGGAGAGTAGACCCAGCTTATATTTGTGGCGTATCGCAATGAGATGCAGTTTGATTTGTTCGTTATAATTTCTAGGTAACAATGGTTATAATAGTTATACCTTGTCTAACGGGAATTACTCAGAAATATGACTATAAACATGAATGAACAACTAAAAAACTGTCTAAGAGGTCCAGGTGAATTTTAGGTTATTGTTAAATTCATGTTTTAATGTCTTATTTCTCATATTCCCAATAAACGAGGTATAAATAATATTACCCCTGTAACTAGAGATTATAAGGAACAAATCAACATGCTTAGTATGGTTTCGTCCCACCATACCACCAGGGGTATCACCATACCCCTGGGGGTATGGTGGGACAGTGGGGTTGCTTATGGTATGAAGTATAGTAATGAGAACACTTGGGTGGGTCCGAAGTGTTTTCATTTCTATACTTCATACCCACAAATTTGTGGTATATAGTAAATTCCTGAAACCAAGCCCAATAAGAATGGCCTCCTTTGAATATTTGACTAATGTTTTCAAATTGTTTATTGATTAAGGCTTGTTATCCTATAACCTGAAATCTAGAGCAACAAGTTATTCGTGATCTACAACTAATTCTAGCAATCAACTTTAACTTTTATCTTTGCTATTAATATATACAATTATTAACACTTTTATCATCCATTAAAATATTGCCAATAATGTCTAGTAACTTATTAGATGCGAAATCATTTTACATACATAGATATGCCTTTCGTTGAATGGTAGGCAGGCCCTCAAAGGGCCTCTTTTAATCATGAGTCGCACAATGCAGAAATATAGACGTGACTGGTGGTGAGCTCATTGCCGCTGTTTTGCCGCTCCGTGATACTTAAATAGTTGTTCCATGTCCATAAAAGTCATGATTCTTCTGATGATGTTAATTTAAAAGTGGAACAATAAACGTCAGTGTGTTACTTTACGACACTTTATAATTACTGATTCCTCTTAAAAGCAGTGTTTCATAACTAACAGTGTATGTAGCAGTATCGTTTAGAGTGGTCATAAGATAGAGGAAAATGTATTAAAAAAAAATGCTGGACAAGTTTACACAACATTATCTAGCCCCAAGCTAAGCCAGAGCTTGTGTTATGGGTACTAGATAACTGATATACTTAATATAATACATTACATAGATAGATATTTTTTATTATACATAGAAAACACCCAGAACACCCTGAACAAATATCTGCAGAACGCACAAATATTTGTTCCGAGGCGGGAATCGCACCCGCAACCTCCTGTGTCGCAGGCGAACCATCGTCAGCCGCGCCACAGAGGTCGTCAGAGGTAACTAGTTGTCTTCAACGAATATCGGTTTTCCAACCATATTCGGTGTCTACAAGATCCTGATACTTGACTTTCCTGTAAAAATATGTAGTTAGAGATATACTTACATCAAGGGGGGGTTTTACTAAAACCTTCTTTTTTATTTTTTTATACCACTTGAATGACGGAACAAGCAGATGTCCCACCTGATGTTAAGTAGTAACCACTGCCTATGAACAGTGCATTACCTCATAGGTCACGTCCACCTAGGACGCGCCCTATGTGGCATTGCACTGCGCCCGCCACCCTGAGACATAAAGATGAAAAGTCTCATGTGCCTGTAATTTCACCGGCACCCTTACCCTTCAAACCGGAACACAGCAATGCGAGCACTACTGCTTTGCGGCAGAAATAAAACCTAATTGAATATAATTGTTTTTTAAACCCCCGACGCAAAAACGAAGGGGTGTTATAAGTTTGACGTGTGTGTGTGTGTGTGTGTGAGTCTGTCTGTCCCATCGCCCTGTCGCTCCCGAGCGGATGAAACGATTTAGTTTTTTTTTTTGTTTGAAAGGTGAATTTGTCATTATTGTTTATATTTGTTCGTCGTCTATGTTTGATCACAATCGGTTCAGCTGTTTCATTGCGTTGAGGGTTTTTATAATTTTTACAATATTAATTACTTGTTACCTCATTCGCTATGCAAGTAGCATTGCTATGTACTTAAACTAACGATGAAATGTGTATTTAATTAGTATATTAAATTGAAGGACCGGTTCTCTCATCTTTGTAAGTGGGTATATAATGTAAAACAGGTGGTTTACAATTTGATTAGATAACTATTATTACGTTAGTAATATCGTGTCATCAATGTTGTGAAATACGTTTCAATTGTGAAATTTGGCGGCTTTATGACTCTCTACACCTTCACAAACCGAACCAATCAAGTGTCCAGGAGGGCAATTCTCGTGCTTTAGAGATTAAGTCGAATTAGACATATGTCGAAATGAGATGGCGAATGTCGAATAAAGTAATTGCTCGTGATGTCACAAATAGACATAAGTCGACCAAAATCATTCAAATCGAATACGATTTGATGGTTATTGTGACATTTTCGTGACATTTTTTGTAGACATTCATGCTTCGACATTATCTCTAATTTAGAGATAATCTCTACAATCCCAGAATTGCCCTCCAGTGCGAACAATCTATCAATCGCGCAAGTTTTTTTAAACTCTTTTTTGTAAAATTGAAATAAGTCGCAAATAGGATTCAGTTAAAACGGAACGATTTAACTGCCTTGTCCTAATTGGATACACATGCTTAAAAAAAGCTTGATTATAATCATGCTTGAAACTAGTACCTATGCACTATTCAGACGCGCTCAGAGCACACCCCTTCCACCCACGGCTCAGGTATAACTTGCTTGAAAATAAAAATACATAGCAATAAAAGCATGTTTCGTTCTTCTAGTCAGCATGTTTGTCAGAACCTTAAGTCAATTCTCCCATTACGACACGCATAGGTGAAACTTGAAAAAAAAAAAAAAAAAAATATCTTTATCTTTTTATCTTTTATCTTTGAATCGCCTATGCGTATCGTAATAGGAGAAGGGCCGCGACAAGTAACTGCAGTTTTATTTTCGTAAACGTGTGTACTCTATAGCTACAGACCGTTCACCGTAAGTTGGGACCTGCCATGGAGTATTTACAGGTGCCATCTTACGGTGAACGAGTTGGAGGGCAATTCTCGGATTGTAGAGATTATCTCCAAATTAGAGATAATGTCGAAGCATGAATGTCTACAAAAAATGTCACGAAAATGTCACAATAACCATCAAATCGTATTCGATTTGAATGATTTTGGTTGACTTATGTCTATCTGTGACATCACGAGAATAGCATATTAAGATTTTTTCGACATCCGCCATCTTTTTTCGACATATTTCTAATTCGACTTAATCTGTAAAGCACGAGAATTGCCCTCCTGTAGAGATGAAGGAAAATTGAACAGTTTGAACTGCGCAGTGACGTTCACACAGCTTGAACTGCATTCAATGTTACTGAATATTAGTGGCCCGCTTTTATATTAAACTGTCGATAATGTAGACTTCGATGTGAGAATTATGATGGGAAGTGTCGTTATATTCTTAATCGGAGTGCGGAGGATCGGATAATTGCTTCATCTGTGCTTTTTGGGACTCGATAAAAAATATTAAAATGTATTCGTATTAATACCATTTGAGATCGTTACATCACGTTGACTTAAATTCGAGAAATTTTGATTTAATTTAAGATGAACTCACTATTACAGTTATTAAAACTTATCGCCACACATAGAGATCTAAGTAACTATAAATCGAGATAAATATATATAGTTGCTAAAAAGTAAACCTTTTTCTGCCGCAAAGCAGTAGTGCTCGCATTGCTGCGTTCCGGTTTGAAGGGTAGGTGAAATTACAGGCACAGGAGAATTTTCATCTTTATCTCAAAGTGGCGGGCGCAGTGGAATGCCACATAGGGCTCGTCATAGGTGGACGTGACCTATGAGTTAATGCATTGTTAAAGGCAGAGGTTACTGCTTTACAACAGATATTTTTCAAATTTTTCCAGATTATGTGTGGCTGTGGCATGAACCATAGCAAATTATAAAAAAATACAAATCTCAATTGGGAACAAAATACCCCATACAAGAGTTCGACAACCAGAATGGGGCCTTTGTAACTTCCCGTAATCATTGACATTTTTGTTTTTTTATATATATCACAATTTTATTTTCACTTGCCTTTTTTGTTTTTTTAGTTCACTTCTGTAATCATGACCTTTGTGGCCTGTCAGGCGAGTAGCTGGCTGAGATGCGAGAGGTTGCGGGTTCGATTCCCACTGCGGGACAAATGTCTGTAAATATTTGTTCCGGGTCTGTGTGTTGTGGTACCATGGTACTTGTAGATCCTGATGCTCACAAAACAGAGAATCCTAGTGTGGAATCAGTACTAGGTATGTGACTTTTGGGTGTTATGTTATGTTTGTTTATGTCTGTTTGTATGTGTACCGTTGTCGTTGATGTTTTTTTGTTTCTTTTTTTCTGTTTTTGTTATATTTTTGATTGTTTTGTGTCAAGTGTTATTTTCCGTGACGTCACTAAATGGCTCTGTCGGAAGACCAGCGTTGGTTGTAACGTGTTTACAACTGGCTAATGCTGAGACAGAGACCATTTTGTGACTCAATGCAAAAATTGTTAGCTTTGTCTTCTATTTTATTATGTTTGTTGTATTTTTGTTATGTTGTTTTAGTAGTAGTAGAGCTTTTTTGTGAAAGAGTTCGTCCGGGGAAGTACTACCACCATACCTATTTCTGCCGCAAAGCAGTAGTGTTCGCATTGCTGTATTCCGGTTTGAAGGGTAAGGGTGCCGGTAAAATTACAGGCACATGAGACTTTACATCTTTGTCTCAGGGTGGCGGGCGCAGTGCAATGCCACATAGGGCGCGTCCAAGGTGGACGTGACCTATGAGGTAATGCAGTGTTCATAGGCAGAGGTTACCGCTTAGCATCAGGTGGGCCATCAGCTTGTTCCGTCATTCAAGAAGTATAAAAAAAAAAAAAAGATTTTGATTGAGTTAAAATAACAAATAAAATATTTTCTTTCTTTCTCTTTTTTCTTTCTTTTATATGTTTTGATTGAATAAATAATGAAACTTAGTTTGATAAAACTAAGTGATTTTTATCAAAAAGTTTTTTGAATATCCTATGAATATTTGAATATTTTTTGATTTCGGAACTCTACACTATGCGTATTTCGGGTGCTTCAGTACTCATTTGGCCAGTTTATTTACAAAGTTACTAAAACTGTACAAAGGATCTTAGGAGGTTAATATAATATAGACCGCGTCTAGGCAAACGAAGTGTAGGGCACCCTCTGACTTGGTGGAGCGACAACTTGCGCGGGGTGGCTGGCAGAAACTGGATGAGGAGAGCCGAAGACCGGACTCAGTGGCGCGCCATGGGAGACTATATGTCCAGCAGTGGACTGCAGTAGGTTGATGATGATGATGATGAGGTTAATATAATTAGAAAAAAAAGTTATGAGACAGTGACGTCATACTCTTTGCATGGATAGTTCTCAGCTAAGCACGTAACCTCTATTAATCTTGGAATTAGTGTTAAGGCGCTATAAGTTCAACGAACATTTTTGTATGAGGCGAAGAAAGCGAGCGCACGCTCTGATACCGTGTTTTTATGTATAAAAAAATTATATAAAAATGTCGTTCAAAGTTTTGTTTAATTTTGTTGATGAATTCACTAACTCAAATAATAACTAACATGTAACCAAATGTTTCAAAAATTAAAACGTGAGAGAAGTGAGTGAAAAATAGCATTTAAATTTTAAAAAGGAGGTATCTTTGTTATTTTTTTTATCGAGTGAAGTATATCAAATATTGTATTGAATTATTGATTTCACTAGATAAAAAGCTCAAGAATATCATATATTTTTGTCTTCATAGAAAAATATGAAAATTCTTATTAACATACATACATACATAGACACACGCCTTTTTCTCCGAAGGGGTAGGCAGAGCCACAATAGGCCTCTTTTCACAGTGGGTTGCACCATCGTGGAATGGTGACAAGTGGTATTAAAAACTTTAAAATTCTAGAGACATTTGAGAACCTATCGCGCCTTAAAATGAAATGAGGCCATCTGCTACTTGTAACTATAACTATATTCAACCAAGTATAATTTCCCACATAAGTTCCACAAATATTGAATTCCATGACATTTCCATATATTCTACTTACGCCATTGTTAGAAAAACATGACATCACTCCAAGATAAAGCCACCAAAAGTGGACACATAAAATTTGACATATGTAATGTCCATTGTAGTCTGTCCGTATGTATCTATTACACAATTGGACTGTGTGTGGGTGCCGTTTACTGCTTGAATACTAAAAACTATTGATAAATCACTTTTCTGCATTTATTACATATTTTTATTATAATTCGGACCATGGTAAGCCGCTTAACTTACTTATTTGTAACGTTTAAAGTAGATCACAATCTGATATGTGATTGGACCAACGAGATCTCGATGGCGCAAAATCTTCCAGCAAAAAGTAATCCATGCAGAGGCCTCAGCATTAAGGAACCGACAGGACCCGACAGAGACCAACAGGAGACCGATACCGGAAACAGAGATGGAAGACCGAGACTTCCACTTGACTTAAGGCTTTGGTATGTGTGCAGTTCACGAGCGAGAACGAACGTTGACGTTTGAGAGCGAGACTGCGTTTAGCAGTCATCCCAAACGTGGTAGCAGTAGGTACTGCATACAAGACCAGACTTGTGCTTTATATAAACTATGGCTGTTCATAGTTCATAGTTCATTTATTTATAACAGATAATTGCTACATGTCATATACTTTATATACCTATAATATTTTTTTTATGAAAATATAATATAATAAATATAATAGTAATCACGATATTTTAAACAACCTATTGACATAATCATTAAAATATAAAATATAAATACCCACTTACACAAGTAAGTAAGTGAATACAAGAATAATTAATTATAAAATAACATTTACTTAATTAAAACAATGTCATCAAAAATAGAACTTAATAGTTTGAATAAATAATAATAATTAATAATACTACATTCAATTGGGCACATTCAAATCAATTAGTCAATATAAAATTAAAATAAAAACAAAATATGCCATTTGTCAATATCAGTTGACTAAGTAGGTACCCTAAGTAGGTACCCAGTACCTAAATAATAAACTAGCTTAAAATAATTACAATCAATTTATCACAAAATCGTCAACCTTATAAAAAGATTGCTCGATAAGTCAGTTTTTCAGCTGTCCTGGTGTGAAGTATCACTTCACGTTATTCAGGACACCTAGCTTCTCCTGTTCCTCCTTACCTCTGTATCTGTTTTTCTTTTCGGCTTTGTGCACAAATCTTGGCGGCATGAGATGAATTGACTGAACCGAACTAATTCACAATCAGTTTTCCCATAGATCACTTGAAACCAGACCATATGTTAAGTTAATAAAATACCTATATATTATTGTTAAGTAAAATAGATTGTTTCGAAAGTTGTCCAAAGAGGTTCCGATTTATGTCTATCTACCCACTTCAATAAATATCGTGAAAAGTTATGTATTGGTGGTATTTGGACTGATTAGGTACTTACAGAATGAGACAGATTTTATTAACCACACATTATATTTATGAGCATTAATGTAAAATTGGAAGTCAGGTTTAATTCTTGTGCAGTGAGAGTTAATAAAGTGGAATATTATGAATATGAAACCGTGCGAACAGGGTTCACACACACGCCGCGCCTTCACACGCTTATGATTTTCTTCTATAGCCCGCGGGTCATTGGTGATTTTCTTATAGCAGAACCAGCTTTTTTTTGTTTTTTTTAACATTGGTAGACCTTTGTTTGAGCACGATCTCACCTGTTGGTAAGTGACGATGTGGCCGAAGCCACTCTAGCCATGATGAGACCAAGATTATTGTTTTCAGGAAAGACAGTCGACGGTAGTGTATTCCACTCCTCAGCAATTAGCATTATAATAGTAGAACTGAAACGTTTACGAATAGATGGTATACTAATGAGATTAGGATGGTACCGAGCTGTGCGTCTGCTCGTCCTATGATGAAAAGGAGATGGTGGGTTCAGATCATGAAGTTCCTGGTAGCATTCCCCGAAATGTAACCTATAGAATATCGACAGGCATGCGACTTTACGGCGGTGCTCGAGACTCTAGAACTTAGTCTTCGCGATATGTTGCTCACCAATAAGCATGAAAGCTCTCCGTTCGATCAAGTCCAAGGCAGCAAGCTGGCAGCATTCTCCTTTATATCTACCACCTTTAAAGTATTCTGTAACAAATGTTTGTAATAATGAAACTCAAAACATTGAGCTTTACGTAACGAGCATGCACTCGTAGTTCACGGGACACTCGTTATTTATGGCCCTTTATCCGAGCTGGTATTGGTAGGTCGGACAACCGGTCTCGATTACAATTAATATCGGACCGAGTTTACGACGGATTTAATGTTGCTCTTGGCTAGACTTTATTTATTAACCAGTAATGAGCTTTCCTAGGTATACAATTATTTTTCTGTCACTTGAATAAATCGAAGTTGTACCAATGTGTACTTTCTAATGGCTCTATAGAGTGCATAAGGCATACAAATGCCTTTTTAGGAAAAAAATCAAAGCCGGGCGGAAGTTTTTACATAATTTTCTGCCAAAAATAATCTGGGCATTGGGCAGTATATTTTGGTATCGTTTTCTTGAATACGCATATAACAAATATAACATCTCAGACTTCTTATTTGATTAATATTTAAATATGTTTAATAAACTAAGAATATAAACTACGAATATAATTTTACAGCTTCCAATTCATTGATAACAAACGAAGTTTCTGCCAATAAATCACCTTGACTTTTCAATGTTTGAACTAGTAGTACATAATTAAATGTTAATAAATTATATTTAAAACGAAACAATATATCTACGACCTTTCGCTAGACTTTCCCATTTTACATGCTACTATAAAACATCCATAAACCAACGAATTAAAATATGGAAATGCCGATTTACGTATACCTTTGAAACTTTAGATTTTCGTACTTATTTCTTGTACCTTACGAATTATATCAAAAGCAGTATGTTAAGTTTGTTGCTCTACAAATTAATCACTAGGTTGTAGGTGATTTATCGGATTTAACACTTCAATAGTTACCGATGTCTTCTTAGATATATCTTGGTCATTGAGGCCTGTGACTGATGAGGCAGACCTTCCTTATTACCGTTACACACAGATTTTAGACTATATTTCGGCATCGTTGCGACACCACAAATTATTTTGGCGATACAATAAGTAAGAGGGTTACCTAACTGTCTCATGGCTTCTTTGCATATGTAAGCGTTTCACTCGTTAGATTTGTATTAAATGTTCCGTATTAATGAGGAAATATTAACAGATGTATTTCGTAAACTTTAACATTATGCTGCAGATTACAATAAAATCTAGATCAGTCCGTAAAAGCATTTGTAGACGATTTGGTGTCAAGAACTTCCGTATTTAGAGTTCCTGCTCTTCTGCTTACCTTACCTTCTTTTTTACAAGTTACCAATTTAACAATTATTATTATTATTAATTAACCCCCGCCGCAAAAACGGCGAGATGTTATAAGGTTGACGTGTCTCTGTCTGTGTGTGTGTGTGTGTGTTTGTCTTTGGCATCATAGCTCCTGAACGGATAGACCGATTTCGTGTTGTTTTTTATAGGTGAGTTTGTCGGGAGTGTTCTTAGCTATGTTTAATCAAAATCGGTTCAGCCGTTTCATTGCGTTGAGGGTTTTTTTAATTTTTACAAAATTAATTAAATGTTATGAGTCTGTATAGCACTGCAGGGCAAAGACCTCCCATCCTTCGTTCCACTCCTCTTCATTGAGTGTCATGGGTTCGCCATTCCCTCATAATAGGAGTCACGGTCTGCCGTGTGGTCGTCTTTTATTTTGTGGTTTCCATTCAGTGGCAGCCTTTGGCCACATCTCATTTGGTCATGCGGCAGACGTGATCTGCCCATCATCATCAGCCTGTATCAGTCCACTGCTGGACTTTGGCCTCTTCCAATGCTCGCCATGTTGGAAATTACCACGTTGGACCTGCCCATACCTACTTTAATTTACCCACTTGTTGCCCAACGTCCGCAATTTTTGTACTGGAGCGCAGAATTCTAGGAGTTAAATTATAAATAGTGAATAGCTGCTACCAATACTCCTAATTTATATTTTTTCTTCAAATCTATATTGGTAACAGTTTTTTCTTGATTGTAACCCGTTCGTAAATTTGAATTGCTTATCTTCTTTTTACAATCTCTATAATTTCGATACTTGATCAGGGCTAATCAAAAGTCCGCATTATAATTTTCTTTTAATTAAAAAAACAAATTTAAATTTCCTTCTATATTACACCAATCCGATACAGGCTTGGGAAGATGCGTATGTAATTATGACAGCATCGTAAAATGTTTAGTGGCCCATCTAATTGCGTAGTTCGGTAGACCTGGCGACCCGACTCTTTGACGTACTTTCCATTTTGTTGATCCAAATGTGCTACTAATAAACGCAAAATATCCTTAAGAATAAACCCTCTGGCTCCTCCCGTGGATGTCGTTAAAGTTGACTAAGAGGGTATAAGATTTGTCCTGGCTGCTAGCTTATCAAGGAATATGGTATTACTGGAGAAATCGTTACCTGAGTCAGTCGTGGGAAGCAATGGCGTCGATGAGCTCACCCCTTGTCACGTCTATTTTCTACGATGGTGCAACCCACAGTGAAAATAATCCCATTGAGGCTCTGTCTACTCTTTTGGGGAAAAAGGCGTCTGTCTATGTATGTAAATGTTCCATACATACCGTGCTATGCCACTGTCACTAATAAACGCAGAATATACTTAAGAATAGACCCTCTGGCTCCTCCCGTGGATGTCGTTATAGACTGAGGGATTACACCAGGGGATGGGCAGCAGCATCCACCTGAGTATTCAACACTTATACTGCTAGTTATCATCAATCCGCCTGCCAAGCGTGTGATGGCCAATCCCCCTAATGTTTCCTATGGTGGAGGCCTCGTCCAGCAGTGGACGTCTAGAGGCTGCTCATGATGATGGTGGTGAGAGGTTACACCATGTTTTGTCTCGTGTTTTTAGGGTTCCGTACCTCAAAAGGAAAAACGGAACCATTATAGGATCACTTTGTTGTCCGTCTGTCTGTCTGTCAAGACCTTTTTTCTCAGGAACGCATAGAGGTATCAAGCTGCAATTCATATCAAATACTCAAGTCTACTGTCTCTTAAAGTTCTGAAAAAAACAAACTTCTAAGCCAACGCAATCAAAAGATACAGCCGTTTATGCTGCAAATTTTCGACACTCGCAAGGGAATCAAAACCTACAGGGTACTTCCCGTGATTTCAGAATCTTGAAATTTCGTACGAAGCAACGTCTTATAGCACAGATAAAGGAAAAATTGCGAAAAGCATAAATTTTTAGTAACACCGTAGAATAAAAATATTTTTAATAATTTTAAACTTAATACTCCTTTCCTCGTGATGATTTCATTTAGCAATAAAAATACCATAACTTTAACTTATATACCTACAGGTTTTTACGGAACCCTCGGTGCGCGAGTCCGACTCGCACTTGGCTGGTTTTTTATTTGCAACGAATTATGTATCATAACATTCCAATGACATATCTAAAGCAAGAGATGCGCTCACATTTAGCAACTAAATATGTGGTCTGCGATAAATGTTCTAATTTATTTTAATTTATATACTATGCTGATGTTTAGTTCGTAGTGACGAAAACATTCGACTACGGTCATATTACCGGTATAACATGCCTCATCACGGCGACACACAGGCCGGAACTAGGAGCGGCTACGTGACGTTATCGTTCTTACATGAAAACTACGGCCGGTCATCAAAATTGACCGTAAACAATGATTTATGCAACGCCGAGCCCCGTCCGCGCTAGGGCCGAGCTGTGGCGCGTACGAGCGACGGATATAAAATGGCACGATCTTGTTACAAACGTAGTATATGAAGTGGTTCAAGCGCCACCGTGCACCGTGCGCCGCCGCCCGCACCTCGGACGTTGGTGTAGCACGAACCACTTCACATACTAGTAATTTGCCCCGAACTTAGACCTAGTGAATACACGCGATGTAGGTTACCTACTTTCTGTACCTTTCTAACCGACTTCTAAAAACATTTAATGAGGATTACACTGTCACGGAACCCCCTTTGAATTTACAACACATCATCGAAATAACCTTTGAATAAGACTTAACAACGGGACTTTAATACTAAACAGTAAACACCTATTAGTATAAGTTGGTGACGAATTAATTGATAACCTCCTTTTGTGAAGTCAGTTATCATCTCAAAATATATATATATATATAGAGAGAGAGAGAGAGAGAGAGAGAGAGAGAGAGAGAGAGAGAGAGAGAGAGAGAGAGAGAGAGAGAGAGAGCGCGCGAGAGAGTAGAGCAGAGAGTAGAGCTATCGCCTGTTCAGTTGACAAATCCAAACAGGAAAATGACAGCAGACACTCACTTTATGACACCAAGAAGTGCAGAAGTAGACTTAAGAGCCGCAATAGCTTCCTTAAGTCAACCGAAGCACTCACAGTGGACAGCTCTAGCGAGGCGCGCACAAAACCGTGGTTTTAAAGACACCTTCCCCTTGCTGACCATGTTGTACCTGCTGAAAAGCTACCTTCCGGTCATGAACTGCCATGGTCCACCTGGAAAACTCTGAACCGACTCCGGAGTCAGGTGGGCCGCTGCAGGTATAACTTAGTTAAACCACTAAGTTCACTCCTCAGACGATGCCACACTTGCTTTCCTGTCCACTGTGCACCAACACCTGCACGATTTTTTACATTTTATATTTTCCCTAATATCTCAAAAACAACATACTTAGTCAAAAAAAATAAGTAAAAATTGGTTTGTAATGTCCAATCAACCAGCTTCATCGTACACCCCACTTGATCTGACAGTCTCATTTTTTTTTACCCTATATCTCGACAACACCCTGACCGATATACCTCATATCCTTACCTACAAATTGTACCAATACTGTCTACTCCCTACCAAATTTCCTAAAGATCGGGAGTTATCCTCGGACAAACATACATACATGCAAACACCTAAATTTCAGCTGATGGCAAGAGTCGTAACCTGGTCATGGATCCAATAGGAATAAGTAGAGTAGGAATATTTAGTAGTAGTAGAGCTTCTTTGTGAAAGAGTTCGTCCGGGGAAGTACTACCACCATACCTATTTCTGCCGCAAAGCAGTAGTGCTCGCATTGCTGTGTTCCAGTTTGAAGGGTAAGGGTGCCGGTGCAATTACAGGGACATGAGACTTTTTATCTTTATGTCTCAGGGTGGCGGGCACAGTGCAATGCCACATGGGGTGGGTATGACGGGCCACCTAGGGTTGGGCGTCACCTGTGAGGTGATGCACTGTTCATAGGCAGAGGGTACCACTGCTTGACCCGTCATTCCAAGTAATATAAAAAAAAGGTACAAAGAAAAGGCAAAAAATACAAACAAGTCTTTTTGGCCCGTTATTAAATAAAACAAGTGACGTACACGGGTGGAGTGTGGCCATGGAGGTATAATAGTAATGGAGTGAGTGCTAAAAATAGCATAGAGTGTTCCTTCTTACTCCTATCCTAGAAGATAGCTTGCTATCCAATGTTAGAGAGAAACAAATATATTGTCACATGACAGTCGTCTTTCCGTTCCGTACCCTGAATTTTGGTATCATGCATATACATCTCCCTAGATTGTTACCATGAATGTAGTAGTAATTTGACATTTGGCCTGGTACGACTAACACAAATAAGAACAGATAGATTTATGCTTGTCTCATTCCAGCACATGAATACATTCATATAAAAGAATTTATGAGACTGGTATAATCGCTAACGTTTCGTTTTTAGCCTTAGTTCCATGCCTTTAGTCCATCTTCCTAGAGTGTAGCACATGTTATTCTTTCTAAAACGATGTCATTCGTACACTTGTACGGATGTAATATCCAGCTGTGTGTTTCCACACAGCACCGTGGTATATCGTCTACGTCTTGCCTTAATATATGCAGATTGCGGATTAAATGATTTTAATTAAGCCAGAGCGTTAGATTTATATCATTTATATTTTAAAAGTCGGCCTTTCTAACTGTTAGTTTCCCTATAATTCAAAACGCGGCTCATCGTGACATACTGATCGCAATAGAACTCAAAATTGAATGTTTGGCTAATGGTATTTTGGAAATGGTTTTTTGGCCGTAATTTGGCCATGTTTGGAGATGGCTAATTTATTCTATACCATGACTTTATTGGCTGAGACAGTGATGGGCTTGTTTTTATAAACGAAGAAAGTTTGTTTTTACATTTTATGGCTTAGTTAGGTGATTACTCTGCTGGGTTCGTACCTCGTTATTGGAATGCTATGGTGATGATATTTCGATAAATGGGCATCTGTGAAACTATCATAAGGTATACTGAATAAACACAATATTAAATGTTACCTCACTGTGGTACTGTGAGTCTCTGTTTGCTACTTACCTCAGGTACACAGACAGAGTAGTAGTAGAGCTTTTTTGTGAATGAGTTCGTCCGGGGAAGTACTACCACCATACCTATTTCTGCCGCAAAGCAGTAGTGCTCGCATTGCTGTGTTCCGGTTTGAAGGGTAAGGGTGAAATTACAGGCACATGAGACTTTTCATCTTTATGTCTCAGGGTGGCGGGCGCGGTGCAATGTCACATAGGTTGCGTCGTAGGTGGACGTAATCTATGAGGTAATGCACTGTTCATAGGCAGAGGTTACCGCTTAACATCAGGTGGGCTTCTTGCTTGAAGCGTCATCCAAGTAGTATAAAAAAAAAATAAAAAAATAGATCTCGGTGTGGGTACCAAGTACCCACTCTACTAATCGTTTCGTTTCGTTTCGTATGAGGTAGTGCTGGCGTCTGGTGTCGGAGTTTGTCAAGCCGCCCGATGGCCTCTGACATGGCTTATCGACTGCTATTAATCAATAACAGCCGGGACCGACAGCTTAACTTGCCCTCCGAAGCACAGAGCGATGGAAATCCGCACATAACTTAGAAAAGTCATTGGTGCGGAGCCTAGGATCGAACCCGGTATCGTTGGATTCTGAGTTGCACTATTGAACCGTTAGGCTACCATCGCATACTCTACTAATACATTACTCAGTATTGTAGTATTATTTTACACTCTAAAGACATTTTACTTGGATTTTGTATATTTTTGTTTGTTTTTTTTAGTATACTGTATTTTATTGTTTATTTTCACTTGGGCACTGTACAATTTGTTGTAATTGTTATGTGTGTGTCTGAAGTTGCAAATAAAGACTTTATCTATCTATCTATCTATCTATATATCTAATAGAAAAAAAATTCATGCCATAAATATTCATGTCCAGTCATACCAGGGAATCTCAGACATAGATTTTGAGAGCAATCTGTCCAATAACAGAAGTTCAAAATGACGTAATTTTTTTACAATACTGACAGCAGAACCTTTTATAATCAGTCCAGTAATAGATAACCAAAAAACTACAGTTTATAGACCAAGAAAGAATGTTACGTCACAGTGACCAAGAAAGAACCAGTGACTCGACTGAAGACGATTCGAACATCTTAGCTGAAATTACTTGATGTTCAGTAAAGTTTATATTTGCATTGAAATACGATACCTAACAGTTAGATAACAATTTTATTCGTTCCTTCAAAAGTATGTAGAGTTGGTATCATTCCACTAGTAGTTAATGATACCAACTCATTAAGTTAATCAATATTAATTTTCACTAGAAACGGGATATTAACCATGAATTTTGAGTTTTAAATCTTCCCGATACCCGTTTCTAGTGAAAATTATGTACATAACCATGATAGTTTCAAAAGTTATCCAATATTGATGACGAAAAACTATGTATATTTTGAAGGTACTTTTCTCGTACTTTTCGGGCGAGTTAAATTAGGCCGAGTCGACGATGTACTCGTACTCCTTCATCAGATTACAGCTTTTTTTAACACATCTTTTTTTCCGTATAGATGTACAATAATTCGTAGAACACCCGATCTATTCCTCAAGATGCTAGTAGATAGAGGAAAGTAAGCGACGAGCTGTGCCAAGTCGTTAGAGTTTTTTTGTACAATTTTGGGTAAATTTCGTTTGGTTTTTGTGAATAACAGATGGACGTTATACGGATATTCTTACCAAGTGTTCCGCACATGCAGTTTAAGTACGTTTGCAGTTCATTGAATTTAGGGATCCGTGGAAATTTATCTTTTCTTGTTATGAGGGGTTGTCACGGCCGTCTCGAAAGATGCTTTCAGCATTGAAAATAGATGGCGCTGCACTGTGGATTAAACGTCAGAGGGGCAAGTCCGAGTTTACACACACCATCGTAACGATGATCGTAACGGCGAGTGTACGTGTATTGCGTAGTAACTAGCCATTAATCTGTGACGTTTTTGGCACAGATTAATAGCTAGTTATTTTGTTATACACGTACGATCGCGTTACGTTCACTGTTACGATGGTGTTTGCAAAACTCAGACTCACCCCTCAGAAGAAAGTTGGACTTTGTGACGTAGTGATATAGACAAACAACAAAAATAACCAGTCAAGAATTTTTTATAGTGGATTATTCGACCAAAATAAATTATTGTAAGCGCCATCTGTCGAGCCAGTTTTAACTACATTTTATTAATGAAAAGTACTAACTAATGTAACTACTTCTGCCTCTGGGTTTCATCATCCTGTTATTTTATACGAAACGAACGTTTGGGACTCTTCCCGCCACTTTCGAAAAGAGACGTTGTCTACTTTTATTTTATTTCTTTTCCTAGTGTTTTCTTGAGTTATTTTGTGTTATTTTGGTGGCATTTTAACGAATGTAGCTCGTTTAAAAAGCACAAGTGTAGTGAAATGAAATAGAAGTGAATTGCGTGACTTTTGAAATTGGTGGAAATTGTCTACTAAAGTTTTAGTAAAATTGGCCACCGTTTTACTAAAACATGACTCGACTGTGACTTTGACGACTTGGAAGGAGTGTAACGTTGCAAAATATATTGGAAATACAATATAGTGAAACTTGAAAATGACAAATGCACAAGCCCTGCGGCGCCAATTATATATAAAAAAAAAAAACGAACGTTTGTCTAGGATAGAGTCGATTTATACAAGCAATAAGGTTTTTTTTCATTTAAAAACAAACTGTTTTTTTTAATAAACGTATTGAGGCTCATTGCCAACATTTTTGTAAAACAAAAAAATAACAGACATAACATCCAATCACCCAACAACTAGTCACATGCTTAGTCCTGTTCCCCTGGATTCTAGTGGATCTGCTAGGATTCCCTGTGTGTGGGTATCAGGAACTACGAGTATCATGGTAACACAATACCCGGAACAAATATTTGCAGATTTTCCTGCAACGAGATCGAACCCGCACCTCTCAGATCTCAGCTGGTTACTCGTCTGCCGTGCCACAGTAGTTATCAAATAAGTAGACCTACATTTATTAGACTTGCACTGATATACAAAATGTCCTTTAAATAAACAATGAGTGCATCTACGGAACTTATTTCCTGAACCCATATGTTCCATACATGTCCTAACTTTTTGCTCTTTAATTTTCGGAAGTGCAAGGATCGTGCCATCTGTTGGGTCGGATTACACACTGTGACCCGCGCTCTGCCCTTTCTGACATGTGATGTAGTTGTACACTATTTTGCATGAAAAGTAGAACTTATTTGATAACAAGTAATTAAATTTGTAAAAATTAAAAAAACCCTCAACGCAATGAAACGGTTGAACTGATTTTGATCAAACATAGCTAAGAACAATCCCGACTAATTCAACTTTCAAACAAAAAAAAAAACAAAAGGGAGCTACGTTGCCAAAGACAGACACACACACAGACACGTCAAACTTATAACACCCCGTCGTTTTTGCGTCGGGGGTTAAAAATAGTAGTCATTGATTGTCAAATCCATGTTGTTCATGTTTTATTTATTTTGGAAAAACTACCTACAACAAAACTACAGGAAAACTAACAGCTACATAGAAAACAGAGTTACATACAAAATCCAATATACAGCTTTTAACGTGTAGAAAGCATTATATTTAACTAATGACAAAAAAGTGTAAATAATAGTCACAGTAGCGAAACGAATGTTTAGAAAGTAGGTATTATCCTAGTGATTGATCATGATTTGGCTAAATGTGAACTGTACCTACTTACGAAGGTTATGAATTCAGCTGGACAGGCTGTCACTATAAAGAAAGAAAGAAAAGAAAGAAAATTTATTTATTTTTCCCCAAGTGGACACAACACACACACACACATAAACATAACACAAGAAAAAAAAAAGAAAAAAAAATGAAAGAAAAAAAAAAAGGATTAAAAAGTAGATTGGCAGCGATGTGTGTTGTTTGGGGTTAAATAGGTCCCTGTCTCAGGATAAGCTGCACCAGACCTAGGTTTAGTACAGCGCTGGTTTTCAGACAGGGCCTAGGTAAGTGATGCCACGAACATCAATAAACTATGGAAAGGGGGGAATAGCAATAAATAACTAGTATGTAAAAATAAATACATATATACAAAAAACATTATATGGAAAGTGCAAAATGATGAGGCAGGTCGCTAAGTTAATTTAAAACGTCTGTGGGAGTATGAATTCCTCCATGCTATAGACCCATAACATGATGACCAACTATGTCTCCGGAACCATTTGTGCGAGGTAGCCTCTGGATTGACTGAGACTCTTTAGAGAGCGGTTCTCAATACTCAATCCTATGGATAAAAGATAGATCTGCCCTAAACGTCATCTCGAACTATCATAAGCATAGCAGAAAGACTGCGGTGACTTTGAATAGATCCAAGTTTGGTCAAATCCTACCAGTTGCGTTCCGTTGTAAACAGGCTACTATTTCCAGCAGCAGGCATAATAGGAAAAAGAACTTATAGGTTCGCAGAACTAATAACCGTTGGGAAATAAAGGAAAACGGATAATCCAAATACTTTAAATATATAAATAATAATAGACGTGCAGGTACCTAATATAAACATTTCTTTTAAACTTATTGATACTTTTGATAGGAAAAAAAACACTTCCTAAAGATCCTACTTCTTACAAACGTTAAGTTAACATTTCGTTAATAGTAGAGCTTTTTTGTGAAAGAGTTCGTCCGGGGAAGTACTACCACCATACCTATTTCTGCCGCAAAGCAGTAGTGCTCGCATTGCTGTGTTCCGGTTTGAAGGGTAAGGGTGCCGGTGAAATTACAGGCATATGAGACCTTTCATCTTTATGTCTCAGGGTGGCGGGCGCAGTGCAATGCCACATAGGGCGCGTCCTAGGTGGACGTGACCTATGAGGTAATTAATGCCCTGTTCATAGGCAGAGGGTACCACTAAATATCAAGTGGGCCATGTGCTTGATCCAACAATCCAAGTAGCATATAAAAAAAAAATAGGAAAAAAAAACACTTTCCTAAAGATCCTACTTCTTACAAACGCCTGAAGTGATTTTTATGAGTCTCTCGTAATATTAAAGGCAATCAATAGGTCTACAAAAAAAATAGTTTAGATTTTGGAAAATAATAATTTTCTGGGACATCTTCTGTTTTTCGTGATTTTCGTTCACGTTCATTTCGCGCGCCGTATTCTGTCACTTACTAGCTTACCTGAAATTTAATGAGTTAGATAGTGAGAGAGTTCGTGGTGACTGACCACCTAAAGTCTTTGTCTTACTAGATCTTGTTTGCCCTTCAAACTTTACCCGTACAGATTACACGTTCACAAACGATAATCACCGCTAAGTTGTTTTACTTACATTTTTTGCACATTGACGAGGTATCGGTATAACACAATAATTTGTTTTAATACCTCGTCGCTCACGACTCGACCTAACTACACTACATTCGCAAAAACCGGGTTGCAACACATCAAAATACAACGATCAAGTTTAATTACAATAATTGTCGATACGGAGATGTATTGCGCTATTGCGAATTACGATTGCCATTGTAAAAAATGTATAGTTAAAAACGCCTTGGGGCGTACTCAGGGCATAACCAAGGATTTTAAAATGGTTAAAAATATTTTATGTTATCTCAGTATGACGGAAACGGTCGCGGTTTCGAATCCCTCCTGGTTCAAATGATATACTCGTATAATTAAGAAAAGACTAAGATGATTTGTAGTGTTTTTTTTCCACTGCTGAGCTCTCCACCAAATTCTTTCAACTAGCCGATGTCGTTTGACGTTAGAATCTCACCCGGAGATTCGTAGCATCCCTGACCCAGGGCTGGCACGGCGCCCGTCAACGTCACAGCCGCTGGAGTCGCCGGTCATTTGGGCCTTGGCTGTGTATTGCTGTCCGTAGTTGCGAGGTTTGGACCATGACCCACCACGCTGGTCTAGTGCGGGTGGTTTCGCCAGAGCCTCGTACGTTGGTCGGCAGTGTTTACCACGGCCGCTGAGGTTGGCTTGGTCGCTGAAAGATGTTACTTAGTACCCCTTACACCCCTTATTGTTTTTTTTTAAACGGCCAGTTTCTTGTCGGACTCGCGCACGAAGGGTGGTATCTATAAAAACGGCAAAAAATCACGTTTGTTGTATGGAAGCCCCCTTATATATTTATTTTATTTGTTTTATAGTATTTGTTGTTTTAGCGGCATCAGAAATACATCATCTGTGAAAATTTCAACTGTCTAACTATCACGGTTCATGAGATACAGTCTGGTGACAAACGAACAGACGGACAGCGGAGCCTTAGTTATAGGTCCCTTTGGGTACGGAACCCTAAAAATATGTCTATGTGTAATATGTCCACTGTATTGTATTTCAATGTAAAGGGTATGTTGTTGGGTAATGTACGGGTTATGTGTATGCCCTTTACACGTCACGTCACACACGTCTGCAGCTATATTCTAAATGTAATGCTCAAATGTGATTTACCAACACGGCTGTGTTGCTCCGTGCCCCCCGCCTTCAGTACTCCCCTGCACCCGAGTATTACTGACATGGCTGTGTTGCTACGTGGCCCCGCCCTCAGTACTCCCCTGCGCCCGAGTATTACCGACATGGCTGTGTTGCTCCGTGCCCCCGCCCTCAGTACTCCCCTGCGCCCGAGTATTACCGACACGGCTGTGTTGCTCCATGCTCCCGCCTTCATTACTCCCCTGCACCCGAGTATTACCGACACGGCTGTGTTGCTCCGTGCCCCCGCCCTCAGTACTCCCCTGCGCCCGAGTATTACCGACACGGCTGTGTTGCTCCATGCTCCCGCCTTCATTACTCCCCTGCACCCGAGTATTACCGACATGGCTGTGTTGCTCCGTGCCCCCGTCCTCAGTACTCCCCTGCGCCCGAGTATTAACACCCAAATCACACGACAATAAACAAAAAAGCGCAATAAAAATCCGAAGTACGTTAACGAATACATGTTAATAACGAGCGGCGTAGACCAAAATGCTTCGGAATAATAAAATTTAACCATTACTGACCTGCCGTGCCTGATTGTAAAATTTTACAAGCAATAGGATGTGCGTATTGTTGTTGATAAAAATAAATTTGGTCTCGTTTAGCACCTTACTTATCTTCCATTTTTTTATTATGTATATCTACATCGACACTAATAAAGAGGAAAGATTTGTATTTTTGTGTGTGTGTGTATGTTTGTAATGAATAAACTCAAAAACTACTGTGTCGATTTCAAAAATTATTTCACTATTGGAAAGCTACATTCACCCTGAATGGCATAGGCTACCGGGGGGGGGGCAAAGGAGGGGAGGGGCTGTTTTTCATCCTGAAACTACCCGTGTGAAGCCGGGACGAGTCGCTATAATTACCTATGATTTTATCCACTAAAATCATAAATGACAAAGTTATAATGTTTGGATGTTTGTTACTCAATCACGCCGAAACGGCTGAACAGATTTCGATGAAATTTGGTACACAGATAGATTATAACCTGGATTGAGCTATAGGCTGCTTTTTATCCTGGTAATACGCAAGCGAAGCTGTGGGTGGATACTAGTAGTAGGTACATAGTTGACACAAATACATGATTATATTTTCTTGGTTAAACTACATATTTTAAGAAAATTCTGAGAAGTTTACGTACGTCAACGTAGCGTTTTTTTTTTCGTTTTTTTTAATCATTGATAGGCCTATGTTTGCCTTTATCTCACCTGTCGTGCCCTTATGGATACTACGGCACGGAAGGTTGTCTAGCCTTTGATTTTATAGCTTCCAGTACTCTTTAGTATTAAAATCATTTTTATTTCATCACCAAATCATAATAACGAGCTTTAATTAAAGGAGCAAAACGATTTATATTTATTTGGGACAATAAACATGACAGATCCATAATTACCAAGAAGTGAAGCCGTGAAGGAATCGCGTAGTCACACGGACAATGCTTAAAAAATCGCCACTTTACCCCCGGGGCACTTTGTACCTGAGTCGAAATCATTTAATTTCTACCTTCATTAATCATATTTTTTGCGCTAAAGTCAGGTACCGACCGCGTATTGCGAGCAATGCTTTTAACATTTTTTTAATCTACCCGTGATTCGAGATATGTATAAGGCGCACCTTGCACGTTCAACCTGCAGTCCATTCGGAGAAACTTTTCAATTCTACTGTTTTAAGATAAGTTTTTTTTTCAAGATAAATTTCTTCGCTTTGTCACCAATAACAACTCGTAAATAGGTACATCACGTTGTAAATTTTTCATGGAACCTTGACCAGTTCTATCGATTGAGGTCAGTATGGAATTCACTTTGGTCAAATAATATCTGGGGCCCAATCGCGCTATTTTGAACGTCTCAAGCGTTCGAACGTTACGTTTTTGGTTTTGGTTCAGATTTGGTTCAGCTGGTGTAAGAAATATTTTATATGTAGTAAAAAGTTCGATCAATATCACAGAATAAATAATAGTACAAGTATCAATATTTACACCAACGTATCTTCCAGAACAAAGCTAAAGAGTTACGTAGAAATAATTTAGCTCGATACAAAATGCGCACAACGTAACGGTTTTAGTTTTGGTTTTGTTTTGGTAAATTTATGGTCTTTTAAGACAAAATGGGGTCAAAATATTTTTCGACAACTTCATGAGCTTAACTTACCTACTACTTCACTCTATGGTCAATCGTAATAATCCTGTGAATATATTGGTTAAATATGGAGATGCAAGTGAAGCCAGACTGATCGTGTAAAGAACGCCTTAGTCTTATCTTTGAACAAAAAAGCGGTCACAGGTGAATCACAAAAATATGAGGAATTGTTAGATTTCTCTTTATTTCCTTTTGTTACTCAAATATATCAATGATTATTTAGTATTTTATCGACAGAGCAAAAAACACCGGACTAATAAAAATTCTTTGTCCGAAAGGATCTTCGAGGAGAACCTTCCACCCCACTGGTACTTTCACCTCATCCCAAGCCGATCTAGTGTGACACAAAATAAAGCATACCAAGAAAGAACTAGTGTGAGTTGAAAGAAGAAGATACAAATACTGTGCGGTTTAATATTAACTTTAATAGGATATTAATCTACGACCTCTGTGGCGCGGCGGGCGAAGCTTGGCCTGCGACGCAGGAGGTCGCGGGTTCGATTCCCGCACTCGGAACAAATATTTGTGCGATCGCAGATATTTGTTCAGGGTGTTCTGGGTATTTTCTATGCATAATAAAAAATATCTATCTATGTAATATATTGTATTAAGTATGTCAGTTATCTAGCACCCATAACACAAGCTCTGCTTAGCTTGGGGCTAGATAATGTTGTGTGAACTGTCCAGCATTATTTATTTTTATTATTATTTATTATTTTGGTTTGCACACGTTTCCTCAGGACTATTTTCTGAAATTCACCACTGCAATTATTAATCTTACCACAGATAAAATAATACTATACATGTGATCTTACTAAAGTATCTGCACGTTCAGGGGCGTTGGTGTTTTACTAGGTTTTACTATTTTACTAGGTATTACTAGGTTTTACAAGGTTTTACTAGGTTTTACTAGGTTTTACTAGGTTTTACTAGGTTTTATTAGGTTTTACTAGGTTTTATTTAGTTTCACTTGTTCCGGTGTGTAATCAAATATTAAGTTAAGTTTGACCTACTTCCCGGTGTTCGATTGAGCTGAAATTTGGCATACCTGTCAAGTTCTGATGACAATAAAATATAATGGTATCGGCGAGCTGATCTGATGAAGGAGATGGAAGATGGGCAAGGGCACTCCTCGGTGGAAAATAGTAGACTAGCAGTGTTTGGGTTCATTTTGATCAACACACTGGCACCGTTATATCACTCATTTCATAAAAGCTTGTTTTTTAACCCCCGACGTAAAAACTACGGTGTTATAAGTGTGACGAGTCTGTGTGTGTGTCTGTCTGTGGCATCGTAGCTCCCGAACGGATGAACCGATTTTGTTTTTTTTTTGTTTGAAAGGTGAATTAGTCGGGTGTGTTCTTAGCTATGTTTGATCAAAATCGATTCAGCCGTTTCATTGCGTTAATGGTTTTTTTAATTTTTACAAAAAAAAACAAAAAAAAAACATCAAAATTCTTATTTCTGAAAATGCTTACAGTCTATACTTATTATCACAGAGGGGTTAGCTTGTATGTAGGGGGTACCTGGAACTACCTATCCGATTCCGAAAATTCTTTTACTAACAGGAAGCTAAATTATCCCTGAGGACTATATGCTATATTTTATTAGTTTCCGCCCGCGGCTTCGCTTGCGTTATGTGTATAGCTCCACTGAACTCCGTAGTGATTGAGCGGATTTTCATGATATTTGGTGTATATTATAGATGCGGGGGCTGCTTTTTACCCAAGTGCGCGAAGCCGCGGGAAAAAGGCTAGCAGTAAGGCACTTTTTAACACAAAAAGATCCCTTCACCAAAAAGTAATTTAACATTATCAAAGTTCCTTTTGTTATTGTATCTCACTGACATAGAGACAGTATGGCCACCAGCGATATCCTTTTAATAAAAACATATTGCCTATACCTTTTTCTAAAGTCGTGTGCACAATATTGGGTTACAATCTACTCTTCAAATCGTGTGTGACAAGACCCCTTCTTATTAGAAAATAGTATCAAACGAATTTATTCTCTAATCCGGGGGTATAAAAAGTAATTTAGCATAACAATAGTTGACAAATTCGATTGCATACAATGAGGATCTTTTCTTTGAGAAGCAGTGAGTTTTGTACTTGTGGCAATTGCTGCATTTCGAATTTCAGCTCTATGCTGTTGTAATAAAGGTGTGGATGTTGTTTGTGCTGTTTTATTTATAGTTGTTAGCGCAAGAGTCACCAGGTAGCGTTTTTTTCGTCATATATTTACGGATATAACACTGGGTCGTTACGTCTCGCTATTATTTATATATCATAACATTATACGAACAAAGCAGGTAGATATTACAACACACGCTTATTTTTTAATAGAATTTAGTTTATTTGTTTTTGGACTCAATCTAAATGTGCAGTAACTATCTGTAACTATCTATATCATAAGTTACTATACTTGTATTATTATTTATTCTGTGCTATCTGCTAAGCGAACCGTATGCAACAAAGTCAAGATTTGAATAAATATTATTTTCATCATATACTAAATAAGGTGACAGCTAATTTATTTTTTATTTATAGAAATAAAAATAGAACGAATACAAGTAGGTATACACATATACAAAATTTGCTCATAGTGTCGATAAGGAGGCACTGAGGAAAAAATGTGTAGATAAGGGGGCAGACGGAAGTATTTTTTCCATAGTGCCCCCTTGTCAACACTCCAACCCAAAATTTAAAGAAAGAAATGAAACAGTTGAGCTATCTAAAGACCGGTACAAATGATCTAAAGATAGCGCAAATGGTGCAAATAACTACAAGACGGAAGCGCGTCCCCAAATGCTGGCTGCGTTACCACGCTAAGACCGCCATGTTGTTTGTCATTTTGTTTTGTTTTATTATTCTTAGGTGTACCTCATGAATGTAGTAGTACATGGATTGAGTGCTAAAATAGCATAGAGTGTTCCTTCTTACTCCTATCCTAGAAGATAGCTTGCTATCCTATGTTAGAGAGAAACAAATATATTGTCACACGACAGTCGTTTTTCCGTTCCGTACCCTGAATTTTGGTATCATGCATATACATCTCCCTATAGATTGTTACCATGAATGTACTAGTAATTTGACATTTGGCCTGGTACGACTAACACAAATAAGAACAGATAGATTTATGCTTGTCTCATTCCAACACATGAATACATTCATATAAAAGAATGAGACTGGTATAATCGATACCGTTTCGTTTTCAGCCTTAGTTCCATGCTTTAGTTCTTATTCCGAGGTGTACCTACAATAAAGAGTTTATCAATCTATCTGAATTAAAAATAAATAATTTTGTCATATTCGTTCGCAATATCGCAATCACGGATCTGTAAAATGATAAAATAATTATTATAATTAATGTAATGCGTTGTGCCGATAGATTTATACCTATTCGGCTAGATCTCTGCCTGATCACATTTGCATAGCTTTCTAGCTTTACGTAATAGGTATACTATTTAGGTAGATATATTAATTTCGTTAATCTGGTAAGGATCCTTTTCACTAAAGATTACTACTACGACTAGGTTTTTAGGAGTGTTGGGTTTAGTAAGATTAGTGTGGTAGTGTGTTAGTACCTACGTCTACGACCTCTAGACTTCTATGTCCTTATACACACTTATTACAGACTGTTAAACATATAAAAGATTACTTAGGTATGTTATTTAAACAAATTATCAAATCTATTAATATTCCCGATCGTTTGCAAAGGTATTCAGGAACTGTCGAAATTCAGTGGTACGAGTACACTCAGACAGATCAACTGTTTCATGTGTATGTATATGTATTTTTGAAATTTTGTACATAAGTATGTACAAAACTTATCTACGTGTATTAGTTGTATTATTCTGTCTCTAAATAAATGTGTATGTATTTTTTTAATATTCTTATTATAACACAAAAATTAATTATGCGACACCGTCAAAATATCACAAATGCCACTAGTATCATAAATGGCAAAGTTACAATGTTTGTATGTTTTTCACTCAATCAATATATATATTCGATTTCGATGAAGTTTGGTACACAGATAGATAATGACGTGGATTAGGCTGTAGATCACTTTTTATCCTTATAAAATGCGAGCGAAGCTGCGGGCGGATACAGTTCTTTATTCTTAGTTTCCCTAAGAATAAAGTATACCATTCGGCAGTTACAACTCTTTATTAACTTGGATGTTATATTATGTATATGGTTCTACACTAATATGACTTGATTGGTGTCAGAATTTGAATTTACTAATATATAAGCTACATACATAAATGGAGTATAGTTGTAATATTTTCTAAAATGATAAGCCACGGTAATTTCAAATCAAACTTACATAAATTTTATAGCGTTCATGTCTGATGATAAGCAACCAATTGCTAAAACCCGATGAAGATAATTTTATTTTGTATTTATGTTTAGTTTTATATACCTATA
Source organism: Operophtera brumata (assembly GCA_932527175.1). NCBI lineage: Eukaryota > Metazoa > Arthropoda > Insecta > Lepidoptera > Geometridae > Operophtera > Operophtera brumata. Next base: position 23,460,946 of record OW052235.1, read on the forward strand.
ATTGTTACTATCCTTTCATATACTGTTGTACTTACAATAATTTATTTCTAATACCATTGTCATACAATAATGTTAGCATTGTTAATAACATATTGTGTTTAGTTTATTGTAATATCAATGTATACATTGCAAGCACTATGTAATCGCATAACTTGTAGCTGACCGCGCCGCGTCTCGGCCGGTCCTACGTATCTAGAACTACCCACAATTGCTCATTTTTACATTTAATTTGTTACTTAATTTACTTTTCTCGATAATAAATAATGTTCATTATATACTCGTAATAATATTAATATTAGGAAGTTTAGCTGCCGTAACACAGGTACAACCTAGCACGGCGGCTAACAGAACTTGTAACTGAACTTGTAATAGCATAACCTAACTAAATGTATTTTTGTATTTCTGTTTATTGTAAATGTGTTTTGATTAAATATTTTATACTTTATTGTACCTAACTACCTAAAAGCACTAGACATTGTGGATAGGCGCCATCGAATTGTACCATTAATTGTACACAGTTCGTTGTTCTTTCGATATCACCACTATTGAGATTATTCGCGAGTTAAAAGTTCAATAAACTTTCAAATTATTCGCTGGTTATCTGAGAGATAGGTGTGTTTAGAACATCCAGTTTATAAATTTAAATATTTTCAAACTTATGTATTTTCATAGCGTTGTTGCATGGCTGGTCTGGGGGGGATCAATAACGTTTATTATATCAATAGTTTCGTTTCTATTTTTTGAATGCTGGACATTTCACACAACGTTATCTAGCCCCAAGCTATGCAGAGCTTGTGTTATGGGTACTAGATAACTGATATAATTAATACAATATATTACATAGATAGATATTTTTTTATTAATCATAGAAAATACCCTGAACACCCTGAACAAATATCTGCAGATCGCACTAATACTTGTTCCGAGGCGGGAATCGAACCCGCAACCTCCTGCGTCGCAGGCGAACCTTCGCCCGCCGCGCTACAGAGGTCGTCAAAAATATTGAATAGGAATTGAGTGATACGTCTGGTTTAATCATCATCATCATCAGCCTTTACCTGACCACTGCTGCCGAGACCTTAAAATATAACGGATGGATGGGCCGTAATCACCACGCTTGGCTGGCCGATCGCAGTATTCATGTTAAGTAGCAGGGTTCGAAGTGATAATTATCATTGATAATTCTCAAGATAAATATAGGTTGATAATTATCTTGGTAATAATAAAGCAGATTTAAGTTGGATTTTGAATTTCGGTTCTTCAGATACAGACAACCCCCGTCCAGTTAACGCAGTTGAGGTTGATGACGACGTTTTTTTTTTTTATACTACTTGGATGACGGAACAAACAAGAGGCCCACCTGATGTTAAGCGGTAACCTCTGCCTATGAACAGTGCATTACCACATAGGTCACGTCCAACTAGGACGCACCCTATGTGGCATTGCACGGCGCCCGCCACCCTGAGACATAAAGATGAAAAGTCTCATGATATTCCACTCATCAATTTAATTAAGTAATATGTTTGATTAACTTCTCGTATTTTGGTTTGCAAATTTTTATTCACGCTTCTTGCTTCTAACATAAATGTTGATATGTAATATCAGTTAAAAAAGGATTCTTTGGCTTATCTGTTGAATAATTATCTGATAATTATCACGATAATTAAATGGCATATTTATCTTGATAATTTCAAACACTGTTAAGTAGTCAGGTAGACGCTGCTGTCCTTCCTTAGTCGGCTTTTACGACATACACGGGAGGTGATGGAGGGGTCTATTCTTAGGCTGGACACACCACGGCAATGATTTAATTATATTGCACGGTTAAATCATTGTATAATTTTATTGTAGCTGCTGACACCAATACCACAAAGTTATGAAGATACCATTATAAGATGTTAATGAAAATTAATTAATACGTTGCTTATTTACGGCGAAATTTTAAGAAATAGAGATGTGTAGGAATGTTTTATAGAATTGTCGAAGCGCGATTCTCTCGCTCGTGGAGACAGCGCCGTAAGCGAGAGAAGCGCGACGAGTCCGCGCTCGCGCGTCAGAACATCGCCGGGATAAGATCGCCCGCGCCGTGTCGAGACGCGTTCATAGAAATACATGGCACGACGTTAATATCGCCGCGATTCTCTCGCTCGTGGAGACAGCGCCTTAGGCGAGTGAAGCGCGACGAGTCCGCGCTCGCGCGTACAAAACATCGCCGCGATAAGATCGCCCGCGCCGTGTGGAGACGCGTTCATAGAAATACATAACACGACGTTAATATCGCCGCGATTCTCTCGCTCGTGGAGACAGCGGCTAAGAGTACGCCACATGCTAAGTTAACAAAAAATGTGATGATTCCAAATTACAATAACTTGTACATGAGATTGAAATTACAGCAGGCACATGAGACTTTTCATCTATGTCTCAGGGTGGCGGGCGCAGTGCAATGCCACATAGGGTGCGTCCTAGGTGGACGTGACCTATGAGGTAATGCACTGTTCATAGGCAGAGGTTACCGCTTAACATCAGGTGGGTCTCTTGCTTGTTCCGAAATACAAGTAGTATAACAAAAAAAAAAAAAATTACACTTATGATGACGTGAACAATATCTTCATTGCGCTAAGTAAACAGTAGGTGGTAGTTTTAGTTACACTTACCTAATACTTGTTTAGTCAGTGCAAGCTTGTAGGTAGATAGCATCATACGAGTATTTACTTATTGTTATCAATAAACTATGGAACTATGTAAACGGCCATAAACTATTGAAAAACATATTGTATATATTACTAGCGACTCGCCCCGGCTTCGCACGGGTAGCCCCTGGTGAACCCCCCCCCCCGTCCTACCCCTCCCACTATGTCCTATCTCCTGGTTCTAAGCTACCTCCCTACCAATTTTCAGCCAAATCGGTTCACCCATTCTTGAGTTATAAGTGTTGTAACTAACACGACATGAAAAAAAAAAAAAAAAAACCTATAAACCTCACGGAGCCCGAGACCTTTCCAACGAATGCAAAACCGTGGAAATCGGTTCGTGCGTTCTGGAGTTATAGCGTCAGGAAGGAAAACCCGACTTATTTTTATATAATAGAATATAATGATATCTAGATAGATTTATAAATAGCGCTATACCTATCCACAATCATAGGCCACAACTGAATGAAGCAACCGGTTCTGGAACTTGGATCACATTCATAAATCAATCAATTTGAATAATATCTCTCGAGATTTCTCCATTCACGCACTAAAGAATTAATTAATGAAGTCAGCCAAGTGTGAGTCGATTACCATTTAATCTAGAGTTCTGCAAGAGTTTTTTTTGGAAGAGGAGTGGAATAAACTACCGTCGTCTGTCTTTCCTGAAAACTATAATCTGCATGGGTCTCTTCAAGTCAAGAGTGAATAGGTGCCTTCTAGACCTTTGTGCTCCATCTTCGGCCACATCGTCACTTACCAACAGGTGAGATCGTGGTCAAACAAAGGTCTATCAATGTTAAAAAAAAAAAAAAAAAAAAATTTTTGCCAATCAATATTTTCTTTACTTTAAGTTCTTAGGTATTGTCTAGCTTTATTTGCAAAGCACTGATTGTTAATGCGATAAAGCAACGTACGATAGATAAACGCTAAGTTATAAAAAATTCAATTTATTCTATAAACACAATCTACGCATAACGTTGTCTTCCAAGAAAACAAAAGATTTGAAACAATATCAAACTCTAATCCCGGAAGAATAAGATTTGAAATCTACGAGAGTTGGGAAAGAGGATTCTGACCCGTGAAGTCAGTCGCGACTCGGTATCGCGATTACATTGCGTTGGAGTTTTTGCGCGAAAACGCTTTGAATGCGAGGGTGGCGGCGGCGAGCACTGTCGTTGAGGCAAGCGCATTCGATCCTTATGTCTTTGATATCGCAATGTTACTTCTAACATATCTATCGGGCTTATTGAAATTTTAGTAAAATTTAAAATTTTATTAGTTTTATTTATATTAGTTACTTGTTGATAAGATTTGTTGGTATAAGATCTGTCCTGGCTGCTAGCTTATTATGGAATGTGAAATTACTGGAAGAAAGCGTTAGCCAAGTCAGTCGTGGGAAGCAATGGCTGCGATGAGCTCACCACTTAACACGTCTATATTCCACGATGGTGCAACACACTGTAAAATGAGGACAATTGAGGCTCTGCCTAAATAACTGCTTTAACACGATGACATTGATTGCTTTGGTTAGTGATTAGGATTTACCTATCTATTTATAAAGTGTTTTCTGTAAATTTAAATGTTTTAAAAGTTCTCTACATTCAATACAATGTTTAAATAACTACATATTTAGTGTCCGCCCGCGGCTTCGTTCGCGTTATGACGAGTTGAAAAGTAGCCTATAGTTCAATTCAAATCATAATGTGTGTACAAAATCAAAATGAAACAGGCCCACTGAGGCTCTGCCTACCCTTTCCGGGAAAAAGGCGTGTATCTTTGTATGATACATTCATAAACAAATTTATTTTATAGCGTGGCCTTTTTAGGTATAAATATATACCTATATAAGAATAATTGAATGGTTGAATAATCAACAAAACAACTATTATTACACATTAGAATGGTAATTCCCCCCTTCCGTGAGTAGCCCGCTAGTGAATGAGTAACAAACATATAAACATCTAAACATCCAAATATTGACATTGTTACTAATATTAGTCGAATTTTTCTCACTTTTGAACTAGATATTTTTACTATGAAGTAAAAAAAACTTAGCTACCTACTTATTTGTAAGTAGTTTTACAACACTGTTATTTTTCTTTCAATAAGGTACTTCGTTACCGTTTTATGTTTATTGTATTTGATTAGCTTTCTTTATATAATGCCGCTGTGTGTTTTTATTTATGTGACTAGTTATGTGCCATAAAAACGGTTTTCTTTTTAATAAACCAATAACGGCTTTTCTCGTTTTAAAGATACAATAAAAGTGTATCTTCTGCATCATCGTCTTAATGAAGTGCTAAGTCGTTAATTAATTTTTTTTCTTATTTTCTTTACGTGGTTTTACTTTATTGAGCCTATCAAATTGCCAAGCGTTCTAATACCTGAATAAATTTATTATAATTACTGGAAATTAATATGTAATCAAAATCAATATTAACGGTATTGGAATGTGCTATTAAGATGATATGACAATCTATAACTATCGACGTATAATATTATACATAAATGATTAATTTAATGAAGATGAATACTACGTATTTATCTTCTGCGTGGTGCCGTTGTAACTTCAACCTCAAATGTTCCTGAATATTTTTGTCATCCAATCGAACGACCAGAACCTATTTCTCAAAAGATACAAAAGTTACAAGCTACTAGTGTGCAGCCATGGTAACGCGTGATTTTCCCTGAAAAATAACAAAATAACAACGTTACCATAGCAACACACTCATAATTTGTAGGTTGTATGTTTTGAGAAAAGGCCCTTGCCAGCGGTCACAAAGCTTGCGGGGTTGCATACGGCTTTTTAGGGTTCCGTAATCAACAAGACAAGAAACCCTTATAGTTTCGCTCTTTTAAGGATACCTACTTCCCCAACACCTAAAGTGGGGGTTTTCTTTTTCTCGTCTATCCTATGGTGACGGCTGATGTCATTATATAGGTCGTTTAAAAATATTACGGGTGTGTGATAATAATATTTCGATTCAGGGATCCCATTGGGTGGATTGGTGATCGCCAGTATTGGTGTTTAGTACTCAAGTGGATGCTGCTGCCTATACCAGGGGGATATAAGTAAGGCCCTTCTCCCGTTACGATACGCACAGGCGATTCAAGTATCCTGAAGGTATCCTAAAAGTCTCGGAGTCTAGTCGCCGCCAAGTATCTCACATACATTTGAATGCAGGCTAGTGTGCGAGCCTGCTGATACTTGCCTGATACTTGAATCGCCTGTGCGTATCGTAATGGGAGAAGGGCTTAATACATTATTGTGTTTATATCGTATGCGCAGTCCTTACCGGGCAGCAGGTAGGGGTCGCGTCAGATGGCGGGGGTGAATTCGCCTCGCTCGCGTCGATAAATCACGTTCTCTATTTGTTCGCTCGTGAGAACCGGCACTTGCTGTATAGTGCACGTGTGACGCATGTGGACATTGCACTTTTTGCGCAGTTTTTTTTAAGTTGAACCTTTGTGTAGGAAAGGTCAGATGGCTGTTAGTTGTTCCGGGTATAAGGGCTAGATAGTTTGATTTTCAGAGTGAGAGATTGCAAACTATAATCCCTGAAGAACAAGACTTGGAATCAACGAGAGGTTGAAAAGAGGATTCTGACTCTCTGTGGATAGCTTTCACAATGTGTATAAGAGCGTGCTGTCCACATCCACCGTGATCCACCACACAACCCTGTGTAGAGAGTCAAGTTTCGACCGTGGTGTGTCCGGCTTAAGAATAAGCCCCCCTGTCTCCTCCCGTGGACGTCATAAAAAACGATTAAAGAATTACACTAGGGGATGGGCAGCAGCATCCATATGAGTAGTCAACACCAATACTGCGATCACCAATCCGCCTGCCGAGCGTGGTGATTATGGAAAAACCACTCATAGGTATATAAGCAGTAGTGCTCGCATTGCTGTGTTCCGGTTTGAAGGGTAAAGGTGCCGGTGACTTTTCATCTTTATGTCTCAGGGTGGCGGGTGCAGTGCAATGCCACATAGGGTGCGTCCTAGGTGGACGTGACCTGTGAGGTAATGCACTGTTCTTTTTTTTTTTTTTTTTATACTACTTGAATGACGGAACAAGCAGATGGCCCACCTGATGTTAAGCGGTAACCTCTGCCTATGAACAGTGCATTACCTCATAGGTCACGTCCACCTAGGACGCACCCTATGTGGCATTGCACTGCGCCCGCCACCCTGAGACATAAAGATGACAAGTCTCATGTGCCTGTAATTTCACTGGCACCCTTACCCTTCAAACCGGAACACAGCAATGCGAGCACTACTGCTTTGCGGCAGAAATAGGTATGGTGGTAGTACTTCCCCGGACGAACACTTTCACAAAAAAGCTCTACTGCTACTAAAAAGAGGTTACCGCGAGGTCATATGCAGAGGTTACCGCTTAACATCAGGTAGGCCATCTGCTCGTTCCGTCATTCAAGTAGTATAAAAAAAAACATTCGTGGATGTGGCCTCGTCCAGCAGTGGACATCTAAAGGCTGCTGAAGAAGAGAAGATGGATAAGTCAATGGACTACCACCAAATCGTGCTTTGAAAGCATTGCGACGAGACATCGGCTCGGTCTGTGTGTTCTATCGACTCTATAACGGGGAATGCTCTGAGGAACTGAAGGACACGTAGGTGTCTCGTACAGCTAGTTTTAAGAGATCTTTCTCCCCCATACATGCAAGTTGTGGAAGAAGCTACCTTCTGCCCGAGGTTACAAAAAAAATACAAACGAACCACTTCAAAAAATAAAAAAGTAGGTACATACCTAAGTGTCCGCTCCGACGCGCAATTGCGAATTTAGTTTTCTCCAATCAGGTTCAGATATCATAACGACTTGATGTTTTGTTAACGTAGGGAAACATAACGCCTTCACTTTTTGTTAAAGCCTCTGTGACGACCTATGTGGCGCGGCGGGCGAAGCTTGGCCTGCGACGCAGGAGGTTGCGGGTTCGATTCCCGCCTCGGAAAAAATATTTGTGCGATCGCAGATATTTGTTCAGGGTGTTCTGGGTATTTTCTATGTATAATAAAAAAATATATTTATGTAATATATTGTATTAAGTATATCAGTTATCTAGTACCTATAACACAAGCTCTGCTTAGCTTGGGGCTAGATAATGTTGTGTGAACTGTCCAGCATTATTTATTTATTTATTTAAAGCTCGATTTTATTCTCCATCTGTTTGCTTGCTTTGGGCATTATAAGAACTCTAAAAAAAAAGAGTCCTTCAGGGCAGGCAAAGCGTTGGCAATGCCTCTGGTGTTGCGAATGTCAATTGGCGACGGTCACCACTTACCACTAGGCGGGCCAGCGAGCCTAAGCCATTTTGTCGAGCCACAACATTAAAAAACTACCATAATTAGTAAATATAACTTAAAGTATACCAGTACCTACCACCATCTTCATTACAAACCATTATGAGTATCCAGCCTCGTTAATTAATCTTCACTTCCCCACCTAGTAGTAAAAAGCATCATAAAAAAAAAAAAAAACCGTGTTTGTTGCCTGATTCTTCTAGGTCTGGTTGCATTGGAACAGGAGTAAATGTATTTTTTTTAAGACGATTCAAAGTGATCCTTGTGATTTCAATGAATAAAATACTTTTGACTTTGACGTTGACTTCAACAAATCCACAGTCCCCTAACAAATCGTATTCATTAGCCCAGTTCATGCCCAGCCAGTTTGTCTACTTCTGGACAAAATTCTTACCCAATACTGTCTACTCGATTTGTCTAACCACTACATATTTTTTAAATATTCAATCCCCCAGAAATTAAGACCGTATAAGAAGCGCAAGAATATTAAAGATACGAGTGTGCACAACTGTCGTAGGTAAGTCGGTCTGTTTGTTTAGGACGGCTGATGCCAATATTCACAGTATTTACTCCAATTATATCCTCGGCGTATACTCTGTGGCATTATGCGATAATGTATGGAGGACTCGAGCGCCGCTGAATGTAGAGGGTATGTGCTATATTCGACGCAGGTAAAGCTCCGATAAAACGGTTCAAATATTCAATGTTGTTAGAATGAGGCAGTTTTTGAGTGTTTGTTTTATGACGAGACGATAAAGAAACATAATTCTTTTGAATTCATCTTCTAACGTAGGTTGTAATCCTCAAAATGTAGCATTATTTAACTTTTTCAAATCAAATATAGTTTAACATTACCCATTACAGATGTTAAGTAAAAACAAATTCTTCTCCTAAACTCAGACTTTCTAAGTTCTAGAGATTAGTGCCAAAACTCTTGTAAAATTTTATTTAAGGTATGGTATATAGAAGAATTAAAATTTAAACAAACTATTTTACTTCGTAACTTTTTTTTCAATGAATGACGAGTCAAGCCGGTTGAACACCGTCCACCTAGTATACTTGCACGCCCAATCTGTCACCCTGAGATATAAATATAAATGTTTCATGTGCCTGTAATTTCACCGGCATACATACCCTTCAGACCGGAACACAGCAACACTACTGCTTTGCAGCAGAAACAGGTTACGTGGTAATACTTCCAAGGACGAATTCTTTCACAAATAAAGCTCTACTTCTAACAAACCCCATACCTGTGTTCACGCGTATGTTGTTTGTTGAATATGTGGACCATACCCCCAAAAGTTTTAAATATCTGTAAATATATTTAATATTGCAATATTCCAATAAATTGAATATATTCAAAAAAATATCTTGAATCTTGAAGTTTATCGACGACCTCTGTGGCGCGGCTAGCGATGGTTCGCCTGCCACGCAGGAGGTTGCGGGTTCGATTCCCGCCTCGGAATAAATATTTGTGCGTTCTGCAGATATTTGTTCAGGGTGTTCTGGGTGTTTTCTATGTATAATAAAAAATATCTATCTGTGTATTGTTATTATATTAAGTATATCAGTTATCTAGTACCCATAACACAAGCTCTGGCTTAGCTTGGGGCTAGATAATGTTGCGTGAACTTGTCCAGCATTATTTATTTATTTATTTATCTTTACCTGCTCGTCAACTCTGTCAATAAATACAAAAATCTTCGCTTTATACTGGGATGCTTATAAAAAGAATTAAATATGAAATCCACATGCATCTAGCAACACTCGTAGGCATTTAGCAACAGAAAAGTGTCGCGACCCTCCCTACTTATAGCATCCGTACGAAGTAGCTCTCGTGCTTAAGTGTGCCACTGTGCAGTGACCCAGTTCCCCACAAAGGGCCCAGTGTGCACATGTCAGTGCCTAGACCTTGTGTAGGCATCTATGTCATGAGCGCAGCTATTTTCATAAGGCTGGAAAAGTTGCCTACTTTTTATTCTATAATTTTTTTATGTCGTGCTGGAATAATATTTTTAGTTTTTCAGTGCGAAGAAATACTACCAAATCTTTTTAATCTGCTCCTAATTCTAATATACAATAAATAAATAAATAATAAATAATGCCGGACACAGTTCACACAACATTATCTAGCCCCAAGCTAAGCAGAGCTTGTGTTATGGGTACTAGTCAACTGATATACTTAATACAATACATTACATAGATAGATATTTTTGCTATACATAGAAAACCCCAGAATACCCTGAACAAATATCTGCGATCGCACAAATATTTGGTCCGAGGCGGGAATCGAACCCGCAACCTCCTGCGTCGCAGGCCACCCTTCACCTGCCGCGCTACAGAGGTTGTCATCTTATAGATAATGGGTTCCGTTTCCTACTATGCTGAAATGATCCTTTTGTAGGGCAAAAAAAAAAAATTTCGTTTAAAAAACTTCAAATAACTTACATTCATTTAAAAAAAAAATTGCTTTAAAAACTTCAAATAACATACCTTAATTTTTTTGTTTTTTTTTTGTTTTAATAAACTTAAAATAATTTACTTTAATGTAAGTTTCCACGGGCCGAGTCCAGTGACCCAGGTGCTGCGTCGATTGAATCGCAAATCGAAGTGAACGCACTCGCAATCAGAATTGCAAACTGAATAAATCTAGCGCTATGCTCTAACTTTGTTTTGTAGGAATCCGTACCTACAAGATTTATCTAGAGTACCGTACTAAATAAAAACACCCTTATACTTAAAACCGCCTGCAGGTTTCACTTTATGTGCACTTGTATTGAGAATTGTACTAAACTTAAACAATAAATAAATAATGCTGGACAGTTCACACAACATTATCTAGCCCCAAGCTAAGCCAGAGCTTGTGTTATGGGTACTAGATAACTGATATCTATATATATATAAAACAAAGTCGTTTTAGTTACACCACTTCTAACTCAAGATCGGCTGGACCGATGTTAGTTATCTCTCTTGTGGTGGTTTCTTCTCCGCTCCGAATAGCAGAAAAAGTAATCAAATATCGGGGGGGGGCTGTTTTTCACCTGGGGGCTACCCGTGCGAAGCCGGGGCGAGTCGCTAGTACTTAATATAATACATAACATAGGTAGTTTTTTTTATTATACATAGAAAACACCCAGAACACCCTGAACAAATATCTGCAGAACGCACAAATATTTGTCCCGAGGCGGGAATCGAACCCGCAACCTCCTGCGTCGCAGGCGAACCATCGCCAGCTGCGCCACAGAGGTCGTCACAAAGACTATAATATAAGACTGATAATAAAAATAAACATTGCACTGCAAAACGTTTTCTTACTTTTAGATTTTTGATTAGGTATTTTTATACTCTTTATCAGTCAAAAAAACTAAATGTTGATAAACAGTCTCTAGTTTAACATTACTGACACCTCTTAATATTCAAGCCGCCGACGTATGAGCGAACCAAATGTGGACATGGTACGGATTTCAGTCTGTTTAAAACTGAAATGGAGCGGTTGTTGCAGAGGGCATTGCCACTTCAATGCATTATTTATTTATCTTTGGAGACAATACTCTTATCTTTATATGTCAAATACAGAAGGCAAAATTCTCGTAATAATTATTTTAAAACTACACAGAAAGTTGAAGCTACAATCGTACGATATTACTTCAAATCGTCATATATTACTTGAAAGAGTGAAGACAGACGCGTCTAAAATCTATATACCGATGGTTTTTAATTTACTGAAAATTTTCTTTGAATCAGCTTCTTGTTCTCCACACACAGACGCTTCTCACCTAGTAGTAAGAAGGATCATCAAATAAATCTTGTTTGTTGCCTGTACCCTTAGTACGAGAATTTGACAGTATTCGAAACTATATGAAGTTTCGTTTCCTTCAATACATTTTATGACAGCGTCCTTAGTTTTCTTCTCGTTTTCGCTAGGGGCGCTGCTAGTAAATGTATGGAAGGAAACGAAACTTCATATTGTTTCGAATACTGTCAAATTCTCGTACTAACCCCCCTGATTGTTCTAGGTTTGGTGGCGTTGAAACAGGAGTTAAAGTTAAGACGCTATATTAAAATTTTGGAGTCGTTTCGTTACATGCTCACTCACTATCAGTAAAGGTTACAAACTTGATGTTAATACAGCAATTACTTGAGGATGTAATTTAAATAAATTATAGACTAGAAACACGATTCGCGAAACTTTTCTCGATAGCTTTATTTTTTGAAATTGGCTCTTCTAAAGCCCTTTTTAGGTCCCTCCTTCGACTAGAGAAAATATTAAGCATTTTTTTTTTATTCAAATATAATTACTTACATTAGATCATTTATTTTTATATTTGCTACTTTAGAAGCTAAACGAAGTTTTATCATTTGTCGCTTACGTCAGTTACTTCCGAGTGGCAAAAATCTATACTATATACTATATACCTCTATATACTTCTCCTCTATATATATATCTATATACCTCTTCCCGGGTTCAAGTGAGGGGTGCAGCCGTATTGATCCCATGGATTCATCCCACGAATATTTATTTCCGGATTCATACCATAATGTAGGCCGTATTCTGAGCAATAGCGCTGTCACTGTCTTACAGCTATTGTTTTCTTGCTAGACTCAGCCCATAAGGCATTTTGACATATCGCCTTAATAAGACGATTCAAAATGATCCTTGTGATTAAAATGAATAAAATACTTTGGACGTTCACTGAGTTACTCTTGTGCCTGTAGCATCTTTTTTTTTTCTTTTTTTTACGTCGTTTGACCTTTTTTTGACCACGATCTCACCTGTTGGTAAGTGACGATGTGGCCGAAGATGGAGCACAAAGTTCTAGAAGGCACCTATTCACTCTAGCCTTGAAGAGACCCAGATTATAAAAAATCAATCTAAATCTACTCTACACATTATATTATGAACAAACTGATTCTTACATGTGATTGTATCTACTTATATAAAAACGATCGTCGGTAAACCGCACAAAAAATAATCTCTACTTTGGTACTTTTTATAAGAATGGGTAGAATACAGTAGTTGGCACATTGCGCAATACAACAATAACTGCTTTATTCTCTTCATAAATCCTACCATTTACCATTACCTTCATGGTGGATTAGAAACAGCATTATTCACTTAAATTTCCAACTCTATTCCAAGGAGTTAAGGAACTGTGATAATCGCGTTAAGTTTACGGCATTAGTGGTCTAACCGACTGTAAAGTAACGCGTAATGCTTTTATCGATTGTTCGCAGAGTTCAGTCGGGCGATGTTTTATTGTAAAGTCGATGTGAAAATTGTAAGACATTACGAGTTTTGTATAGTCATCGATAGTGAACCACATCTGTCCCATAAACCGATTATTACTCTCCGCGTAAAGTGTATTAAGCATTTAGGAAATAAGAAGACCATGAAACTGCTATTCCTGGAGTTTAGACGTTTTCTAAGACCTCCATCCTGCAGCCAGCATCTTAGGAACGCCTCCGTCTCGTAGTGATTTAGAACAGTTGAGCTACCTTTAGATCGTTAGCAGCGGTCTTCAGGTAGCACTACTGTTTCATACTTTCTTTTTGTACATACTTACTTGTATTAGTTGTATTATTCTTTCTGTAAATAATTGTATTCTGATATTTTAAAAAAGACCTCCATATCCTAGATACAAATTGACTTATGAAGTAGGTAAAATAAATCGTGCTAATCTTATTGTAGGGTGTTATATTATGTTATGTAAAGTTAAACAGCTCGCACCATTATAAGTAATCTAAACGGGAATTGTAAAAACATCGAGAAACGCAGGGAACCGTTATTTTTTTAAATTTATTCTACCATTTAAAAACTTTTCACATAATGTTTGCCATTTAATAGCACCTAAAACCACAAAGGTTTGAGCTGGTGCTACCTTGAGTCTATACATGAAGTAGGTTGAAACAGGTCTTCAAACACTGTCTCCATAACTCAAATACGATATCGTAGACTCCAACCTTACGAATAGGTTTAAACCATATAAATAGTATAGCACAATCAGACCTGGTTATGTTCCTGCGCAGGCTTTCTGCGTCTAGCATCAAAGCGGAACTGTTCAGACTCCATCTAATCTAACGGATTGCTGAAACGTAGATGCGTCCTCATTCATATAAAGCAGGTCGCTGCCGACTAGTGCCGAGTCACTATCAGTCCACTGCTGGACCTGCGCCCTTAGTAATGTCCTAGGTCACCGAGAGAATTGTGGCTTCCTTCCCTGGGTCGTCCGGTTCTTGGTCGTCGCACGAGAACCCTTATTCCCAACGATTGTTGGTTCTCAGAGCTATATAACGTGCCCATTGCCACTTGAACTCCTGAATTGTTAACGCTAAAATAAAACATGAGCCGTTTCAAAAAAAAAAGAGTCCTTCAGGGCAGGCAACGCATTGGCAATGCCCCCTGGTGTTGCAGATGTCAATAGGCGACGGTAACCGCTTACCATCAGGTGGGCCGTAAGCCAGTTTGACGAGCCATTACATTAAAAAAAAAAACTTCAACTTGCCAATTCTGAGGACTATTTTTCTATGGATTTCCTCATTTCAGATTTTATCACAGCGTGAAACTCCGAGCATAGCTTTCTCCATAGCCCACTGAGTCACTTTGAGCATGTGTTTAAGGCAGATAGTTGGGAACGACGTCTCAGTGCCCGTAAATGCACACAGGCGCACAGGCGCACGTAAAACCAGCGCTGCAGCAGCGCTTGCGTTGTTGCAGCATACGCTGAGCGGCGACCTTTTTTGCTGATTATAATATGGGTATGTTTTAATTTTAAGTTTCTCTGTAAGTTTGTTGGCAAAATAAATATTTTTGTGTTTGTATTTGTATCTGTAAATAATCACTAGAAACACGCACTGATTATAGAGTTTCGTCATCTTCAGTCAGTGACTACGATAAGGGAAAACACCGTGAGGAAACCGGCATGTAGAGCAGGTGACGGTCTCCGGCAACCTGGTTTATACGTGACTGCGTCTTATATTCAGAGTCCATTGAGTTGCAAACGGATTACTTGAGCAAAGGAGTGTGCTGCCTTTGATCCGGTGCAGCCTCCTTAATAGCCACTGCCGATGCCGGTCTGAGCTGAGCTAGACGCTTGTAGCTGGAGAATAGAAAATAAATAATCAGTGCCTTTGCTTTGAAGATTTAATAAATAAAATAAATAATGCTGGACAGTTCACACAACATTATCTAGCCCCAAGCTAAGCAGAGCTTATGTTATGGGTTTTTTTTTTTTTAATACTACCGTGGTAGCAAACACGGTTACGGCCCACCTGTTGGTAAGCGGTTACCGTAGCCTATGAACGCCTGCAATACCAGAGGCATAAAACGCGCGTTGCCGACCCTTTAAAAATTTCCAAACACCCCTTTTGAAGAACCCCATACTGTAGTCGCTCGGGAAAACCTCAGCAGAGAGATCATTCCATAACCTGAGCGTACTAGATAACTGATATACTTAATACAATATATTACATAGATAGATATTTTTTATTATACATAGAAAATACCCAGAACACCCTGAACAAATATCTGCGATCGCACAAATATTTGTTCCGAGGCGGGAACCGAACCCGCAACCTCCTGCATCGCAGGCCAACCTTCGCCCGCCGCGCCACAGAGGTCGTCAAAAGATTCAAGTCTGAGATTATCAAGTGTTAAACACATACTACATATTTTTATGAGGAAAGCAAGCAAGCAAGTTATTTTACTATAAAAACTTTCGTGAATCATATCAATTATATTATAATTATTATTATTATTATAATTATATTATTTTTTTTGTGCTAAGCGAGACGCGGGTGGAGTGCGTCGCGTTCACTCACCTTGAGAAAGACTCTCGAAACGGGTCGAAACAATGTCCGGTGCTTACATCGATTTAACGGTACGTGAAAATTTCCCGTTTTTATAATATAATTAAGCAAGTTATTATTTAAACTGCACGGAACTGAATGTAATGTATGATTATGATCACACTTCACACATTCGGAATCGTTATGTCCTGACCCGGGAACGCAACACGCGACCTCTATGTTCCCTACTCACTACGGAAACTATACCAGATGAATCAATCAAGTCAGATGGATCAGGATATTGTTATCATCATCAGCAGCCCATATACGTCCACTGCTGGACGTGGCCTCCACCATAGAAAACATTAGGGGGATTTGCCATAATCACCACGCTTGGCAGACGAATTGGTGGTTGCAGTATTGGTGTTGAGTACGCACGTGGATGTTGCTGCTCCTCCCCTGGTGTAATCCTTTAGTCGGCTCTTACGACATCCATGGGAGGAGATGGAGGGTCTCTTTCTAGGCCGGATACACCACATCTTGATTACCGGACGTAAATACGGGCGGTATATGATTTCATGAAAGACGTGATCTCATTTTTTATCGAACTGAATCTAAGGGCTGACTTTCTCACAACCGTAATTGTAGCAAAATTACGAATCCCATGTTTACTGAGAAATTTACTATCCTTTTCTTACTTCCAAACAACTTTCCTACCCCTCCTAGCTAATTAACTTTCAACCTAAAAACGATAATCGTAAATCTAAATTCGAGTGTAAAAAGATGGTTGGTGTGATGTTTTTGGTTGTGGTACGGCAGTAACAAGGAAAACTCGAGCAAAAGCCTTCTGAATAAGGCAGACGTGTAACCAGTTTGTATAAGAATGCAGCGTGCACTCCCGCGACCCACTGGCCGAATGATTCACGCTGAAGACAATGCAAATTAAAAAGAAATAAACGAATATTTAAATGGAATCAGATCAGACAAATCACTGAGAGAGAGAGAGAGAGCCACTGAACCTGCGCCGAGACATCGGCTCGCTCTGTGTTTTCTATCGGCTCTATAATGGGGAGTGTTCTGAGGAGCTGTTCAATCTCATTCCCGCTTCCAGGTTCTATCATCGCACTTCTCGACAACGCAAGGGAGCTCATCCTCACATCATCGACACGTGGGTATCTCGTACAGCTGGCTTTATGAGATATTTTCTCCCCCATACGTGCAAATTGTGAAATGGGCTCCCTCCTGAGGTGTTTCCGCTAAACTACAACATGAGCCGCTTCAAAAAAATGTAAATGAGTCCTTCAGGGCAGGCAACGCATTGGCAATACCTCTGTTGTTGCAGATGTCAATAGGCGACAGTAACCGCTTACCATCAGACGGGCCGTAAACTTGTTTGTCGAGCCATAACATTAAAAAAAAAAAAAAAAAAAAAAAAAATGGTACCTACCTTAAATTCTGGCACTATCTAACTAATTAAAGTTCAGATCAATTAGAAAGTGACAAAATAGCGCACGTGAAAATAAAAGGAAAAATCACGAAAAACAGTAATTATGTCACAAGTAAATTATTATTTTCGAAAATCGAAACTTTTAGTTTTAATGAACCTATAAATTGCCTTTATATTATTGTGAAAGAATCAAAAAGCGGCCAAGTGCGAGTCAGACTCGCCCATGAAGGGTTCCGTTCCGTAGCAGCAAGTAACATAATATAAAAGTTCTTGGATGGATTACGATTAATGACGTATTAAAAAAAAAACTACTTACTAGATCTCGGTCAAACCAATTTTGAGTGAAAGTTTACATGGTAATGTCATCATATATTTTTTTAGTTTTATCATTCTCTTATTTTAGAAGTTATAGGGGGGGGGGGGGGGGGGGGACACACACACACACTTTTTACCACTTTGGAAGTGTCTCTCTTGCAAACTATTCAGTTTAGAAATAAATTACATAAGAAACCTCAAAATCATTTTTGAATACCTATCCACAGATTGGTATGGATGATGAAACACACACGTATGGGTATGATGAAAAAAATTTTTTTGAGTTTCAGTTCTAATTACCCCATACTTAGAACTGAAACTCAAAAAAATTGTAATGTACATCATATATTTTTTTTAGTTTTATTATTCTCTTATTTTAGAAGTTACGGGGGGGGGGGGGGACACACTTTTTACCACTTTTGAAGTGTCTCTCGCGCAAACTATTAAGTTTAGAAAAAAGTGTTATTAGAA
Organism: Operophtera brumata; assembly: GCA_932527175.1. Taxonomy (NCBI): domain Eukaryota; kingdom Metazoa; phylum Arthropoda; class Insecta; order Lepidoptera; family Geometridae; genus Operophtera; species Operophtera brumata. The sequence continues at coordinate 23,478,973 of OW052235.1, forward strand.
ACCTCAACATCATTTTTGAAGACCTATCCATAGATACCTCACACGTATAGGTTTAATGAAAAAAAAAATTTTGAGTTTCAGTTCTAAGTATGGGGAACCCCAAAAATAATTGTTTTTTTTTTTCAATTTTTGTGTAAAAATCTTAATGCGGTTTACAGAATACATCTACCTACCAAGTTTCAACAGTATAGCTCTTATAGTTTCGGAAAAAAAAGGATGTGACATAGATAGATAGATAGAAAATTCTTTATTGCACAAGACAAAAAGCAGTACATAGGCGAACTTAATGCTAATTAGCATTTAACGGACATACACACACACATACACGGACAGACAGACAGACAGACATGACGAATCTATAAGGGTTCCTTGTCTTTGACTACGGAACTCTAAAAACCAGGCTGTAGGCGTTTGGAAGCAAATTTTGCGTAAATCTTTGTGTTTTTCCTGTCAAAAGTACCAATAACATAAAAGCAAAAACATTATAATATTACCAACATTAACTTTATATTAATATACCTACAATATATGTTTTTAAAGTATTACAATTATCCGTTATTGAGAAGTAAGCTTTCCAAGAGAGGTCTGCTGAGCAGTTTTAGGGTCTGATAATCCCTTAGTCCCTATATAAAATAAAATAATACAAAAAGAACGTAGTACACTGTTTTGTCTGTGGAGAGAACCATGAGAGAACAGATGTTCGCGGAACTATACTGGTCGCTTTTATTGTTAAATTACTTTTCAATTATCTTTTTCAATTTTGAAATTACAGGCACATGAGACTTTTCATCTTTATGTCTCAGGGTGGCGGGCGCAGTGCAATGCCACATAGGGCGCGTCCTAGGTGGTCGTGACCTATGAGGTAATGCACTGTTCATAGGCAGAGGTAACAGCTTAACATCAGGTGGGCCATCTGCTTGTTCCGTCATTCAAGTAGAATAAAAAAAACTATTGTAAATGTTACCTATGTTAATCTAGATTCCTTTTAAACTACGTATTTTCTAACATAGACGAGAACATATTACTGTAAAAAGTATCTGTGAACTGTTGTTAAAATAAACTAAGTGAGTGGAACAGAAAAACGAATAGTGAACAGATACGTTACGTTTTAGGTTTTACTGAAAAACAACATATCCATACCCTATTTTATGATAATAAAACTGGTACAAACTGCCTAAATTGGAACGCATGTCAAAGACAACGACTGTGAAATATTTGCAAGTTGGTAGACAAAAATCTCAAAAACTGGACTCTCAAAAATACGACATTCGGTAAAAAGTGATTTCAAAGTCATCGATGATCTTTTTGTCATTCGTGATTTTCTAGTCACTCGGTGACACTCAAAAATCGATCCCCAGGAGTAGGTATGCCGGTTGAAGCCCTGCGAGTAGCAACCCAAATGCCCAATGCCTATAACTTCTTCATCCGATCTTCATTTATGCCATTTAATCGCAAGCAAATAATTTAATCGCCCTCAAATTAGGAACCAACCAGCGCCAAATAAACCCATAATAACGGTTACAAAATATAGAATCATAAAATGAAGGGTATCGAAATGCATCTCAAAGTCAAAATAAGTAGTTCTCTGGTCCAGCATTATGTTCACTGGAGAGGTATCCGATTTAAACTACAAATAAAAGGTTGAATTAATACAGGTCGGTTTTACCCTTTTCAATCACTATTGCCCATAATCGTGCTCGATTTAGTTTATACTTAGCGACGGGTCCCGAGTATCAGCGGGAAACTGGCTTCTATTGCAAGTACTTAATAAGTACCTAGTAGTTCATGAAAAAAGCCTCTTCGAAGCGCACTGTATACTTTCACCACACTGATTCTTTTACTATTAGTCACTAGGCCCTTTTCAAGGCCACCATACCTCAACTGGTCACTGACCTAATGTAGGGAGACCAAGACAATACCGGTGATATGAAGTATGTAGGTTAGTTCTACGACAACTGTTGGTGAATAAAAGCGACCAAGAACCGGACTACTCGGCGGCGGCGCGGCGTAGCGCGGCCTCCTTATGGTACTTCAGTGTAGTTTTTGTTTGAAAACAAACAGAAAGGGTATTGACAGACAGACAGACACACGGACAACAAAGTGATCCTATAAGGGTCTCAATTTTCCTGTTGCTGCACGGAACCCTAATAAAGGTCCTGAAACAAAAACCCGTTGCAAAAACTGTTTCGTGTGATGCTCATGCAGCAATGAATATCTCAACTCAAGCAAACCGTATAAACCCAGCGCAAGTGGCGTGACATGTGTGCCCGCGTCCCTCGCGCAGTGGCACCGCGCCCGCTAGACCGCCTAACGCCATATGTAAATGTACCGACACGGGACCTTCCGAGAACCATCCTCGCTCCCTAATTATTTTTAATTGCCGCAAGCAGCGTACGGCCTTCGACAATTTAACTTTATAATTTTTTTCGCGTCTAGTCTTCGAATCACTTCGATTACGCTATAAATGACTCATGACTCATGACTCCGACAAAGACTGCACGCAATATTAAAACAAGTGAGTTTTTTAATGTTTTTTTTTGTTCTTTACCTGTGTGCCGTTCTTAGAATAATGGGGGATCGTAAATCAGTGATGGCGCCCTATTATTTGAGTTGTTCGCATATATTTCGGGATTGGTAGGCGGTAATTGCGCGTATTTGGCGGTAGTTAGGTTGGGACAGGGCGCCGCGGGTGGTTATTTGGGAAACTGTTAGACTTAATGTAAGATTATGGTTTTTTATTGGTATTCAAGGCTACTGTTATTGTATTGTTTCACTAGATACAGAGGGAACTCCTTTGATTATCACAATCACGTTCCTGAATGTGGTCAAAAACTAACCAGTTAACCATATTTTTGTAATAATAATTTTGTCAAATAAAGTAACTCTCTAAATTTATTCTTATGCATTTTGAATAAGTAAGCAGGTGATTAATAATAATGAAACGATACCAAAATCCTGATACTGATAAATAATTATTGTTGTTCATGTGTGTGCAAACTCTTCACACAAACCACCGCCTACTACCTCAAAGTAATCTGAACTCAATAAAAGAAATAAAAGTTAGACGACAAGAAGCAAAAGCAAGTAAAAGACAAGTGTGATAGGTACCCTGTGTTAGCCCTGAAACAATGCGCACGCTTGCGGCGCGAAATTCTTTTTTTTTGTGTTTTTTGCCCATTGCAGCTCATGAACACTTCTTCAGGTAGCGAAAGTTGAGTTCGCAAGAACTAGGAGACTTAACACACATGTTTTAATTGATAGTATCTCATAAATATCATCAGTTTAGCTACCTACGATAAACCAAAACAAAAAAAAACACTGTAATTTGAATTTCGCGCCGTAAGCTTGAGCATCCACCTTAAAAGAGATTGGCTCAAAACAATTACACTACTTTTCATAATACGCTTCCTACATCCCGCTATATAAACACGTATACCGGTGGCAGTTTCTATGTTCACTTTACCGTTTCCTCACCACCAGCTACCCATCGCTAAAACATAATAACTTCTAAATACGCTTGCCACATGTCAGTACAATACTGCCATGCTGAGTTTTTATTACGTTTTTTCTTTATTTTTGGGGTTCCGTACCTTAAAACGAAGAAACAGAACTCATATAGGATCACTTTGTTATCCATCTGTCGACCAGGAAAGGATGAAAGTATCAAGTTGAAGTTACCTTATAGTCCGATAAAAACTCACTCAATTCGATAAAAAGTTAGTGTTGAATGGTTTCTTTTTGTACGCAAACGATCTTAGGGCGCTTACACATAGAACGTCTGTTTTACAGGTCCGTTTAAACGTATATGTTATAAGCGTATGTAGTTGTATGAGCGAGTTCACACAGAATACAGTATTACGGATCCAGTAAAAAATACCGATCCGACAAAATAAGCAGCAATCCGTTTTGTAGGTCCGTTTAAACGTATATGTTATTAGCGTATGTAGTTGTATGAGCCAATTCACACACATGACAGTATTCCGGATCCAGTAAAAAATCCCACACACAACGGAAATACTGATCCATTTTTTCGGAAGAACGAAAGTCCAGTAGCGTTGGATCTGTTAAAATCTGTCCTGTAAATGCTGTGAATATTACCTCCAGTAGCGACGGATCAGTTAAAATCGGTCCTGTAAATGCTGTGTGAATATTACCTCCAGTAGCGACGGATCAGTTAAAAAGGATCCTGTAAAAACGGACGTTCTATGTGTACACGCTCTTATATGAAATCGCTCTAATTACTGGTACTTACCCCAATAATACTGAAATGCATCGTCGTAGGACTCTTTGTAAGAGAAACAAAAGAAAAAGGGTTTTTGTTTATTTTAAGTGATTTTGTTATAATTGTAAGTGACTTAAAATTAATGTACTACGCTATTATATTAGGATTGCCAGTAAAAATTGTTGTAAGTTGAAATAAATAAATAAAAGTAGTACAGAAGGAAATATAAGTTTGTATGCTGAATCACTGTAAACATTTGAAAATGTTTCTCTAAGTCACGTTATACGGAAGCCTCAGAGCGCAGATCCTGCAAGCGCTTGCCAATATTTTTTTCTCTAAACTCTACCCCTGTTTTTGCAACCTCCTATTGTAGAAGTGAGAGCACTTTCGTTTGGTCAATTTGCTTTGAAAGTCGAATGTTATCTGATTTATTTTTAAATGCATTTTGAACAGACGCGTCAGGGTGTAATTTTATTTGCAAAAAATAAATGAAATGGGATCAGTGGTGTGTCCAAGCCGTAGGAGTTTACGTGAAAAACGTACAATAATTATATTGGAACATAAAAGTTAGATTTTAGTTATAAAAGCCAAAACCTACCGCAATTAGGCCCTTTTCGAGTTCTCCTTGATCGGATCTTTCTTTCGCTTATGGTCGTATTTTTGTCCCAAAAATACAGATATTTCTGAAAAAAATACAAAATATGGTTTCAACTTTGGAAAGTCATTATATGTTTATTATTTTGAACCCCCGACGCAAAAACTACGGGTGTTATAAGTTTGACGTGTCTGTGTGTGTGTGTATGTGATGAACTGACTTCGTTTTTGTTTTGTTTGAAATGTGGATTTGTCGGGAGTGTTCTTAGCTATGTTTGATCAAAATTTGTTCAGCAGTGTCCTAGCGTTGAGGGTTTTTTTTTTTAAATTTACAAAATAAATTACTTGTTATTAAAGCTAATATCACTTACGATCTTATTAGAACTACATATGAGCTTCCCACGGACTTCTTGTCCGACTCCCTAGCTTCACGCTATCATGCGGTAGACGGTCTGGAAAATATGCGCGGGTACTTCTATATTGTTGTCTCTTCCGCACGCAGCCGCTATGCTCTTAGATTAGGTACTTGAATTGTTGAAATAACTCAACCAGCTAAAATGTTAAAAGAGTGAGCTTTCTGAATATATTCGGTAATAACTTTTGAAACTATCATGGTTATTTTATTACTTTTTACTAGAAACGGGATTACCAACAGTGCCAAAATATCGGGAACAATAAAATTTAACTTCACGAAATTCGGCATAGGTGGCCCTCACTCTAATTTCATTGCATCGAAAATATTGAACTGGCTATCAAACCGAATTAATCAAAGGTTTTTGTCAAAAATATGCAAATAGGTTAAGAACTAAGGAGTGGAATACACTACCGTTGTCTGTCTTTCCTGAAATCTATGATCTGGGTCTCATCAAGGCTAGAGTGCCTTCTAGACCTTTGTGCTCCATCTTCGGCCACATCGTCACTTACCAACAGGTGAGATCGTGGTCAAACAAAGGTCTATCAATGTTAAAAAAAAAGAAGAATATTTAATACTTAATTAAATGTAATTAATTTTGTAGGAGCAACTATACTTTCTAGACATTATTTTAAAAAACAAAAGTCCTAACAACGTAGATCTTTGTACAGCACCAGAGTACATTCAAATAAAAAATCAAAACACAATTCGGACACGGTAAGTATTCATGAATCAGATTAAGCACTTATACACCACATAAAAACTTTCAAAGCTCGACATAAACTCCGAATTCCTTTTACCACATTTATCTCTAACCCTAACTAAAGTTATACAAAGTGTCCATAACACCCCCGTGTTTGCGCAAGTGCAACACACACACACATACACACACATTCGTAGGAGCTCAGCGACACACGTTGTATTGCACACATGCGTACACGCAGGTACCAAAGTTAATTGCCTTGGTGTGTTCAATGTTCAATCTACCTGTGGGATGAGGGTAGAGAATGGAATGATTTTCATATTATTAAACTTTTACCTTTTATTATCTGTGGCAAAACATCCTTCAGACGAAGCTAGGGCTAAATCACATTATATTATATACTCCTTACATATATTTTTTTAAACGAAGTTTTTTATATACAAATTGTATGAAAGCTGTTTTACAACGCATCATTTGAAAATATACTTACCTACATAAACATTCTGGCAGGCCCGTAATATCAATAGGAGTTTAACTCATGATTCTAAGTTTAAAGTATTTATATCAATGGAGGGAAATAGTTTAAACTGACAATCACAGATTATTGACTATAGTAATGTAAATGTCCGCCAAAAAAAAGAAGAAGAAGAAGAATGTAAATGTCTGATGTAATTTGAGTTTTTTTCACCCAATAGAAGATCCACTTCTGAAACAACCTTGTTCAAAGTTAGTACATTCATTATTTTCAAAAGATCAAAAGGTTAAAATACACGATTTATTGTCCAAATTTACAAAATTCGTGCTGTAGTAGTTAATTTTATTACCGGGTATCGTTATTCAACATAATACCTAGCTATTAGCATAAAAAGTATTTAGGTTCCTACTTATCACATAAGTCATATAAGTCTAACAATTTGTAACCTTTTTGGGACCCTGTCTGTGTCTGTCTGTATGTAGTTTCAAATATCACGTCTACGCAGTTCAATCTGGCCCAGATCAAATCCGATCACTTCACACGTCGATAATTCCAAAACCATTATCGGATAACGACTATCTCTTTCCTTCTTTATAGCATTAGAAAGAGATAGTAGGTGGAATCTTCTTTAGTTCTTTTGCGTGGTTTATTATCGTACACCAAATCGAGTACCTACCTGGCCGGGCCCCGCCGGTAATTATTAATTGACAAAAAAACACGACCCGGCCGAATTTATATGTGGAATTCATTTTATTACTCGGCATTAGTTGGTAGTGTGCGTGGGTTACTGGATATTATTCTTTACAATGGCTTTAAAAAGAAATGTCGGAGTCAATGTTTATAGCACCTACTTAGCGATATCTACTTAGATTACGGCACGGACAGTCTGATTGCGTCATTGAATTCATAAAGTATAGTAAAGATTTTATTCGATTTGAATGACAGATACTTGGAATGTTGTTTTGTTTAGGGCAACATCTGCGAAAAATGGACTCCTGTAACAAAGAATTCCATTATATTTTTTCTGTTATTCGATCAACAATTTTATTTACAACGTAAATTACTCGGAGGACTGAGGATACGCCAAACACCACTCTCAATTTTGCAGTAATTAAGATGGTGAGCGAGACCTCTATGGTCGAGCTTTCTGCTCTATCGGTCAGTCCAATTAATCAGCAATATCATCATCTTGCAAAAAAAGATTCCATCCCCTCACCCTTAAACAATAAATTCAAAATAAGAACACATTACCCGTTCCAAGTTTGAACGGTCGATCTAACGATAGGCACAGGTAGACGCGGCGGAACAATGCCAGACCGTAGACGGCCGCAAAAAGCCGGTAATGAGCGCACTGTCACGGCATAATGGCCGACCATTGTCTATGCGGGAAGCTGCCTTAAAAAAAAGAACTTACCTTTTTTTAAGGGCACTGAGATAATGGTAATGGAATTTTGTAATGGAATTTTCAAAATTGGGGATGATAGTGACGTTTTGATCTCTAGAAATAATCATTACGCGCTGTCCTGGCGTTCATCATTTTTTGGCGTTCAGCAGCTCAAGTAATTGAAATTTAATAGTGTTGTACATTATTAAAAGTTATGTTTGGATATAGACCACCATAATTAAAGAGGGGACTCCTTTAATAAAGGTTTTGTAACTTAACAGAGAAGATCCCAACCCATGTAACCCAAAAAAAAATAAGTTTTTTTTTTTAAAGTAATTTCCCACAGCTGCGTATAATCCTCTTCACTCAAACGTCACTCCGAACGGTTCTGTGCGATTCGCATCCAGGTCTTTCCCTTTACGGCCTCTATATCATCCGCCCACCTGGCTGATGGTCTGCCACGACCTCTAGTGCTCCCTCTCGGCTACCGCTCGGTAAGGGCCTTACACCACCTGCCGTCACCAAATCTGGCCAAGTGTCCTGCCCAGCGCCACTTTAGTCTCGCAATACGGTCTCAAAGTTGTTGAAGTCTCAGTGTTGAAGTTTGTATGGAAAACCCTCCAGGTGGACGAAGTCGCGGACATTTCACTAGTTTATATTATACCGTGTATATGATTTGCCAAAAAATCAATCAATACAACACGGTTTCGCAAAATGGGAAGGGTCTAGACGGCGGAAAATCTGAAAAAAAAAACAACAAATATTATGTTGGCTAACTAGCTGCTGAAACCTTTGAATCTTAGTTCAGTGCGCATGTTTGCAGTACTTAGGAGCAATGTCCTCGAGCACATTGAGTCTGTGACGTCTACAATACAAGGAGTCTTTGTCTATCTAGACTCAGTGAGAGCAACGTCTAGCGACAAATTAATTGCTTAATTAAAACCGTTAAAATCTCTGTGCAAATTGATAGTAAATTGTTGCATTTATGCTGTGGTACAAAAACTTACAAAAAACATCAATACCTAAATGCTTTTAACGTTGAAAGTTTATCTAATTGAATAATAAAACTAAATTCGCAAAGTTCAATGTACGTTCGCTATGGAAAGTATACTTTCTGCGAATTGATAGAGCAGGCTAATAAAAAAGTTGTTTGTCTCATCTGTGGTCACCTAAATAACCCTGTAAGTTCGCTGTGTAGACTGTCACTATGAATGTTACAATTATGCAAATCTCGGTTTGTAATCAAATACTTGAAAGCGTTTAGAAACCGATATTGCGCCGAGAGGTATCTAGGATAAAATAATAAAACACCCAAACTAGTTGTCGAGATGGATATAACTGGTGTGCTTACGTAAAATGCAGTACCACAACGGAACATTGAAGCTTCGTGCGGAGCTCGGATAGAGGTGAAAATAACGTTTTTGTGCTGAGTGTAAGGTGATCCTAATAAGAATTTTCCCCAACTTTGTCTATGGAATTATTCGTGGATTTGAAGCTAGTAGCTGGAGGTCTGCCTATTCTTGCCAATGTTATGAAATCATCATCATTATCAACTATATGAATGTACACAGTGTATAGTGTACAGGCCTCTTCTCTCTCTCTCTCTCTCTCTCTCTCTCTCTCTCTCTCTATCTCTCTTTCTCTCTCTGTCGACGCTTTTTACTGTAGGTTGGCTTATTTTGAGGGAAAAATTAAAAAAGAGGGATATAATAATAATAATAACATTGTCCCCGTTGATAGGTATGTATTATAAACATAAGTAAAAGATAAGGTTTAGATTTTCTGCGATTCCTATTGGCGGCCATCAGCACCACATCTTAAAACTTAGTTTTTCCTTCTCGGAGCTGGTTAGTTCATGTAGTCGGAGATTAACCGCGAGATCTCTTCCATTCGACGTTTACCACGATGACCAGCTTTTCAAGGATTTCGTCGCCGTGCCTAAATATGGCCCTGGCCTAAATATGGAAGTGGGAGAGTATACACGGTGGTAGCAAATCGTGGCAAGCCACTTGACTAAGGATTGATATATTGGTGCGTTTCGCAGTCCACGGTATCCTCAGCATTCGCCTCCAGCGCCACACCTTGAATGTATAAATCCTTTTTCCCTCTCTAGCTAAGACAGTCCAAGTCTCCATGCCGTAACAGAGGAGGCCGATAGGCCTTCAAACAATGCCAAACCTTGTCAGCGAACTCGGAATTAGAAGTTCATTGATAATCGTAGAGACGTAGATAGGTACTGTTCATATGGGCAATCGTTAACCTAAAGCCTGAAGTACTGGCAAGAGGCCGCTAGTTCGCTATACGCTAAAAGCCGCGTCTCTACCGAATCCGAACAAGTTTCCATGCTCTTTGTGCGGTAAGTGGCGAGCGAGTATGCTAATCGGTCCAGTTCATCTCCGATACATTTAATTAATACCAAATCTACATGGCACCGGAAGCGACACTACTCTACACCTTTATGAAATGACATAAAACGTTTATTATAGTGCCTTCACACGGCGAACTAGTAACTACATATATGGGTAAAAATTAAAAACTTCTTATATAAATGATTGCATTCAAATCGTGACTTTTCGAAGGTAGCTTGCAAGTGTAGTAGTAGTAGAGCTTTTTTGTGAAAGAGTTCGTCCGGGGAAGTACTACCACCATACCTATTTCTGCCGCAAAGCAGTAGTGCTCGCATTGCTGTGTTCCGGTTTGAAGGGTAAGGGTGCCGGTGAAATTACAGGCACATGAGACTTTTCATCTTTATGTCTCAGGGTGGCGGGCGCAGTGCAATGCCACATAGGGCGCGTCCTAGGTGGACGTGACCTATGAGGTAATGCACTGTTCATAGGCAGAGGTTACCGCTTAACATCAGGTGGGCCATCTGCTCGCTCCGCCATTCCAGTAGTAAAAAAAAAAAAAAAAAAAAGTGGTAGCAGAGAGAAAAATACTTGCTCGAGACTCCTCAAAGCAGATATCTACGGTCGGCTCTCGGTAAACCATGTAATCAAATTAAGTCAATAACCTATCCGTACATAATTATTATATGAAGTCTATGTGTTCTTTCATGCATTTTCTTGTAATTCCCCCATATCCTTTCATATCTCTACGAAGAACATTTGTGTGCAGGCGCTTCCTGATAGTAGAAGGATCTAAAAATTACCGCGCCTAGGGCTGCCAGATCGAACAACCGAAATAACTAGACAAAGTTCCAAAATTTTGAGATTTTGGCCATGTTTTGGAAGTACCTAGTTGTCTAAAAAAATAAATATATCCATTGATATTTTAAATGAACCAATAACTAACATTTTGATGCTAAAATAATTGTGTCATCCCGGTACCTAATGTAACTCTTGATTGGCCAACTGTTTGATGTTCTACTATAATAATAATACACGTTTGTTTGTTCCTCAAACGGCTGAACCGATTTGGACGAAATTTGAGACAGATATAGATTATGAAATTGATTGACTTAACTGCTACATTTTATTCTGGTATCAGGCAAGCGAGGCCGCGGGCGGAGTGTAAGTAGTTATATTATTATTCAGTAGATAATAAATAATTCTTTGGGATAAAAACCGACTTCTTTGATGAAAATGTGACCAATCTGGAAGTATAATCGTTACAAATAAAAAAAACTCCAAATCGTTTCATAAATGACGGAGATATGAGGTAAAACAAAAACATACAGTCGAATTGAGAACTTCCTCCTATTTTTAAAGTCGGTTAAATATCTATAATTTTGAATTTGCAGATATCGAAAATATACACAATGTCCTTATTACAATATCCATTAGTATGATGGGTACTAAATTAAAGAAAAGGTCACTTGATTCATAAGAGTAAGATAATTAACACATCAACACTTACCTGAATTTAATTTCAAAATTAGTAGTTCGTTTATGATTATTTTAATCAAAGTAACTTGATTAGTATGTCCATTATGAAGTAATTAATGAAATTAGTTTCTGTATTTCTATAATTGTACCTACACCTAAGGCTTGGACTACAGTAGGTAAGCGCGCGGGGGCGGATGCAGACGCACTCGCGGCGATGACATACCTACTCGTATTACGAGTATATCTCGACCTATAATTCTTCTCAATAGCACTACCACCCACTCTACATAACACAAAGGTTAGCTGGAAGAAAATGCTAATTAGCATTAAGTTCGCTTATGTACCTACTGCTTTTTTGTCTTGTGCAGTAAAGAATTTTCCATCTATCTATCTATCTATACTTATTTTATCGTGCGGAGGCCGTGTTGCTCTAAGTTATTTCATGGCGCGTTTTTCATACATCAGAACATCGAGATAAATGAATACATACTCTTTAGTTCCGTATTATGTCATTGCATTAGAAAACACGCGCCCGCTACCGCGGCGGCGATTGCGCCCGCTGCCGCGTCAGCGATTGCGCCCGCTACCGCATCCGCGATTGCGCCCGCTACCGCGTCCGCGATTGCGCCCGCTACAGCGCCCGCGATTGCGCCCTACAGTGGCCCATCACTAAGTTGATTGCATCTAACGTTTAAACCTCGAGGGGCCATAAAATTCGTACAAAAAAGAGTAATGACTAATAAATACTAATCAAGTATACGAAGATGCTTCCTTGTATCATGTTCAGATAAATAGGACTTTTTGATGCATCTATTACATACTGAGATCATATAAATGCCACCATGTAAAGTTGCGGTTCACGCCACGAACAAAATGTGCTTGGGAAAAGCTAAGCGTTTTTTTTACCTTCATTTGAACGCGGTCGTGACGCACTTGCTGATAAGTGAAAAAGTGGCCAACGATGGAGCACGAAGGTCTAGAAGGAGGACCAGAGACCCAGATTATAGTTTTCAGGGAAAACAGACGACCGTAGTGTGTTCCATTCCTTAGCAATATGTATAGTATTATTTTATCTGTGGCATTATCAATGAAGGTTGAACGTGTAGTGCGAATAAAGAGTATAATATAATACAGTAATGGGTTATGGATGGTCATCATAGAATCTAACGTGGCAATTAATAGACATGACGAAGTAACAAATTAAAAAAATAGACTTAGATAATTTTGAAATGAAAACAAGTAAAACGAATTCCTGAATGTTTCCTTAATTTCATATTAAAAGCAATATACTATGATTTTAACAAAATAAAATATAAAGGACGGCTATCCGCCATGTTATGTGAAACGCCAATTACAAATTTTGCTAGTAACCGTTTAGTTTCAAACAGAAATATTATATTTTTGGCGATAGTTGATCCATACGTGTAGTTTTTTTTTTTAAGTCATTTATCGATGTCAATTTGACTCATGTTTTCACATACTCATGCTTTCCACGACGCATGAAAGGAAAGCGCGTAGCGGGCTCTACAAAGAACCTTCCTAATAGTAGAAGGATCTAAAAATTACCGCGCCTAGGGCTGCCAGATCGAACAACCGAAATAACTAGACAAACTTCCAAAATGTTGAGATTTTAGCCACATTTTGGAAGTATTTAGTTGGCTGAAAAAATAAATATTTTGAATCAAAATTTTGATTAATGTGAATATACCGTTAAATTAATGTTTTTATGATAAATTATCGATGCAACAGATGTTACCGGCAAGTGAAAATTTCAGTAACTGCGCGAAAAAGGCGACGGTAAGCTGTTTATCGGGAGATTTTATGTTTTGTCGGGAGTTTGGACATCACATATTCATACGTGGGCGCGCGTCGCCGCCCCGCTATGCTCAGTCAGCCAACATCTAGAACTAACTTGCTCAAATTTGCCCCAATGTCACACGCCATCCGTTTAGTTAATATTCTCTCAGAGAACAATGTTGACATTTTTTGTCATAGCTTGCCGAAGCTCATGGAAATGGCGCAGCTTGTTTTAGAGAATATTTAATGCAAGTAGTTAGTGTTAGTTATTATTGTATGTCTATCCTCGGTAGGCGTTACCTACTTATTCTAAGCTTGGTTGTTTTTATTTTTTATTGTTATATAATTGTGTGCATGCAACATCGCTTTGGATTTCTGTTATGGTGTTGTACTTGTTTCTTAATAAATAAATAAATAATAATCAATAATATTTTCATATATACCGGTAAAATCCTGGCAAATCCCAACCAACCTTAGAGCAACAACCCTTAACAGCGCCAGAGTTGTTGCCCTGATTCTTCTAGGTAATATCGCATTGGAACAGGAATAAATTCACATAGTGATTTCAAACATTGACCTCAAAGTAAATGGTCAGCGTAAGTGTAGGGTCAGCGCTCAAAAAGTGTCCATACTAAAAGAGAGACAAAACGCATAAAGAAGGACAATTCTGACTAATTTATCCGTATATTGCTTCTTGATTATTGAACATATTTGAAGGACTAGAGTGTGAACCGGCAATGTATTGAACGCATTTGTGTTCCCCTTTACCTGCACGTGTCGGTTATTGACTTATTTTGTAAAATCGTTATTATACCTTAATATAGGACTACAGTTAATTCTAACAATGATTAAAATATACCTAAATAATTGTTCTATGAGTTCCTAAATAAAAATTATAAGAAGATTAATAAATGTGGTTTTTATGAAAGTTTTCCCTTAGTAGGCTCCCATTACACCGCGCTCCACTACCGTGCCAATACACACACAACGCCAAGGGAACCAATCCACCAATGTTCCAATAACTGTACTTTTCAAAATAGCAGTAGAGCACGAATAATTTTATTATTGCCATCGGACTTAATTGAAAAAGTTGCGTTACTAGTGGTTTAATGGCGACCTGAAATTAATCAGTCGTATAAGTTTATAGCGTACGGCATCTCGACTATATACCAATAATAAATGAACGTACCTATTGCAACACGAGATAAATAAATAGTTTAGAAGATGAACACCATTTGGTTAGTGAGAGTGTACATAGGGTTTAATATCTACGGATATTATCATTTTGAAAGTAATCAAATATTAGGTTTGTGAAATGATTAGTTCAAAAACTGATACCCGAAAATGGTGCTGGTAAAAATATTCTAATTTTGAGATGCTGTGAAGTAACGAAATAATATTTCTGTATTAATAATGAGTTGAAAACATCAGAAAACCTCGAGAAAGACTGAACTCTAGTAGAAAAATAACTAAATAAAATAAAATAAATAATGCTGGACAGTTTACACAATCACAATAAGCTAAGCAGAGCTTGTGTTATGGGTACTAGATAACTGATATACTTAATACAATATATAACATAGATAGATGTTTTTTTATTATACATAGAAAATACCCAGAACACCCTGTACAAATATCTGCAGATTGCACAAATATTTGTTCCGAGGCGGGAACCGAACCCGCAACCCCGACGTCGCAGGCGAACGTTCGCCCGCCGCGCCACAGAGGTCGTCAAATTCAAGTTTCGATGTATTTTTGGGCTCTTGTGACTTATTTTCTTGTAAAGTGCTGCCATCTCTTGTCATAGATCGCGAGACGTACCCAAAAGTGTCCATCTCTTATCATAGATCGCATGACGTACCCAAAACCGATCATCATTACAAGCTTGTTTGTACAAAATGTTTAATAAAATGCAAATGGCCGTTTCCCAACTTGTTTCGTATAACAAGCACAAAGTTAATAATCCATAATAACAAACAGATTGAGTCAAATTTCCATACTCGAATACTTTGATTGCGATGACATCGGCAATTGTAAGATTATTATCGTAATTTTATGTTAATTTTAACATTTTAAGATAGAGTTCATATATATTATAATAAGCAAATGCGCGGGCGCAAATTTAGTGTTCAAAAGTTTATGTGCTAACGGTGCTTGTTCGAGTTATAAGTAGGTATATGAACGAACACGCTGCAAATGTGTATTTCAGCATTGTATGCACAAAATACGCATTTGCTCGGATTACCCCAAGTTGAGCTCAGTTCGCGACCACCAGCTTTTCAGGCATCGCGTACTCTCATAAAACCATACCGATAATATACCATAAATTCATAGTTATACCATTATTAGTGAGTTAAGTAATATCGTACAGGCTTTCTTAATACAAACCATTTACCATCTTATACAAGACCTTTAAATATCTCAACCCTACTACAACCATATACCGAGACAAGGAAGAGTGGTCTAGATTCACCATAGCAGTCCTAAGACAAGCTTCTTCCTTCTTTCTACAGTGCTTTTGTGTAGGTATTTCTGTATTAGAATCATTAGAATCATAATTAGACTGTGCAAGTACCTACAAGTATTCTGGGATACACGCTCCCTTCACGTTTTTAAAATTATTTCAGGATGTCTGGAAGAAGCGACGCGTGACCCGAGAGCTGGATATTATCTGGCTCAACGCATTCTAGGCATTCCGGCATCTTAGGGACGCTTCCGTCGGGTAGTGATTTGGATCAGTTGAGCTACATTTCGATTTTTTGCAATGGTCTTCAGGTAGCTCAACAGTTAGTACGTTTGTATTTTTTAAATTTTGTAATTAAGTACCTACATTATTTCTTGTATTAGTTAGTTGTATGTGACTAAGTGTTGCCTGTGATCCTAAGGTCTTAATAAATATATGAGCATATGAGGAGGTATGAGTATTATTCTTTCTGTAAGTAAATAAATATATTTTAATACCTACATAATTATACAGTTAGAAAAGCGTGTATAATTATGATATGGGGCATTTGCAGAGAGATATTTAAATAACGGTCTTGTTAATAATCGTGTGCTCCTAATAAAACATGGCCGGTACAAACGATGCTTTTAAAACTACAAAATCCCAATTCTAAACCCGAAAATATTATCCATTCTCATCAGTCAAAGCCGTCCACTGTTTTAAAAGGTCTGTAGAGATCGAAAGACTCGTTATTGTTATTTATATTAGTGCCTTCTGACCGAATTGCCGACCCTTCGCACTTGGTCTTCAAAATCATTCACTTCATTTTAAATCTTACAGTCATAGAAAGAGATGTGAATTTTGATGATTCTCTGATGTGTTTTGGTGTAATGCTGCATGCTGGATGATTTGCCGGGACCCTTTGCACTTGGACACAGAATAACCAAAAGTAACTTAGCCTTGAAAAAATATAACACACACGTATTTTCATTGAACTTTATCTCCGTAGGGATAGATCCGATTTTTGAGTGTCCTTTGATGTGTTATGATGTAATTCCAAGGGTATGGAATGCATCGGATTGCGCTCCAGTGTTAGGTACTTATTTTTTGTGAGTGTGGAAGGGAGAGAGGTTATTTTAAGGGTCTTCGCGAAGTGCACTAATGGGGTTTGTATGGGATTGCTTGCATCGTGATGGCATTTTATGCTATTGGATATTTGAACAGTCAACTTGAATAATTTGAGGTTGTTGTAGGTACAAGTCTACTAACGTAGGTCAAATGCCTTGGGGGTATACTTTCAGTAGTTTTGGTGTAGTTTCATCGTCACTTACCAACAGGTGAGATCGTGGTCAAACAAAGGTCTATCAACGTAAAAAAAAAACAGTTTGGAGTATGATAAACCAGACCGACCATCTGCCAATAACATCTGAATAATTTGAGGTTGTTGTAGGTACAAGTCTACTAACGTAGGTCAGATGCCTTGGGGGTATACTTTCAGTAGTTTCGGTGTAGTTTCATCGTCACTTACCAACAGGTGAGATCGTGGTCAAACAAAGGTCTATAAACGTAAAAAAAAAAAAAAAAAGTTTGGAGTACTATGATAAGCCAGACCGACCATCTGCCAATAACATCAAAAATCTGCACAACATACCTACGTACTTATGTACCTACCTATCTAAAACTGAATACCTATTGACATAGGTAACTTATATTATTCTAACGCTTAGAAAATTTATAGTAAAATTCAACATTCTTTCCTTTTTCTAACACGAAAGAATAAATCCCAATTAAGGAAACCAGATTTGACTAAACGATTCTTATCTATAGTGTCTTGTTTCATTTCTAGCCATACATTAGCCGTCTATTTGATGCGCCAAAACTTGCTTA
Organism: Operophtera brumata; assembly: GCA_932527175.1. Lineage (NCBI taxonomy): Eukaryota > Metazoa > Arthropoda > Insecta > Lepidoptera > Geometridae > Operophtera > Operophtera brumata. Next base: position 23,496,714 of record OW052235.1, read on the forward strand.
CCTACCTATCTATAAAATGATACTGAACGACATTCAATGAATGGAACAGCTTGGAAAAACGAGCGGGACCTCCTTGGAGGTATCATTGATAGGTTGTATATTCTATCCATTTAAGTTCATTTATACAACAACTAGGTAGGTACTGCTATTGCTATTTAATTACGTCAGTGTATGTTTTGGGTATTAACATAACACCCAACATTCACATACATACTCGTAGTAGCATGGTACCATAACACCCAGACCCGGAACAAATATTTGCAGATCATACAAACATTTGTCCCGTAGCGGGAATCGAACCCGCAACTTTTCGCATCTCACAGCTGGCTGGGTGCCCGACGCGTTACAGAGGTCGTCAAAACCTCGTAAAACCTGCTCTCCGAAGTTAGAAGTAATTTTTCAGGCAATCCCGTCCTTCTACTGAAAAACAGCAACGTAGGGTACCTACATACTTACATGCAAAATTAGACAACATGGGTATATAGCAGCGTCCACCTGAGTACTCAACACCAAAGTTAGTTTTGTTAGTAGTAGAGCTTTTTTGTGAAATATTTCGTCCGGGGAAGTACTACCATCATACCTATTTCTGCCGCAAAGCTGTAGTGCTCGCATTGCTGTGTTCCGGTTTGAAGGGTATGGGTTGCCGGTGAAATTACAGGCACATGAGACTTTTCATCTTTATGTCTCAGGGTGGCGGGCGTAGGGCAATGCAACATATAATTATAGGGCGCGTCCTAGGTGGACGTGACCTATGTGATAATGCACTGTTCATAGGCAGAGGGTACCGCTTATCATCAGGTGGGCTATCTGCCTGATCCGTCATACTAAGAAGTACAAAAAAAAAATTGGTCCAATCAATGTTTCAATGGCTGCGCTAATATTATAGAACTCTGCGAACACTGTATGATGTAGTCCGGAAACAAAGTGCCGCGCGCCAATTCAAAGGCTGGATGTAGCGCATTGGGTCACTTTAGGACCGGGCGGCCTTGGCGCGGGCAGTACCTCTTTGTAAGGCTGCCTTCACGTGTGGTGTTCAGTACTCACTGCTAAAATGTGTAGCCTGTGTAATATTCTGTTAATTGTCAACACGTCACCAGCCAGCTTATTACGTATCTTGCAATAGCAATGCGATGCAAGAATTGCGCGATTATCGCATTCGAATTGCAAATTCGTATTACGTAGCGATACGTAATTCGAATTTGCAATTTGGATGCGATAATCGCGCAATTCTCGCGCAATTCTTGCTATAGCATTGCTATTGCAAGATACGTAATAAGCTAGCTGGTAGCCGTGTTGTTCTAAGGAGCCGTTGACGTGCGGATCATTAGTACCGCGCGCGTAGAGTGTTAGTTACTGACGGTTTTGATTTGAACAAAAATCATTTGGTGGCGATTTGCTAGAATCCAGCTACAAAGTAACACAGAACGCTCTCAACTTTTTCAATGTAAATAAACTACACTAGCGACAAAAGCAGCTCAACCGTTACGGAGTTGAGTGGAACTAAACATCACGCGAGCGTAGCCGCGGGCGTAAGCTAGTAAAACATATCCTATACCAATCAGGGATAATGTAGCTTACTAGTATATAGTATTCTGTTATCTGTGCTATTAGTGAAAAAAACATCGTTGAAGTATTTTTTGAGTTTATCAACATGAAACTTTAAAACTTTACCTCAGTGGAGATATAGTACACCTTCTTTTCACTAGAAACGGGATATTTACCTTGATTTTTGAGTTTTGATTGTTCCCGGTAGGTATTTCGGCACAGTAGCATGCGCCATGATCGCCATGGTATCGTTCGTAATAAAAGAGTGAGAAAGAGGGTAGATCGATTTATCTGCCAATAATATCTACTCCTAAAGACTATAGTTTATTCTGTGACTATAGTTAGTTCTCCAGTGATCATGGCGCATGCAACTGTGCCGAAATATCGGGAATAATCGAAACTCAAAAATCATGCTGAATATCCCGTTGCTAGTGAAAAGTATACAAAGTAATACAATATACAATAATACAAGTACCTATACAAATGTAAGTGTTTTTTTTTTTAATTATTGCCAAAACTTACGATTTGATTTGGTAAGTTACTTTGGGAAAAGTGTTCCTGGTTGGAAATAGAGTCGATTAAGATAAACTTGTTTTTATTACAAATGTAATTTTTTGGGCGAACCGTACTTTTTTTCAAAAATCTAATTGGGCAATATTTTTTTCTTCAAAATAAAACAAAAGATTCCTAGAACAAAACCTTCTAACTACAAAATAAAAGGTAGCTACCCTTAAGGGGCCAAAAATTAGCCCCACCCTGTATAACCATGATAGTATCAAAAGTTATACACCTAATAGTAAACATGTATGTATATAGTCTATCAGCGATGGTAGCCTAACGGTTCAATAGTGCAACTCAGAATCAAACTACAACGGGTTCGATCCTAGGCTCCGCACCAATGACTTTTCTAAGTTATGTGTGGATTTCCATCGCTCTGTGCTTCGGAGGGCACGTTAAGCTGTCGGTCCCGGCTGTTATTGATTAATAGCAGTCGATAAGCCATGTCAGAGGCCCTCGGGCGGCTTGACAAACTCTGACACCAGAGGCCAGCACTACCTCATACGAAACGACGACGAGTTAGATCAGATAGATTAGAGTTAATACATGTATACCTTCGTCAAATGTTTTTTTTTTCGTTTTCTCACTGTAAAAAAAAGCCTTGAGTCCAGCTTGTAAATCAACGTGCCATGATGTCTCGCCCTAACGCCTGGCCGTTATTCGTAACCCTTGTCTGCTCTGTGCGCGCTCCGCCTCCGTCTGCAGCCTTGCCTTGTGCTCTTATTGTTTGTTTGTTTGTAGCTGTCTACTGTTACCACTGCACTGAGATTCACAAACTTCTGATAATGAAGCTTCTAGTGAAGCGCGGTGTGAAGTTTTTTTATTAGCAGCGAACAAACAATTTGATTGTGCTAGCAACTCCTTTCTTATAGCATTACTTTGATTGCTTTTATAGGTGATTGCTAAGATAACTGAACTTAATTGTTTCTTAAAACCTCCACAAAGCAATAGTTAATTTTCTAGTCTAACCGCCTTACTATAAAACTCTGATTATCTTCTTTTTTTTTTTACAAATTCCCGCATTATTATCTAGCCCCAAGCTAAGCCAGAGTTTGTGTTATGGGTACTAGTTAACTGATATACTTCATACAATACATTACATAGATAGATATTTTTTATTATACATAGAAAACACCCAGAACACCCTGAACAAATATTTGCAGATTGCACAAATATTTGTTCCGAGGCGGGAATCGAACCCGCAACCTCCTGCGTCGCCGCCCGCCGCGCCACAGAGGTCGTCAATATCTTTGGAATAGTTACTTTGTCTTTTGTATTGACAAGCAGTTTCAAATTCGATCGAAAGAGACATAGATAGATAGATAGATAAATAAAAAAAAATAAAAAAAATGCTGGACCGTTCACACAACATGATCTAGCCCCAAGCTAAGCAGAGCTTGTGTTATGGGTACTAGATAACTGATATACTTAATACAATACATTAAACAGATAGATATTTTTTATTTTACATAGAAAATACCCAGAACACCCTGAACAAATATCTGCGATCGCACAAATATTTAGATAGATAGATAACACTTTATTGCACACCACAAAAATAAAAATAACAATAAAACCAATCAGAAAAATAATTACCTATGGAAGTACAACCCCATAATACCCCTCCGGACCATCTGACCACCATGAACTTGCCACCGGTTGTCAATTGATACAGAAACCACCCCATTTTACCACTGGTGGTCAACTGGTAAAAACTTATTCCCAATTCACCACTAGTGATAAAATGGCACGATTTTAGTTCTAATTGGCCACCGGTGTTGAGATGGTGTAAGATTTCACCATCAGGGGTGAAATGGGACTAGCTGCTATCCGTAAACATTAGCTAGCCTGTTACGATTTGCTTTGAGTAGAATCCACGGTGTTTGTTACTATTCTAATTATATTTTGCGTTTATTAGTAGCCTCTGCCTACCCTCTCGGGGAAAAAGTCGTGTGTCTATGTATGTATGTATTAGAAGCATGGTTAAAGACAAATTACGGTGTAACTATTCGCGTTTATTAGTAACACGTTTTTTTTTAATTACCAATACCGGTTGGGTATTTTCTCCGCATGCCCCTTTTTATTAGGGTTCCGTAGTCAAAGACAAGGAACCCTTATAGATTCGTCATGTCTGTCTGTCTGTCCGTGTATGTCACAGGCTTTTTTTTCCGAAACTATAAGAGCTATACTGTTGAAACTTGGTAAGTAGATGTATTCTGTGACAAAAATTGAAAAAAAAAACAATTATTTTTGGGGTTCCCCATACTTAGAACTGATTTTTTTTTCATTAAACCTATACATTATACGTCTATGGATAGGTCTTCAAAAATGATGTTGAGGTTTCTAATTTAATTTTTTTCTAAACTTAATAGTTTGCGCGAGAGACACTTCCAAAGTGGTAAAAAGTGTGTACCCCCCGTAACTTCTAAAATAAGAGAATGATAAAACTAAAAAAATAATATAATGTACATTACATGTAAACTTTCACTCAAAATTAGTTTGAACGAGATCTAGTAAGTAGTTTTTTTTAATACGTCATTAATCGTAATCCATCCAAGAACTTTTATATTATGTTACTTGCTGCTACGGAACCCTTCATGGGCGAGTCCGGCTCGCACTTGGCTGCTTTTTTCGGACTTGGACACCTTAGTTTTGATAGTTGAGCATTTTTATAGGATCAAGTTTCATCTTTTATTGTAATCCATTACATGGGATGGTGAAACTATGAACAATAAAAAGATAGAGCGGAAAAATCAGGTAAGTATCATTCAAAAAGTGATAAAAACAATTTCTTATGTAGATTTTTATGTCATAACATATATTTATAAAGTAACAAAAGCGTTTTTATCGCCGACCCACTCCACCCCACCCCACCCCTGTACTCGGCGTTAAGTTTTAGAAGGCTGTAAACATTTAATAGGCCAACTTTTATGTTATAGCGCTAGGGGTGAGGGTAGGCGATTTAAAGTTTTGTAACTTTTATGTCGGAGTCCGCTTGACTGGAAGGTAATTCATAATTAAATATCTTTCCAGAATTTTATTTGTTAATTTTATCAAATTAAAATCCACTATCTGCTAGTGCAAAGCAATGAGTAATCTTAAGGCGATATGTTAAAATATCGAATGGGCAGAGTCTAGCAGAAAACAACAGCTGCAAGAAAGCGACAGCGCTATTACTCTCTTGAACTTGGGAGAGATGAGGTATAGTATCTAGCTTTAAACAAAAAGCGGCCAAGTGCGAGTCCTTATGATTTCTAAAAGGCTGATGTGATGAATATTAATTGACTTCAGATCTTTGGTACGGAGGCCTGCAATGCTCTAAGCCTCAGTTCAATGGCAAAGGCGCTTCAGACAAAAAAAAAATGCTGGACAATTCAAACAACATTATTTAGCCTCAAGCTAAACAGAGCTTGCGTTATGGGTACCAAAGAATGGTTACGAGATAACTGTTAAACTTAATACAATACATTAGATATATATAGATATTTTTTATTATTCATTTAATTTCATTTTCATTTATTCGCTTAAAAATATGGTAATTACAATGTTCTTAATAGATATTTAGTTTCACATATTTTTACTAGTTACTGCTGCGTGCAAATTAATATTTAATAGGTATACAAATTTAAAAATGAAAAAAATATTATTATGTCAATAGGTACTATCAAATTAATCAATTATTTATTACATTTATGTCACATTCATGTTTATAACTGTAAAAACGACACGAACCCTTTTCAGAAAGTCAGATATTGAGTAAAAATATATGCATAGAAAATACCCAGAACACCTTGAACAAATATCTGCAGATCGTACAAATGTTTGTTCCGAGGCTGGAATCGAACCCGCAACCTCCTGCGTCGCAGGTTGACAAAGCTCTGTCTAGTCTTGAGGAAACCTCGGATTTAGGTATCCAACGAAACACATGAGAATACAAATGGTGTGATTTTGTAGAGGTATAAATAAATAAATAATACTGGACAAGTTCACACAACATTATCTAGCCCCAAGCTAAGCAGAGCGTGTGTTATGGGTACTAGATAATTGATATACTTAATACAATATATTATATAGATAGATATTTTTTATTATGCATAGAAAATACCCAGAACACCCTGAACAAATATTTGCGATCACACAAATATTTGTTCCGAGGCGAGAATCGAACCCGCAACCTCCTGCGTCGCAGGCCAACCTTCGCCCGCCGCACCACAGAGGTCGTCAATCTAGGTATCATGTTACCTAGACACGTCAAGTTCATATTTTTTGCCTCAATCTGCTAAATCTAGCACCCAGTAATTATAAAGTTCTTGCTAAATCAACCGATACAAACATAGGTTCATGCAATTTTTTGTTGAAACACCTACATTGCAATTACACTCGACCTTTAAAAGTCATATACGTATGAGAAACGTATGGAATCAGGATTGGTACCTTCACAAAAAACTCTTAAAAATAACTTCCAAGCAGCACCTGCTATGGTCAGCTGCAAAATCTGCCAGACAACTTTCACTCTTATTGCATCAAGATAGAATTTTAGGATTATTGATTTGTGCATGATTACATTCGATTTGGCATGTGCTGATTTAATTCACGTATATTATGTTATGAAACCTTAACAGATTAATGAAAGGTGTTCGTATCCACCCGATGCTCAACGGAACCATCCTCAACCAGCCATCCTCTCCATTTGCACGCCGGCAGCGGCCACACATATTGTGTCTTACTCATATTTTTACCATCAATTTGTACATATGTTTAAGCAAATAAATTATCTTTATCTTTAACCAAATACTGGCTAGTCATTGTGTCGGACAGTAGAGATCATTTCGTTTCGTATGAGGTAGTGCTGGCCTCTGTTGTCGGAGTTTGTCAAGCCGCCCGAGGGCCTCTGACATGGCTTATCGACTGATATTAATCAATAACAGCCGGGACCGACAGCTTAACGTGCCCTCCGAAGCACAGAGCGATGGAAATCCGCACATAACTTAGAAAAAGTCATTGGTGCGGAGCCTAGGATCGAACCCGGTATCGTTGGATTCTGAGTTGTAGAGATAAACCAATCTAAGACTGAACATGCCACTATTTCTCGTCAAAATAAAATATTGCTTATTAAGACTGCGCCAAAACCAGGCTGAAATCATCATACACAAAAAAACGCCAAGCGCCGCTCGAAAAAGCGGTTTTTATTGAATATCTCTTAAAATATTGATAGTTTTACAAAACCCCTACAGTAAACCCTTGGCTCTGTTGTATTTATTTTATTTATCTAATTTGTTACCCAATAATATGCTCCATTTAAATAAACAATCGAATCTAGGCAAAAAATAGACGTAACTTTGTTTTTTTTATCGAGAATATTTTGTCCTATCGTGTTTCAAAATCTAATCTAAGATTGGTTATTTTGCGTTATAAAGTATACACAACCAAGGATCATTTTGGAACGCCAAGCTTGTGTCAAAGCGGCGGAGGGGCGTTCAGTTTTTGGTTTATAGTAGTTCTCTCGAGAGTAGGCTCGGGGACATAAACATGCTACGTCATTGGTTCCTAGCAAACCACAATACTAAACGGCAATTAAAGTAGGTACAGCAACCTACTGGTTAACCTGACTCTCGAACAAAATTAACACAGCATTTATAATCCAGAGGCGCAGGGGTGTGAGGGCGCGGCTCCGGAAGCTCGTCTACAGGATCAGGGCTGTAGCCAGAGCTAATCTTTCCGGGGGTTGGTAGTGACCGGTCCCAAAAGGGAAAATATCGTAAACATTTTTCAGAGCCGTTCCGTGCGGTTCTATCTCAAAACCTTTAAGATAGAACCGCAGCATTGAGTTGCGCAGCGGGCTATAGAGAGAGCAATGCTCCGAGTTTCACTAGGTACGCGATATCTGAAATGAGGAGATCCGTAGAAGAACAAATATCACCGATAGCTCTCAGAGTTAACAAGTTTAAGTGGCAATGGGCAGGCTTAGCTTCTTCTCGGACTGTGAGCGGCGTCTGAACGTTTGTGGATTTCAGACATTCTAAGGCGTAGAACGATAATGCAGCGTCGTCTATAAAGTATTAAGTTTTATGTCAACCACGGAGACGAGGAGCAGAAAAGGTTTTGAAAGATATATCTTATTTACTAACTCACTAAACCTAGGTCTGGAGCAGCTTATCCTGAGACCAGGACCTGTTTGACCCCACACAACATACGTCGATCCCTTACTACTTATCAACCTACTACTACCAGTTTTTATATTCGTTTTTATTATTTTTTAAATTTTTGTATACCAGTTGCTTAGTTATGTGTGTGTTGTGTCGTGGGGGAAAATAAACAAAATTTCTATTTTATTTTATTTAAGATCTGCCGTCTGATACATTCCATACAAACGCTCGTATATAGCTCGTACGTCTTTGTGGCGTTGTTTAAAAAACTGATTTTTGATATAAATATGTATATTGTGCACTATATACATAGCTTGCTAAGGTAGCAACAATAACAATAATAGAGACACAAATTCAGTAAAACCCTACGAAATTCAGCTTTTTGCATAAATTTTACCTGAAAATTGGCCGTTCATAATGCACTCATAAATTACAAAAGTGAGGATAAATTTCAATAGAAACCTCGCACATGTAGGTAATTTAGTTTTTTTTTTTTTACAAAATAGTAAGTCTTTTTTAAATCGCGTACTGCGGTTCAGATACAATTTATATGAAATATTTGCGCATTAATTGCCCAATATCCCTCTCACTGGTTACGGCCCTGTAACTGGGTCATTACCGCCCCGCTCGCGCCCTCGTCGTCGCCTTGCACTTTTCATTCGTCTCTCCTTTGCGATGTCTTGCTAGAAATTAAAAGTGACAGAAAGGTGAAACGAGACTAGGTTTTGGGTGTATGATTGCGTCCAAAGTTACAAAGAATTTTCATGGTTCTTTTGTTCATGAGTTGCAAAGGCAGTTCTCGAAACTAGACCTTACTACCTGAAGATAAGAGTCCTGCGCCCTCGTCTACCTGCAGGCCAATTTCGCGAGAAATCAGTCGGCATGTAATACTGAGGATCAAATTATTTTACCGAAACTTTATTGGGCATAAAATATTTTAAAGGGTAACTCTAGATACCAGACGGGTTTTTGTTACAAAATGCTTCAGTTTGGATGTAAGTCTGTTCTTAACAGAAATGTTAATAGTAATATCTAGTGTTGGCTGCACTGTTTGAATGTTTATGTGAACTTTATTGAGTTTTAATTCATGAGAAGTCTGGGATATGTTTTTTTTTTACAAATAACTGCTTACCTGCAGGGCGTGGAATGAGCTCCCGTTGGATGTCTTCCCACAGGGCTACAATATGGGTAAATTCAAGAGAAATATCAATAGGCTCTTAATGGTAGGCAGCGCGTTTGCAATACCGTGGGTGTTGCAGATGTCCATAGGCGGCGGTGACTGCTTTACATCAGGTGGGGCCGTCTGCTTGTTTGTCACCTTATAATATAAAAAAAGAAGGATAGTAACTCGTAACATCAGGTGATGCGCCATCAGGCAAGTTACGGACACTTTCTCATATAACAAATTTTTAGAACCTAACTCGAACGTATGATGTCGTCGAATCATGCAGGAATTTACAAAATGTACTCGATTGGCGTCGATTGCTCATTGACCGGCGATTAGTCCGTCTGCGTCTACACGCAATCACTGGGTTTTTACCAACATAGCATTTATTATCATTGTGATTCGTTGTCTGCAACGCGAACCTACACCTGTCGCTGCAAGCACTATAACTTCAAATTTGGCAAGTAGGGATGGGATGACCGTCGATAACTACTATCGATAAAAAAAACATTATAAAAACTGCGGTAATTTAGTTAAATTATGCGTATGAAGTTTTAGTTTCAACATAATTATGGTTATCGTAGAATGTTTTACCGTAAAATCTATAAAGTGAAATCTTGTTATGCAATGCTTGATGTCTCAATTTATATGTTAATTTAGGATAATATTTGCTAGATATTAATGAGTATCTTAAATTACAAACAAAAAAATGCGTGGGTGGTTCATCAATTAATTAATACCTCTTGAATGAAGAGTTCTGTGACTGTTTGATGATCATGGAACAGGTATGTTTCACCCAATTCAGATTACAAATAAATCAATGGGCGTGGACGCAGCTGTCATCAGCCGTTTTAAAATATGACACTGTCCTTGTTTACAATTTTGTGATTAATTAATCAGACAGAGAGATCGGTCTGATTAAGAATCACGTCCGTTAGGTCATTAACTTGACATTGTTAAAAATTGTGTACCTTATTGGGTAAAAGTGTATAAATAACAACGGTGACAGAATAATAAATCACCGTTCCGCAGTAAAATGTATCGATGGAACTTTTTCGTTTATGGCATGGCACGGCTTGTGCATTCTGCCAGACCGGAAAATTGTATCTCATTATTCCCTTATTACATCAAATCAAAAGAATCCCGTTACATTGATTTAAACTGAAGTCAGCTCTAAAAAATACAGCAACAAAATTCGATAAAGAAGTATTGATAGTATTGCAATCCCTACGGGTGAGCTATAATGGTCATTTCTGTAATGGCGTGTCGGACAATGCATGCGAATGCAGGACCCTGCTGGGTCCGGAGGAGGGGAGTGTAGGGTGCGCAAGGGCAGCCCCGTGCCCTTCACGCAGGTCACCTTGCGCAGGTACATGCGCGTGCGCCTATTGTCCGCGCAACCTGACACCAAAACACAACCTGCATTATCTTCTTCCTACGAATTTGACCTGTAACTTCAAAGTCGTAGAGTTGGTTTCGCGGTGAAATGAAATTGAAGCGGTTATTCTAACGAGTTCCAATTTTATAAATCCAATTGCATTTTATAGGTGAGCGTGACAGGATAATTTAGGAAAGGAAGAGTGGTTTAGATTGTTTATTTCGTTTATTGTTCGCAAGCTGCTTCGCGCATGCGATTAGAAGGCTCGCATTGTTTTTGCCTCGCTTTTTGCGATGCTTTGTTTTGGTGTTACTAATTCGGATAATAGATACCGAGTGAAATTAAATGCTATGTTTATCGAGTGTAATTGCAGACGTTGCCAGATTTTATCGATAGTTTTTTGACGTTATTATTTTTGTGCATGACCGATTGACTTGAACACGAACTTGTAATCGACTGTTTCGTGAATATGTCTCCGATAGCCCGCGGGATATTTTAATAATAGTAAAAACGTTCGTAGGTACTAGGAATTGTATGGATGACGCGGCCACAGTTTTAAAAGATTGTAAAACTGTGACGCGGCGATACGATTTTCCTCTTGGAACGGTTGAGTATGAGTCTGAGAAATGTCTGTGTGAAAATAAAAGTATTAAGAATGCGAGCATGACTCAGAATTTATAGTTTGTATTACTGCAGCTTTCGGGACTTTAGATGCGGTAAAGTTAAACGTAGTGCATCTTTTGGTATGCGTTTGTATTGTGATACGCATGAAACGGACCAATTTTCAAATTTAAAGTTGTAGGCGTTATTTAACCTAGAATAATAATTCCATGCCGTTTTAGATTTCCACCTTTTTACCTCTTATTGAGCTGGTTAGGGGTTTATCTTGTATTTGAGAAGATTTTTATTTAAAGGTGATTATTGTAGATCCACGAAAATTTACTATTTTTTTAACTATTTAAGCAATTTATTATAAAAATTGGCTCTTTTGTACCAGGAAATAAAAACCATCCATTTAATACTCTCTATCAGTTCCTTCGCCATTTTTTTTATTCTTCTTATCTTCATTAAATACAATTTGTAGCACATTTTATTACACGGAGGGGTTTTAAAGCAGGATGTTGTTTGTTTCACAGAAGTCGTCGCCTACATTGACGCTTATATCGTCAAAGGTAAGTCCTTGGTGTTGTTTCTCACCACACCATCGCTTTGCCAGTGAAGCAAATAATTATCCTGCTATTTGTTTAAATAAAGGTTAACTTTATATTAAGTTGGATTTATTATTTATTTTTATGCATATTTATATTTTTAGTGTTCATATTTTAGTATGTAGGCGTATAGGGTAGTTTGTCTAAATGCTTCCTGTTCTGCCTATTCCTGTTGCGTCGATATGAGATGAATGAATTGTTCAGTTGTTGTACATCGACGGTATCGTTGTTTAGGTTTTGGTGTCGCTGATAGTACTGCATGCGATGTGTGTTGTGCATAGACGCAGTTTCACCATTCATTGATTCATTCATTGGTGTTAGGACCGTTTCTGATACCTACTAGGATGTCGTTGTGGATTCCGTTTTTAGGGCTCCATATCCAAAGGGTCCAAACGGAGCCCTATTGCTCTCGCTCATCCGTCCTTCCGTCCGTCTGTCACAAGGGTCTAGCGGCTGAACCGTAGAAGCTATTCTTCTTATTTGCAATATTTACGTATCTTACTGACTCATTGCCAAATATACATATATAAATATATAACTTTTTTTTTTTTGAGACTAACATGCAATGGCAAGTTGCAAGAAAAAATAAAGGAAGTGTAAAAAAAAATGTCCTGCCCCCAGCGTGTGGGGCATCATTTTTTAGAGCTCATTTAGTAGAGTAAGACTGTATTTTTAATTTTCAAAAGTATTTGATAGCTACGGCATGTGAGAAAAGTCAGCTTCTTTCCAAAATATTGTAATTTTTTTTTTTAAGTTTCATTTGAACTAGGAACTTGAAAGTTTTAAAATATACTATTCATGATGTATATATTTCCTACAAATAATAGTATTTTAGAAAACTTGAATCATTTCGAGAATTTTCTCGTACATTTAGTAAGGAACACTGAATGCGCGAGATCCAACGCTCTATTAGCCTGTTTTTTATTATTTTGCTGCGGTAAGGAAGTAACTTTGCTTGTATCATAGTCTACACACATGCTGTTTTACAGAACATAAATCAAGCTAAAGGCGTTAGCAGTAGTTTTCACGCAGTTCGTCCGTAAAACGAACTTAAATAGGTGGGCATAACATTTATGGCCCATTTGTTCTGGCCCATAAGTAAGCGGCTAGATTACTGCCTAGATAATTAGTGGTCAGGCTAAACTGAAATAAATTATTTGAAAGTGTCCGTAATAGTAGGCCGTAGGTATTATAAAATTCAGTAATTAAGTAATTATTTAGTAATTTAGTATATTCTGAAATTCCTTCAGGGTAGGCAACGCATCGACAATACCCCCGGTGTTGCCGGTGTCTATAAGCGACGGTGACCACTTAACATCAGGTGGGCCGTAAGCTAGTTTGCCTATCAGTTTCAGAAAAAAAAAAAACTTAGATATATTATATCCTTAGGTTACCGTTACGTTACAACTTTTTTTTTAGCCATGTTTCGCACTTTTATAACCGCACATCCCGCCGTCGTGAGCGAGCTCACCCGCACATTGTGCACGCGTGGAGGTTTCGCACAGTGCGTTTCACGCGCTCGTTTCTCCCGCGTACTTACCTGCAGGGCGTGGAATGAGCTCCCGTTGGATGTCTTCCCACAGGGCTATAATATGGGTAAATTCAAGAGAAATATCAATAGGGCTCTTAATGGTTGGCAGCGCGTTTGCAATACCGTGGGTGTTGCAGATGTCCATAGACGGCGGTGACTGCTTTACATCAGGCGGGCCGTCTGCTTGTTTGTCACCTTATAATATAAAAAAAATTTTTAGTTATACATACAAACATACATGTAAGATTAATGTAATGGCTTCTGAGGAGTGCTCCGACAATTTCACCAATGTCAAGTGACATAATTATATTTTGTTTAGTCAAGTCGTCAAGAGTCTCCGTTAATTCATTACCCGGTTTAAATGGTGGCAGAAAAACCAAGTTTTTACAGGGAAAAATCCACCATTTTGAAAAGACACGCAATACATTTTATTTATGTATACATAACACCCAACAGTAGTCCTGATCCCACACTAGGATTCCCCATGTCGTGGATGTACTGCAACTACCATGGAACCACAAAGCACAGACCTGGAATAAATATTTGCAGATCATAAAACATTTGTCCCGCAGCGGAAATCGAACCCGCAACCTCTTGCACCTCAGCCGGCTACTCGCCTGCTGCGCCAAGGAGGTCATGGCGAATTCCTCCATCTCATACCATGGATGTCGTAAAAGCCGACTAAGGGATTAGACTGGGAGATGAGTTAAGGTTTGTGGGAAGACGGCTGTTGAGCGAAGCACTGGTCAGCGAGCTAAGAGACACACGGCAGGCTCCTGCGCCAGTGGAGGATTAGACTGGAGGCTTCTTTCCTGAAAACTATTATATGGGTCTCTTTAAGGTGGTTGCTTTTTCACACAAACGTATTTGCACAAATATGGGCGAACAGGGTATAATTTTACACTGAAAAGACTGTTGCTGGCTTTTATCTTGGTCATTATTTGCGGCAAATCATATTTGGTTGAAGAAAACAGTGGACTAATAGCGAAAATAACATCGAAATTTTCGACCCTGTTCGCCCATAACTGTGCAAATACGTTTATATGAAAAAGCAACCACCTTAAGGCAAGAATGAATAGGTGTCTTCTAGACCTTCGTGCTCCAACGTCGGCCGCATTGTCACTTACCAACAGATGAGATCGCGGTCAATCGAGGGTCTAAGATAGTTAAAAAAACACTAGGATATCTGCAGCAGCATCCAACTGAGTTAATACTAATACTGCGATCACCAATCCACCTACCAAGCACAGTGATTAAGGCAAATCTCCCCCATTGCTTTCTATGGGGGGAGATTTGCCTTTATCTTCTAACAGTGCACATCTAATGGTTTATGTTGAAGAGCAGACACTGCATGCTAAATATTTGGCTTAGACTATATGCCTATAGGTGTCCTACCGAATATTTAGATATAGTTTTTTTTTAATATAGAGCATTGCAAGCCTCCGTACCGGAGTGCTCTATGCCTATAGGTATAAGAGTGTGAACCGGCAGTATTGAACTCGTTTGTCGTCGTTTGAATTTTAAAAAGTGCCATATTTTGGCGTTCATAGTATTTGGAATGCTAAGTCGATCGTAAAGTTATTAGAAAGTCTTTGCAGTGAAAGTTCGTATTTAGACCCTTAAATTAATCGTATAATTGCGAGCAGTTTTTCTACGATGTGGGCCAAGCTGCCGCATCAAGAATGTGGAACAGGAATTCATGGGCCAGGGTGTCAACATACCGCTGTTATGGGCAGTTCGGTTGTCGTCACACAACTCATTGCGATTCCTTAATAATAAACACAAGGGCCTTTTTTCCCATACAAACGTAGTCCCCTGTTTTCTCCCTGGATAATGCCAGTAGAGCATTTTTTTTTTGTAAAAAATCTATGGCTCACATGGCATGTCCCTATGTTTTTTTTTATAAATTAATTAATAAAAGAGATATGAACATTCAAAAACCTAAAAAAATGGTCAGATTTTCCGCTGTGTTCAAACACCCTGAAAACAAATTTAACTAGATTATATAAAAAAAAGCGGCCAAGTGCGAGTCGGACTCGCCCATGAAGGGTTCCGTAGCAGGAAGTAACATAATATAAAAGTTCTTGGATGGATTACGATTTATGACGTATTAAAAAAAAAACTACTTACTAGATCTCGTTCAAACCAATTTTGAGTGAAAGTTTGCATGGTAATGTACATCATATATGTTTTTTAGTTTTACCATTCGCTTATTTTAGAAGTTATGGGGGGGGGGGGGGGGGGGACACACTTTTTACCACTTTGGAAGTGGTCTCTCGCGCAAACTATTCAGTTTAGAAAAAAATTATGTTAGAAACCTCAATATCATTTTTGAAGACCTTTCCATAAATACACCACACGTATGGATATGATGAAAAAAAAATTTTTTCGTTTCAGTTCTAAGTATGGGGAACCCCAAAAATAAAAAACTACTTACTAGATCTCGTTCAAACCAATTTTGAGTGAAAGTTTACATGGTTAATGTACTTACATCATATATTTTTTTTAGTTTTATCATTCTCTTATTTTAGAAGGGGGGGGGGGGGGGGACACACTTTTTACCACTTTGGAAGTGTCTCTCGCGCAAACTATTCAGTTTAGAAAAAAATAATATTAGAAACCTCAACATCATTTTTGAAGACCTACCCATAGATATCCCACACGTATAGGTTTGATGAAAAAAATAATTGAGTTGCAGTTCTACGTATGGGGAACCCCAAAAATAATTGTTTTTTTTTTCAATTTTTGTGTAAAATTCTTAATGCGGTTCACAGAATACATCTACCTGCCAAGTTTCAACAGTTTAGCTCTTATAGTTTCGAAAAAAAAAGCCTGTGACATACACGGACAGACAGACAGACAGACAGGCATGTCGAATCCATAAGGGTTCCTCGTCTTTGACTACGGAACCCTAAAAATGAAATCATAGGAACAAGGCTAAAACTTTTGTATTTTTCATTAAAAAAATAGTTACATTGGTAAAGTTTTGGAGAAGGAATCAGGGGACTACGAATCGTTGTTTTTATGTACTTTTAATAGGTATTGTCGATCCAAGCTGCAGTTGTCTCTATCACGCTCTGCGGAGGGAGGTTTGAGGTCTGCTTGACAGCAATAGATTTTACAAATACCTATTTTTTAATTCTCTAGCCCTTGGTGTTTCCTCTTAGTTCTGTAGAATCTATTCCAGTTACCAGTGAGTCTTTAGTCACTCAGTGGCTCTCGTAGTGAGTATTGCGTGATCCATGTCCCGGCACGCTGCGATCGGCCCAATTTATTTTAATTAAAAGTGTTTCTGTGGACACTTGTAGTAGTAGTAGTAGAGCTTTTTTGTGTAAGAGTTCGTCCGGGGAAGTACTACCACCATACCTATTTCTGCCGCAAAGCAGTAGTGCTCGCATTGCTGTGTTCTGGTTTGAAGGGTAAGAGTGCTTGTGAAATTACAGGCACATGAGACTTTTCTCCTTTATGTCTCAGGGTGGCGGGCGCAGTGCAATGCCACATAGGGCCTATGAGGTAATGCACTGTTCATAGGCAGAGGTTACCGCTTAACATCAGGTGGGCCATCTGCTTGTACCGTCATTCTAGTAGTATAACAAAAAAAATAAACTTTTTATTATTTGTACTATTCTGTGGGTGATAAGTCTGTTCGGGCCTAATGTTGCGTTTAGTTTTAGTGATGTATGGCATGTTTAGGTTAAAGTTTGCGTTTCACGATATATTTGACAAATCAATCAAGAAGTAATTGATGAATAATAATAATTGATAAACAATTGATTACTTAAAAAAGCGGCCACGTGCGAGTCGGACTCGCCCATGAAGGGTTCCGGCAAGTAACATAATATAAAAGTTCTTGGATGGTTTACGATTAATGACGTATTAAAAAAAAACTACTTACTAGATCTCGTTCAAACCAATTTTCGGTGGAAGTTTCCATGGTAATGTACATCATTTTTATTTTTTAGTTTTATCATTCTCTTATGTTAGAAGTTACGGGGGGTTGTGTTTCAGTTCTAAGTATGGGGAACCCCCAAAATTTATTGTTTTTTTTTTTTTCTATTTTTATGTGAAAATCTTAATGCGGTTCACAGAATACCTCGTACTAACCAAGTTTCAACAGCATAGCTCTTATAGTTTCGGAAAAAAGTGGCAGTGGCAGTAACAGACAGACAGACAGACATGACGAATCCATAAGGGTTCCGTTTTTTGCCATTTGGCTACGGAACCCTAAAACATCGCTGGTTCATCAACATACACACATACGTTGGCACTCGGGGATAATGTTACTTCGTATTAGTGAAAGAATTTTCGGAATCCGAGAAGTAGCCCCCTGGATATAACCTCTACATACAAACTTTTTTACTTTATTATAATTTGAGTAGGTATAGATGATTTTGCATGTTTTTCCTAATTGTTATAAAACTAATGATTACGGGTCGAATTAATTTAATCGGATCGGATTTAATCTGTTCAAATCGTGTCGTGTCTAAATATACTACATGTGGTAGAAAAAAGTTACCTCACTGAGAAGTTATTTCCTGTTTTAAAAGTACTCATACACGTCGGCTCCATGTCATGACAAATTGACTGTAGTCATGAGCTTTGCGTTTAAAAATATAAGAAGACACTCAGTTCTCAGAACTTTGTAAATGATCTAGTGAATAACATTATTGAGATTTAATAACGATTGCGATGAATGACGCCATTTGCTCACTAGGCTGACATACGAGTAGGTACCACACAACTACGAAGCTGAAACATAAAAGCAAAAAACATGAAAATATCGTGAGCGTTGCCGAGCCGTGTCTGGCCTAAGAATAGACCCCGCCGTCTCCTCCCGTAGATGTCGTAAAATAATTACCCGGACTTGTTGATAAGATTCGTTGATATGATTTGTCCATGAAGTTCCTGGAAGGCAATTCTCGTGCTTTAGAGATTAAGTCGAATTAGACATATTATGTAGAAAAAATATGGCGAATGTCGAATAAAATCTCAATTTGCTATTCTCGTGATGTCGCTTATAGACATAAGTCGAACAAAATCATTCAAATCGAATACGATTTGATGGTTATTGTGACATTTTTGTGTCATTTTTTGTAGAGATTCATGCTTCGACATTATCTCTAATTTAGAGATAATCTCTACAATCCGAGAATTGGCCTCCTGTTCACGTTTACGTTTCACTGTTTACGTCAACATCACTAATAGAATGTTACTTTGTCTACGGCCTCTGGTACCTCGTACCTGCCTCGCCTTACTGGTTAATCCTGTATGCTTCCATTGATGGACGAGCCTCCCCCAATTGGATGCAATGGGGGGATTTGCCACACTGACCACGCATAGCAAGCGGATTGATGACCATCCAGGTTTATGCTGCTGCCCAATACCTGGTTTAATCCCTGTCAAGAGTCAAATTGGCTTCTCTTAAATGTATTTTTAGCAAAATCTACACATTTTAAGACAACAATTTTAGATATATTTATTCGGTAAAAAAAAACGTGAACTAACCTCTACAATGCGCTTATTTCGTATATCTGTATTACCTATCAACGTATATTGGTAAAATGAATAAGAGTAACAAATTAAAATGTTTTAGAGGCAGTATATTCTCAATTACGCAGCAAATATATGTTTAAATAGAGCAATGGTAGCCTAACGGTTCAATAGTGCAACTCAGAATCCAACGGTACCGGGTTCGATCCTAGGCTCCGCACCAATGACTTTTCTAAGTTATGTGCGGATTTCCATCGCTCTGTGCTTCGGAGGGCACGTTAAGCTGTCGGTCCTGGCTGTTATTGCTTGACAAACTCTGACACCAGAGGCCAGCACTACCTCATACGAAACGACGAATACTGATTTTCGTTTTTTTTTCACTCTTCGGTGCGCGAGCGCTATTATATCACTTTCTAACTTGTCTGAACTTTACTGAGCTAGATAGTGACGGAATTTGGCTGTTGTCTGCCTCTGCAGGCTTTAACTACATCCACGGGAGGAGGCAGTGGGGTATATTCTTAAACTATACACACCAATGTAATTCAATAGGTATTTATGAACTAAGGTGTGGTATGACGCTGGTCCATGACTCATAGCGATTTGCGAAGTGAAAGATCTAGTAGGAGCCGGGGTATTGCGTAGTACACTGACGTTTCATGTCGATTACCAGTTCGCTGTTCATTGCGCAGCGTGTTTTAGCTTTTTTACAAGAACAGAAATATTTAAAACACTCTGCGCAATGAATAGCAAACTTGACATCGAAATCAAAAATCAGTCTACTACGCAATAACCACACAGGTCACTTAATGGATTTGAATTCTGATCTTTGTTATGAATACTAATAACAATTTGTAAGTGAAAGTATATGTCTGTGTTTAATATTTTAAATGTATAATTTAATATACCGGAGTTCTAAAATATATATGAAAAAATGGAGATGGTTCTCAGTTCACGATATCTCCAATTGTGAACGGATTTAAATGTTATTTGATTTAAAAGAAAGAAAGTTTTTTTTTATTACAGCATAACAAAGTCGGATTACATATAAAACAAAACATTTATCAATAAAAGTTACAAAAGGAACCGGACAATGCTTATGCGGCATGCTTATTCTAAATTTAAGTATTATCGACAGCCCTCACACTAGGCTGAGCCTGAAAATATTTTACGGATGCTCTAGAGGTGTGCGTGAATGAGGAGAAGAACCCGTGGAAGCCCGAACAGCATCGTAAACGCTTTGTCGGACAGCTGGGGCTTAGAGTAAGCCACTTGGGTTAACAAAAAACAATTTGATTTTAAATATGTCTCCCTACTAACATTAATATCATCATCATCATCAGCCCACACTAGTCCACTGCTGGACATAGGCCTCTCCCAATACGCGCCACTGAGCCCGGTGTTCGGCTCTTCTCATCCACTTTCTGCCCGCCGCCTTTCGTAGGTCATCGCTCCACCTAGCCAGAGGGCGCCCCACGCTACGTTAGCCAAGACGCGGTCTCCACTCAACAACTCGCTTACCACAACGGTTGTCGGATCTTCAGCATATTTATGACCAGCCCAGCCCATTGCCACTTCAGCTTGCTAATCCGGTGGGCTATGTCAATGACTTTAGCCTTAACGTCAATATTAACATAAGTTAGCCTTAACGTCAACATTAACATAAGTTCTACTAACACAAGTAGTTAATTTTATACAATTTAAAAAACCCCCAACGCTGAACGGCTGAACCGATTTTGATCAAACAAAGCTAACAACACTCCCGACAAAAACACCTTTCAACAAAAAAAAAAAAGAAATCGGTTCAGCCCACACACAGACACGTCAAACTTATAACACCCCTTCGTTTTTCGTCGGGGGCTAAAAATAATGGACAATGATTTGAAATTAATATATTTTAATTTACTTTTAGACATTTCCCTTGACAAGCAATTACATATTTTATAAAACAAGTAATGTACAAATAAAAGGAAGTGATTGCGATGAGTCAGCAGTGTGCGCGTGCGCGGAGTAGCTCCGGATGCTGGGCGCGACGCGGCGCATGCCGAGACAACGACACAAGAACATTTAGACCTGACTGACGCTGAACTCTGAATATTAACAGGCAACTGACATGGACGTGCTTTGTAACGTTAGATGGATTTTTGTATGGAAAATAACTGACACGACGGTGCTTTGTAGCGTTAGATGGATTTTTGTATAGAAAATAACTGACACGACGGTGCTTTGTAGCGTTAGATGGATTTTTGTATGGAAAATAAGGTCCACAAATTGTACAATAGGGGCGCTCACTGGTGTCTCCATACAAAATCCGTGTTACACTACACCTTACGTCCGTGCAACTGCTTGATAAAAACTTAGGCTACGGCCTCAGATAATCTATGTGTAAATAAAAATAAAAAATGCTGGACAGTTCTCACAACATTATCTATCCCCAAGCTAAGCAGAGCTTGTGTTATGGGTACTAGATAGCTGACATTACATAGATAGATATTTTTTATTATACATTGAAAATACCCAGAACACCCTGAACAAATATCTGCACATCGTACAAATATTTAATCCGAGGCGGGAATCAAATCCACAACCTCCTGCGTCGTTAGCAAACCTTCGCCCGCCGCGCCACAGAGGTCGTGTAGGTGCGTCACGTAAAAAGAACTTTAGGGAATGAGTATTGCACACGTCTGACGAACCAATAGCGCGACGGACGGCTCAGACATGATGATGTGACGGACCAATAGACAGCAGCGGTGAGATATCACCGGCGCGCCTCACTTCATACCCCAAATAGACCCATAGATTGCCTACTTCATAGCGTTACTTTTACGTGATGCGAGACAACCTCGCGTGAAGCCGAGGAAGCAGGCTAGTGTAGTTTAATATGACAGCTAAACCACAATCTAATGGCGGCACTTCACTTGGAGTATTAGCGCAAATGTTCGCGTTATTTTTCCAAGGCAAAGTCAACCATGTGTCCAACAACACATGGTACTACTTAGCTTGATAAAATAAATCAAATTTTTGCGCAAATATACCAAGTGAAGTGCTAGCATTAAATGTCAAAGTTACGATGATTGGATGTTTGTATGTTTATTACACAATCACGCCGAAACGGCTGGACCAATTTCAATTGACCTGGATTGAGCTATAGGCTACTTTTTACCCTGGTTAAATGCGAGTGAAGCCGCGGGCGGACACTAGTTAGATATAAAGGCTACATTTAGACCCATATAAGCATTCAAAAATGCTTGCTCGCTAGCTTGTCGTCAATAATAAGTGTATTTTACAATGTAATATGCTGTACTTGGGACCAAAAACAGTTGTAATTTACAACTTGAAAATTCCTAACGCTCTTTTGTTCTTCTCTACATTATTCATAGCTCTACGCCAAGAAAAGTCACATCGAAACATTCAGTAAAGTAAGCAAGTGTCTCTGCATTACTAGAAATAGCTACCGGTAGACAAGTGGGGGGGTTAAGGACTTGGAAGAGGGGGACGAGGGGGGCGGGGGGATCGAACGGGACTCGTTTCCGTCGCGGGATGTACGTGGTATTTTTTTTCTATTGAAGTTATAATGAGTAATGTTATTGAGATGTTTATTGTATCCGATGGTACTTCATTTTATTGCGCTGTTATAAATAGTTTAGCAAATGCCTGAACTAGTTAAATCTGAGGGGACTTGGTCGTTGTTGGTGTTAGGGTTTTATGCTGGTTAATTTTACAGAAGAGTGAAGTAATGACTTGTGTGCAAACATGTGGTGCAAAACCGCACTTGTAGTATTTTCTTGAACTATTTTTGAAAGAAAGAAAGAAGAAAGAAAGGTATTTATTTAGGTTTTTTTTTTTTTTTTTTGAGTATTTTTAACAAAGGAATTTTTGAATAAATAGGGGGTGTTTATGATTGAGGCCATAGTGTGCCTGTCTGTCTGTCTGTATGGCATGTGTCTTTGTTGCCATTTAGCTTCGGAATGAGCGCTCTGATTTCAGTGTTTTTTGTATTAAAGATGGTGTTTGCAAAATGGTTCTTGGCTTTGTTTGGTTGAATGTGGTCCAGTCGTTTTCAGGATAATCCATAATATATTAAATGCAACACTGTAAATAGTCGGGAGTTTTGTAATTTTTATAAAATTTACTTGCCGGCATTTTAATTATAATATTAACAGGATGGTTCGCCAGTATAACTGCGTGTCTATGGTCGAAAGCGTTGATTTGTTCTACGGAAGCTTACCCAATTTTAGGAAAAATCTCGCTAAGTAATGTTTTCACTTAAAATTTAGGTTTTATATGTATGTTTGTTTTGTTAAAATTTTATTTTTATTTGTAGGACATGTTGTGTTTTTTAATTAATTTGTGATAATGTTTTATTTTTAATTTTTTAATCTGTTCTCGCTCTTTATTATTAATAGCATGTTGTTAGTCAACTATAATTGTGGTAGCACTTGGCATGTATAACTTAACTATCTTGTGTGTATTTACTTTTTTCGGTGTATACTATGTTGGTGACTCTAATAAATAAATATAATATAAATATAAACACTTCACTGCGACTTTAATTAAAAATATCCAAAAAAATACACCGTATCTGTTTTTAACTATGATTAATCGTTTTCCTTACGTTTCTTCTACAACAAATTCCTGAATCCCGTAAAATAAACTTACGTTCGAATCAAAGGTATAAAAATAATGTTTAGATAAGTATGTAAAACATGCACGCAACATTACCTACGCATGTCAAAACAGTCTCTCACATTACACATGCTCTCACAAGAAAGCATCTGAAACAGAACTTTTAATCTTGTAGGTACATACTTATTATTGGGCAACATCTTCGGTATGTATCCGTAATCTTTATAAATTGTAGAAATGGCCGGCAAGTAGGCCCATTGCGGACACAGCACATAACTCCACGATGTGGCAACGCTGTCGCCACGAATAATGCGCGCTCGTGTGGGCGGGATGCACTGCACACACCGAGTTACGAATACACCATAGGAGGAGGAGGATACAAGTTTTTGAATCAACAGGAACAAAACGGGACCTAGGAGACCTTTCTAGGATCACTTTGTTGCCCGTCTAAGTTTATACCAAACAGGTGGAATGCCCGTGACTTCGTTTGGGTGTTTATTTTCCCTCATCATGAGGGTTTATTTTTCATACAAACTTCAACACCCCGCTGCACCCCTTAAGGGTTGAATTCCTGGAATTCCATTCTTTGGGCAAAAATAGACCGTAAAAGGGAAATACTCTCCAAATTGTAGGTCTCTAGGGCTTACGGTTTAAGCTGTGCGTTGATAGTTATTCAGTGAGTCAGTCACATAACGATTTTATATACATTGGTGTAAAGCTGTATAAGTTTATAGTGCCGTAAAAACAAGCCTACCCTAGACACCCATACAACGCGCTGAACACACACTTACATATAAACTGTGTGCGGCATAAATAAAAGACTCTGCTAGTATGGGGAACCCGACTCCGCCCGCTATTTCTGGGGCGGGCAGCGGGGACGCGGGTGCGCGGGGCGGCGAGTGGCCGTTCTGTATGTACAACTAATATTTTGTAAAAATGCATTAAAAAGATATAGCATTGAATTTCTAATTTTTGTATGGAAATAGCAAAAATAAAAACCTCCTAGGCAGGCGCCTGATTTCAGATTTTTATTGGTTTTTAATATTTTTTTCACCTCCATGTAACACAAATTAAAATGTGGCACCTTGGTTTACTAGTAGGTGCATTTTTCATTATTTTGGGTGTTTCATCATATCGCATAGGTATTATAAAAATATAATCTGTATTGAGCCACAAAATTACCCATGTTTAGTATTTTTGCGATCGAGCGAAATTATACAAATCGTGTTTAAGGCACCTACAAGCATTAGATAATATACTGAATTCTATGTTTTTTTTATTGAGAATTTTATTTTCTTTATTTACTATATGAGATTTGTTTTTAAGATGAACGTTTGGGTTACTAATCACATTATTACAAAGTAGATTAGGTTAGATAATATAAGGTAGAAAACGCTGGATTTAACAAGATTTTTCCGAAATAGTGCGAATTACCGCATCCGTTTCTAGCCCTTTTTCTTCTTACATCCCTATTTTTATAATGTCTCTGTAAACTTTTATTTCGTCTACGATTATTCACGTTCACGTTGAACGATATATTTTCGCTTTATACTCGAACGAGCGGTTCAAACATGTTCGAGTTTCTATTACTGTGATATATCGTACTGCGGCGCCTACTCGCCGGCCGCCGCGCGCCGGCCGCCGGTCGCTGGCGTGTGTACTGTCGGCTGGCGATCATTTTATTGTAGACTAGACACTAAAAATATATCGTTTTATATTATACAATTAAAGAAGTGAGAAAAAATAAAGCGTCCCGAAATTAGAGCAATCAGATACCTCCATCGGATAATATCATAACTATTAATGGGGTTCACAATGCATTTTTAGGTATCGTGCTGAAATGGAGACATAGTTTGCTTGTTAAGGTTCCGTACCTTCAATGAAAAAAACGGAACCCGTATAGGATCACTTTGTTGTCCGTCATTCTGTCTGTCAAGACCTTTATCTCGGAAAATTGCGAGACCAAGAAACTGTGAACGTAGAGGAGATTGGAAAGTTTCACATCCTTCCCTCAGTAGGGAATCAAAAGAGATAAATCAGAATTGAAATATTAAATTAAAACTAGTATTCTATTTAGAAGAAATTTGCGGAAAATGAACGGGTATAGAGGTATTAGTTTGATATAATATCAAATACTAGTAAAATACTACTAGTAGTACTAGTAAATTCAAGCTTGGTAAGACAACGCAATCAAAAAATACGGACTCAATCATTAAAAGGTTCCTAACGTAACCTAAACATCCCGATAATTTTGTGCGGAACCCTTCGGGCTCGAGTCCTACTCGCACTTATCTGTTTTTTTTTATTTACCAGGAATCAAAAATAAAGTTCACGATTATGGTTAGTAGTCATATCTACCTCCTGTGTATGTGGTGGCTTATTATTGAGTATACATTTTTCATCGTTAAATTAAAACAAACTTAACCGTATTAATAAATCGTGAGCATACATTACTCGTAATACCCACGTGTAGGTAGGTACGGTTATTTTTACTTAATGTCAAGCAGTTTTAAATATATTAGCTTACCCTTTGAGGATATTCTTTAAGGCGAATAATTTAACTGTTAACCGAAACATTCATTATTTTAAATAAAATTCAGAACATCGAATAATTCATATTTTAATTCAAACATGGCGGCCAGCGGCCTAACACGTGCGTACGTAAAAATGTGACAAATACGAATTACAAGAAATGTGCGCAAACCTGTATAAATAGAATTGTACTCACGCCTGTAACCAAATCTAATAAATAACGTACTCCAGACAGAATTAGAAGAAAAACTGTCTTCGGGCAAACTTTTGTGAATGTTCATGTGTCCAACTAATAATAAAAATAAAATAAAATAAAATAATATTTTTGCTTTTCTAAAATTAGTACCTAATCGGAACCGTGAGCTGATCAAAATGAGCCCAAACACTGTCTACTATTAATCATCGATGAGTTCCGTTGTCCACCTTCCATCTCCATTATCAGATCGGCTCGTTGTCACCATGATATTGTATTGTCATCGGAACTTGACAGGCATGCATAATTTCAGTTCAGTCGGATATCAGGATGTGGTCGAAAGTTAGATTCCAAGATTTGATCACATTGTTTGATAATTACAAATGAAGCTAAAAAAAGCGTGTTCAAAATAAATATGTATGAAAGTTTGTAACTCTTTGTTTTGTGTGTTTTGTTGTACAACCAAGATATAATCTATCCATCAAAATACTAATAATACAATAACAAAATAAAGGGGAGTTGAAAATAAATAAATAAATTGGACAAATTCACACAACATTCTCTAGCCCCAAGCTAAGCCAGAGCTTGTGTTATGGGTACTAAATAACTGATATACTTAATATAATACATTACGTACATGGATATTTTTTATTATACATAGAAAACACCCTTAACAAATATCTGCAGAACTCACAAATATTTGTTCCGAGGCGGGAATCGAACCCGCAACCTCCTGCGCCGCAGGCGAACCGTCGCCCGCCGCGCCACAGAGGTCGTCAAGATCACATATAATCTCAGGTATAACCAAATTTAAACTAACAATAGAAGATACGATTTCCAAATACTTATTTAATTAGTGTTTTTGAAATGATTGCAACAAAACGTTTAAAATAAATGCATTTTATAATGCTAATAGTTTTATATATTGTGAGAATAAAATGCAATGTTTTGACTAAATGCATTACTAAATAGTAAAATAAATTACCTGCTGATTTATTGAACATAAATCTAAATTAAGAGCTATCTGGTTTATAGACTACTAGCGACTCGCCTCGGCTTCGCACGGGTAGCCCCCGGTGAACCCCCCCCCGTCCCCCGTCCCCCGTCCTACCCCTCCCACTATGTCCTATCTCCTGGTTCTAAGCTACCTCCCTACCAATTTTCAGCCAAATCGGTTCATTCTTGAGTTATAAGTGGTGTAACTAACACGACTTGAAAAAAAAAAAAAAAACGTATAAACCTCACGGAGCCCGTGACCTTTCCAACAAATGCAAAACCGTGGAAATCGGTTCGTTCGTTCTGGAGTTATAGCGTCAGGAAGGAAAACCCGACTTATTTTTTTTATATTAGATAATTAAAACACTAAATTGTACATCATTGTAAGATGCAGTAAAAGTATTATTGTACGTACCAACAACATTGCTAATTGTACCTATTTGTAAGTTCGCGATGTGATTGAACTCCTGTTATAGGAGCTCTCACTAATTGCAAATAATAAAATCCAATCATGAAGTAGGTACATGCGGCGATCGCCAATTTATATGCTTTATCGGTTTCGAGTAATAAATGTACAACAAACTCTAGTCTGAGACTAAATTTATGAGGTAGGTAATGCTTTGTTATAGGCAGAGGTTACAGCTTAACAACAGGTAGCACATTTTGATATAATATAAAATCCACCTTATAGTCTGATAATAATTAATAAATAAATAAATGTATTTATTTTTTCTTGTAAAAAAATATGGAACTCGCAATAATCCATCATTAAGCTTGTTACGTCATTCAAATCAAATAAAAAAATAAGTTAAATTTTGTTTAACACGTTCGCTGCTGATAAAATTTTCATTACAGAACGTATCATTTAAAACACCTCGGGTGTGTTTTTCAGCACTGAACGTGTTAACTAGAACTCGGCTCTAAGATCGAGCTTGAGTTGTTATCACCAAAATAAGGCCATATTTAGTCATATCTTGAAAGTCAGTACTAACATCGGTCGGTCGTTCGTAGCTATCGCTTTAGAACAAAGACTTTCTAATAACTCTACGATGGACTTCGCATTCCATACACTATCAACGCTAAAATATAGCACGTTTGAAAATACGATCGATGTACGTACAGTTATACCAAAAATATAAGTCCGATCGACTGTTTTCGTTTGCGCAGAAAAGCGCAGACTGATATCCGACAGTAGCCGAACGTATAGTCTCTGTCCCGCTGTATAGCTCTGTCCCGCTCAAATCTAAGAGTCGACTGAATGAAGAAGATGCCGCAATTTTGCCGCGAAATCAATTAACCAATAACAGCGCAAGATTTTAGCGCGCGATAGCTATTGGTAGAAAGATGGTTCCCACACTATAGAAATTGGTCTACGGCGCTGGTACCTACATCGGCGCGAATTATATTTTGGGTAAAACTTTACGCACGTGCGGCACGTGTCAACAGCTACAGAGTACCAACACTGATTGTTGGTACTCTGAAAAATTTATGGGAATTTTCTGAAACATTTATGGGTCCCTGAAACGATCAAGTGCACTTGACAAGTCTACGTGCTTGAAGTGAATATTGATCGTTTACAACGTTGACTTGACAAGGCCCGTCAAGTATCTACGGGCTGGACCATACTTGACAAAAAATTTGATTGACGGCACTTGAATCACCTTGCGCTTGATGCGACTTGACGCGACTTGACAAGTTAAAATTCATTTGCGGCCGGAGCATCGAATTTTCGGAACATAATTTTTGCGACGACTAGTTTTCTGGGCACAGGGCGGTAAACGACTGCGGCACGTGGACTTGACGGCACATTCAAGTCACGTCTCGTCAAGTAAAATCGTCAAGCACGTAGACTTGTCAAGTGCTCTTGATCGTTTCGGGGACCCATTAGAGTTTTCTACGAATAGGAGCCACATCTTCTTGATTCAAATGTTTATTCTCAGCACAGTAGTTACCGACATGCCGACACGAATATTACTTCTGATATTAATACTCCATGCATAATAAAATCAGCAATCCCAGCACCAGACCTGTTAGGTACAATATAACAATTTTTACGGCCACCGTTGTATATTATGATCCTTTTTATTGAACCTGAAACTGTTTCGATTAATTGCTCGGAGTAATATTAAAAGTATTTGGGTCTAGTACTGTCCCGGATTTATTTAGTCAAGTTTTATTGGGTAGTTATCTAATTGATCGTTTCGTCTCGTATGAGGTAGTGCTGGCCTCTGGTGTCAGAGATTGTCAAGCCGCCTGAGGGCCTCTGACATGGCTTATCGACTGCTATTAATCAATAACAGCTGGGACCGACAGCTTAACGTGCCCTCCGAAGCACAGAGCGATGGAAATCCGCACATAAGTTAGAAAAGTCATTGGTGCGGAGTCTAGGATCGAACCCGGTATCGTTGGATTCTGAGTTGCACTATTGAACCGTTAGGCTACCATCGCTATCTAATTGATGCAGTAAAGTGATAAGGAGTTGGGATATTTTGATCATCATCATCATCAGCTGTTACATGTCCACTGTTGGGCATAGGCCTCCCTCATACAACTCCACGACGAACGGTCTCAAACAAACTCCATCTTCCATTCAACTCATAACCTGCGATCTTTAAAATGTCATCGCTCCATAGAGTGGTATCCAACACTTACTACCTAATCCACTCAAAACTTACGGCAAAAAAAAAATTCATTGGTCACGTAGATATTCTTTCCAGTTTCGACCAGGGAATCAACCCGCAACCTCCTGCG
Organism: Operophtera brumata; assembly: GCA_932527175.1. Classification (NCBI taxonomy): domain Eukaryota; kingdom Metazoa; phylum Arthropoda; class Insecta; order Lepidoptera; family Geometridae; genus Operophtera; species Operophtera brumata. The sequence continues at coordinate 23,526,830 of OW052235.1, forward strand.
TCGCAGGCGAATCTTCGCCCGCCGCGCCACAGAGGTCATCAACTTAGTAATGAAAGAGATTTTGTTAGGAGAGATTTTTTGTGAGAGGTCGTCCGGGGAAATACTGCCACCATAGTGGGCCAGGTAAGGCACGTCTTAACCGGACGTGACCTGTGAGGTAGTGTATTGCTATAGGCAGAGGTTACGGCTTAGCATCAGGTGGGGCCATCTGCTTCTTCCAAAATCATACAAATATAAAAAACGCTGGGATAACTAGAGTCAGTCTCTCCGTGTTTAATAAGTTGGCAAGTTCTGTCTTTCACGGATATCTATGAAATCTTTGCACGCACCTCACAATAAACATTAATGTAGAATCCCCTTAGTAATTTGGACACTTTAGGTGCAGGTGCCGGGGACGTCGGCGCCTCGCGTGCGGCTCCTTAATTGCTGAACTCTGTACCAGCGTGTTTTTAGCGTTAAGACGCATTTAGAAGGTGCTACTTGCCTGTTTACCTGCCACTGCCTTGCTTACTGTCAAACTAAATAGCTACCTATCATAGTACCTATAAATAATACCTATCTTTATTTACAGTTTTTTTTTTACATTGATAGATGTTGTGATCGCAATCTCACCTGTTGGTAAGTGACGATGTGGCCGACGATGGAGCACAAAGGTCCAGAAGGCACCCATTCACTCTTGCCTTGAAAACACAATACAACTAATACAAGTATACACTAAATTTTATAAAACGAGCGGACTTTGCAGTATTCGCATATGATGTGTAACATCTAACATCTCACCCCCTTATAAACAACATGGCTGATAGTTCCAACCTTTTGGAAAAATGCACGCTTCCTGTTACACACCTCCTTTCACCTTTTCACGAATCACGAAAGAGGTTACACATTAAAAACACAAATGAAACAGTTGATCTACCTAAAGACCATTGCAAACCATCTAAAATAGTTTATCAGACAAATACTACCAGATGGAAGCGTTCTTATGGTGATAGATGCATGCCACGCTGAACCGTTATACCAATGCGTTTAGGCAGACAGAGCCAGCTCTTGTACCACGCGTTGGTTTGAACCAAACGTACTGTTTTTTTTAAAATTACGCCAATTTAATTTAATCCCCGATACGCCATGAATCCAGAGTCTCGACCACAAATGGCTCAAATACGTAAACTAACTGTGTAGTAACTTAACGATAGCTCCAAACGCCTGCCGTCCTTTATTGAGGACCTGGCAACCAGGGTGCGGAGTAATTCTCTCGTGTTTCATCACCGTCATAGATGGCTGCTACGATTCTTTAGATCTTTTAAAATAAACAAAGTCTTAAGCTAAAATAACGTGCTGCCCGATACATTGAAATGTCCTCTTGAACTACCATGATTTGTAATGTCTATTCAATTCCAAAATAAACATTTTTATATTATCAAACATATTCACGTACTTACGTCTCTTCGAAATATAAATTTTAATCCATACTAAGAATTTATAGCTGAGAATAAGTTACGTCGGAAAACACCATTATCTTAAAATAAACACTTGGCCGACAATTTAAAACTGTTTGCAAGACAGACAGATCTAAATCTTATTATGTAATGTACTAAATCATGCAGTAATCGCGTTTTATTTCATTTCGTTTTGATTTATGGAACATTTGTATTAATTAAATTGATAATTGAAATATTGAAGTTAATTTTAGCAACTTTTAGATTTGATGAATCGTGAGAATCGGTGTCAGTCCTTGACAGATTGAAGATAGTCTAACATATCCTTTTGCAAGAAGTGTGACGGTCGGTCGTCTCGTCTATTTCAAAACTCTGCAAGGATATGAGAAGTTATCTTCATGTTTCAGATCAACTTTTGGCCCAAAGTATAAACAACGGCTGCTTAGTAGTAGTTAGAAAGAAAGTCTAGTCAGCTACCTCTTTTTTCTGCACATAAAAACCCACTGAGTTATTCAATCAAAGCACTCGCACCCTATGTTTACTCTAGCATGTGTTATCTAGACTTGTTCCAGTAGCGTCGCCGTCTAAACACACCTACACGCAAAGTGCGTGCTTCCGATACTTACATGACCGAGTTTGTACGAAACTGTGGTATTGTGTGAAATAGACACTGGTAGCACCTCGGTTATATACCGTTAGAAATGGACTAATAAACTTGAATATTATTGCCCTTTTACTATCCTTTCCAGTGTTTTAATGCTTGTCTTTTCAAGAAAGTATTTTTGTTGTTTATTGTATTGAGGGCACGTGAGGCTTTGAATGGTTATATACGTATCGTTATTGTTTCAGTCGTAATTTCGAGAAACTTTGAAATTATGCGCAGGAACATTTTATGGTGGTAAATGTCCATAGGAGGTTCACGACAGTTGGACAAACACTATTTTTTCATCCCCCCATCTCGGAAAGAGTATTTTTGCTCTTCGATATCTGAGTGTAAAGGCCGTTTTATCAGCTAGAGGATAAAGTAAAATTGAGGTTAGAATATCGTGTGCACTAAGTTTTTGAATTCAAAACATCATTAAACCTATTTACTTCTACCTCCATGGTGCCGAATTTATCATACAACCTTTTTTAATTTGTTAAAACCTCGGAACCTTCTTGGTGTATTACTTTTTTTCGCATTTAGTAATTTCCTCGCTAAAGTCTTACGTAGTTATTGTATCCACTTTGAAGGTGGGGTAACGCTCAGCTATTGTAATTTTTTAAGCGATTGATACAATTTTAGAATCCTTCGCTTGCTCGGTCATCAAAATTGAAAACGCGGTTAAAAAGCAACTTTGCACTCTTATATAACAACTAACTATTAATTCTTCTGCAGATTTGTGAGATTTCCGTCGCTTTCCTTCAGTCGTCAGCTATTTTTTTTTCTATAGGTACCTTTTACTGGGTAAACAAACAAGGATACCCACCTAGTGGAAAGTAGTTATCCTCGCCTATAGACGCTAACACCGGAGGCAACACACGCGCGTTGCCGACTCTTTAAGAACTTTAAAACGCCTTTTTAAAGAACCTCTTTCTGTAGTCTCTAGAAGAAACCTCGACAGGGAGATCATTCCACTCAAGAGTGACCGCGGGAGGAATTCTCTGGAACATTACGATGCGCGACCACATTGACTACAAAGTGTGAGGATGCATCCCTGTCGGTGGCGAGCAGCGCAGTGGTAGCAAGGAGCTATCCTCATATTCTAAGAGCTTCTAAGCATATACTCAAGTTAAGGTTGTTAGATAAAGTAGCACCATGTTTTCCACATGTTTGCGATCATTCGGTAAGTTAAACTAAGATTCACCAATTTCGTCGTCATGGTTTATGAGAGAGGAATTATATAAGCCGGCCCAATGCGTATGCGTATGGGGGGGGGGGGGGGGGGGGGGGGGGATAATGTCTCAGGGTGGCGGGCGCATTGTCAGATATACCAACCTACCACTTTGAAAGAATACATACAGACAGATGGACGGACGAATGGACGACGTAACATTGATAATAGGGTCTCGTTGGCATCCTTTTGGTACAGAACCGTAAAAAGTAGCGAAATCTGGTTCAACCACCGTGTGTCGGTGTGAATAAGCAGGTCATTCCTATCGAACTCGCACGCGCCACTAAAAGAAACTTACGCAGTTCCAAAAACCACGTAACAATCAAACTGAAAATAGCCACAGTCATAACACGTAAGTACGCACCTACCCGATCGTATACGATTCTGTTTACGTAGAATGCCGATTTAGTTACTACCGGAGCTTATCTGTAGGTACAACCATATGAATAAATAATAACTTAGAGGTAGAACTGCCACTTAGGTACTACTCTTTGTGCGTGTTACAATGCCGCCAAAAGGATGAGGATGAGGAAGATTCTAGTTGCAAAAATACCTGAGTTCCCTTAAAACAAATTGATTGGAGTGAATGTTCCTGGAAACGGCTGCAAACACACACCACCTTCAACAACAACCACACCACCAAAGCAAACACCATCTTTCATATAATAACCGCATTGAAATCTGAGCTACGTCCAGAGCCACGTGGCATCAAAGAAACATGCATACATAAAGACACACACACTATGGCCTATGGCCTCAAACTTGTAACACCTCTCGTTGTAGTCGAGGGCTAAAAAGCTACAAGATCACGTTCAAAGGATCTTACAGTACCTAACTACTCCTACGGTATTAGTGTGTGAATGATGAAAAAATCTTAGTTTGAGGCTAGGATAATAAAAAAAATTGTATGTGCAACTATGTAATTCCAAAGCTGTGGTCGGTTTTGTGGTTGAGAGCGCCGGTTTGAAGTCGGTGGCAGCCTGCTTCACACGCAAATGTGCCGAAGCCGTAACGCAGAAACATTCGGCATCGCTGATGGCAACAATTATTTAGAGGAAATAGCTTGCGAGGTGCGGTCGCGACATTGCGTGATCACCTTTCACACGAACCTCTCCCCATCACCATGCCTTACTGTCTTATGGAGCTACGAAGGGAGTCGCTAACTAAAGTGGTAATGTACGTCGCGAGCCGCGATAAATCTGCTTTTTCGGATAGTTTTGACAGCGGGACAGGTGTTAAATTTATTCGAGTTGGAAGGAAGTTTTGGCGTGTTTATGTCTGATTGTATCGCAGAAGCGTTGCGGTAAAGTCGCTTTATGGTGTTGATGGTGATTTTATGAAAATTGGCATATTCACCGTTTTTATTGAGGTGGCAATGATATGACGAGCATTTAAACAATTTACTTCACACACTTGTCCGACAGTCTCTGAAACGATTCAATACTTTTTTAAATCTTTTATTGTTAAGTTAGTTTGGTAGTAGTAGTAGAGTTTTGTGAAAGAGTTCGTCCGAGGAAGTACTACCACCATACCTATTTCTGCCGCAAAGCAGTAGTGCTCGCATTGCTGTGTTCCGGTTTGAAGGGTATGGGTGCCGGTGAAATTACAGGCACATGAGACTTTTCATCTATGTCCCAGGGTGGCAGTCTCAGGGGGGCAGGCGCAGTGCAATGCCACATAGGGCGCGTCCTAGGTGGACGTGACCTATGAGGTAATGCACTGTTCATAGGCAGAGGTTACCGCTTAACATCAGGTGGGCCCCGTCTGCTTGTTTCGAAAAAAGTTTGTGAGTAGGTATGTTAGACAAATCTTTAAACTGAATTTTGAACCAGTTAGCCTCAACCGACTGAGCTGAAATTTGGCATAGTCATTTAGTTATTGTCAAGTTCCGATGACAATACAATATGATGGTGGCAGCGAGCTGATCTGATGATGGAGATGGAAGGTGGACAACGGAACTTCTCGATGGATGTAGACTGGCCGTGTTTAGGCTCATTTTGATCAGCACATGATTCCAATCACTAATTTTATAAAAAATAATAATATGAAAAAAACTTATTTTCGACAGTTTTTTTCGTTATAAGTTCCGGTCTGTTGCTTTAATTGTTCTTTATTTTAAGATTACTAAATGGTCAACAGCTTTTGGGACGAGTTAAAAGAAGATCAGGTAACTATTGAGAGACCTAAGCTAAACCCTTTGGTCTCTCACTAGTCCCTTTGGTTTCAACTCGTCTCAAAGGCTGTTGACCATCTAGTAAGATCTTGAAATAAAGAACAATTAAAGCAACATTTCGTCACCTTACAGAAAGCTCTAAAACTAATCTTCAAAGCCGATCCTGGCGCGATCTCGCAGCCCATTAGGCCCTGAAAAACTGTAATACGGAAACGAGCGACACGTTCCGTCCAAAAACGCACTACATTAAAACCACTTCGAGGTGAACGCACTCTCATTAAAGGGCCGCTGATTTTAAACTAACATCACTAGCCATTGAAGGTTTTGTACCGTGAAAGTCTTCATGCGTGTGTAGACGCGCGGCAATGGAAAGAACGGCGCGTGTCGCGTTACGAAGAGGCCCTTCTTATTTTTATATTTTGTCAAATTGTAAGCTGAAATAAAACGGGACTGTAATAAAAATACCATTGGTACTGTTATTGCAGCGCGGCTAGAAATAGAGGTGTCACAGCGCCCTCTCTCAGAACTTCAGAAGGGACGACACTTGAGTCACACTCAGCATATAACAGTCACGCTCACTTGCTCTCTCTGACTGTTTGTTATTCTGTGTTTTAGATGTTTGAGAGGTATAAATAGGAGTAGAACGTAGGTGTTTTATAGTTATTGTTGTTAACATTCATAATATCAACCGTGGAAAGGTTGAAACACAATAAAATTGATTTCGATCTGGAAGTAGAGTTTTGCATGAGACTCACTTCACTTTAGATGTTTTATTGTATTTTCAATCATCATCATCACTCTTAAGACGTCCGCTGCTGGACTCCCCCATAAAATACAACAGGGGAGGGGGTTAGTGATGCAGTTTTAGTGGATGCTGCTGCCCGTCTCAATTTAATCCCTTAATCTGCTTTTACGTCTTCCACGGGAGGAGACGGAGTGGTCTATTCCTAGGTAGGACACACCAAGTTAATATTTGAAATGGGCATTAAGTAATACTTTAAATCTAAAATTTATCCAAGTTAATTAAATAAAAGGTTAAAACAGCCGCAAAACAAATTTGAAACAGATCATCAAGTCAGTCATGAATAAATAATAAGTAATTTAAACATCAATAAAATTAAACTATAATAGTGATTCCATCTTCATTTAACCCTAGGTGAAGTGCGAGAGTGTACTGTAGCTCCTCATTATAATCCGCCCACGAGAACCGCCCACAGCGCACTGCGCGCCCGTCGTTACACCGGCGCACGTGCTCGGAAAATTCGATCATTTTTATAGTCGCGTACGCGCAGCCCTCAAGAAAGCTGTGGTATTTTTTAGTTACAGTTACTGTATTTTTTGTTGTTTTCAAAAATCTTTTTTTTTACACATTTTGAGGCTTTTTATGTTTCGATCACAGATGTTTTAGGCCATGAAAATTTTTCATGTTATTTTTTTGTCATCTTCAATACCTAATGCCGTGGTGTGTTCGTCCTAAGAATAGACCCCTCCGTCTCTTCACGTGGATGTCTTAAACGCCGACTATCCCTCGGGTATGGGCAGCAGCATCCACCTGAGTAATCAACACCTGCCACGCGTAGTGATTATAGCAAATCCTCCATTGCATTTTATGGGAAGACCAGCACGTCCAGCAGTGGTCAACTAATGGTGATGTATACAATGATACACTGTTAGGAAGCTTATAGCCAGCATGTAACAGATGACAATGATTATGATGATGAGAGGATCTCGCCGTATATGACGAATGATCGTCATCAGTTCAATGCTGGACGGCATATGGAATCCAAGAATAAACGCGCTTTGGTGTGTCCGGCCTAAGAATAGACCTCTCCGTCTCCTCCCGTGGATGTCGTAAAAGCCGATTAAGGGATTACCCGGACTTGTTGATAAGATTCGTTGGTATAAGATTTGTCCTGGCTGGTAGCTTATTATGGAATGTGTTATTACTGGAAGAAAGCGTTAGCTGAGTCAGTCGTGGGAAGCAATGGCGGCGATGAGCTCACCACTTGTCACGTCTATATTCGAGGATGGTGAAACCCACTGTGAAAAGAGGCCTATTGTGGCTCTGCCTACCCTTTCGGGGAAAAAGGCGTGTGTCTATGTATGTATGTATGTATGTATGCAGGCGGTTTCGTACTGACATGAATGTGCCCGCCTGTTAGTAGGCATTTACAACATCCACTGGAGGGGACTGATGGGTATATTCTTAGACCGCTCACACCAGATAATATGAAAAGTACTAATCTCAAAATAGTCAAAGAGCCGGTTGCCTAATAATGAATGCTACCAGCGTGCAGCGGGGACATATCAAAGCTAAAGTGTTACTCTCAATCCGAAGTTGGACTTAACCAAATATGTCGCCGGGTGAACGACACCGGTCTATTTCAGACGAAGTAATTATACCGGAGGAAGGACTTGTCCGTCTGTACGTACTCAATGGGTATCGCGTGTTGCTTTAATTGGATGTTTAGATTTTCAATTTTGATGTCGTGTCTGTGTCGGTATGGATTAGAAAGATCCATTTGTGGACTTGATTCATGGAAAGCGTGCACTATGGAGCGTGAGTGCTAGAAGCATTGGTTATTGCTCTGTATGAGCTCTTTCTTGGTCGATAGGCTCCACACAGACGCATTGCAGTATGTTGCAAGACGGATCATCAAAAAAATTGCAAAGATAAAGATAAAGATAAAGATAAAGATAAAGATAAAGATAAAGATAAAGATAAAGATAAAGATAAAGATAAAGATAATTTATTTGCTTAAACATATGTACAAATTGATGGTATAAATATTAGTAGGACACAATATGTTTGGCCGCTGCCGGCGTGCAAATGGAGAGGATGGCATGCTAATATAGTTAGTTTAAATTATTAATTTTTACATAGAAAATTAAAAAAAAAAAACCGTGTTTGTTGCTATTTTTCTAGGTCCTTGATCATTTTCTACGTAGGTAAATTCACCTAGATGATTCAAAATTTTGCGTATGCAATTAACATAAATATTTTCTTACGAGTATATGTATTTTTTTTGTTCTACTTGAATGACGGAACAAGCAGAAGCCCACCTGATGTTAAGGCGCTATAGGTTCAACGAACATTTTTGTATGAGGCGAAGAAGGCGAGCGCACGCTCTGATACCGTGTTTTTATGTTTAAAAAAATTATATAAAAATGTCGTTCAATGTTTTGTTTAATTTTGTTGATGAATGCACTAACTCAAATAATAACTAACATGTAACCAAATGTTTCAAAAATTAAAACGTGAGAGAAGTGAGTGAAAAATAGCATTTAAATTTTAAAAAGAAGGTATCTTTGTCATTTTTTTTTATCGAGTGTAGTAATTCAAATATTGTATTGAATTATTGATTTCACTAGATAAAAAGCTCAAGAATATCATATATTTTTTTCTTCATAGAAAACTATGAAATTCTTATCCAAAACTTTAAAATTCTAGAGACATTTGAGAACCTATCGCGCCTTAAGCGGTAACCTCTGCCTATGAACAGTGCATGACCTCATAGGCCCTATGTGGCATTGCACTGCGCCCGCCACCCTGAGACATAAAGATGAAAAGTCTCATGTGCCTGTAATTTCACCGGCATACTTACCCTTCAAAGGGTAACCTTCACCTTACCTTTATAGGTATATTATAAACTATTTGGACAAAGGTAATTGAAAAGTAGTTTTTTTTGTGTGAATTATAATATATATTGCCACTAGTATGGAATATTTTTCTTTCTTGACGAAATTAGATTTGGCAGTGGCCTATGAAAAGGAGAAGGAAAGATAGACATTTGCTAAAATTGTTGAGGTACACGTAAAAGAGAATTTTGCGCTTGTCTTATCCCGAGTTAAAGTATCTCTTATCTGAATTTAAACAGTAAAGGAATAAAGTGAAGTTTTTAACACACGTTGTCTGTATTTTCTGAAAACTATAATCTGGGTCTCTTCAAGGGGAGAGTGAAAAGGGCCTTTCTAGATCTTAGTGCTCCAACGTCGGCCACTTACCAACAGATGAGATCGCGGTCAAACGAATGTTAAAAAAAGTTAAGTTATGTCAGGATTGTAAGAATTGGAAATCCTTGTTGGAGTCTTCCTCAGATTTCCACTCTATCTACGGTCCTGACTCTATATACGACTATGAGTAGTTCTATGTAGGTACAGTTTTACCCAAAATATAAGTCCGATCGACTGTTTTCGTTTGCGCAGAAAAGCGCAGACTGATATCCGACAGTAGCCGAACGTATGGTATAGCTCTGTCCCGCTCACATATAAGAGTGTACTGATGAACAATATGGCACACGACCAGACGTGATTTTGCCGCGAAATCGATTAACCAATAACAGCCAAAGATTTTAGCGCGCGCTTGCTATTGGTAGAAAGGTTCCCGCGCTATAGAAATTAGTCTACGGCGCAAGTGTGTACATCGGGGTGACTTATATTTTGGGGAAAACTGTAGGTACTAAGTTGGTGAAAAGACATTAGAGATTTTAGTAGTAGTAGAGCTTTTTTGTGACAGAGTTCGTCCGGGGAAGTACTGCCACCATACCTATTTCTGCCGCAAAGCAGTAGTGCTCGCATTGCTGTGTTCCGGTTTGAAGTGTAAGGGTGTCGGTGAAATTACAGGCACATGAGACTTTTCATCTTTATGTCTCAGGGTGGCGGGCGCAGTGCAATGCCACATAAGGTGCGTCCTAGGTGGACATGACCTATGAGGTATGAGGTAATGCACTGTTCATAGGCAGAGGTTACCGCTTACCATCAGGTGGGCCTCTTGCTTGTTCAGTCATCCAAGTAATATAATTAAAAAAAAAAAAAAAAAAAAAAGATATGGTAGTTCCATCTTAACATCTAGCACTCATTAAATTATGCAATCATAATATTGGACGTTGCAATCTGTTAACGTACTCGTTATATTTGGCGCCACCGGGCAAACAGCCAGCGCACCTACCTACCACCTAGTAGAATTCCTCTTTCTTCAATCCCGTACAAAATTATTTATTTCACCGGTTTTTGTTGTGAAACTAACATTTTGTATGTACTACGACATCTAATAGCGGTATATTTGGGAGAGCGCCAAATAACATAAAACGAATGTGTGAGTGTGTTTGATAGACTTTCATTCATCGAGGATGAGACAACTCTGTCGATAGGCTTCTCAAATATTTACTAATGATAAAAAATAAATGGGCTCAGTTGTGTCCGAGCCGTGGAATTTTTCGTTTTAAACATCAAAATGTTTGGCCTGGCTACGTTTGGAACGTTAAACATTTGGCAGGCATCAATCCAGTAGTCAATTGTTTATAACAATAGGCCAAGAGCGAGTCGGACACGCGCAATGCCTCTCAATTATTCATGATCCATAGAACAAGTTGGGATCTTCCAAATATTTTTTATTTATGTACTAAACTATTACTTAAGTACCTTTTTGAGATTCAGCAGGAATAAATCGTTGTTTTTTTGGGCTCTTTTAAAAGGGGTTTGTTCGTTCTGATGGAAATAACATCCGTTCTGATCACGCAAAACAGAACAGCTTGATCGCGTGATCCGTCTTACTTGCACAAAAATAATATTTCTGTCCCGTATGATCAAGAATGAAAAATTTTCATGAGAAATCTCGGGTAAAGATTCTTTCCGAAATATCAGATTTCCCTAGAAAGAATACCTTCTAAATAAATATTTTATATTATTCGTGATCCCATACTAGGATTTTCCGTGTTGTGCGTATCAGGAAGTACGAGTTGCTTCGTACCGTAACATCTTGTCCAGACCTGGAACAATCTTCGCAGATCATGAAAATAAAACCCGCGGTAATCGAACCCACGCCAAGCCTCACTCGACTCGCACCTGCCGTCTACCCACGCAAGGCGCCATGGAGGCGTACCTCCTAGCTGTTGATAACTACTAGCGCCATCTACCAACATGTTTTTATTTTAGAACTGAGAACGCATGCAGTGCCATCTATTGATTAAATGTTGAACTACGATACTAACTCCACGAGCTTTTATATAAACTTTTCTGGTAGGCATGCTGCCGCTGTATGTAGTAAGCTCGCACTGAAGTAGTTTATATTTAGTTCTCCGAGATGGCGTTCAAAGGCGGAAATGTAAAAGCCTTGTACTATCTGCCTACAACAGAATTAAGTAAAATTTAATTTAATAATTTTTTTTTCTTTGTTTTTGATACATTTCTTTAATTCATTTTTACGTCTCTTTGCTTGTTTGTTTGTCTTGAATTAAATCTGAGACGCTACATTCGAGCCAATTTTTGTTGATGAAAAATTCTGAAACTTTGCATTGACCCATTTAGTTACTACCTACTATACATTGAGTTACTTATGTAGTACCTGTAGTATTATTTTATCTGTGGTGGGTACGTGCTTATATAATATCTCAATGCATAGACCTTGATTTAGGATGATAATACCTACATTATTATGGTGAGAGTGAGCTTGAACCAAGTAAATAATTTAGCATTGTGTTTTTTAGATACCTACGTCACAGACCTACGTTTTTAACCCCCGACGCAAAAACGACGGGGTGTTATAAGTTTGACGTGTCTGTGTGTGTGTCTGTCTTTGGCAACGTCGCTCCCGAACGGATTAACCGATTTTGTTTTTTTTTGTTTGAAAGGTGAATTAGTCGGGAGTGTTCTTAGCTATGTTTGATCAAAATCGGTTCAGCCGTTTCATTGCGTTGAGGGTTTTTTAATTTTTACAAAATTAATTACTTGTATCTATCTATTAGTCAAGCTACCACCACAGACAGATCAATGTCGCGCTAGGCGGAACCGCTGGCCACTCAAATCTAACCTATAAATTGCCTAATTTGCACCCGACAACATTTTAGCAATTTAAACCGTGTTCCGTTGTAATAAGGATAGGGTCAGGTGTAGAGAAATGTGCTGGGATGTACGCTGGCAGTGGAGGGTCGCTGCAGTTGGGCGGGAATATCGCTGCTGCTGAATAGATTGCGCTCCTGGATTAAGATTTCCGCTAGGCAGAAATCTTCATACAAAAAAAAACGCCACGCGCCGCTCGAAAAAGCGATTTTTATTGAATATCTCGTGAAATATAGATAATTTTAAAAATCCATTTTATTGTATTGATTTTATTTATCCAATTTTTGACCCAATAATCTGTACCATATTGACAAACAATCGAATCTAGACAAAAGTTAGAGGTAACTTTGTGATTTTTTTTATCGAGAAAATTTTGTCCTTTCGTTTTTCTGTTTGGGTTATCTCTCGGTATTATAATGTGGTATCCATGCATATTTTTAATTTGACTATTTTACTTGATTTAGTCAGTTAAAAATCTAATATAAGATTGGTAATTTTGCGTTATACCTCACCTCAAGTACGTAGGTACTGTTTTTTTTTTATTAATTTAATTTGTGTACACAGTAAATGTACAATATCATTACAATCTAGCCATAAACCAGGCTAATAAGTAATTTAATATTGACCTAGATTTATAATATAAATTATACCTAAGAATGTGTCCATTGTCACTTTTCTTACTGTCTCTATTTAAGGGGAGGACACTTTGTTCTTGTGTTCTTGTTAGAAAGCACTAGTTTGCACTACATTTCACTATAGTTTACCAACTCTACGTACCAGTTGTACGGACTGATGAGGCTGTTTTTAAAACTCTTCATTCCTTTCCAATATAATAATGCTCAAAGTCAATTATCCGGAGATACCTCTAGCAAGTATGGCCCATATTTATAGGGCATATTTATTAAATTAAATGTAGGTAATGTATGGTTGAATGATTAGTCTCTAATTACAGAATATAAATATAGTAATATATAATGTAGGAACGTAGGGAAGGCTACAATACTAGGGTTATTGTTACCTACATAACCACCTATCTACCTAAGTACCTAACCAGTCAGGACCAATAATAGCTTTCGGACTGTGTGGTCACAAGGTTGCGCGAAGCGAAGCAAATGGAATGGTCTGAATCGGCCGGTGGGTGAGTGCCAGAACCGAAGTTTGCCTTGAAGTTTACATTTTTCACACAATTAGAAGAAAATCAGTTACCCCATCCTGAGCATAATGTTAGTTCTAGTATCTGCTGATATGCCGCCTGCCTGATATGTAAATGAGCTATCTCTAAGCAGCCGTCAATGTACACCTAGCGGTCCTCAATCACGCGCGGACAACCTCGGTACATGTTATTTTTAGCGCGCAGCGGCCGTCACCGCCGTCCGCGCACGGTGCGCGCCGCCTGCGCACACCGCACGAAAACATTATCATGGACAAAAGTTAGTGTAGTAATAGTGATAGTGAAACAGTGACATGTGGACTTTATGACGAAGGCTGCAATGGACCACTTCAGGCGTCCGCGGTACAAGATGGGCCGGCGACGGGTAAATAACAACTCCTTAGGTTATGTTCTATGACTGCAGCTTTACTACACAAATAAACGTACAGTTTTTTTTTTGTTTGGCTGGAGATTCCATTCATGTGTGGCTAGGAGTAGCGCTTGTGATTTCGATTGTAAACGTTGTTTTGTTGACGTTAGGGTCGATGTTCGCGCGCGTCAGTTTGTAAACAGAAGCCCCTGATGATAGGGGACAACTCTTCCGTGAGTGAAGATGTGGGGCACCGGGGACATAATGCTGGTTTCTCTTTTGAAACAGTGTGTTTAGAATCCACCAAGAATGAACAGTTAATTACTATGTAGGTCATGACAAACAATTAATTTAGGTGTCATGGTTATTAATTTAAGACAAAGTCCACGTTACTCAGACTTTGATTGCTGAAAGTATAAAATAGTTGTTAGTTAGCCTTTTTCGTGTGATTTTAGGCATTTTACTTCCTAGGCATTGTAGGAATTAGACTTCCTGATCTGGATGCATTTTATTAATTTAAATACTGACGAATCTCAATAATCAAGGTTGTGTATACTAGCTCTTATTCAATCATTACATACTTGGAGTAACTCAATTACCTGATCATTTCTACTCTTTCTTACATATTCTCATTGGCACTTCATGCCACTCATTTTGCAGAATACCTCAAGTACCTACGCCTAGGTACTTTGCTCGTACGTCTATCACCCCCTTTAGGCAGTGGCTTACCCGGGGTCAAAGCCGCGAAGGAAAATAAAATGAAGTGCCAAAAACGTCCCTTTGTAGTAGTTATATATCCCAAGCTACCTACTTACAATTGACCCAGTTTTGTCCATAGCACTGAACGTGCCATCACGTGCCCTATAAACTGCTAGAAGGGCCATAGCCTCGTCCACTCTTTTGGCTTTGTGCGAGTGCAGTGAAGATAAGAGTGAGTCACGCGCTGCGTGAGGCGAGCTACTCACTCAGGCTTTTCCGTCTTGTGCTGACTCATTGAAACGTGCATCTCACATGTTTCTTTATGCTGTAGCATTACAGAAAACGCAGAATAGAATTGACGAATTCGTTGGTTTTTGCAAGCTTTTATTTAACTTGACCTGTTACATTTTTGTTACCCAGTATTTTTTTTTTTTTTTTTTATACTGCTTGGATGACGGAACACGCAAGTGGCCCACCCCTCTGCCTATGAACAGTGCATTACCTCATAGCTCACGTCCACCTAGGACGCACCCTATGTGGCATTGCACTGCGCCCGCCACCCTGAGACAGAGATGAAAAGTCTCATGTGCCTGTAATTTCACCGGCACCCTTACCCTTCAAACCGGAACACAGCAATGCGAGCACTACCGCTTTGCGGCAGAAATAGGTATGGTGGTAGTACTTCTCCGGACGAACTCTTTCACAAAAAAGCTCTACTACTACTAAAAACTAAATATATTAAACTATAATTAAGTTAATAATAATATAGTTTTATATAATAATATTAAACTATTTGTGTGGGAATCTTGAATCGGTATTTTGAACCTCGACCGATTGAGCTGAAATTTGGCGTACTTGTCAGGTTCCGATGGCAATACAATATTATGGTGACAGCGAGCTGATCATGGATACAGAAGGTGGCCAACGGAACTCCTCGATGATTGATTACTTTTAATAGCAGCCCGGCAGTGTATGTCCTCATTTTGATTACCTCATGGTTCTGATAACTAATTAATTTAGTAACTAATATATTTTTCCATAAAAACTTATAACATTTTTAAATCGATCTACTTATATACACAGTAAGACTCTTCCAACCCTTTCTAACCCTTTGCCGAACGTCTTCAAGCCCTAGATAGATGCCTGTTCAAGCCAGCGTTGTTGAAGAGAAGGAACACTTATGGACGCATATCTTGTGGGGCCCCGAAGCTAGTTACTCTATTCACGACTAGTTGTCGCCACAAGAAAAAAAGAACGCGCTATCAGCTGTCATTCCTTGCACTTGTACTCCCAAAAGCGTTATTGCGAGCTGATGATACTGGAAACAGCTACAACAATTTCCACCGCATAGCTAAGAATCATTTCGCAAACACCATCTATCATCTAAAGAATATCGTATCTAAATCAGTTAAACCGTTTTGGAGATAAATGGGGATAATTTGTTTGCCAACAAACAACCTCTCGCCCTAAACGCATACACCTTCTCCGTTTCGTCGGGGTAAAAACCCCGCTTGATTCGCTGACAGTCTCCCCCTACCTTAGGCTATGTTCAGATGGCTGAATTGTGACGCGCGTTTTCAAATCGCGCGCTTAGACATCCTAATATATACCTAGCAACCGTTCACATGCGCGCGCGTTAACGCGCGTCAGCGAGCGTCAACGAGGCGCTCAGAGAAAAAGTTTCTAGACGCAGACAATCGCGCGTTGTACCGTTGTACGTTCTACCGAACTAGACTGACGAGTACTCTCGCAACGCGCATTAGCGCTCATCATCTGAACTCTCTTCAAATTTGATCGCGCGATTAACGCGAATTAACGCGCGTTACATGTGAACATAGCCTTATTCTGTAGGGCATAGCTCCTTGATGCTCTTAATGTCGATACAACACGGTTAGCTAGCGTTGTCTCGACGGCGCACGTTTTGAATGAGCTGCGTTCACTGGACCTTGATTGGATTGTGATGAAGTAGTGAATCTTGCCAAGTTATTATTTGTCACGAAGCTGGGCAATGACAGAGACATGTTATGCGCAGCTATGTGATACTTGACACTTCCAGATTCAAGGGTTTTTAAGAGTACTGTACTGCTAAGGCGACAATTGAACTTTGCTCCTATTTTAATAATATTAATAATTATATTATTAATATTTTAATAATATCAGCAGGTCTAAAATGGCCACTTTGGGTGAATGATCAAACTCCATACAATTTTACATGCATGATCAATACATTTTTTCACATCAACTCATAATTTGCCAGTTCTTTATAAACTTATAAGGTTTCCAAATCACACGGAGGTAAAAAGTTGTATGGTGATCTAACCCATGCTAGTTTGAGTCTATATACTTGTAATTTGATGGGAAACTGACAAACCAAGGTCTAAATGGCAATGCAGCCAGCATCTTAGGCTACCTTTAGATCGCTTGCAGCGGTCTTCAGGTGGCACAACTGTTTCATATGTATGTTTTGTACATACCTTGTATTATTCTTTCTGTAAATATAAATATGTGTTTTTACTAAAAAAAAAAAAAAGTCTAAATACTAGTCTCTTTATATTGTCTACAAAATGGCATTGAATCGAATCTATTGATATCCAAATGAGGCTCAAACTTAGAGCATTGCAGACCTCCGTTGCGACTTAAACTTCGTTTTGTATGCAGCAGGCTAGCGCACGCTAGGTTTGGACGGTAATATCTGAATGACACAATAACTGTTTCTTCAGTTGGCACTATTGCTTGTTTTTTTCCGGTTCAAGTACCCGACTGATCACCCTACAGAGGTCCTGACCCACTCAGATAGTCTGGCCTTGGTCCAACAAAATTATCGTTTCTCTCGTGAATATCCTTTGAAAGCCTTCTTTTATTTTATTCATCATCCAAACACAAAAGTAGAAGGTATTTTTTCATCGGCTAGGTACTTTTTGTTTTTTTTCTGTGGAATTATCCTTGTGTTTCATTCATAAATCTTAAAAACGACAGCAGTTCATAGGTTTTTGAGTCGAAAGTCATTTATTTCCCGTCGTCAAGTAAACACAAAAATCTGCAGTTTCCCATTGAAAATCGATAGTGGAAAATGGCAATTGTTTCGCATCCATCGCTGTGTTAGTAAGAGGCGGCGGTTGTTGACCCGCACTGAACCAGTAATGGAGTGGAAAATGATGGGAACAAGCGCGAGCGAGCCGGAAGTTCGCTCGTTTAACAAGGGTGCAAGTGCAATGTTGGATTTATTTACACAAACAAACAAACAAACATCGTGAAATAATTAGTTTTTAACACGCTTTTATTAGCTTGGGTTGTATCTATGTATGAATGTATCTATGTATGTATGTATGTAACTGAATCTTTGAGCATAATTTTTACCAATTTCCAGAAGTCTGATTAATTTGTAACTTTGCATAGAGAGAGAGAGAGAGAGAGAGAGAGAGATAGAGAGAGAGATAGAGTTAGAGTTAGAGAGAGAGAGAGACAGAGATAAATCGAACTAAAAAACTAAAAATAAATAATATTTTAAAAAATTTAAAAAACACGCTTTTATAGCTAACTGAACTAAAAAATAGAAAATAATTTTCAATTTCAAAGAGTTTATATTAAAGTAGTAGAAGATCGAACAATCAATCAGTAATTTTTTTTTTTTTAAAAAAGCGTGGGGTGCATTTTTCTACTTTTCATAACTCTCCTCTCATAGATAGTTGCCAACAGAATGATTGTTACATTTACTTTATCAAGCACCCCACGCTTTAAAAAAAAAAAAAAAAACTGATTGATTGTTCGATCTTCTACTACTGTAATATAAACTCTTTGAAATTGAAAATTATTTTCTATTTTTTAGTTCGGTTAGCTATAAAAGCGTGGTTTTTTATTTTTTTAAAATATTATTTATTAAATTAGAGCTTTTGAAAAATAATTAGGTACCTGGTGTACCTACAAAATAACTAGAAATGAAAGAGTGGTATTTTACAGAATTAACATTTTCTTTGACGAGGTTTTTTTTATTATTTTTTATTCAATAAATAAATATATTAATAAAATAAATAAATAAATAAGTGTAGAAGATTATTTGCGTGTGCTTACTTTTCTGTTTATATCTCTTTGATTTAGAAAAATTAGCGGAAGCACTAGGTAAAGTTCCAGACAGTTACCTAGTTACTGTTCTATGTAAGTTGCCTTGCAGCATCTCTTAGCGAGCGACCACCGGCGGTCGTCTGCCGCAAGTAGGTCATCGACGTCGCCGTCGCGTCGCCATCGATCGTACCGCCGCGCATGCGCACAACGAAACAAAACCTTATCACTATCTGCTTAAAGTCCATTTTCATAGCGTGAATGAACTAGGCGCTTACTGCACACAGCCTAACAAAAGCACAGAGGAATTTCAGCTTCAAGTTGAAGTGCTAAAGTTGAGTTTCATTTAGAGGCTTTGTAGTTAATTTCGTAGGGTTGCAACCTTATTAGGACGTGTCAAGGTTCTTAATAGTTTGTAGGAAATAGAGGGTTTATTTTAATTCACTTAAATCTCGCTCGTGTACTGACGTGCATTGATTCAGGAGAATTTTTAGGCAGGATGCATTTTACAGTGTAACAAAATCTTTGAGCTTTTAGTTTTTAAAACGGCTGCTGTTAAAATATACCTTTAACAACCCCTAAGACTTAGGACCTATATCTGGGTGTATTCAGTAATTTTTTCCGTAGTAATTTTCCGAGGTTTTTAAGTTTTCCATTATATTACGTAAACGTAAATCAGCCATTTGGGATCAGGATTTTAAGAAAAAAAGTTGCATATTACTGTCTCACTAATACCACAGATAAAAGAATACTATACTAGTACTAATACTGTACACTTTATGTGTAAATCTAGGTCATGACATGAAACAGACCGTGTAACCTATTGTAGTCAAACTTGGCAAAGGAACCGAGAGAAAAGTCACAGATAATACACAAAAAAAAAGAAAAACCTTTTCTCGACTGATTATTTATCATCACGAAGTAAGCTCACTGCCAAAAGGTCAAAACAATAACTCAATAGTGCCCACGTTAAGGGGGCTTCTGCTCGGAGTGACTGGAAAGTATTAACATCACGATATGATTTAATGCATTCTATAAATTAGACTTTTTCGCTATTCCATAAACAACAGAAGTCAACTTAAAACCAGCAACATAACAGCCTAAAGTTCGGAAGCATGCGATCTATGAAGTCACGTGACCACCATTTAGACGATAAATCTTAGGCCCTTAGATGACAATAAAAATACCTTTTATAGCTACAATTGACTTACATAATAATGTAAGTGTATGTAGTCCTTTTTTGCAATAAGCTACGTCCTCACCACACACTAAATCGTGAGCCGAGCGGCGTCTACACGATATGTGTAAATCTGGTATAAAATTCAGCACCATGATTATTACCAGGGGTTGGTCGCACGACTTGGTCGCTCGAACCGAAACCTTCCTCTATTGCGTGGGGTCTACGGACTGCGCGCGGTACCTCAACGCGGCTGCTACGGTGTGCTACGAGCGTAGCAACGAAGGCGTATCTAATCAATTCCTGTTTAAAATTCACGAATTCATGAAGTTTTCTATACATTTTCAAGGTTTATTGCAAAATGTGACATCAGTTTTAGAAATAACTGATGTTTTAAAACAACCATTTACAAATTTGCTTCAGTTTATTTTTAAACATTTAACAAGTCGAAAGTTATCGATATGTAATTTGATGCAAGTTCAATGTCATATATTCCATACAAGTTAAACATGAAAAGGGGGTCGTGCTTGCAAAAGTTCGGATCACGCTGATTTTTTTATGTTGTTAGGACCTTAACCAACATTAAAAAACCAGATTTGCGGTGGAAAATTGTGAATTAACGTCCCGGATGTGGAGCTAAAATGAAGTTGACCCGACTACAGACTGGGCGCCTCTCCCAGCGTCCAACACGGCCATCGAGACACCATCTTCGTGCGAGCCCAAGCCCAGGCCATCTAAGATAAGATCCGTTTTTGAGAGAACCGCTGTGCCTGCAGGCACCAGTATCGGTCTCAAATGAAAGCTAATTAAATTTACTACAACTTCATTTTGTATAATGTTTGACGTGGGATGCGTATTTTAGAAGATATTTCAAAAAATAGGTGAACATTTAAAAAAAAACACTAAAAAAATTGCCTATTTTCAAAGAACTGTATCTTGGGAACCAATAGCTGTATAGAGCTCGCGCTAGTGTCAAATTGTAGCAAATTTAAGTATTCGCAGTAACTCTACATGTCAGACCCTTCCTTCACGAAGATATTGAGCAAAAACGAAAACAAAAAACGAAAATTTCATGGTTTTTTGGGCACACCGCCGAACGCACAGCACTTGGAAAATTGTTTTTTTAATATTGGTTAAGATTCTAATAATGTATAAAAAAACAGCGTGACCCGAACTTTTGCAAGCACGGATGTACATCTTGACTGGACTAATAGAAGAAAAGAATTATACAAAACCCTAGTATTTCCTCCTAAATTCAAGCTGTTCCCTCACATACAGCTTATGTGTGGTGCCCGTAACACGAGTATTAACGGTCCATAAACCATTAACAGCTTGTAACATGACTCATCGCTATTCGAGGAGGATTATATACCAGGACGTAGCATTATTAGGTAACATAGTACCCACTACTACATAGAAGTGACACTCCGACACGTCACAAATTTATCACGTGACTTTAGTGGCTGGCTGTGGGCGAGTGCATGGGCGGTGTGTGGGCAGCGTATCTATATCGTCGGTGCTCTCAATGGGATGGCGTTTCTATATGATTACCTATTCTGAGGACATATCATGCTGTTTCTCCCATAATAATGGGAAAATATTCCTCTCGCTTTCGCTTTATTAAGGGCAAATGAAATGGCCCTTAGACGTGTTAATGCCCCAATGTTATGGGCCGTAATGGAAAACTTGTCAGAGCATCGTAATACAATCGTAATTAATTTCTGTTCCAAACGTATAACTGAATTGTATTCTTCAGTCTGAATCAAATACTTTCTAATATCTCTACGATGGACTTAGCATTTCATACACTATCAACACCAAAATATGGCCCCCTTTGAAAATTCTAACGATGACAAATAAATTCGATACACTGCCGGTTCACACTCTAGTCCGTGTTCAATAATCGACCAGCAATGGACGGATAAAACTCGACAGAATTGTTGATTTTTATGCGTTTTGTTTCTCTTTTGGTTCGAACACTTTTTGAGCGCTGACCCGTAGTCCATTTACCTTGAGGTCTATGGTCTGAATAAATAAAATTGATCTTTTATTCATTACGGTAAATGCTCCTTTTATGCCTTCCATTTGTACCTATTCCAGTTCCTGTTGCAAAACTGGAACAAAAAACTAGACATACAAAACTTTGGAATTTATAAATAACAATAAAATATCAAAGTTCGGAAGAAGACTGTATTAATTTAGAAAGAAAGAAATAAAGAAAGAAATAAAACGTTTATTCATGACTACACAAAAAAGAAACACCAACAAAAAAAAAACAAGATAAGAACTAAAACAAAAACAATTACACAGAAACAAAAACTATAGCAATTTGTGTGTGTGCCTGACGTAAGCCACAAAAGGGTCCTCAACTCAGCGTTTGCTAGGCCGCATTGGCAACCCAGCGCTGATCTTCCGTTAAGGCCAATTTACTATACTTATCAGAGATTAAAAACCTTCAATATTTCGATCAGGATGAAATAGAGAGAGAGCGTATATACCTAGGTATGAGTTTATATATTGCTTTTTAATTATTATTTTGTTCAAAGTCAAAAGTATTTTATTCATTGAGATCACAAGGATCATTTTGAATCGTCTTAAAAAATAAATTTACATTTACTCCTGTTCCAACGCAACCAGACCTAGAAGAATCAGGCAACAAACACGGTCTGTTTTTCTTTTGATGATCCTTCTTACTACTAGGGAGCGCCTGTGTGGTGCCTCGAGAACAAGTGGAAGCTCATTCAAGGAAAAAAGGAAAACACAACAGAATTCCAGACACAGATCCTACACAAAATCTTCAATAAGATCACCTGATTTCTTAGTTTTAATTTGAAAATCCAAAGGTTTTTCTGGATGACCTAAGTACTTATTGATAACTAGTGTCCACCCGAGGCTTCGCTCGCTTTTTACCAGGATCAAGTAGCCTTTAGCTCAGGTCAGGTCATAATTTACCTGTGTACCAACTTTCATTGATATCATCCAAACATCAAAGCAAAGCAAAGCAGTAGTGCTCGCATTGCTGTGTTCTGGTTTGAAGGGTAAGGGTGCCGGTGAAATTACAGGCACATGAGGCTTTTCATCTTTATGTCTCAGGGTGGCGGGCGCAGTGCAATGCCATATAGGGTTCGTCCTAGGTGGACGTGACCTATGAGGTAATGCACTGTTCATAGGCAGAGGTTACCGCTTAACATCAGGTGGGCCTCTTGCTTGTTCCGTCATCTAAGTAATATTAAAAAAAAAAAAAAAAAAAAAAAAACATTTTAACATTGATATTTATTGTATTAGTGGGACTATAATTGTCCCATTGTCATAAATTCAGTCATAAATCGGCTCAAACCTGAATTCCTTCCAACGAATCAACAATGCCATTGATCCTTTCACGTCAACAATCCACACATCCTATCTGACCCAGTTGTTCTAATCGCTAATCTGATGCGCGCGCAGAGCGCTTAGCGGCGGCGGAGAGGAGTGAAGTTAGTCAGTGCCGTGCGTCGGTCCGGCGGGCCGCCTCGCCGTCGCATGCCTCAACACGGAGGACCAGGACGCGATCCCACTGGTGGTCCGACGAGACCACCAGCAGCCATGCCGCAAGATGGGCTATAACAATCAGAACAACGGGTACAACAAGTTGTTCACACAGGTGCGCGCGCAATGTTGTTTTGAAGGAAAAGCTTCCGTGACGACAGTGTTGATATAGTTTATTGTCGGTTCCTTATTTCCTCAACTGCGAAATGTAGAAACTAAACCCTCAAACAACGATTCACAACGGCTCAAACAAAGTAGTAGACACATGAAAAAGGTTGCGTGATGAGAGTTAATAGATAGTTTTTAAGTTTCCTCAATTTTCCCAACTGGAAAAACTTCAGAAAGCTTCAAATAAACTGACCTCAATTAATGCATGGTTTTCTGGGGCGTTAAACTAATGTTTTGATGTTTAGAACTGGAAAGCTTCTGCGAAATAAGTCCTGAACCTTTATAATTTTTGGTTTACTTTAACTCCTATTTTGTGTTTTTAACAGAGAACGGCAAAAAGTTTTAAAGTGGATGGAGCTATTACTCCATCCACCTAACTAATGTTAATGTAGTCTTTAAGTATTTGGAATAAGAGCTTCCGTGCCAGCAGATTTGATATAGGTAGTTTACGCGCAGAAAACAATTATTTAATCCACTGTTAAATACCAAAAGCTTTAAGTAATTTAAGGTTTTGCGATATTTGGTAATTGTAATTTGAAACATCTTCCTTAGGGACAATGTTGATACTGTTTTTACTTCGTTCAGAAAATCCCAACCCAAGTACTTGGTTCCAAGTTGTAACTGGTTCCAAGTTGTAATTGGTTTTCAGTTATTTAATTTGTCAGCAACAAGTGATAGTGTTGTTGTTTACAAGCGATTAGATAAGACCTAATTAGATGCTCCGAGATACGGTTGTTTGTGGTTATACTATCAGTTCGGTCGATCTTCGTTACACTAGTACTTTTTGGTCACCCTGCTTTGAGTCAGGGACCAGCTAGAGATATAGTGGCCTGGAGAAGGGCCTCGTGACGGATGGTGGACCAGCCAGTGTGGTGAAAGAGCACCTTGCATAGGCTCCTTTTTAACCCTCGACGCAAAAACGATGGGGTGTTATAAGTTTGACGTGTGTGTGTGTGCGTGTGTGTGTGTGTGTGTGTGTGTGTGTGTGTGTCTGTGGCATCGTAGCTGCCGAACGGATGAACCGTTTTTTTTTTTTTTTTGTATGAATGGTGAATTAGTCGTATCTACGTCTGATCAAAATCGGTTCAGCCATTTCATTGCGTTGAGGGTTTTTTTTTATTTTTATAAAATTAATTACTTGTATACATACACTCCTTTTATCCCGTAGGCAGGTCCCGTGAGGAATAGGCAGAGCCTCAATGGGCCTCTTTTCACTGTGGGTTACCATGAGTGTGACACTTGCAGTGATATGGTAGACGGTCATACAAAACTTTGAGGATACAATGTCGGTGATAGAATAAATATAATTTAATCACTAGTGTTTTATTTTAATTAAAAACTAATTACAATTTTATTAAAAAAATTATACAAAAAAAAAAAAAAAACATTTATTACTGGAATAAAGCGTTAGCCGAGTCAGTCATCAGCGGCGATGAGCTCACCACTTGTCGCGTCTATATTCCATGATGGTGCAACCCACTATGAAAAGAGGCCCATTGAGGCTCTGCCTACCTCCCTTCGGGGAAAAAGCCGTGTATCTATGTATGTATGTATGTATGATTACCTACCAATAGTATTTTTTGTTATATACAAAGATACATAGGTAGTATTAAAATTTACTGTCTCGGGTCGAATTCTGTCTGGTTCGTAATTTTTAGGATAATCTTAAAATATTAATTATATAAAAAAGTGTGTTTTTTTTTAATGAATATGGGAAATTAAAATTTTGTTATTAGTCTAGTTACGTAATAATAATATATATTCTACCTCGTATCACCGACATTTGTTCCTCAAAGTTTGTATGGTATACGGTTTCGGTCCATCCACCCGAATATGTTTTCTTGGATTAAAATTATGACTTAGTTGTAACATGCATGACCACACTGATCACTTCATACACCGAAAGCGATTCGAGTTTGAAACTTGCAACGTGACAGTGGTGAAGATAAATCTTGTTGTTAAAAATAAAAAGCAAGTCTGCGCAGTTTCTCGAAGAAGAGGCGTGTTTTTTAGGGTTCCGTAGCCAAATGGCAAAAAACGGAACCCTTATGGATTCGTCATGTCTGTCTGTCTGTCTGTTCGTGCGTATGTCACAGCCACTTTTTTCCGAAACTATAAGAACAATGCTGTTTAAACTTGGTAAGTAGATGTATTCTGTGAACCGCATTAAGATTTTCACATAAAAAAAGAAAAAAACTATAAATTTTGAGGGTTCCTCATACTTAGCACTGAAATGCAAAAAAAAAAACATCAAACCCATACGTGTGGGGGGGTATCTATGGATAGGTCTTCAAAAACGATATTGAGGTTTTTTTTTTTTTTTTTCTAAACTGAATTGTTTGCGCGAGTGACACTTCACGACAAAATGTGTCCCCCCCCCCCTTGTAACTTCTAAAATAAGAGAATTATAAAACTAAAAAATACATATGATTTTTACCATGTAAACTTCCACCGAAAGTTGGTTTAAACGAGATCTAGTAAGTAGTTTTTTTTAATACTTCAAAAACCGTCAACCGCAATTTACCTTTCATTCAATCAACTCAAATATAAAAAAAAATACATTTAATTTCATAAACATAAACCAAACCTTATGCATAAACCGTGAACCATTATTTAAGCTACGGAACCCTTCATGGGCGAGTCCGAATCGCACTTGGCCGCTTTTTTATATTATAATGTCAATGTTATCGTTGCGAATTCAATTAAAAAAAAATACTTTATCCTAAAGATTCTTTAAGAATTTTCTGTCAAAAGTTTGCAAGAAAGTTAGAATTCTGCTCTTCGATACGCTCTTGGAAAGGTGTAGGTCCTAAAGTCACATTTTGCCCGCCCAGCCAACGCTTAGATCATCCATACGGTACATATTTTGTGGCAGTTTCGTGTTTCTGTATTATTTATCGCGATTGTACTCACGTTTTTTAATGTAAATAACTAAATCCATGTACCAACACGTTAACTATCGCATATGGAACAATGTTGGGACCGAAAATATCCATTCCACAATAGTCATTGCTACTGTTCGAACATTCGGAAATGGAGGAGATGTTGGATTATTTTTGGGTTCGTGTACAATTTATTTGTATTCCTTGTCTTTATTTAATTTTCTTTCTGTGCTTTTGAATTCTTTTCTATAACTCTCTTAAAGCTTCGTTTTTCGTGTTATAATTGCGTATGATTTCTGTGTTTTACAAGCTTTTAATTAGCTTGCAATGTTTATAGGTTAGATTTTTTGTTTAAGTCAAATCTTTCAAGGAGAATTAGAACCACTTCTTTACATCCGACTGAGCTGAAATTTTGCATTTTACCTGTCAAGTTCCGATGACAATATTATTATAGTGACAGCGAGCTGATTTGATGATGGAGAAGAAAAATGGGTAACAGAACTCCTCGTTGGATGATAGCAGACTAGCCGTGTCTAGGCTCATTTTGATCAGCACACGGTTACGACGGTAATTTTATAAAAGCTTGTCTTGAAAAATCGGTTTAAAGAACGTTATTGAACTCAAAACGAATAAAATATGAGCAAACATTAAACAAATCAAAATAAGGTAAAAACTATGTGGGTAATTCTATCTTATAAAATACTACATAGCAATAAAACTGCACATACAAATCAGTGACCCAAGGCGATACTCAAAATGTGGGTAGGCAAGCTAAATGACAGAGCGTTGCAAGCAGCGAGGAGTGAAAAATATTTTTCAACAAAAAAAAAATTACCCTTTATATTCTGTGATCCATGATTGTACCGCTCTGTGCCCAGTGTCAGATGAAGACGGCACCATGAAGTTATAGGTAATTTTACCTAATAATCTTTTACATATTGGTCCGAAACTACGTTCATAACTACGACATAATTGAGATTTCTCCCAATTTTCTTGTTCATAATATCATCTTTGCGGCCGATTGTAAAGCTAGGTATAGGTAGTAATATTTTTTTTGTTGAAAAATATTACTGTGGTGTGTCCGGCCTAAGAATAGACCCCTCCGTCTCCTCCCGTGGATGTCGTAAAAGCCGACTAAGGGATTACCCGGACTTGCTGATAAGATTCGTTGGTATAAGATTTGTCCTGGCTGCTAGCTTATTATGGAATGTGTTATTACTGGAAGAAAGCGTTAGCCGAGTCAGTCGTGGAAAGCAATGGCGGCGATGAGCTCACCACTTGTCACGTCTATATTCCACGATGGTGCAACCCACTGTGAAAAGAGGCCCATTGAGGCTCTGCCTACCCCCCTTCGGGGAAAAAGGCGTGTGTCTATGTATGTATGTATAAAAAATATTTTTCACTCCTCGCTGCTTGCTATAACTTCATGGACGTCACCATAACGCGACATATTCTTCTGTGACGTTAGTGAGTAGCTGTTCCAAATATTTACATATTAATCTGAAGTAAAAGTATTTTTTTTGTTTTTTCATTAGGTACTTAGATCGAAGTTCACCAACGAATAATAAAAGGGCGGTTGGACGGCTTATTTGCCTATTATTATTCACGAATGAGATTTAACTAACGTTGTTACCATATAACATCCCCTTTTCAAGTTGAGCGGGGTCTTAGAATATCAGCAAATTATCACATCCCACTAATATTATAAATTCGAAAGTTTGTGTGTGTGTTTGTTACTTCTTCACGCTAAAACGGCTGGACGGTTTTGAATGAAATTTGGAATGGAGATAACTGGACTCCCGGAATAACACATAGGCCCATTTTTATCCCGGTATTCCCATTGGATCGAGACTTACGCGGGTAAAACCGCGGGGCGCAGCTGGTAGTGTATAAAAACAAAGTCGCTATCCGCGTATGTCTGTTTTTCGGCTTATTCCTTCTAAACTAAACAACGGATTTTGATGTGGTTTTCCCTATCAGTTAGGAAACATGTTCCAAAAGATAACTTTCCTCTTGAGGCCGGCATGGGTCACCAGTAGGTACCTTGTAAAAGCCATATAGCTTGCGGAAACGAAACCCGTTGGGGAATAAAGCACGTACCGGACGATGACGCGTTAGGCCCTCTTGATTGACGAAGAACATAGTTCACAGGAAGTCGGTGGATGGAGGTGGCTCAAGACTGTTCCTCTCGGCATTCTATTAGAGAGGCATATGTTCAGCAGTGGACTTCTTTTAGCTGATGAGTCATTCTATATCAGCCTTGATAATGTTAGTTGATCAGAATCAATCAAAAAAGTCGATGAGCTCACAAATTCACAATCGAGACATTTGCTCATCTCGAATAGGCACTGACCACTCGGAGCTCCATAAGAACAGAAATAGACGAAAGCAAACATTCTCTGTTCCATTACTATGAGTACAATCCTCATAAACGCAAACTTGAATCTTTATTCTGTTTATAATAAAGTTGAAATTGGTACCAACGTTTTTGCGTTGAGCTGAACAGTATATGTATGTCTGCTTGATGTATGAACTTGACTTGTCTGGTTAATGCTTTTACTGTTAGTGCTAGTTTCAGAATGATCTCAGTTGATGTGGTCTGTCCGGTCGGTAATGTGTGTCTGACTGTCTGTTTACAATTCAGTTAGATGTCAAAACTAGTGTCTTTTATTCTGAAACGTTGATAGATAAGTGTGAAACAGATCAGTTAGTTTGAAGTGACTGAATGGAAAATCGTGCTGTGAAGTTAATAAAGGTAAAGTAGTTATTACAGCTACTTCGAAGCAATAAGTAGTTATCAGTTCACTACAAGCCGTAAACGTTAAATATAAAGTCAAATGATAAACATAATTGAATAACCGATCGATCTCGCGACCCCGTTCTCCGTAAGTTTAGTAAAAATCTGATTATTAACTCAACATGAAAAACGTATCAACCCCGGTGGGGATAAATATAAGCGGCTCGATGGCTTTGCCCCAAATACGGGGCGTAAATATTCACAGATTGGGCCATATCGTGGCAGCGTGGGCGAATGACGTCACGGGTCGGCCCGCCACACTGCCGCCGAAACCTCTGCGCTCTGCGCTACAGACCTTGATCACTCGCTGGCTGGATAGCAACCTCTTCACTCGTGATGCTGGCTGGATAGAACCGCGTAGTGCTCATACAATTTGAAAATGGAAACGTTTATTTTAAATTGTTTTTGACGCGGTGATTGATATTGTTTTGTTATTATTTTATTGTATGCTGTAGCTGAGGTGAGCTTGTGTTGTAAGAATTTAGTATTAAATAATTAGAACTTAGCAATTTTTGAACTTGACTTTCCTTGCTTTGTATGTAGTGCATGTCCATCGAACCTTTAGGTACAATTTAATCAGCCAAATATTCTAACAGGAATTAAAATCTGAGATCTGGCCACAATTATTTAATTGTTTTTATTAAAGTATCACTGATTTATTAATTAATATTCTGTTCTTATTATGTCAACAAATTTAAATTGTTTTTATAATTTCCTTGACTGTTTTTGTTCATATTTGTTTTTTTATTGAATTTAGAAGTTACTGAAAACTTTCCTCCTCTTTAGAAAATCATAGTTTGGCCTGATTTATTGTGTAATGTCCTAGCATGCGTGTCTGACTGTCAGTGTTGTGTGTGTTGCATTGCATGCGTACAGCCGGCGCGGCTCGTCCAATGACTAACTACAAGCCCTTGGAAAGGACTGGGGTAAGGACATTTACTGTATCCTACATTCTAAGGACCATAAGAATCTGGATTCATCTCTAAACTCAATACATGATGCACGCTGTCTCCAACACCATACACCTAATGAGAAAATTTAATTTAGATTTGTTAATCTATGAAAGAACCGGCTTCTTGTGGTCCTGTCCGCATGCTAGATGGAACGCTCCGCTTGAGGCGCGAAATTCAAATTGTATTGTTTTTTTGCTCGTCAACTCATTTTGATACAGCAAAACCTGATTTTGCGGAAACTAGGAGACCTAACACGCATATATTGATTGAAATAAAATAAATAAATAATAAATAATGCTGGACAGTTCACACAACATTATCTAGCCCCAAGCTAAGCCAGAGCTTGTGTTATGGGTACTAGATAACTGATATACTTAATATAATACATTACATAGATAGATATTTTTATTATGCATAGAAAACATCCAGAACACCCTGAACAAATATCTGCAGAACGCACAAATTATTATTATTATTAATTAATTAATTATTATTGAAAGTGTCTCATATGTATAATTTCACCTAAAACGCAAAATCAATATTTTGAACTAGAATGTTATGTAAGTATAAACAAACTCACACACCCACACACACAAACACACACCTACACATACACACACCCATACGTGTGATGGTAACTCCTGTGATACCCAGACTCTTAAGAGACTGGTGGTAGCAGGAGTGCCCGCTCACTCACTCACTCACCCACACACCCGCAAACCCTCTTATTCTCCTAATCAAAGCCATGCAAGCGAAATTTCTTATATTTTTGTTATTTACTTTCACTTAGTTAGTCATATTTATCCTTGCTTTAAAATTAGCATAAGCATTTTTGCTATCCATAATTTTTTGTAATATTTGTGTAACCCTTTTTTGGCCTTATTGTTGTGTATTTTGTTATTTGGTTTACCTCAATAAAATAAAATAAATTAAAATTAGTTTGCTACGAATGTGAATGAACCAAAAATCACTGTAAAAATAATTGAATGACATTTGTGGATAAACTAATGATGGTTTTTTTTTTCTTTATATTTGGCGCCGCACGGCTTTTGCATTTGCCATTTTCAATTAAGTATCTGTATTTTCACTATATTGTATTTTCAATATATTTTGCAACGTAACACCCCTTCCAAGTCGTCAAAGTCACAGTCGAGTCATGTTTTAGTAAAACGGTGGCCAATTTTACTAAAACTTTGGTAGAATTTCCACCAATTTCAAAAGTCACGCAATTCACTTTCATTTCATTTCACTACAATTGTGCTTTTTAAACGAGCTACATTCGTTAACCACCAAAATAACACAAAATAACTCACAAAAACACTAGGAAAAGAAATAAAATAAAAGTAGACAACGTCTCTTTTCCAAAATGGCGGGAAGAGTCTCCTAATGATAGTTATGAGAAATTTTCAATCAATATATGCGTGTTAGATCTCCTAGTTTCAATCAATATATGCGTGTTAGATCTCCTAGTTTAAATCAATATATGCGTGTTAGATCTCCTAGTTTAAATCAATATATGCGTGTTAGATCTCCTAGTTTCAATCAATATATGCGTGTTAGATCTCCTAGTTTCAATCAATATATGCGTGTTAGATCTCCTAGTTTCAATCAATATATGCGTGTTAGATCTCCTAGTTTCAATCAATATATGCGTGTTAGATCTCCTAGTT
Organism: Operophtera brumata; assembly: GCA_932527175.1. Taxonomy (NCBI): domain Eukaryota; kingdom Metazoa; phylum Arthropoda; class Insecta; order Lepidoptera; family Geometridae; genus Operophtera; species Operophtera brumata. Next base: position 23,558,597 of record OW052235.1, read on the forward strand.
TCAATCAATATATGCGTGTTAGATCTCCTAGTTTCTGCAAAATGAGGTTTCGCTATCTCAAAATGTGTTGGTGATGAGCAAAAAACAATAAAATTTGAATTTCGCGCCACAAGCGAAACGTTGCGTTAAAACTTCAGCCCATAGCATGCGAGCTGTGGTTTTACTTTGGATCGTATTCTGAAGCCACGTAGGTAGTGCAAAAGATTGATTGTTTTACCATTCTGGTTCTGCTATTATATTCCTTAACAACGTGCGCTATAAGCTCCTCTTTGCACTGCGTGATTTGAGTATACCCTTCTTAGTTTCAATGAGACATCAGCGTAGTACTCCTTACTAGATTGTGCACATCAGACCTATGAGCTAGGAGAGCTCAGCCTCGATACTAACATCAGATGATGTAAAAATAATATGAAAATCATACACGGGATCTTGGCAAAATTCAGAAAACATTCCTCAGAGGCCATGATTAAAACGAGACATACAGAACATATCATAACACCCAACAGTCACATACGTAGTCCTGATCCCACACTAGGATACCCTGTGCCGTGGGTATCAGGAGTTACGAGTACCTACCATGATACCACAACACCCAAAGCCGAGACAAATATTTGCAGAGTCCGCATTGATGTGCACGGTGGCGATCCATTGTGACGAACTCTGTGGCGCGCAGGAGGTTGCGGGTTCGATTCCCGCCTCGGAACAAATATTTGTGTGATCGCAGATATTTGTCCAGGGTGTTCTGGGTATATTTTTATGTATAATAAAAAATATCTAATTATAGCTTAGTATATCAGTAATATATGTATTATATTAAGTATATCAGTAGTATTTGTAGTATTTTAGTAGTAGTAGAGCTTTTTTGTGAAAGAGTTCGTCCGGGGAAGTACTACCACCATACCTATTTCTGCCGCAAAGCAGTAGTGCTCGCATTGCTGTGTTCCGGTTTGAAGGGTAAGGGTGCCGGTGAAATTACAGGCACATGAGACTTTTCATCTTTATGTCTCAGGGTGGCGGGTGCAGTGCAATGCCACATAGGGCGCGTCCTAGGTGGACGTGACCTATGAGGTAATGTACTGTTCATAGGCAGAGGTTACCGCTTAACATCAGGTGGGCCATCTGCTTGCTCCGCCATTCCAGTAATATAAAAAAAAAAAAAAAAAAAAAGTTATCTAGTACCCAAAACAGAAGCTCTGCTTAGCTTGGGGCTAGATAATGTTGTGTGAACTATGCAGTTTTATTTATTTATTTATTGTCTTACTTTGATCGCCACCGTGCACGCCACTGAGGATGCGGGCTGAACGCGTTGGTGTGGCCTTAGCCTTAGTGAAAAGAGGGCTATTGAGGATCCGCCTATTCCTTCGGGAAAGAAGACGCGTATCTATTATGTATATCAATGGTAAATAACAGAACAGAAGATATTTTATATCTTAGTGAACGAACGAAACCCTAAATGTCTACGGCGTAGACAGTCTACGACAGATCTCATGTTTGGGGGCATTAAGTGATTTCCAATTTTATTTATTAGTTTTTTTTAGTTATTCGTATTTAAAATGAGTCAAGGAACTGTCCTTGAAGATTGGCTCAATAAGTTGCCGAATGTTGACCAGTAATATCAAAAACAATTGGATTATTTTCAAAATTAAAGTAGAAATGTACCTTCTATTTCTCTTTATAAAAGTAATTGGAGTCATGACGTAACTCAAGACGCTCCCCCTCCCTCGTGAGATCGTCATGACCCTCCATTCATAGTTCTCCGTAGCTTGACTGCAGTTTGGTGCAGAGGTGCGCGCGCACTCCGCGCCCAGCTTGCGTGTTGTTGACACGGGACGCGGACGCCCAGTTATTTTACGGATTTTCCGCATATTATTTTGCTCCAGTGCTCTTTGAAAACTCAATCAGCCTTGCACAGTAAAACTGGCGCATTTCTTGCTTCAGTGCGCTGAAGGCTTTGCGAGGAACAGTACGCGAGTTATCGTTTGGTTAATTACAAAAATGTATTCAAGTCAATTTCGTGGTCCGCTTGTTTGATATTTTAGTTTAATAAAAGTAGGTATGTTTTTCAGTTAAGTAATTATTTTTAAAGTCCGTAAAGGCTTATAAACATATTTTAAATTAATAATGGTCTTCCCTAACCTAAATATATTAAGAAATAGCTTAATTTCGCTTACGACCTTTTCCTTAAATGTGCAATATGTAACAAATAGACCGCGTTTCAAAGTTTACGATAGACTAGAATGTATTTTACAGTCAAACACTTAGTTATGATAACCAAGGTTGTGTCACGCGCTTTGCTACTGAAAGTCAATAGGTTTTCTTGATCGATTTCTGCACTTATTTATAATAATTTATTCACAAATCAGTTATTTCCGATATCAAAATGGAGCTGCAACACCTTATAATTTGATTATAATAAAATCTTGTGGAAACTAAAAGTATTAATTTGGCAAATGATTATTTTTCCAATCAATATTTGACAAAATTAAAACTATATATCCTATATATATATATATAATTTAACTATATATCCATAATCAGTAATGCCGTCTGTTTGTCGTCCACATCATAACGGATCACGTATTGTGCCTTGTCTTCATTATTATATAATTTGTTTTCCTGTTCCAGGGCTCAGCTGATTCAAACTACTCGCAGCCGTCGTCGGAGCTGTCGCTGGACGAAGACAAAGAGGCGCTGCGCCGCGAGAAGGAAGCGCAGGCACTCTCACAGCTGGATAAGGCACGGGTCAGTATCAGAGCACTGCGGCAGTACCAGTAATATAACTACCTACTACCTACTAGTAACACAAAGAGGCGCTGCGCCGCGAGAAGGAAGCGCAGGCACTCTCACAGCTGGATAAGGCACGGGTCAGTATCAGAGCACTGCGGCAGTACCAGTAATATAACTACCTACTACCTACTAGTAACACAAAGAGGCGCTGCGCCGCGAGAAGGAAGCGCAGGAACTCTCACAGCTGGATAAGGCACGGGTCAGTATCAGAGCACTGCGGCAGTACCAGTAATACAACTACCTACTACCTACTAGTAACACAAAGAGGCGCTGCGCCGCGAGAAGGAAGCGCAGGCACTCTCACAGCTGGATAAGGCACGGGTCAGTATCAGAGCACTGCGGCAGTACCAGTAATATAACTACCTACTACCTACTAGTAACACAAAGAGGCGCTGCGCCGCGAGAAGGAAGCGCAGGCACTCTCACAGCTGGATAAGGCACGGGTCTGTATCAGAGCACTGCGGCAGTACCAGTAATATAACTACCTACTACCTACTAGTAACACAAAGAGGCGCTGCGCCGCGAGAAGGAAGCGCAGGCACTCTCACAGCTGGATAAGGCACGGGTCAGTATCAGAGCACTGCGGCAGTACCAATAATATAACTACCTACTACCTACTAGTAACACAAAGAGGCGCTGCGCCTCGAGAAGGAAGCGCAGGCACTCTAACAGCTGGATAAGGCACGGGTCAGTATCAGAGCACTGCGGCAGTACCAGTAATACAACTACCTACTACCTACTACCTACTAGTAACACACAGAGGCGCTGCGCCGCGAGAAGGAAGCGCAGGAACTCTCACAGCTGGATAAGGCACGGGTCAGTATCAGAGCACTGCGGCAGTACCAGTAATGCCTACAACTACTACAACTACCTACTACCTACTAGTAACACAAACAAACCACCGAATATTCGCTCACTTTGATTTACAAACCTTGAGCACCATTTTTGTGCCTTTTAATAATTTTACTGATAATTTATTTGATCTTAAGATACAGTTAATGAAACACAAAATCTAATTTACCATAAAAAAAATACATACAGATTTTTTTTTATGTTGCCAGTGTGGGGATTTTCTTATCGAGGTCAAAGACAAAATTGGACAATTGCGAGTTGGACTCGCACACGAAGGGTTCCATACCATCGTACAATCGGGAGAAAGGCATTTGCTACCGAACTATGCAAAGTGAGCCGCCTCATATACCATGGTTTGCCAACATTACATTAAATAGGAAATGTATCATAGTCGCCCATAGACTGCGCTCCGCCATATAGCTTCAAATATTTGATGAGGAAAGTTGATAGCCCAAATTGTGAAGTATGTGGAATAAAAGAAGATGTGTTTCACTTATTTATATATAAATGGGAAATTTTCACGTACCGATGCAAGCACCGACATAGTTTCGACCCGTTTCGAGAGTCTTTTTCAAGGTGAATGAACGCGACGCACTCCACCCGCGTCTCGCCCGCGTCGCGCCATGTTTCACTCTTTAATAGACTTTCTTCGGAGTGCGGCTATGAGAGCGCAAATGTACCTACCAGTGTAAAGGTGTTGTACAGCTCGATGTAGGTCTGTTTCAGAGCATGTTGTCTGCGCAAACATCAGACGCAGCGATCATGCTCTACCAGTACATATATGGGCTGGTTAAATAAAGCTAATGACTTAGGAGAGAGACCAATGCAACTGGCATAGTCGTCAATCGACAAAAATTCCGAAAAAAAAAAAGAAAAAAAAAAAAACGAAAAATAAAGAAAAAAACACGTTTCTTGTATGAAATTTTTCATTTTAGTTTATTTTATTCAAGTAATGAAATAGAAAAATGAATTTTATTAAAGCAGCAATAGAAATACACACTCTGTGAAAATTTCAGCAGCATTCATTTTATAATTTTTTTTTTTTTTTTTTCTTTGAAAATATACATACTGGCCACTGGCCCAATAGTACAGGCAAATTAGAAAAAAGTGTGGCCCTAAGTCGAGTAGTCGTGGATTCTTATGGAATCGATAGATGACACGAATAGAAGCTTATCCTAGGTTTGCACCGTTTCTGGCGCATACGGAAGGCTTTTAAATATTAGGTACAAACTTTGAAAAATTGTAACTTTTGAAAAAACAAAAAAGTGTTAAGTGCAAGTTTAATTACTTATAGAGACAGTCTTAGTGCGTTATGGATTTTAATTAAAACTACTTGCATAGTGGGAAACACTGTGAACTTGTTTTTTTTAGTTTGCGGCTCGGGGGAAATTTATGTACTCGGTGCAAACTTACATAAGGTTTCTATAAGTATTATAAACACTATATTAGTTTTGCACACCTCAGCGAATTACGGAACATAGTTTTTTTTCTTTTTTTGTAAATTGTACTTCGGGGGAAACTTATGTAGTCGTGCAAATTTTATTATGGTATATGCAATCAGTTTACCACATTCGCACGTAAAAAAAAAACAAATTTCTTACCGGAAGTACTTCTTAATAATAGATCTTAATAAGAAATCAACGGCGTGGGTGGGGTGCAGATTCATACCAAAATGTAGGCCGTATTCATCCCACGAATAATAAAATTGTATATTTGTCCATATTAATCGCAAAATGTAGTCCGGATTCATACCACGCCACGGCCTTTAACAATGGACATTAGTACGGTCAGACAGAAAAATGCCTTACTATCATTTTCATATATTTTTGTTGGATGCAAATTATTAACAATTGGCGTTCGTATGTTTGTATGTTTGTCTGAAGATAACTTGCGAACTGTTGATATATTCTTTATAAAACTAGTATTCTTTATACAATTTGGTAGATGGGTATATAGTATTAGTATAATTTGTGTAAGGTTATAAGCTAAATTGGTTCGGGGGTTGTAGAAGATATTGGGGCCAAAGAAAGGGTAAAAAAGTGAAACAATCATAGACGTTTCCAAACTAGTTTTAATTTAATTTTAGACTGTGTAACTTTTTGGATATAAGCAAAGAAGTTAAAATAAATAACCTCTACAGGTTTTCCAGTAATCTGCTATAATCCATCGAGGAGTTCCGTTGTCCACCTTCCGTCTCCATCATCAGATCAGCTCGCTGTCACCATCATAAATTAATATTGAATAAATAAATAATGCTGGACAGTTCACACAACATTATCTAGCCCCAAGCTAAGCAGAGCTTGTGTTATAGGTTCTAGATAACTGATATACTTTAATACAATACATTAGATAGATAGATATTTTTTATTATACATAGAAAATACCCAACGAAAACATATAACATAACATTAATAACATCCTGAACAAATATCTGCAGATAGTACAAATATTTATAAATTATACAATATGGGTAAATTCAAGAGAAATATCAATAGGTCTCTTAATATTAGGCAGCGCGTTTGCAGTACCTTGGGTGTTGTCCATAGGCGGCGGTGACTGCTTTACATCAGGCGGGCCGTCTGCTTGTTTGTCACGTTTAGGGCATATAATATCGGAAGGTTTTCAATTCCTATACTGATTTCCGATATTAAATCTCAATATTACCATTTTGATATTAATATTGGAATTTCGTTATTTATTTAGAAATTGCACATTTTATTTATAAATTGCACAAATTCGGTATTAGGTTGGATTAAGTGCAATAAAAAATATTTTTAAATCGTATTCTAATCGTATCTGATCACGGGAGAACTAACTAATGTCTTTGCGAATAGATGTTATTGGCAGATATATCAATCTACCCTCTTTCTCACTCTTTTATTATGAACGATACCACTACCATCGGTTTCATTGTCACACTTCACCCCAACTCGACACACAACACTATCGGTATCCGGTCGCGTAGCAGGTACCACACTTTTTTGATTCTTACACATTCTCACCACAGGCTTCCATACTCCAGATAATTGAAAACCATCTTCTCTATTGAAATTTCTGTATTTAGTAATCTCAATTGCCTCTTGTGCCATTACAAATATTTATATAATATACGAATCTTTGCTCGTTGTATAGGATATTGATGTTATCTAAAAGCTTATGTTATAAATAATTGTAAAATTCTGATTCTCTGAAACGATTTCTACACTAGTCCGTGATTTTCCTGAAAAAATATTTTAAATATGGCTTCCACTTTTTTTAAAATGTTTTATACTTATTTTTGTTTGTGATGACAGTAAACCTCAGATATCGGTTTTTAAAGTAATTGAAACAGTTACAAAAAAAAAAGCATTTACATCCACAGCACGAATCATTGCATTGAAATAAAATTAAAAATATGGAAAAATTAAAAATTCTGTTTAGTCCCTTACATTCTAAGGACATTTTAAAAATAAAGTCACATAAACTTTTTCATTCAAACCTATCTTAAAAACTTGATCAGTCAGCTATTTATCATGAATATTTGATTGAGATTCTTTTACGGGATCATTCATGCATTGAATTTCGCATTCAACTGTTTAAATTGAATACAATTTAAACAGTTGAATGCGAAATTCTGGTTTTTAAGATTAGGTGAAATCTTAAATAATAACTTTCAGCATTGCATGTATTCAGTGAATCATCACAATAAATTTTCGAATAGGCGACCTTCTTGCTCAACACATAATCAGCATCGTCTAAAAAAATTATCTTTAAAGCGTAGAAAAGCGATTCTGTTGCTTTTGAATTGTTGCTTCTGCCTGGGTCAACCTTCTTCGCAATTCTTCCACATTTCGGCACTCTCGAGAGTAAACAATCTTTTATAATATCCCCAAACAAAAAAGTCAATGGGGTTTAAGTCGAGAGATCGTGAGGGCCATGCGATAGTTTAGTGAAAGTTGCGGTAGTTTTTGTGAAATACTTCGTCCGGGAAAGTACTACCACCATACCTATTTCTGCCGCGAAGCAGTAGTGCTCGCATTGCTGTGTTCCGGTTTGAAGGGTATGGGTGCCGGTGAAATTACAGTCACATGAGACTTTTCATCTTTATGTCTCAGGGTGGCGGGTGCAGTGCAATGTCACATAGGGCGCGTCCTAGGAGGGCGTGACCTATGTGATAATGCACTGTTCATAGGAAGAGAGTACCGCTTATCATCAGGTGGACCATCTGCTTGTTCAGTCATTCTAAGTAGTATTAAAAAAAACCTGTCATTAAGATATTGTCTAACTTTTGACGCAAAGTGACATGGTGCGCCGTCGTTTTAAAAAGTCATGTTTCGGCGTGTTAGTAAAATGATGTCTGTGGATTATCCATTTAAATCTTCTCTTAAAAAGCTCAAGTATGACTCGCCATTTAGGCGATCTGGGAGTTGGAATGGGCCAACCATCTGTCGCAGGTTTCTGCCTCGTATGTAGAAAATAATGTCCTTGAACATCAAAGATGGGTTGTTTTACTATTGCTTATGTGTAATACAATCTTCAGACTTTCTCATTATTTTTTAATTCCGACTTGCAGAACATTTTTAAAAACTCTTTTTTAAACTAACTTTTATTAAATTGAGTGTTTTTATGATCCTGTGCAAGAATCTGGAACAAGGTTACATGACTAATAGCTGTCACATCAGCCATGTTTTTAAGATAGGTTTGGATTAAAAAGATTATGTGACTTTTTTTTAAAACGTTCATTGAAAGTAAGAGTTTAGGCAAAAAAAAAACTTAATTTTATTATTTTTATTTTAATGCAACAGTAGGTGCTGTTGATGTAAATGCTATCAGACAAAGTAGCCCTAGTATTTAGCTTATTTACAACAAAAAAAACAGGCCTCTACCTCAACGAATCGAGTCACAATGGCCAAAAAAGTGTAAGAGCTCCGATTGTCTTAAAAACACATAACTCGAAAACTACTAAAAATCGCGATATGGGGGTGATTCGGGTATCTCTGGGGGTAACCTTTCTTTGGACTTCGGCTTGACACTACTTTTTGGGACACACTGTATATATTATTACTTTGTTGATTATTTTATACCAACAATTTTATGAAATAAATAGATGTTCCATAATAACATATTTTTTTGCTGACGTTACTTTCACTCGTTTTAGATGTAGGTATTTCTAGGTGGGATAAATACGGACTGTAAAAATAAAATGAATATTAATTGTATGAATCCGGAATAATTATTATTACTTTCAGCTCGTGGGATGCTTTTCTGGGATCAATACGGATGCACCCCGCGGTCGGGGGACAGTGTTAGCAGTGTAGCGCCACAGTATATATATTAGTTTCTTAGCACCGCACTGAACTTACATGTATAATACTTAAAAAATGCATGTTCCGTATATAAATTCCAGTATTAAATGGCTGGCGAATGTAGTACTAATCAAATGAATAAGTTTAAGTGAAATTCCAGAATTGCCTGAAATTTCCCCGAAGTAGAGCGACAATAAAATATGGAAAAAGTGACTTCCGTGTGAGGTACCCAGGTGCAAACCTGGTAATTTATTTGGCCCATTTTTCTGGTAATTCTGTAAATTTGCACCGACTACTTCAATTTCCCCCGAGCCACAATACAGAAAAAAAGTTTTTTTTTAGAAATGTTTTTTTTTTCGTATGTTCCGTAAGTCGGATTAAAAAAATACTTGGTGCAAATGTAGATCACAACGGTCTTAAGTGTATGCCAAATTGCACCGACTACATCTATATTCCCCATTAAGTTACGGGTATTATAAGGTTTTCACCCTATTTCACCCTGTTCCGGGGGGCTGAATTTGCTGAAAATTATATTAGAGGTGATTTTCAAGCCAAACAAAACAATTAGAAAAGGTTTTGTGACTACATCTAATTACTTCCACACTTTTGGTAAAAATCACCTAATTTGCCTGTACTACAAGGGCTATCGTAACTCATACAATCAACTAATTTCATTGTTGGAGAGGCCAGAATTTTTTATAAAGACCAATGATAGATGTTTTCTGAATTTCAGTCGAAGCCAGTGGCTTTCGCGGTGCGAACAAATGTCTCGTACGATGGCACAGTCGACGACGACTCGCCCGTGCACGGCAGCGCGATCTCCTTCGAGATTCGAGATTTTCTCCACATCAAGGTAAATATCATCAGCATATGGCCACCACAAGCGCTCAGGCTTTCAGTTAACTAGTGAGACTGAACAGGCGTAGGTAGTACCTATTCAAACCTATGCAGGCCAATGAAGTTTTGCTGATGTTACAAACATACTACAACTACAGCTACTACTACGGCTCAGTACCATCCTTACCTCACTGTTCATAGGCAGAGGTTACCGCTTAACATCAGGTGGGCCATCTGCTTGTTCCGTCATTCAGTAAGATAAAAAAAAAAAAACTCGTTAGTATACCTTCTATTCGCACAAAACGTTTCAGTTCTACCTTTATTATGCGAACTGCTAAGGAGTGGAACAAACTACAGTCGTCTGTCTTTCCTGAAAACTACAATCTGGGTCTCTTCAAGGCTAGAGTGAATAGGTGCCTTCTAGACCTTTGTGCTTCATCTTGGGCCACATCTTCACTTACCTACATATGAGATCGTGGTCAAAAAAAGGTCTATCAATATTTAAAAAAAAAACTATGTACTTAGGCAGAGATAACTAAATATTACATCGACAGGGAGAGTGACTTACTAGGTTTTCCATCGCCACACTGTTTATAAATTGTATAAATTGTGGTAAATGTGCTCAAAGTGATGTAAGTAATTGTATTGTTTATAAAACTTATAGTATGATCGCCCATTCCTGTTTCTAAACCATATACTCGTATTTTGGATCAGAAAGCGAGGTGGGATCCCAGTGGTGGACCACTCCTCGCTTTTTCTAATAGCCATTAGCCAATGGCCAATGTTACTTCTTTTAGCCTGTTGTTCATATTTGAAAGAGTTTAGACGTTATTATCATCGCCGTCGTAATGGCTACAACACTCCATCATTTCGAATTGAACAGTTCTATCAGCAGCAATTCGCTAATGATCACTTCGTTCACGTATGTACCCGTCGATTCCAGGAGAAGTACGACAACAACTGGTGGATCGGGCGCCTCGTGAAGGAGGGCTGCGACATCGGCTTCATCCCGTCGCCGGTGAAGCTGGAGACGGTCCGCGCCGGGCTGGTGGCGCGCGGCCGCTACGCGCAGCGCCCGCACGCGCCGCCGCTGTCCCGAGGTAGCACGCCCCCCACGCCCGGTACGTCACGCATACTCACTGCATACCAGCATACCTTCATGCTTCTATGCTCAATGGGAAGGGAAACTGACTATCTACAACTGAAAGGCTCGCTTATTTTTTTTATTCAATGTAAAGTCTAGGCCGGCTTTCTTTTGACCAGACCAGCAGTGGACTTCTGTAGGCTGGTGATGATCATGATGATGTTGTAGATAATATCATAGAGATCATTTTAACTACCGCCTGTTTCTTGCCTGAGAAGAATCGGGCAAGAAACTCGGCGCGTGCTATAATCTTTCATATTACCAACGGCGTTTATTTGACTGAATTTATCGACTAACTAGATATTTTAACCAACGCTGTTCAACGGCTGGTGCTTTATAAAGCACAAGTTAGGCCGCACGTTTAATACTGTTCCCATCTATGGCAAGGGGTACCCAAGTATCAGCTGCTTCGCTTTGACTCCCTACAGAGAAGAGTCATTAGAATCATCGGCGAACCTAAGCTCTCCAATACTCAGAACCGCTTAGCCAGCGCAGAGCCATTGGATCTCTTTGCGTGTTCTACCGCCTCTACAACGGGGAATGCTCTGACGTACTTTTCGATCTCATCCCCGCATCGAGATTTTACCATCGCTCTTCCCGGCATCGTGACAAAGCTCATCCACACATCATAGATCCCTGGGTTACTTGTACGACTCGTTTCTCGAGATAGTTTCTTCCCCATACCTACAAACTATGGAATGAGCTTCCATCTGAGGTGTAACCAAGCGGGAAACCTCAGATGGAAGCTCATTCCATAGTTTGTAGGTATGGGGAAGAAACTATCTCGAGAAACGAGTCGTACAAGTAACCCAGGGATCTATGATGTGTGGATGAGCTTTGTCACGGTGCCGGGAAGAGCGATGGTAAAATCTCGATGCGGGGATGAGATCGAAAAGTACGTCAGAGCATTCCCCGTTGTAGAGGCGGTAGAACACGCAAAGAGATCCAATGGCTCTGCGCTGGCTAAGCGGTTCTGAGTATTGTCGACTACTATATGTGTAGCTTCAAAAAAAAACATAAACTCGTTCAGGGTAGGCAGCGCATCGACAATACCCCCGGCGTTGCCGGTGTCTATAAGCGACGGTGACCACTTTCAGGTGGGCCGTAAGCTAGTTTGCCAATTAGAATCATAAAAAAAATAGGAATAGGACTAAAGATTTCGTCTCGTAGGATCGAGTATAATAGACTGAATAGAGGCTCTGTGTGACTAGATGAAGGTGCTAACCTTGACACTCATAGCATAGACACTCATAACATTACATCAATACAGCTGCAGCCGATGTTTGCTTCAGAAGTATGTTTGCCACAAGCCAGCCGGCCAAAGTCAGTCCAGAAAAATCTACAATCTTGTAGCTTCAGAGGTTTCGATAGTCAGTTTTTCTTCCACTTGTAAACTAAAAACAACTAATTGCATTAGCAATACTGACCAGGATTGCTGATTCTGCTCATAATTGTTTTGCGAGTTACTTAGTAACGTGTTGTGATCACGCGCTTATTGCTTTTTATCACCAGGCAAAATATCTTTACCGTATAAAATAAGGGAAACTTATTTAAAAACGAATTTAAAATGTCAATTTTAGTATTGAAAGCGATAATTATTCGTATTATAATGTGTATGCTGTGATTAAAGATCCTTTGATGTTTTGTCTGGTGATTCAATGTACAACGCAGTTGGTCGTCTTGCTCCAACAATTAAATTTTAGATATACTAAATAACTACTAACAAAAAAAGGTGCCTCTCAAAGTTATCGAGAAGCATGATGGTGTGCATCGGTTGTCGCGTAATCGCTGTGGACCTTTTTTCTTAAATTCCAAAATATTCATGGTTTTGTAAATAGGTTTTATTATTATTTTATATTATAACGTTCCCGAGGAGCCCTACAGTGTTTATGCAAGTTCGACTGCATAAGCTGATAAACCCCAATATAAAGAAGGTGCGTCAGGGTAACACCATTTCACCTGAGCTTTTTACTTACGTAGATGTGGTAAAGAAGCTTGATTGCAAGCTTGAAGTGGTATAAACGTCACCGCCGTCTACCTGTCACACCTCAGGTTTGCAGAAAATCTGATAGTTTTTGCTGAAAGCCCAGACTACAACGGATGCTTGGAAACAATGCGATTTCCCCATAAAAGCTGATCTGATGATTGGAATGTCCAAGACGAAGGCTATTCTGAATATCTCTGGAAAAACAATTCCACCTGTTACAATAATAATTGGCAATGAGGTAGAAATACGTTTTACTTGGGAATTTCCTATCTTTTGGCAAGGAACATCCAGACAATGAGATCTCTAGAAGAAATCTCTCAGCTTGAGCCAAAAGGCCCAATATCAATATTTCTGACGGGATGACATTTGGCAAGCTGGAAGATCAAGAAAGATCTTGCAATGCTTGAAGACATTATCTTTAGCTAAATGCACCGTATTACCTGTTACACAAAACACTCCAGGTTTGCGCTTATGCAATCCTCTTTTTAGGAGTCTTATTTAATGCTACATCCCCCCCAAAGTGGTCCCAACTTGTTACTTGATGACGTAACATTTACTGTGGTCAGCGTTCGTACTAATTGTCCTATCAAAAAATTCCATTTCATAGTATTAAATTTTACTATGGTAGTTAAGACATCGACGGTCATTTAATAAGGCTGTGTCCTAAGTACGAGTAGTACAAAGGACCCTAAGGTGGGTACCCTACTCAGTCTCGATAAGGTTCGCAACCTGGAAAACCCTCGTGAGATGAAAGTACAAAACGTTGATAATGTAGTTGGGTAGGACAACTGGCTAGAGGTGGTAATTTTCGCTGGAGTAAAGTCTTGACAAAGTGGTAGCTGATGAAATCGGGATGGTCCGGTGGGCCGACGCCTTTTAAAAATGCGTAAAGAAAGGGTCATTCCGGCTTGAGATGATGATGTTTTTTAGATTTTTTATTATTTTTGATATCTTAGCGAAGGTACACAGGAGGATTGTGGAGTTTATATTTTATTTCTTCAGTAGTATTTGTTTTCTGGGTAAGTTCTATATTTTATATTATTGAAATCGTCTTTTATTTCGATGTATGGAATGAATAACTGCTTTGTACTAGCACCGGTACATACAACATTATTTCATGCATAAGTTATATCAGCGGTGGAATTTGCTAAAATTTCCTGGTTTTCATTGCATTAGATGATTACGATAATAATGACTCTTGCACTCATTGACACAATTTTTTCAGATGTACCTTCCTTCGATCGAGGTAAGCAGTTTCAATCATTAGTAGACCAGGAAATGTTGTAAATTCACCCCTATTCTGTTTGAAATATAATTCTATTAAAAACTATTAATTTGTTTTTGTCGACTTCACCCAAATCCATCGCATCTCGCATGAACCCTCTCCTTATTTTTCTTTTGATAGCAAAAATCACTTATGTTAAATTGCTCTCTAAAGAAAAATAGTTTTATTTATTGACTGATTCTTATATCTATGAATGTATTTTTTCAGCTTTCAACTTTTAAACGTTGCTATGCAAGATGCAAACAATTTTGATCTATTTACAATTTTTTTGTAATAAATGTTGTCTTGTGGTTCTTTTTGAAGCTACAGTACTTGCCTTACCTGAATGTATTAGCTATCGTTGAACAGGATACCGATACCCTTATCTATTAATGACTGTCCTGTAATGTGAATGGCTGAAACTACCATTTTATCTAGGCACTTTTGTATCAAAAGTACTATGTACCTACCTATTGATTAATGAGCCCTTTTTGACTTTATATAAATCCTGAAGTAAATCTGATTCTGCCCGCTGCTTCCCAACTATGTTTCCAAACTGCATTATTGACTGAGTCTATGTACCTACCACCAGGTAGTAACTACCTGCTTGTCTTAATTTAGTAGGTTCCGTAGTTTGCCAAGGAATCCTAGTAAAATTCTTAAGAACCGATATGTAGGCGCGATGTAGGTATAAAATATGGTTTATACTCGTAGATATCTAAAATAAGTAAAATGTTACCTCCCATTTTCGAATATAATTATTCTTTAGCCTATCGTTGAAGTGTTATTTTTTTATGACGTAGTTTTTTTTATCAGTCGTACCAAACCGTGCTTTATGCGAGATAAAATCCAACAAAGTCATACTCATAAACAATGTGAGCCTGTAATTTAAAAACTGCGAAATAGAAGCATGTAGTTAATAGTGGTGCGCGGTGTCCGACCACTCTCAATGAAACACTGCGAGCTCCGACACGTACTTAAACACTTATTGATAGTCAAGATAGATTAAAAATATTACTAAAATCTGAATAAAATTAGGTTAATATGAGGAAATTGCCCCTTCTTATTCTTATACTACCATTTTTTATTTCCAGGTGATGAATCAGATACAGGGCGAGGGCGTGGCGCGGGCGCCGGCGCGCTGCCCGCCGGCAAGGAAAAACGAAAACCATTCTTCAAGAAACAGGAGGCCTGTACCCCCTACGACGTGGTGCCTTCCATGCGCCCCGTGGTCATCGTCGGGCCCTCGCTCAAGGGGTACGAGGTCACGGATATGATGCAGAAAGCGCTCTTTGACTTTCTGAAACGGCGGTTTGAAGGGAGGTGAGTTTAATACTCTTCGATTGTTGATCGAAGGTAATACTCCAAAAGTGCTCAAATATATGTCTGCTCTTTGTACATAGTCTCGGATACCAATAGACGGTTACTGTGCACCTCTTGCAAGTTCGCTTATTCCTCACAATACACCTCTCTCAAGAAGGAAACAGATCCTTGCGTGGTTGACCTTTCCACCTATCAGAGGGAAGTACCTACAAACCTAAAAATGCAATTGGCAGCTTGATTCATATATTTACATTGAATCTTACAAACGGAACAGGAAGCATTTATGTACAAGATCAGTACCTTCAGTTTTCCCCAGTCCACTTCAGAAGCTGCAAACACCTTCAAAGTAATTTTCCAGTTTACATACTCTGATCCAATTGCAGGATAATAATAACTCGCGTGATGGCCGACATTTCTCTCGCGAAGCGCTCGCTCCTCAACAACCCCTCGAAACGCGCGATCATGGAGCGATCCAACTCCCGGTCCACCTGCATCGCCGAGGTCCAGGTAATCATGTCTCCCTGTGTTCCAGGATCATCATCACCAGGGTCTCCGCAGACATATCGCTGGCGAAGCGATCCCTGCTCAATAACCAGCAACCAAAGAAACCGTTGATGGAAAGAGGAAACTCGAGGAACAATTGCTTGGCAGAGGTCCAGGTGCGAGGATGAACGCTATCTAACAAGCTGTAGGGTTACTGACCCTCGTAGTTTTTTTTTATTCGTGTGTTAATAACCTTTCGATTTTTATTAGCGTGTGTAACCAGTTTATTCCTATTGATCGTTTAAACGAAACTAACATGTGTGCATTGCTATACTACCTCAGATGTTATGATAACCGCTTACATTGTGATGATATAACTGACAAGTTTATCTTAAGGGAATGTACCTACTATGTGTGTGCTCAAAAAGTCGGGCTGTACCTATTAGAGCGGCGCTTGCGGCGCAGCACTCCACGTCACTTTACATCACATATTGCATTACAACAAAAAAATCAGCAAAGCGGCAGCTCATGCATTTCTTTGCCAATTTGCGTGCGAACGATTTAGAAAAATGGACGTCAGTGATGAGGATTTGGTTATTATTTCTTTGTTGTGTGTATAAACACGAATTATGCAAGGTCGATAAAACATTATAGATTACCTATTTTAATTCTAATAAAGAGTCAGTGCCAAAGAGGTAGAATCAGAAGAGGATGTCGGCGAGAAGTAAAATCTATATACCTATATAAAAAACAAAGTCGTGTTAGTTACACCACTCATAACTCAAAAACGGGTGAACCGATTTGGCTGAAAATTGGTGGGGAGGTAGATTAGAACCAGGAGATTGACATAGAGGGGGAGGGTAGGAGGGGGGGATGGGTTCACCGGGGACTACCCGTGCGAAGCCGGGGCGAGTCGCTAGTAATGAATAAAATACTATAATTGAATTACTGACTAATAAAAACATGTTTTTGGTGTATAACCACTTGATCAAAAACTCACTAGATATACGCCGCTTGCTATATACTGAGCATCGCTGTGCAGCGCCCACTGCAGCGCCTCTAGTGCGACGTGCACCAAACAAAATCATTAAAATTATATTTTGTCGCTTTGTGCAGCGCCGCTCTAATGCAGGTGCTGGATGTAAGTTAGCTTCAAACCCTAACAGTATTCACAGTGTGCAACCTCCAAGATAACAGACCCTTAACTAACACAAAACAAAAGAAGCATGCCTCCAAGCGGTTTATGTGATGGCCTTTAATACTGGTATAACTTTTGAAACTATCATGGTTATGTACATACTTTTCACTAGTTAGTTCTCCCGTGATTATGGTGCATGCAAATGTGCCGAAATATCGGAAACAATAAAAACTCGAAAATCATGGTAAATATCCCGTTTCTAGTGAAAAGTATGCTTAATACTGGTGTTGTTTTCTAACCATGGTGGAAATTTTCAAGTTAATTATACCTTCAGGCGGAGATCGAGAGGATATTCGACTTGGCACGGACCTTACAACTGGTGGTTCTAGATTGCGACACCATCAACCATCCCTCGCAGCTCGCCAAAACTTCTCTAGCTCCTACTATAGTCTACCTCAAGATAACTAGTCCAAAGGTGAGCGGCTACCATTCTTGAAATCTTTTAAAACCTGTATCTAAAGACCCGTGGGGTTATTGCGCAATTCCATTGAACTCCACTTTGGCATTTATAGCCCAGTCTGGACACTTTTCTGTCAGTTTCGTATTGTGTAACTACTTGACAGCCATCGATATAATATACTATATTATATCGATGTTGACAGCGGCAAAGTGACGTCCCACTATTAGTGTCATTCGTTCCAAACCAAAGCTCAGTCTGACGTCACTGGACATCGAAAAAATCCTGCGGCAATTCCTCGAGATGGTAGTCTGGCATGAATACTGGTGTTCGATTTGAGTACACTGACAGTGTTACAGACATAAAATAGAATAAAATTAGTATTGGGAGATAAGCTTACAAAATAAATAAAATTCAGTGATCCTAAACAAGTATTTCATTCGTGATCACACCAGACAGTAGGTTTGAAATTACGCAATAAAGGGGCTGGGTACAATGTAATATCTCTTATTTTCTTCATACTTTGTATTGTGTTCTTGCCAAGAGCATTTCTCACCAAGTGCTGACAGCCATATGTTTTCATACATGAATTTTTACATTGTGTGCCTATATGCTATCTTCCACGTATCGGCACTTGGTGATAAAGGCCTTAAATCAGCAGACAGAGTAAAATGACGAATGAGTCTTCCATTTCCATTCAATTACATTTTGTTGTTGTACCTGTCTTTCCAGGTGTTAACACGGTTAGTGAAGTCGCGGGGCAAGGGGCAGTCGAAGAACCTGTCAGTGCAGCTGGTGGCCGCGGAGAAGCTCGGCCAGTGCCCCCCGGACATGTTCGACGTCATCCTCGACGAGAATCAGCTGGAGGACGCGTGCGAACACATCGCGGAGTATCTGGAGGTGAGTGGCTTTAGTGAACAGCTCAGTGAAGTGTAAACACACCTAAACTTCTTAAATTATTTTTCTATCAGAGCACATTTGTTTCTTTGGCTCACGCATTAGATGTAATGGTAACTCAGTTGGTAAGGAACAAGCAGCTACCATTATCTCTGACCTAGGAAATTCAGGTTCACCAAGATACAGGCCTAGCCTAGTTTGGGACCCACTGTATATTTTTTCAAATTTGCATGTTGTTTTACTTTTTTACTATTATTTTTGTAAAAATCACTGTTTGATACTAAGATTAACCTGTGTTTGTTTCGTAATAAACTTATCTTATCTTATCTTAAATGATGAGTCAAAGGAATCTGTTTTTCAATAACTAAAAAAAAAACAACACATGGTTTTGCATTTATTTCCAACACACGCTTGTATCGTTTTTTTTGGTCGAATCTATTTTCATACAAGGCCCTTCGATCAAGAATCTTGATCGAAGACAAGGCCCACGATACGCAAATAGATGGGGAGCAAAGTCGTAAAATCGAGCGTTAGCAAAAAGTCGTTATGTTTTCCCTCTGCGTAACATATTTGCCTATCTTATACTGAACTGAACTGCACTGAACTGAACTGCGAATTTCATGACTCACTGGTTTTACTGGAGGAACTTTTTGATCTGCTCATACTTTAATTTGCTAGTTCTGTAAGCTGTGTCGGTGACTTTGGTCCATACAACCAGAGCGAGTCCTCAAGGTGTTATTCTCTTGTTTCCAGACGTACTGGCGTGCGACGCACCCGCCGCCCGTGGTGCCCATCGCGCGCGCGCTACATCCGCACCAGGTGCCGCACGCGCACAACTCGCAGCACGCGCAGCCTGGTGAGCACCTCACCCACACCACCCACTTACAGCTCACTATTCAATGTTGTATGTATGCAGAGGTTCGGGCTCCATTAAACACCATCTGTTAAACACTGGCAGGCTTGCCAATCTGCCCCACTCTGATCAAGGTTATTTCTACACCCTCGCAGTGGGGGGCGCTAACCTTGATCACGTAGAAAAGATTGTCAGGAGACACAGCATGAATGTAGCACGCTATTGGTGGCTCGCAGTTTGACAGATGGTACAAATATTTTCCCTTCTCAAAACTAAATCGTAGATAAAAGGGTGTGCTAGCTAATTAAATGACAAGAAGTATAAAACAGCTTTAAATAGAATATTAACATTTTTCTCAACAACTTTCTATCTTATCTACTTGTGTAACGTGTACTGCCTCTTTTGATCCCCCTGCACACCCGGGAGGACACCGGGAGAGGTCCGACTCGTATAACAACTACGAGAGGGATCTACGGGATAGAGGTAACTAACACAGAACACATCAAGGCAAAGAGAACTTTACACACCTTGACATTTTGAAAGATATAAGCATGGTATAGGAGGATATTGATAGGAGGGTCCTGTCAATAATAAAGTTCTGTTTGCCTTGGTCAACTTTTCCGAATAATATTCTTGTAGCCATTTTATTTATTCCAGGAACCTTCACAGTGCACATGGTATAAAATTGGTTCACAGCCATATCAATGTCTACTAAGTACTAACATAGTAGTGTTGTATATTGATGTCCTCTCACTCGACATTAAAACCCTCGGATCCACAGAACACAGTTCACAATTGACTCGCTTCGTTCATTTCAGTCGAAGCATCTGGGCAAGCCCACTAAGCGCTGCGGAAGATAAGTCCAGATGTTTGCCATTTTAGCAGAACCGGCGATGTCCCCTGTTCAGGTTTTCCAACCATTTTCTTGTGGCTCCCCACCCTAACACGCTTGGCTGATTGATTTACTCTCATTGCATTGGTCCTTGCAAACCATTTTCAGACCTAGAAACTAAATAAAACATGTACAAAAAACAGTGCAGAGATTTTCTCGATAAACAGACCAATAAAATGAGGTAAACCAGGATTAAGGGTGACGCTTCAACTAACCAAATCAAGTTTTGATCATATTCAGCCTCCACTCATCAGGATGATTCTGGCAGCTGAAAAGTGGCCTTACTAACCGAAAACAGGGTTCTGGTGGGTATGATAAAATGTAAGCCTTGAATTAATTTGAGCAGACGCGTTTTGCAAGGCAGACTGGTTTAGCATGTTTTCTTAAGTCCAAGATCCTTTGAAGAAGCATCTCATTGAACATTTTGATGCACATTCCCCAATTCACACTTCGATCTAACCTCCCATACCAGACTATCCATCGAATACTTTCGCCATCCCCGATGTAACCGTTGGTTCCTGGTGATGGTTGATGGTGTGGTTCTCTACAGCACCAGCAGCGACTGCGTCTAAGAGTAAGAAGCCTGTGACCCCGACAGCTGCTCCACCCGTGCCAGTGGAGGCCGAGGTGGTCATGCCCTGTTCCGGCAGAGTCCGTCCTTTCGGGGCCATTTCTCCCACTATTACCTCCTAGCCTGGACTGTAAGTCAGGGTGTTGTGTGGCCCCTCTCTCCCGTTTGCAGTGTAACAACAGAGCGGTATAGGTCAATCCCCGTTTGGTTTCCAGGAATGCGATTGAGTTTTGTTTTTGAGGTTGAGGTTTGGTTTTCTCTGCATCCCGATCGAAGTAACATGACACCACATGACACATGCCAGAGCATAACTTTTGGCGTGCTCAGTTCAATAGCATGAAATCTTATCAATCACCAGGAATGTCTCATGTTTGATCATCATTGAGTTTCGTACATTTGCGTGACAAATTGGATATATCCTGCAGGTGGGCGAGCTCGTCCGCCGCGAGCTGAGCGTCTCGAGGAGGAGTACTACGAGCGCGACCGGTACCCGCGCTACAGCCGTGAGCGGGAGCCCTACCGCGACCGCCGGGACTACCACGAGGGGTACGGCCCGGAGTACGACCGCGGAGGAGGTGGTGGTGGTCGAGAACGGACCGATCCTCGCGCCGCACCGGCTGACTCTGGGGAGTCGTACGAGCGCGAGGCCTACGGACACGACTACACGCGCGACGCGTATCGTGACGAGTACCGCGAGGAACGCCCGCCACGCCGGGACCCCCGCGACCCCCCTCCGGACGAGTACGCTGCGTCGCGCCGCGCGCTGAACGCGGTCTGAGCGCGCGGGCGCCCTCGCCGCCGCGAGCCGAGCGTCGCGGAGACGTGCCTGTGACGCGCCTGCGCCGCGCGGTGGGGGCGAGCCCGACCCCATCCATATGTACATAGTGACGTTCTTTCCGCGCCCGGGTTGAGACGACGCCGCAGCCGAGTGGATATTGTAGCTTGCAAACCGCACTTCGCGGGTCGAATTTGCTTTGTATGCGAAGGTGTGTGGAAGTCGGCTCCGATGTCGATTGACCCGGGTGGCGGTGACGCCCCGGGGGCGCTTCGGTTTTGTGTATTGTCCTTTTATTATTGAGCGTTTTCTGCGCCGGACGCTGTTTCGATTCGCTGAGCTTTAGTGGCACGCTTGTGACGGCCACCGCAGCGCGCCCGTCGGCCGCCGGGAGGTTCGCGGCGACTGTTGCGTAGAATGTTGTTTTTTTATTAATTTGTATTGAGCATGCGCCGCAGAGCGCCGCGCTCCCCCTGGGCGCCGGCGCCGCAAGCGCAAGAGGTGCGCGGGAGACTCCGTAGCACAGTCGTGGCGTGAGGTGTACAGGAGACTCCGTAGCACAGTCGTGGCGCGAGGTGTACAGGGGACTCCGTAGCAGTCGTGGCGCGAGGTGTACAGGAGACTCCGTAGCACAGTCGTGGCGCGAGGTATACAGGAGACTCCTTAGCACAGTCGTGGCGCGAGGTGTACAGGAGACTCCATAGCACAGTCGTGACGCGAGGTGTACAGGAGACTCCATAGCACAGTCGTGGCGTGAGAGGTGCGCGGGAGACTCCGTAGCACAGTCGTGGCGCGAGGTGTACAGGAGACTCCTTAGCACAGTCGTGGTGCGAGAGGTGCGCGGGAGACTCCGTAGCACAGTCGTGGCGCGAGGTGTACATTGAGAGCGCACGCTTGCGGCCGGGTCGCAGTATCGATAGAGTAAGCTAAAGAGATGTTTTGTATTTCTCTGTGCTAAAGCGTGTTCTGTGGTAATAGGTTAGCGTACCGACGAGCTTGCGCTCGGTACTGAGCTCGCGATTGTATAAATTTTAAATAAATACTAAAATAAATGATAATTTTAGTACCGTTAGATATTATCCGTTTCCCATTTTTTTTAACATACTCTGTAATTATATTGCATCGTCTATACTTCATTGTTGCAATCATTTGTAAATAAAATACTTTATATCTATGTTGCCATTTTACTCTTTTACTTTTATTCCCATGTTTCGGTACATTCTTTCTACCAGTACAAGTGGGATCTGACTAATATTAGTCTTTCGATTCGTAATAGAGGCTTTGTCTTGTTCAGAGCTCTTTGCTAATAACCTAATTTCTTTTTTGGATATCTCTTCAATATCCTCCTTTAAATCAAATCAAATCAAATATATTTATTTCAGGCTTATTGGAAAATGTACAAAATCCTAAACAATAAGCCCATAGCAACATAAATACCTTAAAAACTAACATACATATAAAAAACACTTTTATTCTACTTAATGCACACGTGTAGACGGCGACGTATGACGCAACTGCGCGGTGTCTCGTGTCAAGCGTCCGAAAAACCTCCTGAACTTGACACCTCTCGGCCAGATCTCTCCATTCATGAAGGTCGATAGACGGTCCCCACACCATAAAAGAAATAAAATTGACATCATGGCGAGACTCCAACTGCTCGACCTTCATGGTTAGCCCTGTCTTCTGCAACCACCTTGCAAGGACCTTGCATTTTAAACAGTTCGTCGTCGTTTCGTATGAGGTAGTGCTGGTCTCTGGTGTCAGAGTTTGTCAAGCCGCCCGAGGGCCTCTGACATGGCTTATCCAATGCTATTAATCAATAACAGCCGGGACCGACAGCTTAACGTGCCCTCCGAAGCACAGAGCGATGGAAATCCGCACATAACTTAGAAAAGTCATTGGAGCGGAGCCTAGGATCGAACCCGGTATCGGTAACCCTACAATAGAGACAAAACTAGATGCCGTGTTTCTTTAAATAAAACACTTGTTTATGTTGTTTATCTCAGTTTATTACAGGCGTGATTGAAGTAAATTCGATGATAATTCAACGTAAAAAGATGTCACTGTGTCCACAAATAAATTAAACATAATAATGGATAACAGATAAATATATCTAATTTTATATTCTCGCTTGCCTCTTTGGTGTCTACTAGCTAATTAGAATCTATGTTAATTTTATATACAATTTTTACATCTTTAACCAGAAAAAATTGTGAGATGAAATATCTGCTCAAAACTGGATATTTATAGTAATGTTCCTGCTGCCAATGAAATATTAAGACTAGAAGATAATAATATTGATTACAATGATACATACCTACCTACTTAGAATGCAAATGGCATTGATACAATATAACAACCAAAGATATTGGAGGGCTTAACTTCGCTAATTACAACATTGTTCATCAACTATGAGTGTCGCTTTTGGAACAATTTTCACCCTTACCGGGCATTTTACCTCAAGCTCAGTAACGAATATCTAACAAAACTGAACTTTTTTCTATAACAATAACGTCGATATCTCGCTACGAGCCAACTTCTCTTTGGTTTCACACTTTAGAGATTACTCCCGAGTCCATATTTACACTTTACAAAACTGAACCTTATCTACACTTCACAGAGTCGTTTGTCTAATGTCCTGGCTTGTCGCCGGCGACGCTTGGTCGCGAAGAGTCGACTATACCTCTGCATTCTGAGCGCTAGTCAGATGTACAGATAGTCGTTTTTGGTTTCCCTGCAGTAGCTGATGCTGGGGAACTTGTAGACAGGGCTGTATCGTTTCTTCTCGCCCTCTGACTCTAGAGAGAGGGCCGAGAGTGCCCGGGCGGGGTCCTCTTCCTCCGAGGTCTCCTGAGGCACGGGGAGGGTCCGAGGGGGGAGCGGTGGAGCTCTTGGGTTCCTTCTGACCCTGAAGTGGCATTCGGTGTCGGATGGCCATGATCTCTGGACCAGGAGTGGGAGGTCATCGGGGTGAAGTTTTCGCTCGTACTCTTGGGAGGGACACACCTGAAAATGATTGAGGCACTTATAAGAACATTCTGATCGAACAACATTGGAAAACAGTTCTGACAAAATTAATGGAGAAGTAATCAAAAAATATGTGATTGGTTGGATGAATTTTTGATCTCAAAATAGCAGATAAAGAAATCTAGCTAAGCATCAGTCAGTTTAGATTTTTACATAATTCTACCGAGTAAATATAATTTACTATTGTGTTATTGAATGTACGTCGAATTACTTCAAGTTAGGTGCAATGCTGTGGTGTGTCCGGCGAATTACTTCAAGTTAGGTGCAATGCTGTGGTGTGTCCGGCGAGTTACTTCAAGTTAGGTGCAATGCTGTGGTGTGTCCGGCGAATTACTTCAAGTTAGGTGCAATGCTGTGGTGTGTCCGGCGAATTATTTCAAGTTAGGTGCAATGCTGTGGTGTGTCCGGCGAATTACTTCAAGTTAGGTGCAATGCTGTGGTGTGTCCGGCTAATTACTTCAAGTTAGGTGCAATGCTGTGGTGTGTCTGGCCTAAGAATAGACCGTAGATGTTGTAAAAGCCGACAGAGGGATGACACCATTGAATGTGGGTATATACCCACTGAGCTGGATGCTAGATGGTGTTGAGTATATACTCAACACCAATACTGCGACCACCAATCCGCCTGCCAAGCGTGGTGATTATGGAAAATCTCCCTATTGCATTGTATGGAGAGGCCTCGGCCAGCAGTAGACATCTAAAGGCTACTGATGGTGATGATGAAGTATCAGTATATCTCTCTCTCTCTTTCTCACTGGCTGCCTGTCAACGCTCAGCCTAAACATTAAGTCATAGAACCCCCCAAAAAAGGGTTGCAGCGGGATGTTGAAGCCTGCCATTAATGGTGCAGACGTAACTGGCTAGTTATGTTTGCACCTTTCAATTTGATACAACATACTAACCTTGCTTTCCTCGCCATAAAAATTTGTTTATTTAGCGTTTGTTTTTGACATGGGTTTTTGGATAGAATGTATACCAAAACAAGTTCCTAAGTATGTATGAAAAAAACTCCACGCTGATGAAGTCTCGTCCAGTAGTCTATTAATTTAGGGAGACAGTTCCTTACCTCATATAAAGAGAACCGCTCAACCCCCTCGGTGGAATCATAGCAATGCAGCAGGATGGCCAGCAGCTCGTCGGCCGTGGTCTGCTCGCTGGTCAGCAGGCACTTGTACTGGGACGATGACATCAGGGCGGAGTCATAGATCTTCACCAGCCCGCCAGGACGCATCTGGAGGGAGAACCTGGAAGTAAACAGAAGTTTTGTTTAGCTTTTACACATAACTGTAGTAAATTTACATTAGTGTCTTTTGGGAAGCAGATTAGCATAACACATCCATGGATTTTGTGAAGGCACACATTGGGTGGAAAAAAGAAAATTTTCTGGCTAGCTCTATTCTAACCCTCTATTCTTACTTTGCAACTATGTAGTTGACAACCGAGATTTACTTGGGAACTGGGAACAATCTTCTAAAAATCTTACAATGCCCCGAAAACCCCCAATAAACCCCTAAAAATCCCTACTATTTTTACAAACAACAAAAAATCTCAAAAACCCCAAGAACCCCTTAGAACTCCTACAAGCCCCTAAAAATACCTATAACCCCTAATTGCTCCTTAATCCAAAAAACAAAAACCGACAAAACCCTTCCCCTACAAATCCATAAAATTCCATTGTAGACCGATGTTGGACGACGGACTTTGCTAGGATTTTTTCTGAGAATTTCGCGGGAACTGGGATTTTTCTTACCGTGCAATCAAGCTATTTGGCTTTTTGGCAATTCAAGTTTTTTGGCGGCCACAAAACCATCACAATTAGAACTTAAATATAGTGAAGATTATGAACCATTACTCATCGTTGCACATTTGAATGAGTTTATGTATTACAGAGTCAAAATATATCAAATGACTGTGCAAAAACTAAATTACACCAGGTGAAGTGCAGCAAATGGTGCAATCTAAATTAGCCTACAAACTACAGCAAAAAAGTAAGTTCAATTTCAATAGGGTCAAATTATATGCTTCGAGGTAATAAATAGCTACTTACAAAGTAAGGTGCTTGTATCGAACAGGTAAGTGGCTGTTACTTCGGTTTCAACAGGATGGTAGACCACCTGTCGGTAACCGCGAAGGGGAGATTGGGATGCTCTTTGTTTGGGAATGTATTGATTTGAGGCCGGGAAAAATTATCCTACCCAGTAATTGTATGTAATACGGAATTTGGAAAACTTAGCGCATGTTATTTTTTTATATACGACTGTATGACGGATCAAGCAGATGGCCCACCTGATGTTAAGCGGTACCCTCTGCCTATGAACAGTGCCTTATCACATAGGTCACGTCCACCTAGGACGCATCCTATGTGGCATTACACTGTGCCCACCATCCTGAGACATAAGGATGAAAAGTCTCATGTGCCTGTAATTTCACCGGCAAACCATACTCTTCAAATCGGAATACAGCAATGCGAGCACTACTGCTTTGCAGCAGAAATAGGTATGGTGGTAGTACTAACCCGGACGAAATCTTTCACAAAAATAGCTCTACACTACTATGTGGTTTATTGTGGTGATAGCTATCACTATAGATAGCAATATAGCTAGCTGAATATCACTATCAAGATAATATTTTATTGTTTTATACTTTTTAGAGCGTGATTTTTCAGTAGTCGGGTTTCAGTTTTAAATCCTACCTAATTGTTATGCGGTAGAAAAATGTTGCTCGTGTTTGCCCGTAGGCCCGTAGTATACCTAGTAGTATACGTAGTATAAGTATACCCATAGTAGTACCTACGTACGCGTTCCAATTACAAAGTACCTGCGCGTAAGAAGACAATAAGGCACCTACTACCTGTCTCCAGCATTCTTCACTCATAATTTATAATCCCATACATACTCGTACCCTACTAAAACTTTACGATCAATTCGAACTTTATTGAAAAGACAACAAATGAATTGAGATACGATTCTACGAAGCTCATTAAAACCCTTCTAATTCTCCCTTCACTTCGGCATCTACAGTTACTATAGTCCCCTACGCAATACTTGTCAACACAGTAACGTAATCCACATGGTCAGTAAAGTTCTACGTTTTAAGCTTTTATTGGTTGTTTTGGGACGGGAATAGCTCGTGCCGGAAGGGAGGACAAAAGTGGATCTTTTTTCGTCCGCGGTGGTCTCGTAGGCAGGTTGTGATGACCGATGGAGGGTTAAGAATAGGTGATCTATCGATCGTGGAAATGGTGATCTCTGTTTTTTCCCACCTGATGTATCTCTTCTAGGTATTGTTACCTACCCGAGATTACGAAGACAACATTTTAAATAAGACCGACTGCTTACCCAATGTAAATTTTCGTTTAATCGATGGTAGAGATGAATATCGAATTTTGCATGTAATTTTTCTTGAAACTGCACCTACGTATACCGTGTCTATACTTGAAGCAACAAATGTAGAGTCTATTGTTATCTAAACAATTGGATAAAGCACCAATACAGAAGCTAGATTACACAATACAGTGACTAAGTAGAAAATAATGTTATAATATGTTTGGTTTGGTAAACTAAGTATATAGTACATACTAAGGCTGCGTTTCCATTGACGCGGAGCTGTGCGGAGATGAGCGGAGAATAGCGGTGAAAAGTGGTAAGTGTTTCCACTGAAGCAGAGAGGAGAGGAGCGGAGCGGAGAGGAGAGGAGCGGAGCGGAGTGGAGCTAACTTTGGAATTGCGCAATTTTGAGCTCAGTTTGTCTCCATCTTTCAGAAAGAGCATATGTCATGTTGTCGCTTAAAAAGAAAAAAGCAATCCTTTTATATCTTTCCTTACTTGACGACGAAGATAACGAATCACGCACCGCCCCGCTGTCCTCCGCTCCGCATCACCTCGCTACGCACCGCTCCGCTGTCCTCCGCTCCGCATCACCTCGCTACGCACCGCTCCGCTGTCCTCCGCTCCGCATCACCTCGCTTATTTTATATGAATATCCGTTCAGCTCTGCCCCGCTCCGCTCGTGCTGTTTCCATTGAAGCGGAGCAGAGATTTCGAGCATAGTGATTGGTCAATTCAAGCACCGCTAAGCTCCGCTCCGCCCAGCTCCGCGTCAATGGAAACGCAGCCTTACACAGGTAATATTAGTCATTTCCTGAGCCAGATGTTTTGAAAACGTAGTACCTACCTTTTAATAGTGTGTTGTTTACCAAACGGCAATTGCTTATACAGGCTAATTAATACATAATATGGCCATGGTGGTCTCGGCTAAAGAATAGGACTTCTCTAACTCCTCCCGTGGATGTAGTAAAAAACGACTGAGGGATTACGCCAGGAGGTAGCCAGCAGCATCCACCTGAGTAATCAACACCAATACTGCGATCAT
The DNA here is from genome assembly GCA_932527175.1 of Operophtera brumata. Classification (NCBI taxonomy): domain Eukaryota; kingdom Metazoa; phylum Arthropoda; class Insecta; order Lepidoptera; family Geometridae; genus Operophtera; species Operophtera brumata. The sequence goes on from OW052235.1 coordinate 23,587,540, forward strand.
CAATCCGTCTGCCATAAGCCCAAGAAACAGGGAGTAATGAGCTCAAACTATACTTACTTAGAGTATCCTTTCGGATGGCACGCCTGCAGCGCAGCGGGTCTTGCATCATCGTCCAGCACCAGGGTGGTCCTCAAGCCTGCAGTACGGACCCTGACTTCCATGCTCAGGTAGAACAGCCTCGGGTCTCTGTGACGCATGCGGAACTTCCCCAGAAGAGTGGCGACCACCTCACGGGCGCGGGTGCCCCATGTGACCGACAGGGTCTTGTATTCGATGTCCGGGCGGAGGCAACGGGCGTACACTTTGATTGTTGTCTGAGGAAGAGAGAAAATACTTCATTAGATATGCAACGATTATGTTTAAACGGTAGCTGGGTGCAGAAATAAGTGGAGCAAGGGAAAATCTCAGACATCTTATTTTGCATAATGAAATTGCTTTCACTGTAAATTGGTCTTGAACTGATCAGATATTCCACCGTTTGTATTGCATTTTTGAGACAGAAAGATACGACAGGATTTTTTCTTAATTTACGTACGATAGAAGGTAGAGAAAGTTTAGGAATTTCAAGATACATCAGATCCTAGAAGCCTTATATCTAACTGCAAGATGTTTTTATTTAAGTTCACTTTATAATCTGGAAAGGCATGCACGTCGCCGGGACACTTCCTCTTACGACATAAAAGAAGCTGCGACGAGTTTCAGTTTTCTTATAGAAGAGGATTCATATCTGTTTTATTCTAACTGTATCATATTTACGGTTATGCACAAGAAGATTGATTGTTCGATATAATGGCATGGGAACTTAAAAGCTTTCAAGAAACACCTTCAGTTTAATTGAGTAAATACCTAGGTACCTTCATACAAGTGATATATACAAAGACACGAGGCATAAACCAGGGCAACGTGAGTGATGTTACCCTAAAATAATATTTAGATGCCATAGCATTGAATAATCGGATAAAGAAACAAAGTATAAGGTAGAGGGTTTCGCAACAAACACTACATAATTTTATCTATTCGCTTGTCACAATCAAACCTTCTGTAACCTAATCCCTTCACAAACCAGACAATCCAGTACCAACGCATTGCAATGGAATACCAATAAAATTATGTATCAGAATGTTTGGATTGCAGCAAATCAGGTTCTGAGCCCTCAACCCAGCAGCCAAATTCACAATACACTCTCCATAAACACTTGAACAACACAATACACTGGAAGTAAGCTGAGGAAATTGTGTGAACTCACGTGGATATTATGGGGGTGTAACGCAAGGCGCGTCCGGGGTGCCGGTATCGGGATCGGAGCTAGCATGATTCGTGTGTCGGGCACGACGGTCGAGCGAACACTACACCGGCTAAGCTAACTGAACTGACTGGCCTGGCTGGCTTCAATAATTTAATACTGGTTTCAAAACGAAGCTGGTAGGGAATGCTTGGGACTATGGACGCGGGATGGGACGGTGAGAGCGTACGGTAGTCGATAGTAAAGTAAACTTGTTTGTTGTGATTAGATAATGTAGCGGGCTACAGTTATCGATAAGGGTTATGCGGTTGATAGAGAACTTCATAAATTTTGTTAACTGTAGATATTACGATTTAACTAGATATGTAAATAATGGGGATTTAGAATTTTACCAACCAATATTTATAATTATCTGTCTTATTTTCACACCATCAATTTTTTTGTTGAAAAATATATTTTAAAATACCTACAAGCTTTAATAACAATTGTGATCATAACCGTGTGCTGATCAAAATAAGCCCAAACCCTGCCAGGCTACTATTAATCATCGAAGAGTTCCGTTGTGCACCTTCTGCCTCCATCATCAGATCAGCTCGCTCTTACCATAATATTGTATTTTCATAAGAACTTGTTAGGTATGCCAAATTTTAGCTCAATCAAACACCGGTAAGTGGTCAAAATACTATCACCAGATTTGTCCCACACTAACTTACACAAAGCATGTAATAAAAGCTTGTAAAAACTAGAGCTAAATCGTGTGTGCAAGTTAGCTAACTACGCAACTAATACAGGTATATTTATAATGTAATTTTAGGTGACAGTTGTTCTTATTTAAGTGTTTTTTTACCGAATAAAAAACCAATGAGTTTTGAAGAACTCACATTCGGTAAATTCTTATTTTCACAAAAGCTTTTGTCTAAATTCATAAATAATTTTATAATAGTACAGGCAAATTAGGTGATTTTTAGCAAAAGTGTGGAAGTAATTAGATGTAGTCACAAAACCTTTTCTAATTGTTTTGTTTGGCTTGAAAATCACCTCTAATATAACTTTCAGCTAATTCACCCCCCCGGAACAGGGTGAAATAGGGTGAAAACCTTATAATACCTGTAACTTAATGGGGAAAATAGATGTAGTCGGTGCAATTTTGCATACACTTAAGACCGTTATGATCTACATTTGCACCAAGTATTTTTTTAATCCGACTTACGGAACATACGAAAAAAAAAACATTTCTAAAAAAAACTTTTTAAGAGTATTGCGGCTCAGAGGAAATTGAAGTAGTCTGTGCAAATTGACAGAATTACCAGAAAAATGGGCCAAATAAATTACCAGGTTTGCACCTGGGTAACTCACACGGAAGTCACTTTTTCCATATTTTAATTCTGGAATTTCACTTAAACTTATTAATTTGATTAGTACTACATTCGCCGGCCATTTAATACTGGAATTTATATACGGAACATGCATTTTTTAAGTATTATATATGTAAGTTCAGTGCGGTGCTAAGTAACTAATATATATACTGTGGCGCTGCACTGCTTACACCGGGCCCCGACCGCGGGGTGCATCCGTATTGATCCCAGAAAATCATGCCACGAGCTGAAAGTAATAATAATTATTCCGGATTCATACCATTAATATTCATTTCATTTTAGAGTCCGTATTTATCCCACCCAGAAATACCTACATCTAAAACGAGTGAAAGTAACGTCAGCAAAAAAATATGTTATTATGGAACATCTATTAATTTCATAAAATTGTCGGTATAAAATAATCAACAAAGTAATAATATATACAGTGTGTCCCAAAAAGTAGTGTCAAGCCGAAGTCCAAAGAAAGGTTACCCCCAGAGGTACCCGAATCACCCCTATGTATGTTCTGCGATTTTTAGTAGTTTTCGAGTTATGTGTTTTTAAGACAATCGGAGCTCTTACACTTTTTTGCCCATTGTGACTCGATTCGTTGGCCTGTTTTTTTTGTTGTAAATAAGCTAAATACTAGGGCTACCTTGTCTAATATAATTTAAATCAACCGCATCTACTATTGCATTAAAATAAAAATAAAAATATGAAGATATTTTTTTTTGTTTAATCTCTTAATTCAATGAACGTTTAAAAAAAAGTAACATAATCTTTTTCATCCAAACCTATCTTAGAAACATGGCTGATAAATGTCAGTCATGTAACTTTGTTCCAGATTCTTGCACAGGATCATAAAAAACACTCAATTTAATAAAATTAAGTTCAAAAACTAGTTTTTGAAAATGTTCTGCAAGTCGGGATTAAAAAGAAATCTGGCAGTCTGAAGATTGTATTACACATGAGCAATAGTAAAATAACCCATCTTTGTTGTTCGATAACATTATTTTCTTCCTACGAGGCAGAAACCTGCGACAGGTTGTGGGCCCATTCCAACTGCCAGATCGTCTAAATGGCGAGTCATACTTGAACTTTTTAAGAGAAGATTTAAATGGATAATCCACAGACACCATTTTACTAACACGCCGAAACATGATTTTTCAAAATGACGGCGCACCATGTCGCTTTGCATCAGTAGTTACACAACATCTTAATGACAGGTTGTTTTTTATATACTACTTAGAATGACTGAACAAGCAGATGGTCCACCTGATGATAAGCGGTACTCTCTTCCTATGAACAGTGCATTATCAAATAGGTCACACCCTCCTAGGACGCGCCCTATGTGACATAGCACTGCTCTGCCACCCTGAGACATAAAGATGAAAAGTCTCATGTGACTGTAATTTCACCGGCACCCATACCCTTTAAACCGGAAAACAGCAATGCGAGCACTTCTGCTTTGCGGCAGAAATAGGTATGGTGGTAGTTCTTCCCCGGACGAAGTATTTCACAAAAAAGCTCTACTAAATGTGATACTTGGTGATAAATGGATTGGCCGAGGCGGGCCTATCGCATGGATCCCCACGATCTCTAGACTTAAACCCCATTGACTTTTTTATTTGGGGATATTATAAAGAGATTGTTTACTCTCGAGAGTGCCGAAATGTGCAAGAATTGCGAAGAAGGTTGACCCAGGCGGAAGCAACAATCAAAAGCAACAGAATAGCTTTTCTACGCTTTGAAGATAATCTTTTTAGACGATGCTTATTATGTATTGAGCAAGAAGGTCGCCATTTCGAAAATTTATTGTGATGATTCACTGAATACATGCAATGCTGAAAGTTATTATTTAGTTTTATTTACGATTTCACTTAATCTTAAAAACTAGAATTTCGCATTCAACTGTTTAAATTGAATATAATGAATGATCCGGTATAAGATTTTCAATCAAATTTACATGATAAATAGCTGACATAATGACCAAGTTTTTAAGAGACTTTATTTCTAAAATGTCCTTAGAATGTAAGGGACTAAACAGATTTTTTAATTTTTCAATATTTTTAATTTTATTTCAATGCAATGGTTCGTGCTGTGGATGCAAATGCATTTTTTTTGTTACTGTTTCGATTACTTTAAAAATCGATATCTGAGGTTTACTGTCATCACAGAACAAAAATAAGACAGAATTAAAAAGAAAGTGGAAGCCATTTAAAAAAAAAAAAACAGAAAATCGCGGACTAGTGTAGAAATCGTTTCAGAGAATCAGAATTTTACAATTATTTATAACACAAGCTTTTAGATAACATCAATATCCTATACAACGAGCAAAGATTCGTATATTATTATAAATATGTTTAATGGCACAAGAGACAATTGAGATTACTAAATACAGAAATTTCAATAGAGAAGATGGTTTTCAATTATCTGGAGTATGGAAGCCTGCGGTGAGAATGTGTAAGAATCACAAAAGTGTGGTACCTGCTACGCGACCGGATACCGATAGTGTTGTGTGTCGAGTTGGGGTGAAGTATGACAATGAAACCGATAATAGTGGTATCGTTCATAATAAAAGAGTGAGAAAGAGGGTAGATCGATATATCTGCCAATAACATCTACTCGCAAAGACATTAGTTAGTTCTCCCGTGATCAGATACGATTAGAATACGATTTCAAAATATTTTTTATTGCACTCAATCCAACCTCATACCGAATTTGTGCAATTTATAAATAAAATGTGCAATTACTAAATAAATAACGAAATTCCGATATTAATACTGAAATTCCAATATTGATATTTAATATCGGAAATCAGTATAGGAATTGAAAACCTTCCGATATTACATGCCCTAAACGTGACAAACAAGCAGATGGCCCGCCTGATGTAAAGCAGTCACCGCCACCTATGGACAACACCCACGGTATTGCAAACGCGCTGCCTACCATTAAGAGCCCTATTGATATTTCTCTTGAATTTACCCATATTGTATAATTTATAAATATTTGTACTATCTGCTGATATTTGTTCAGGATGTTATTTATGTTATGTTATATGTTTTCGTTGGGTATTTTCTATGTATAATAAAAAATATCTATCTATGTAATGTATTTTACTAAAAGTATATCAGTTATCTAGAACCTATAACACAAGCTCTGCTTAGCTTGGGGCTAGATAATGTTGTGTGAACTGTCCAGCATTATTTATTTATTAAATATTTATTTATGATGGTGACAGCGAGCTGATCTGATGATGGAGACGGAAGGTGGACGACGGAACTCCTCGATGGATGATAGTAGATTACTGGAAAAACTCTAGAGGTTATTTATTTTTACTTCTTTGCTTATATCCCAAAAGTTACACAGTCTAAAATAAAAATAAAACAGTTTTTGAAACGTCTATGATTGTTTCACTTTTTTACCCTTTCTTTGGCCCCAATATCTTGTACAACCCCCGAACCAATTTAGCTCATAACCTTACTCAAATTTTAGTTCTAATACTATATACCCATCTACCAAATTGTATAAAGAATATATCAACAGTTCGCAAGTTATCTTCCGACAAACATACATACATACGACCGCCAATTATTCATAATTTGCATCCAACAAAAATATATGAAAATGATAGTAAAGATCTTGCATTTTTCTGTCTGACCGTACTAATATCCATTGTTAAAGGCCGTGGCGTGGTATGAATCCGGACTACATTTTGCGATTAATACGGACAAATATACAATTTTATTATTCGTGGGATGAATACGGCCTACATTTTGGTATGAATCTGCACCCCACCCACGCCGTTGATTTTTTATTGAGATTTATTATTAAGAAGTACTTCCGGTACGAAATTTGTGTTTTTTTTTACGTGCGAATGTGGTAAACTGGTAGTATATACCATAGTAAAATTTGCACGACTACATAAATTTCCCCCGAAGTACAATTTACAAAAAAAGAAAAAAAACTATGTTCCGTAATTCAATTAGGTGTGCAAAACTAATATAGTGCTTATAATACTTATAGAAACCTTGTGTAAGTTTGCACCGAGTACATAAATTTCCCCCGAGCCGCAAACTAAAAAAAAACAAATTCACAGTGTTCCCCACTATGCACGTAGTTTTAATTAAAATCAATAACGCAATAAGACTGTCTCTTTAGGTAATTGAACTTGCACTTAACATTTTTTTGTTTATTCAAAAGTTACAATTTTTCAAAGTTTGTACCTAATATTTAAAAGCCTTCCGTATGCGCTAGAAACGGTGCAAACTTGGGATAAGCTTCTATTCGTGTCATCTATCTATTCCATAAGAATCCACGACTACTCGACTTAGGGCCACACTTTTTCCTAATTTGCCTGTACTATAATGATAGACCCAAACAGAGACCCAATACAATTCACACCCACACTCAATTAAATCTGGGACGGTTCAACAATCCTATTGATCTCATTGAATCCCACAATGCTCCCTGCGGATACCACCCTGTGAACGATCAACCACCTGTCGGGACACCTGTCGGTGTCAGGAAACAGGCTGTTCCCAGGAGCACACGGTTCTCATGCAGTGGGCCTTGACGAACCACAATTGGCAACCTTTTTTATGTTTAGGGTGCTTTGCTTTCCCAGTTTACAATTTATTTGTCGTTTCAATATCTGTAATTTCGTGTTGGCATTCAGGCCAACATTTATGATGTAACGGATGCAATAAAATGACGTAGGAAATGACGCCTGAAGTTAAGAAAAATCTACGGCTAGGACACACTGAACCCATTTATTTTTTCACTATTACGTGCCTAAAAACCTGAAAAAATATCATTTTTTTAGTTTAAAAGATTTCAACGCGCTCATTTTCACGTAGCCGAAGGGTATGAGAAATTAGTTAATCGTCTACTTGTGAATGCTTATGGCTATATCATATACTTAATAAGTATTCAACTCGAGCGGGTGAAGCGTAATCTTTTCTTGAAGCACCTCGGGCACTTTTGCCCTATTGGCCCTTGGGCCTATTTGTTAATTATGGATTGGAATATTATACTGAAAATTATGTCCAAATCCAGAGTCCAAATCCAGATTCAAAGTCTAAATTACTAAAACAATAAAAGTTGGTGATAATAATTAAACTATTATCATCACCAACATCACCACACACATCACAACCACCATCTTTTGATGACACCAAAATGATAATAATTAAATTATTATCAATAATAATATAATGATAATAATTAAATTATTATCATTAGTTATTAATAAGTATATATAAATTATTTTCATCTTAGAGAAGAATTTTTCGGGATCGATTTATCTGCACATTACTTAAAATATTGTCTAAAATCTTGGTTAAAAACTAAATTGTGAAACTAGGAGCAGGTAACTAATAATTACCTAAGTACTAGTATAGTATAATTGCATTATTATTTATAATGTTTCAAGTGTTCCTTACCGACCACAGAAAAGAGGGGACTCTTCTAACACAGGTTACTGCAACTTACCAGAAGAGATCCCAACCCGATTTTCTGTATTACTTGTAAACACAATAAAAACTTTTGTATTTGTATTTTTTTTTTTTTTTTTTGTATTTAGTATTCTTTTATCTGTGACCTAAGTAACATTTTCGACGAAGCTTTCCAGCTGTAGAGAACAGGATACTATGATTATTTTCTTTGCATACTAAAAACATTTTATATGGAGAACCTCGTATAATTATAACTAAGTGTGTAAGGCAAGGCCGACATCCGCGAAGGAAAGTGCCGGTAAAACTGGCCATCTTTCTCCCAGAGCGAACTTGAACTCGCAAAAAGCCCGGACCGGACGGACGGATGGTAGCGGAATGCGGTACATTGCAGCCTTGTAAAGGTACAGCGTAACAAGGGACTTGTAGGTAGCTACGTATATCAGATAATATATATTGATAAAATAAGGTGAAACAAAATGTGGGTCTAAGTACTACGTAGCAAAACAATATACGAGACTGGGCCGTGCAAAGCTCTGTACACGAAAGATCACCAGCGCGACGCAGATTCTCAATGATGACAATTTAAAAGTATCACAATTGCCTACGAGTTTCAAGAAAGGAACGAAATTAACTCATAAAAGCTCGCCAGCGCCACTTTACTAACGTGCGCACACGCAAGCACTAAGTTCAATAATGTTGTGGGTGTGCTGTGCAACAATTTATCAAACCCAGGCACGCTATTGTTTGAAGTACAGCGGTAGAGGCACAGATGGCGCCAGCTGTCTCAAACCGAAATTATTCCGTCCGAGATTCAGAGTTGAAGCTGGTATTTACTTTTATGAACGAAGGACTGCCGAACAATTAAAATAACTGATACGTTAGTAGTATGTTTTTTTTTTCAATAGAGTAGTTACCTACTAGGTGCTGATCTTTCCTTTTGTTGACCACCTAGCCTCAACAATCCTCTTCTATCTTCAGAAATTAGATACAATTTAAAAGGATTATCTAAAAGGTCAACCAGAGCGCAACGCATCGATCACGACGATTACAAGCGCATCCGTGACGTTGCGACATTGGCGCCGCCATGGTCCATATACTGATACATGTCTTATAGCAGAGGAATAGGGTTAAATTTGGACTGGCATTGCCTGTAATTTGTAGTGTTGATAGGGTCAAAAAGTCGGATTATGACCACAAGAATGATAGATGTTTAGGATAGTTTATTTTCAGTAAATTTACTAACTTTTTCGTATTAAACATCTGTTTAAAATTCTTCCCTTCTTTGAAATTTTGTTATAAGTAGTAGATGATTCTAAGACAACGTTGGACCAAATTTGGATTGAGGCGTGCTGCTCTCATATTAGATACATCTTTTAAAACAGGCCTTAGCTTTAATCTCTACTTTTGTAACTCTCAGAAACACCTCTTATTCAAAGGGGATATAGTAAGTACTAAGCTTATAGACCGTGTTTCCAACGTCGAGATACGAAGTCGAACGAAGCTCAAAGATATTGGGAATCGTATAACGGAACTAAAATGTACTTGGGCAGGACACCTGGCAAGACGAGGTGACGATAGGTGGAGTAAGGCGCTAACTGAATGGCACCCAAGAACAGGGTACAGAAACGTTGGTCGTCCAGCAGCGAGATGGGCAGACGATGTCGCATGCGTCGCGGCCGAACCGATGAGACTGGCACGGAACCGGAAGGAATGGCACAAGCAAAGAGAGGCAGCAGTGGGTGAAGTCAGGCTGTGGATGATGATGATGATAGTAAGTACAAGCGCAAGGTTAAAATTATTTAGGTTGAAGTCTTCGTACATCGCACCTCACAGGTTTGTCTTAATCTAGCCAGCTTCCTGATTAAATCTCGCCTGACATTTCGCATCCTTATGATGATTGAATTAGCTTGACCTCTTGTTAACAGTTTCTTGGGGAGTCATTTTATGATAAGTACCTAAGAACATGTATCTATTTACACTACTTTCGTCCTTTTGCACTGACCTCAAAGTAACTGGACTAATAATGCACTAATGGACTGGTAGTAATGGACTTGGGTCCGCACTCAAAAGGCGTGAGCCAAAAGAGAAACAAAACGCAAAACGAGAAACAATCGCCAGGTAGTTTCGACACGCGAAACTAAAACATTTAAAATGTCTTACCCTAATTTTGCTTACTCCTTTTTTCAAAAACTACACCTGCATGTCCTTAGATTCTGAAAATGTGTACAGTCCAAGAAATTCGTCACTTTTTTGAATTTTTTGGAGAGCAAATATTTTATAATGATTAAATTCAAGTCGTACTCACTTCTGAATAGGTACCCCTAATAAATATACATTCCAAAAAAAAAAATAGGCACATGTAGTTGATGTCCGGGGCGGGCGACATTACTTTCCGGTAATTTGTGCCGGGATTGCGAGCTTCCTGAGCAATGACGCTTGACTGTGTTAGTTTGTGCAATTGACTGTGAAAGCATAGCTAATGTAATGAGGTGTTGGGTTGGAGTAAGTCAAAGTTCAATAGTGCAATAGAACAAACAATCCTATGCATTGAATTACTTCCATACATCAACATTACCGAGATTAATTTTGCTGGGCTTACAAAAACCACTGTTAAAGTTGAAAGAGGTTTTAATTATTCTCGTGAATCTATGAATAATAAGCATCTGCTTAAAACAAGTAATTAATTTTGTAAAAATTAAAAAAACCCTCAACGCAATGAAACGGCTGAACCGATTTTGATCAAACATAGCTAAGAACACTCCCGACTAATTCACCTTCCATACAAAACAAAAAATCTAAATCGGTTCATCCGTTCGGGAGCTACGATGCCACAGACAGACACACACACAGATACGTCAAACTCATAAAACCCCGTCGTTTTTGCGTCGGGGGTTAAAAGACATTTGACCAATATCTAGATTACCGACACAACAGTGTCAAGGAATCGAATAGAACTACGAACCTTTAGTTTATATATAGATTTGTGAATAGAACTAAATGATGGCGTTATCAGTGAAGGTTATTTGAATAACAATTTGTGTAGCTATCAGTGCTAACGCCAACTAAAGATCTATGTGTCTCAATCGTACATCGGCGGCTAATCTTAACAAATATGTCCAATCTAAGTCGATTATATCTCTACCGGATACCAGAAACACAGATCTATAATAAGATCGTCTACAACTACAAAAAGCGTCACGATCGAGCGTGCTTCCCATTTCCTAATTTCCTGTGGAGTCGTCACACCTCATTCACCCACTTTAGTGGCGTCCTGTCAGTCCGTTTAGCGCGTAGCGGGACAGATATTGTGATGAGAGTATATAGACAGCTAAGTTATAACCGGAGCCGAACGGCCGATTAGGGGGAGTAAATAAATAAGATAACAGTTTTACTGGCGACATGTTTTACAATAAGGATAATTTAACCTCTTTCTAGTGATACACGCAGAAACTTAATGGAATAACTTTAAAACATTTCAGTTAGCAGTTGATGGAGAGACTATATTTTAAGCTTATGGCCGTGGTTTGTTTTGCCAATGAATAGACCCCTCGGTCTCCTCCTGTGAATGACGTAAAAGCCATCTAAGAGATTACACCAGGGAATAGGCAGCGGCATCCACCTGAGTACTCAAAACCAATACTCTGATCACCAATCTGCATGCCAAGCTGTGATTATGGCAACCAAAGGCTGGTGATGATGATGATAATGAAATTTTAATATTGCGCTTGTTAATGTGGTCATTAGCATACCAATATAAAATATGACCTATGATTCCATACAGGTATCACTTATCACTGAGTACTAAAGTTGAGATTGGAGCGTAAAGCCGCTGACATACGAGATCTCTACGTATTTCAGTAGGTAGGTAATGTAGGTATCTACTAAACATTTCAATTCTTTCAAATATTCAGCGTCCGACAGGATGTTTGCCTGAGAATGTAAGCCGTCTCATTCAGATATCCCTAATAGTCACACACACTGCTACTAGTTGTCATGTGACATTGCTTGTTGCGCTAACGCTAGCAGGTAACGGTCGCGTATTGACGGCGTAATGCGCTGGGCGCGTGCCAGCTGTTAACACGTAATAGCTAAGTGGGTTATATTATGTTCACCGTTAAGATATTCTTGAACCTTTATGAGGATTTTAATTAGGTCAGAAAAATTTCGTGTTAAGTCCGCTAGCTTATTACGTATCTTGCAATAGCAATGCGATAGCAAGAATTGCGCGAGAATTGCACGATTATTGCATCCAAATCGCAAATTCATATTTGCAATTTGGATGCGATAATCGAGCAATTTTTGCTATCGCATTGCTATTGCAAGATACGTAATAAGCTAGCCGGTCTATTTCAAATTCAATAGACTTTACGATAGTTCTTAGTATCAACCCGAACTTCAGGGATTGGAAAAGTAACTTAAGATTATAATAAGTACTGAGATAGAATTGAAACTATCGTGATTGGGAATCATATTAAAGGGTAAATAAACGAATAATAGTGGTAATTTTATCTTTTAATAAGTACTGAGATGTTTCATGATTTACTTTACAAAGGTAGGTTCAAATCTGCCTGCCTACACTCCTAACTAATAATTAGACCTACCTCACCAAGCAACATTATAAAATACATACCTCCGCCATCTTTAGAACAAACAAAACACTCTTGTCTGTGAGCAAACTCCAAAGCAGTTAAAACATACCCCTAACACTTCAAATCTAATTTAGTCCGACAGAAGGCGGAGGGCCCACTTGAGCCCTGACCTAATGCTTGCACAGCTTGCGCTGCAGACACTCTATTTTTATATATTTTATAGGCAATTCTTCAAACTCATGACAACTGTAACAACAGCATTGAAAGTAATCCAAAAACCTCTCGTAAAACCCTTCGAGAGAAGTGTTTTCGTATCTCATGGGATGATTGAAATGTTGATGGAGAAATGTGAACTGAACGCTAAGACAAGTAACGGTTTGTTTTTACATGACATAATAATCCATTAAAACTCTTTGATGAAGTTTTGATAGTTACTATGTTCTAATGTACAAAGCATGCGTACGGTAAACTCTATAACATGCGTAGGTACCACAGCAAAAAACTCAGTCCTCATTATTTTAAGAGGTTTATTCATTTATTTTAGTCATCTCAAGAGACATGAAAGCCCCATTACTGTCAGCTGCTGTCTCACCTGCGCAGGCAGACTCTATTATCAAGGGTATTTTCATGACACAATACGCGTACCATATGCCATCAATATTAAAGGGTTGTTTAGTGCTTCTGTATGTATACAAAAAACCTGGGACTATATTATGCTGTACAAAATAAATTCTTATGGAGTTCTTGAGGACAAAAATATATAGAGACGTGTCTGAAGAAAATGTAAAATGTCATCCCAACTAGCATTCTGGCCAGGCTTTAGCAACATCACAGTCAGTGCAAAGAATCTGCAGTGTTTACAGTGTATGAGTTTCAAACTTTACCTACGTAGAACCTTTGTATGGAACACATACAATGGCCACATCATCATTGCTCGTACGACGTACAATTCAACACGATCCGGGGCTAACTTCATCAAGTTAGATAGATGAAACATGGAATACTTACATCTTCTTCTTTTCGTATGAGGTAAGCGCTGGCCTCTGGTGTCAGAGTTTGTCAAGCCGCCCGAGGGCCTCTGACATGGCTTATCGACTGCTATTAATCAATAACAGCCGGGACCGACAGCTTAACGTGCCCTCCGAAGCACAGAGCGATGGAAATCCACACATAACTTAGAAAAGTCATTGGTGCGGAGCCTAGGATCGAACCCGGTAATACTTACATGGAACACACATACAGTCAAAGCCATCCCAAAAACACTTAAACACGTTTGCCTGAACAAACAAAGCCTACGCAATAAAGGATCATGTTTCAGAATGCGGAACCCTAGAAGCTTGTAAAAAGCTGCGCTTGAGCACGTGCTGGGCGCGCCAGGTGCGCAGGAAGTCGAGAAAAAAGAAGAATGATGGCTCGAGGCAGAGTTTGATCATTTTAATAAACGTTCAACAGTACTGAAATATTTTCACTGTAAATTATTTTTTGTGACAAATGTAATTTAGGTTATTTTAGAGTTTTTGCGCCTGAATCTCAAATTGTGATTGGTAATGCTTACAAATGTTTGACCTGGTTTTGAACAACGTTATTAAATTCTCATAATTGGTATTCAGTGATTGAATATGGAAAAACCGCTTTCACGCTGCTAAACCAGATGGGGCTGGCGATGCACATTTCACATTTTGATTTCGAGGATTATTCGATTGTTACTATGTATTACTGTGGTGTTTCCGGCCTAGGAATATACCCTCCGTCTCCTCCCGTGGATGTTGAAAAGCCAACTAAAAGATTTTAAGTATCAAGGATTCAGTAGCGTCCACCTAAGTACTCAACTCCAATATGTGCCAATATTGCGGAACGGAAACCCTTTTTGATTTCTGTGGTGGTGATTATGTCAAATCCCGACATTGCAATTTCATGGAAAGTGAATCAGAAAATGGCAATTTGACATAATCACCTTTTAAAAGAAAATTCCATGAAAGTGATGTCGGGCTAGGCGGATATAATACCTAGGTATGCTCAGAAGATAGATGATTGCCAGGTAGGAAGTGACATCTTTCTCTTTTGCCGCGAATTATGCTTACATGAGTTTTCTCGCGTTTTCGTGGTGGAAGAGAGACATGTCGCTGGGCCCACGTGGTGGTCGGAGTGAGGGCTCCGGCCACCCTCCTACGAGCCTATGGTTGGTGGCAGCACAGAGTGGACCCTGTGCTGCCACATTTGGAGGAAGAGTTTGTGGTTGTCTTTTTGGCCAACCAAGGGATGGCCGTGTTGCACCCTCAATGCAATACGGTATCTGTTAGCAGATTTCCCCTCGTCAACAAAGAAAAAAAAAAAGGTGAGCATTGTATAAGAAGGTATGGACTTCCATTGCATTCCGACCGGCAGAAATACTCATTCAATCGCAACGTACAGCAGTTATTTCTCCATCGATCTATTTAGCCAATATCAATCGAATTGTACAATTTATCGTCTTCAAACACAATTTATGAATCAGACGTGCATTGTGAAATGTTGTTATCTAGAACAAATAGTTGTGTTGTAATAAGACCGTGTTGGGGACAGATTGTCTATCGGTTCAATGTAAATAAGTAATTACGATATTAAATGTGAACTTCAATTCATAAAATAATTTTGTTACAAAGTTGGTACCTCATTGAGTGATTCTTTTTTGCAGTGTGCTTTAAAACGGTCTTTGGACAAAAATGTGGTTGTAAGTAGGACAGTAATAGCTAGCCAGAGTCTAAAAAGTTTACTTTTTACTTAGGTAGCTTACAATTTTGTACTTTGAAATGATAACGTTCTATTCTAAAGTTCGATCCTAGGCTCCGCACCAATGACTTTTCTAAGTTATGTGCGGATTTCCATCGCTCTGTGCTTCGGAGGGCACGTTAAGCTGTCGGTCCCGGCTGTTATTCATTAATAGCAGTCGATAAGCCATGTCAGAGGCCCTCGGGCGGCTTGACAAACTCCGACACCAGAGGACAGCACTACCTCATACGAAACGACGACGATTCTAAAGTTGGACTGGGAACAATCTTAGAGTGGGAAACTAGCTCTTTCTCTTGTAGAGATTGATTAGTCAATCCAATCAAACACATTAGGTACAAGTTAGTAAGTTACATACAATCCAAACAAGCATATTATGATAAAAGTAGCAAGTAAAGCAATTGTTCCGCAATTGAAAAACTCTGAAATTATCAAACGCAATCAACGAACACGATGTACGAAAACGGCCGCACTCAGAGTCCCCAAGTAAAATTGTAATGTAAAGTATTAAATATAATAATATAATATAATTTATTCATCAAAAAAGATTACAGTAGGTATACATACACAAAAAACTTAAATCAACGACAGCATCGAAGGTATTTATACGTTTATGGTACTTATTATACAGGTATACGTAATCTCTAGTATCTAAACTAGCCCGAGCCTGTGCTATTAGTATTAAAAATTTAAGAAATTAAGATTTAGTAATATTATAATTAATAACAAATTTTGTGCCAGCAGTTGCGGTTACACAAAAATTAATTTTTTTTTTGTTTAGATATTAATTAATAAAAATTTATCTATAAAAAAATTAAATTATTAGGTGAAATTTTAATTTAATAAAATTTATATTTTAATTTATGAAATTAATAAATTTAAATTAAAAACTAGATAGGTACTAGTTCCTTTCATTTTAATCAGTAACAAACAAACAAAAACCACACAACCAACATCTTACCGAATATTACCAAACATGATTTTGAAACAACCCACATAACATAATTAATTGTTAACTATGTTGTTCCATTTCCAACTTAAAGGAAATGAGAAAGGTGTTTAGTCCCTACAAACGTGTCCCCCTGTTCCCACCATGGATTATGGTTAATTAAACTGGACCATAATGTTTTACAACTACATATATCTATGTCTACAATTGCTATGTTTCTGTATTTTTTCTCAATGAACGTGTTAAAAGGCACATGTAAAAATATAGATAAACATAAAAACCTTCTTTTCTTATATTACTATTCGTAGTTCCTGATACCTTCGACACCGGGGAATCAAGTGTGGGATCTAGGACTATGTATGTGACTGTTGGGGGGGGGAGGTTATGTTATGCTATTAATCCATGAAAAAAAATAGTAACCGGTTCAGTTTCGCAGGAGAAAATAGGGAATACGATCATGAGTAATGAAAATAATGTAATTAAGAAACATAATAAAACGCCTTCCCTCTTAAATATTGTTTAATGCGTATTAAAGGTATATGTGATACCTCTGAGTATCGATAAAACTATGCCATATCAAGAAATAGCTACTTCGAACAAGGAATACTCACGACCGATATGTGTAGGTATCTCGATTACCATCGCTGAACTCTACCAGCCGGCCGAATCCAAGAAACCGGTCGTGCAGCTGAACCAATCAATCTACAGCTCGGCCGCCCGTCTAATTGTTTGCTTTAATAAAAATGCCATTACGCCATGAATGCGCCGGCAAACAGTCCGTCACGATTACAATGGAGAGGGGTACTACGAAACTCAGAAGTTGTGTGTATCGCTCTGTAGAAGATGAGAAAAAGGGCCTCACCTCCAACATCACCTCCCTCTTTCCTCTTCCTTCTTCACCATGTGGGTTATCGTGAATGAGGACCTAAATGATGGTATTGATGATCGTGACCCAAGAAGAAATATATAACAAAAAAAAAGCCTCAAAGGTTTGCTGGTAGAAAACTCTTCTTAGGGTTAAGCTCGCCTCTGTACATGTTCGCTACCTCTTAATGTTAATTTTGTGTTTTCTTGTGTGCAATAAAGAGTAAAGGACATCTTGGCATCTTGGATGGACTGAAAAATTATTCAACATTATTCGGCGCACAGCGGCCGACAGCAGCGTGCAGCGGCCGACAGCAGCGTGCAGAGGCTGACAGCGGCCGAGCGTTTCAGCCTTTATGAATCGGTATCTTCAGTACACGAGCCAGCCATAAGTGGCCACCCTTCGAGCCGCGCGCGGCTGCAACAGCTTTTCAAGGGCCTCAAGCCATACTATGTATTTTAAGAAGATAAAGTTTAAAATGCTATATATCTGAAATTGCTCGCGTCTGCGCTGCTAGCCGCTGCCACCCTGGTGTGAATAGGAAATACTAAATGCTATGACACTACAATACCTACACAATTATTTTAAAGTATCTTTAAAATGCTGTACTATTATTTCTGTAAATAAAGATTGATTTTTATAGATAATATTAAGGAATTCAAACGAAAATAAGGCCATGCCAAATAAGTTAGGTACCTACATTGATTTGAGGTGACCGACCTCGTGACGAGGAATGACAAAAAAGTTCTTTTGAAACTAAATAATTAAACGGTGGTCAAACTAAATACCCTTTTTCACAAGAACGTGACTGGTGTGCTTGTGGGCCCGTATGTTGACTCTACCGATGGCCGGGCGAAGCCACGTGCTGCAATTAGCGTACGACTGTCAATTACTGAGTAACACACCACTAATACATGCTGGTCATTATTTTACCAGAAATATTTAAAAGTAAGCTGTAAATAATTAAGCTGTGGTTTTATTATTTCCCAAAAATAACCGACCGGCGCGATCATTTTTGGTATACCATAAAGTCTTCCTAACTGAACAATTAATAATTTAAAAACCATAAGGTAGGTAATGTGAAATTTTCGAAAAAATATATTAATAGATAAATAATAATAATTATATTATGTATAAAGATAACAGCTAGAAGTAGCTAACTGCCCTCACATCCAGAAAAAAAAGAGCATCAGATTCAGTAAACCATCAAGAAAGATAAGATAAGATAATGTTTATTTCTTTAACTTAATGTAACATAGTTGAGACCACCTTTTAAGTATAAAGAACCTGTGCTAGGTGGTCTCGCTTTTCCGTATCATAGAAGAGAATAAGTGGCCTTATAGCCAAAACAAAGTAACTAACACCACCCTTCCATATCTGAGAGAAATTGCTCTCAGCGATAAGGCTGCCCATTGTACATCACACACAGTACATCAGTACATCAGTGGAGTACATCAGGAAGAAAGCCGGAGTGGGTTTGAGGGTCATGAATTTGGACTCTCGTCATAATGTGAGCTTTAGCTCATTTATGGTGAGGGTCCCTACGGAAAATGTGAAGACTTACTTGAGCCCTGACTTCTGGCCGAAAGGGGTGAAGTTCCGGCGGTTCAAGGGACGCCTGTCACGTGATCCCCGGGTCGCGACGCGTCGGCGTTCACACGTGTGTTAGATTAAGTAATAAAGTGTTTTTTATGTGTATGTTAGTTTCTAAGGTATTTATGTTGATATGGGCTTACTGTTTAGGTTTAGTGCATTTCTCAGTAAGCCTGAAATAAAGATTTTGATTTGATTTGATTTGATTGTACTGTACTAATTGTTTATGTTTATTTTGTGATATTTTCCTTGTGTACAATAAAGTGTTCATCTATCTATCTATCTATCTATCTGAACAGTAATATTCATTTACTGCAGCATAATAAACATCCTAACACAAGTTCATGCATAACGGATGTGTATCGACTCAATAAAATTGTTGTTTCCTAAATTCACCGTCTCTCTAACAACTGTATCTATTCCAAACAATTAGTTGAACAATTAACTTTAATATAAACAATGGATTAACACATATGTCTGTCTGTTTGTTTCGCTTTCTCATCGAAGCACGCCATCTATCGTCTAATGATTTCACGGTAATTATTGCTTAGTGTTGTTCTAAATCAATGTTTTGATAGGTTTACGGTGTAATTACCCACCTATTTCACAGTAACGCTATGGTTTACAAACATAACAGTTTAATTGTAATACATAACTAATACTTACCTATAAAAAAATATTAGTAGCATTGACCTCGAAGTAAATGGACTTCGGGTAAGCGCTCAAAAAGTGTCCGAACCAAAAGAGAGACAAGACGCATAACGAGGGACAATTCTAACAAGTTTTATCCGAACATTGCTGCTTGGTTACTGAACACATTTGAAGGACTAGAGTGTGAACCGGCAGTGTATCGAACTCATTTGTCAGGCTTCGAATTTTCAAAGGTGCCATATTTTGGCGATCATAGTGTATGGAACGCTAAGTTCATCGTTGAGTTATTAGAAAGTCTTTGATTAGTAGGTAATATTAATTTGCCGAGCTACACTATTAACAAAATTAATTAAGTAAACTTTCATAAATCATTATAAAAACAAAACGATGAGAAAAACGTTTAAATTGCTGGGTTATCTGATCTAACAGATATTCAGACAAGGGCAACACAAAAATGCAGCATAGTTTACCTACATGCAACCGAATTATACGAGCTTTTCGAATGACTACATAAACTTAAGAAAAACTGATACTGATACTGTTAGCCTGAACAATCCTATTGTTATAAAATATAAATAAAAAATACACTTATTTACAGAAAGAATAATACAAGGTATATACAAAATACATATGAAACAGTTGTGCTACCCGAAGACCGCTACAAGCGATCTAAAGGTAGCTCAACTGATCCAAATCACTACCAGACGGAAGCGTCCCTAAGATGCTGGCTGCATTGCCACGCTGAATGGCAATACTAATGCGTTGAGCCAGATAAGAGCCAGCTCTCGGGTCACGCGTCGCTTCGACCAGATGCCCTGAAAGAATTTTAAAAACGCGATGGGCCCCGGAACCCAATAAAAATAAGAAATATAAAATGATAAGTTAATACAGATAAACACTCAATTTTAGCCTCACTGAACCCCATCAGTTCGGGATACCGAGAAGAACATCTGAAGGATGTATGCATCATTTCCACTTTAGGATCGGTTTTTACAAAGCTTTGATGTGTGAATTATTTTTAAAGATCTATTTAGCTATTAAAATAGGTAACATCCGATTTCCGACGTTAAAATAGAATGTCCACGCGTTTGTGAGAAAGAGTTAAGTTTATCAGGGGAATCACCTAACAGCCCGTTAACCGTAAGATGGCACCTGCCTCGATTGGCACGCCAACCAAGGCAGGTGCCACTTATGGTGAACGAGCTGTAGGTATCATTTTAATTAACATCGCTGAATCGTAGAAGCTAACTGCCGTTTAGCATATCAATCGTAAGGTTATTAAAATGCATAAAACAGAATTTTTGCCGACTTCAACCTCGGCCGCCAGACGCACGATATCGTCGCAATTCCCAATTATATTTGTAACAAGATACAATTATTTGACACCAACTTGCAAAGTTACTGAATTCTACACTTTTATACACCACCCATTATTTTATTTTTTTATCCGGTGACAAATTTCTCAAAAGATACAAGTTCAAAGATACTGTTCAGAAAACACTGGGTTCGTTTTAGAAGTTGGTATAAAACCCTTCTGTTTAAAACAAAAACTACTGTTTTGGATAGCCGGATGTTGATTCTGTGTTTGGACAGCATAGTTTCTTTGTCAGTTAGTAGGTTCTGTGGGTGAGATAGTGGCCGATTGTAGTCCTATCCAGTGACCTATTTATTGTGAACATCAAATACTGCGTAGCGATATAAATGTACGTACCTATCTATCAAAATCATGTATTTATTTTATCAAATGTTATTAAGAACATACCGTTCACCGTAAGATGTCCCCTGCCATGGAGTATTTATTTTTCGTATGGTTGGCACTATTCCCCATGGACTTTTGTATACTAAGTCCATGCTATTCCCAAGGGAGGGGACACAGACTTAAAATATAACGAAGGGGACATATTACGGTAAACTACCTGTAGTGAAGAAAAAATAATTGTAGGTATGAAAGGAATTAGTTACTAGTTAGGAATTAGTTGGACGACCTCTGTGGCGGGGCCGGCGAATGTTCGCCTGCAACGCCGGAGGTTGCGGGAACGATTCCCGCCGCGGAACAAATATTTGTGCAATATGCAGATATTTGTTCAGGGTGTTCTGGGTATTTTCTATACATAATAAAAAAATATCTATCTATGTAATATATTGTATTAAGTATATCAGTTATCTAGTACCCATAACACAAGCTCTGCTTAGCTTGGGGCTAGATAATCTTGTGGAAACTGTCCAGCATTATTTATTTATTTATTTTAGTAAGCAATTTTAAATTAACTGGCCAACATTTGAATACTGAACTTATTCGTAAGGTATTCACAATTTCAATACGTTCCTGTGTATTTTATTTTGATTTAACATCACATTCAGCCCACATAAGTCCATCGCCATAGAATGCCACGACGAACGTTTTTAAGCCGCCTCCATCCACCGTTTTCCTGAGACCTTGATAATGTCTTCTCTTTTGCGTCGTCTGGTTTGTGGTAGCCACTCGTGAACCTTTATTCCCCAACGAGGTTGTGGGTTCGATTCCCGCCTCCTAACAAATATTTGTGCGATCTGCAGATATTTGTTCAGGGTGTATTTTCTAGGCATAATAAAAAATATCTATCTATGTAATATATTGTATTTAAGTATATCAGTTATCTAGTACCCATAACACAAGCTCTGCTTAGCTTGGGGCTAGATAATGCTGTGTGAAGTGTCCAGCATTATTTATTTATAGCTCACTCCATAGCCCGCTGTTCAACTTTGAGCTAGCGGCCATGTCTCAGTGCAGTAAATCATCATTGTCAGCACGCACTGATTAGTGACTCTCTCTTCAGGCTCTGATAGCTGTAATTGTGAGGTTGATTTTCCTTCATGAGCAAATATCACGCACAGCCGGACAGATAAACGGTTACGTTTCAGCGGTGTCGGTTCTCAGAGGTCCAGACGAACTCCTGTAATACGAGACCAAACTGTATACACGCACAGTCGACCGTTGTTGCTCAATAGGGCTGCCAATTATTTAATTACTTTTTTTAATTTTGAAATTATATCCCATTATTTGAACTTTTTATATATATGATATGATTTAAGTTTCATGAACCTTTCGGTCTTCTAAAATGCCCAATATACTATCTAGGATGAGATCTTTTAACTTTGTACCTACAAGTTACCAGAGAGCAAAAAAAAACTCTTTTATCAACCGATTGTATGATTACCTTAGTATTTGGCTCGGTTTCAGTTATCATCTAGCTGATTCAAGGGGGAGATGGGGGGAAGAGGAGATACCCCTTCGTGCATAGTGTCTTGCAGGAGACGTGCTTTTTTAATATTATAAAACTATTTTAGAACTATTTCTACACAAAAAATCTTGAGACCACGAGATACGAGTTAATCACGTCATATACTCCCTCCCATCCACCCCCCTCCCCCTTCCCATCCTAAATCAGGTTGATGATATCTAAAGATAAACCAATTATTATTTTATTTTTATCAAAATATTCTCTTATTGACTTTTGTTATTGCAGGACAAACGTACAAAGTGTGGAGTCTTTCTCGTCGTTGTGTTGACAGCCCTACCATGAGGATGTACCTATCTCGCGTAACCAAATACTGAATGCTGTTTTGCGATGCTGCAAATCTAATAAGACTCAGCATCAGATCTCATTTCTTGAAAATGAACCTGTGTTTGTAACAGTGCAAAACAATAATTTTGTCGAGTTAGATAAACCGCTTTTTCTGTTGAGCAGTCAGGTGTGCTATGTGCGCAGTGGTGACTAGTTAGGGGGCAAGCAGCGAAACCTAATTCAAATCCAAAAGTATTATATCATTGGAATCATCAGGTTAATTTTGATAGCCATTATATTAATTGCACAGTGAAGAACAAAAGTTGGAACATACGTACCTACTCATATAGTACACTAACAACGGTCTTACGGAAATGAGCTTATAGCGCGACCAACGAAGACAAAACTTATGGAAATAACCCCTGTATTAAGGTGTTCTAGATAAAATAATAAAAGTACTAAAGTATAAAGGTGTATTATTCAGTTTTTCATGAATATCTCGTCCCATCCTCCGTAAATACTCTACAAAAAAGTCCTATACTCTTTTAGGCTGGGATCAATACGGAAATAATAATTAAGGTGATACGGGGGGGGGTCTCTTTTGTTTGTAAAAAAAATATTGATTGGTTCTATCAAAATGGTATTTGTAACTGCTTACGTGGCATGGCCATACCGCCATGACCATGGCCATGAAATAAACGCCCTAACGAAGTCATCAGATTTTAAATATATTCCGTTTATTAAAATGGAAAAACCTTCGTCAAAATCGTCATCGTCTTCCGCTTTTTAATTTTCGCTTTAGCAAGAACAAACAGAGGGGTGAGTCTGAGTTTTGCAAACACCATCGTAACGGCGAACGTAACACGATCGTACGTGTATAACATAATAACTAGCTATTAATCTGTGCCAAAAACGTCACAGATTAATGGCTAGTTACTACGCAATACACGTACACTCGCCGTTACGATCATCGTTACGATGGTGTGTGTAAACTCGGACTTGCCCCTGAGTTCCTTTAGTCGTAAAAACCTACTTAGGTAATTAAGGGCACCCTTATACACTAGAGGCGATGCGTAAAGATGCGCAGACAAGGCGTGGAACAGACGTGCAAAGGTGCGTGACTAAACGACCGGCTCGTCTTCAGCCACTGAAGTAGCCTTCGTAATGCGAAACATGTGCTTTTCGCAAAATTATCACATGATTTTGTCCGAAATTCTGTTTTTTTGCTTGTCGAGTAACTTGAGCACTTAATTAAGATGAACCTTGATGATTCCTTTGAAGTTATTTTTAGGTTGGTTGTCCTGCTCAATTAATTTTGAAACAACAATATTGGCGTTCGCAAAAGGAGCAAACTCAAGGTGATTGGCAGAGATAAACCAATTTAAAACTGTACGCTCTACTATCTCATTCAGCGTCATTAGCCCACAGAAGTTCACTGCTGGACATAGGCCTCCCTCATAGAATGCAACGACGAAAGGTCTTGAGCCGCCTCCTTCCACCGTTTTCCTGTGATCTTTATAATGTATTTAGTGATATTTCTTCCTCTTTTGCATCGTCCAGTTTGTGGTCACTACTCGAGATCCTTTATTCCCCAACGGTTATCAGGTTCTGCGAGCTATATGGCCTGCCCATTGTCACTTCAACTTGCTAATTCTGAGAGCTATGTCGGCGGTCTTGGGTCTTCTACGGATCTCCTCATTTCGGATTCTATCACGTAATTAAACTCCGAGCATAGCTCTCTCCATAGTCCGCTGAGCAACTTTGATTTTTTCTATGCGGCCACGTCTAAGTAGTCATCACTATTTCATTACGTCAAACTAAAATATTACTTATTCTGTAATAAGGATTTTGAACAGCAAAGTTTGTGTCGAGTGGCGAGTAGTTTTAGATTTTGGTAGGTAATGTATGCTCAATGCCTATAAAGGAGTAATCCTGCTTGACAAGTTTTTCCAAGGGGATGTTGCCTTTAAGTTGTAAAAAATTTAGAAGCATGTTCAAGATGAATATAAATAAATCACCTTGACAGCCTCAAAGCAGTTTTACAAGTGCCTACAAAGCATCAACAACGAGAGGCCTTCAGTGTGGGCGAATCCGGGGGCGGGAGTTAACTCTCTAATTATGTTCAGCATGTTAGCATCACGGTAATGGCTCGGAATTAGTACAAGCCTGATATGGAGCGGGTTTTTTACATCTGTTACCATCGAATTTATCCCTGAAGGACGAAAGATTTTTCTTATGAATTCCTAAGTTCTTCGGGGTGTTTAAAAACATGTTTTATATATATGATGATTTCTTAGTTTACGGACATTACGTATATGTGCACAAAAATGTGGATTTAACGCAATAAGATAATTTAGTAGTAGTAGAGCTTTTTTGTGAAAGAGTTCGTCCGGGGAAGTACCACCACCATACCTATTTCTGCCGCAAAGCAGTAGTGCTCGCATTGCTGTGTTCCGGTTTCAAGGGTAAGGGTGCCGGTGAAATTACAGGCACATGAGACTTTTCATCTTTATGTCTCAGGGTGGCGGGCGCAGTGCAATGCCACATAGGGCGCGTCCTAGATGGACGTGACCTATGAGGTAATGCACAGTTCATAGGCAGAGGGTGGGCCATCTGCTTGTTCTGTCACTCAAGAAGTATAAAAAAAGGCATGTTCTTCACTACAAAAGTGGGGATCCAAAACAGACCTAAATGTTCCCTAGCCGCGACAACTGAAAGCAACTTTAAACTTAGTCAAATTGGTAAGAATAAGCTCATTCAAGCTCACAAACCTTTGCTCTTCATCGCCGGTTCTCGTTACAAGCTCATTAAAGATTCGTGTTGGCGACACGGTTGAGCGACATCCCTACGAAGTCTGATCGAATGTCGATTGGGATGCATTCCTGGTGGCAGACAGACCGTGAACTCACTGGAGGAGACTGGGTTTGGACGCAGATTTAGCTTTTTTACAAGCTTTTGTTTAACTTCACCTGTTAGTAGGTATTCTGTCAAATCTTGCAGCTGAATTTTAAACCATTCGCATCCAAAGGATTAAGTTGAAATTTTGCAAAACTACCTCTCAAGTACCGATGTCAATAATAATTATGGTGTCAGTGAGCTGATCTGATGGTGGAGAGAGTAGGTGGATAATGGGACTCTTCTGTGATTGATCCTGGCAGTGTTTGGGCACAATTTGACCGGTTCAAGGTGCCGATCACTAATTTTATAAATATTTTTCAACATAAAATCGTATTATTTATTTAAGTAAATACCAGGAGATGATGGGTGAAAGCAATTGAATTATTAGATATATAACAATAACACAAATACCTAATTCGATTGTATGAATCTCACTATCGTCTAAAAGTCTTATATTTTTTTTGGCTTATTCAACAATTCCCCCCTGAAAATCTAAAAATTCTGTATGCATACTAGCTTTGCATACAGATTTTATTTTAGATATTTCTATTAAAAGTTCGTCTAATTATTAAAGTAAGTATTGTATTGTATTGTATTTATTTATTGCTTACATGTACCTACTTACAATATTGTTAGTATAAGGTCTTATTTCTACTGTTAGTAATGTAGTATGTAAGTACATGCGCCCCGTTAGGGCGCTGCAATTTTGTGATCACGACACATAATAATAGTGAAATAATAAAGATAAAGATGTCAAAAATTAAAATCAAGTAAATCCTGTCCTGAGTATAAAGGTACCTACAACGTTAAAGTACCTGATACAAAAATACCTGCGCATTAAGGTACAGTAGCACTCGCGCACACAATGCTCAGCCAGGCTGCAATTGCACTCATTAAGGCTGCAGCCTTCAGAACCGGTCACAGACCTGCGAGGAATGACTCACACTACTTACTAGTATGGAATTTCTGAGTAATTATTTGGTTAAATTGATTGAAAAAGTATTTAGTCATGTTTTGAAAAATTATACACTAGGAGATTATTTTGAGATTCAACTTTATTTTAATTATTATCAGGCTTTACTTAGATCTAGATAAAAACGATATATAAAACATAAATCTGCCATAAACATATATCATCAAATGCCAATATCAGATTACCTACTCCACTTTTGTAAGGTAAGAACGTCTTAAAAATAAGTCAGTCAGTAAAATATCTCAGTAAGTACAAAATCTTGCAAAAGATATTTTAACGGCTCATTTAGCAAGGTTTAGTGACTAACAGCATAAAGACACTTTAAATGCAATAGTATGTACTTATAGCTAACGAACTAATGCAGGTAATGCACTGAAGCCCAATTCTCGTAATAAAAAATAGTCAAATTAATGTTCGGATCATGTTACGATCTAGTGTTGATGTCACAAACTTCAAAAATGGTATTCTGCTCACGTGACAATACAACGCGGAAAGTGATTATATCGAAATGTGACTGTAACTTGAATGTTTCAAAGTTCTGAGAATTCTCTCTTTCACTCTGTACAATTATTATATAGCACTATCCTACTCTAATATATGGTCGCAAGGTCGAAAGTAGATAATACTGTTATTATGAGGGAGCAGCATACTAATATTTCAGTCAATTCACAATACGATCTCGATGCGGTCAACTTGCAGTGTGGTTATAAAATAAATAAGAGAATTGGGCTTTAGAGCGCGGATCCTATCCAATTGCAGAAATTGTGAGACATGAGAGGAACTTAGGGTGTTCTTGCTTGACTTTGGTTAGGTTAGATCAAATTCCTTCAACATCTATCTTTTACATAATAATATTATGTGTTTCTTGCATAAGTATTTAAAGGTCGTATAATTCCTTACGCAAACCTTCAACCTTCTTCCTAATCAAACTTACATGCAAGTAATTTCATCTTCATTATATCAAAGTCGGCATTGCTATAAACGGACAACCATGTCCAACTACCTATACTCTTGATTAATGACCGGCGTCAGTTAATTGGTGCTTGGAGCCTGCACAATAAAGACGTTGCTCTAATAGACCCTTAGAATGATCAGAGCTGGCTTCGAGAAGCTTTGTGCCCTGGGCAAAACAACTCTGGGGAACAGCGTGATGGGTTCAACAAGCGGTTTAGAAGGGGCGTTTTCAGGGGAAGATTAATTTTAATATGTTATTAGGACCCTATTGACAGCGTCCTGAGCTGCATTATTACTTAGTATTCTTTGTACTTAACTATTTACTAATTGTTTATAATGTAGCTGTTTGTTGTTTCAATAAATAATATAAAAAATAAAATAATGGATGAAAAGCATCGAGTCATTCTACATAGTACTATATGACTTGGAAAATTTGGTTTAGAAGACGATTCAAAATGATCCTTGTGATTTTGTCAATAAACAAAATAATTTTGCTGCCCAGGCCTGGTGGCCTAGAGTAGAGATCGTACACTCTACGCCAGTAGGATGATAAGGCGCTGATGATATTGGTTACCCGTTTCAAAGTTCCGTACCCAATAAAACCCTATTACTAAGCCTACGCCGCTTATATCTGGGCAGCCGTAAGAGGCAGCCAGTCTAAATACTCACAGATGATGTGTTGTTTGGGCATAAAGATAATACATTGATACATTGACATTATTTGGAAGTCTCCCAAGGAGGGTTCCCAAGCGTAGAGTTCTCCAGCTAAGGAATGACAGCGATAAAAAAAACCAGTCGCGACATCTTGTTTTGACTTGAGTAAACTTCGGAACTCTACACAACGCGTGGTTCGAGAGAGCTACTCACGTCTGGTTTATTTTTTAATTAATGAAATTTCTTATTGATTTATTTTGCGGTTGCTTTGTTAGGTCTTTAGTAATATTTTACATCAACATATTGAGCTGCATTTAGCTATTGTTTTGCATATATTCGGAATGGTTTTCAATGAACAGAGTGTAAGTTGTTCTGCTTCTTTTTTTTTTGTATACTACTAGAATGACGGAACAAGCAGATGGCCTACTTGATGTTAAGCGGTAACCTCTGCCTATGAACAGAAGCCCAATTCTCGTAATAAAAAATAGTCAAATTAAAGTTCGGATCATGTTACGATCTAGTGTTGATGTCAAAAACGTCAAAAATGGTATTCTGCTCACCTGACAATACAACGCGGACTGTGATTACATCGAAATGTTACTGTAACTGGAATGTTTCAAAGTTCTGAGAATTCTCTCTTTCACGCTTTTCAATTATTATATAGCACTATCCTACTCTAATATATGGTCGCAAGAAACGAAAGTAGATTATATTGTTGTTACGAGGGAGAAGAATACCAATTTTTCAGTCAATTTACAATACAATCTCGTTTCGGTCAACTTTCAGTGTGGTTATAATATAAATAAGAGAATTGGGCTTCTGGAAAGGTGGCATTTATTGGTTCATTGGAAAATCATACGAATATACCTGTCAATGTCAGTTATCAATAACGATGAGTTCATCATTGTCACCCAATAACGCATTCATGGAACTGATTATCATGCAGCCGTTGTCCTCGTAAGGCAATTCGACGGTATGCTTCTTGGAAGAATCGATTCGAGACGGAAAGGTCACGGAAACTTGCGTACGCGCACCTACGTCACTGGTTTAGATAGTATTGGTGACGTTGACAGAAATACACCAATTGATATAAATAACAATTAATGAATTCTAACTAACTGGCGATTTGAATGAGTAATGGATTGACAGGTGACAGAAACAACATTTCAGTTCCGTATTCGTGACGACATTAATTCTAATTCGATTCGTATAATCGAGTCCTTCGTCAACAACAACAAACTAGTTTTTTTATTCATTAATTGTCTTTCTATTTGCCCTCTGATCACACCTGTTGGTAAATGTCGATGCGGCCGACGTTGGAGCGTAGTGTTACTGATTGTATAATGAAGGTTGAAACGAAACGTTTAGTGCAAATAAAAGGAAAGAAGAGGATGAGATCAGATTGTGCAATTCTTGGGCACATTCAGCAAATAAAAATAATAAAATAATAATAATATAATGTATTCCGAATTGATGAATTGTAACTTTTTTATTATTTTCCTTTTATTACTTTCTAGTCTATAGATTCCAGTAAAAGAAAAAATATTAAATAAATATTAAATAAATAAATTATGTTGGACAGTTCACACAACATTATATAGCCCCAAGCTAAGCAGAGCTTGTGTTATGGGTACTAGACAACTGATATACTTAATACAATAAATTACATAGATAGATATCTTTTATATATATATATATAGAAAAAACCCAGAACACCCTGAACAAATATCTGCACGTCGGACAAATATTTGTTCCGAGGCGGGAATCGAACCCGCAACCTCCTGCATCGCAGGCGAACGTTCGCCCGCCGCACCACAGAGGTCGTCAACGATGATTAAACCTACAATAATGTGAAAAAAATAAGACTTTTTTAAAATAATAATTTAGGTTTTTTTAAGTGATTTATTGTCGTGCCAAGCATATGGCCCACCTGATGTTAAGCGGTACCCTCAGTCTATGAACAGTGCCTTATCTCATAAGTCATGTCCACCTAGGACGTGCCCTATCGGTATTGCACTGCGCCCGCAACCCTGAGACATTTATAAAGATGAAAGTCTCATATACCTGTATTTCACCAGCACCCATAACCTTTAAACCGGAACACAGCAATGCGAGCACTACTGCTTTGAGAATTGGGTATGGTGGTAGAAATTCCCCACTCGAACTCCTTCACATAAAAATTGTACTACTACAAACTACATCAATCATATCGTTCAAAAAATTATTATCTGGGGCAAAATTTTTGATTTCGCATTAGACTGACATGGCAAATGTGCTCTATCCATCCTGACATATATAAACTGATGAGTACGCTTGCCATCTGAGAATGCGGTCAGCTGCTGTCATATTAATTGCATGACCAGTTGCAAATTATCATATTTTGTAGACACTTTACTCCAATTATCTTCAGAATCATTATCTAAATAAAATTGTTTAAGACTGTCCAAACACCTTTTTAGGACTAATTTTGTTTATTCTCTAACTGTCCAACATCCTAAATAGGACGATTTTTTTTCTGAGGCGCGCGAGGCGCGGCGTATATATACGCGTACCTACTAGGCTGGACAGTTAACGGGTTCGGCCCGGGCCCGGGCGGACAGTCTAGACGAGTTTTTGTAAAAGCATCTGTGGATTGTCTTCTTTAAATAAATGTGTGAATTTGATCTGCAAAGAATCATGGAATATTTTAAATTGGAAAGTTTATGTTATCATAAAAACTAGAAAACCTATTTATCTAATAAACTATTCAACTGGTTTAAAAAACTTTTGAAATAATTTTAGCTCCATTTTAATTTGGATAAGATAATACTCTGAAACACTCCAATGTTAACAATGTTACCTAATGCAATTACAACCTACCTTTAATCAACTTGCTTTAGCTTGGTTCCGGACACATATCCATCAAAATCATAATTTAGTATTAATAATATTCAATTGATCATCATCAAATATAAGTATTTACTATTGTTTAAACAGTTATTAGCTTCATTATTTTACATTATTTCTCTATTAACTACAGTTACCCAGTCACGAATTCGGTTCCTAATTTGACCAATTTTTGCGGAACTGACAAAAAACGAGTCACACTTTTTGTATTTTCTCGGACAGTCACAAAGTCACAAGTAGGTACCTACCTTCATCTTACAACGGTACGAGTAATGAGTCACCTTTTCCATATACGTTGATTAACTAAATCAGTGTAAATGACGTCACTAGCGTACATAACGAAGGTACCTTCAGCGTTTAGTAAATTAGTCATGGTCTTCAAAGCAGGAAGGTAGTCATAAAGGGCCAGTTGACCTGCTTCAACTGCTGAGAGATGTTTCTAATTTGTGGGGGATATAGTCACCAGTCATCGCCACATGGACCTAGGAGCTAGTCTAGTTGCATTGGTTAACAAGGCATATCAACCATTACGTTTTACGTTATTATTTTAAAATTATTTTTAAGGAGTGGAATGCCCTACCGTCTTCTGTCTTTCCTGAAAACTATAATCTGGGTCTCTTCAAGGCTAGAGTGAATAGGTGCCTTCTAAACCTTTGTGCTTCATCTTCGGCCACATCGTCACTTACCAACAGGTGAAATCGTGGTCAAACAAAGGTCAACCATAGATTTAAAAAAAAAACGCAATAATTGGGCCCCTGTGCTGTGTTATAGTCATAACAGCGGAGTGAGATCGACTACCAGTATATCAAAGTGCTGAAGTATTTGAACAGCAAGGGCGGGCTATGGAGAGAGCTATGCTCAGAGTTTCACGACGTAATAGAACACGCAACGAGGAGATCTATAGAATAACCAAGATCGCCGACATAGCTTTTAGCATTAGCTCGTAGAACCGACAACCATTGGGTAGTAAAGGTTCTCAAGTGGCGATAACGAGCCGGACACAGTGTAGACAGGCCTCTCTCTCGATGGACCGACGACGTTCTAAATGTCGAAGGAAGTTGGAGGATGGAGTTCGTGTTGGCATTCTATAGAGGCTATGCTACGTCCAGCAGTGGACTTCTACAGGCTAATGATGATGATGATGATGGTGATGATGATGATGATGATGACATATCTCTAAAAAACATTAACGCCAGTGAATAATATACTTACTGATATAATCAGGGGACTCTTACCGTTGTTTCCTTAAAATTCATAGGTACTAAAGAAGTGTGACGAAAGATTCAGCTATTCCTCTGTAATATTTGAAAAACTTACGAATACAAGCTATTGTGTGGATCTGAAGCTGAACTGATTAGGCAAATATTATTAGAAAACTACTTTGAAACGGTATTGTTGTTGACGTCAATCGCATTTTTTAGTCTTTCAAGCGGTGACAAAATGGTTAGAAAAACCTATTTTAAAAACACTTATCGGCCACCAAACTGACTGTAATACTTGTAGAAATATACTTTTGGACATAAGGCTCTCTATATGATAATGCCACTAAAAACCCCATCCTCCAAATTCCTATCGGTCCACCGAGAGGGGATATTCCTAAACGTTCGCATCGTCCAGTTCAAGGTCACCATTCGAGAACCTTTATTTCCCAATAGCTGTCAGTTCTGCGAGCTACGAGTACATGGCCTGCATATTGCTACTTCAACTTGCTTATTCTTACCTATTATTAGTAACTATAATGTGCGTCATGCTGGCGGTCAAGCTTCTTCAGGCGTTCCAGCGTTCTTTTTAAGAGATTACTTACTTTTCTACTTATTTAAGAGATGTATACCTATGCATTGAATGAGTGCCTACCTAGTTTACTACAAATAATGTACAATTATAGTACGCGTCATGTAAAAAGAACGCTGGAAGCCTGTAGAAGCTTGACCGGCAGCGTTCTTTTTACATGACGCGCACTATACCACTGTTTTTGTCATATGCCAGACAAGGTTTAGCTAAGTATAGCTTCTTATTTTAAACAACTCAACGTAACCGGGGGCTCTACCCCCAGATTCAAGTTCCTCCTTACGAGGCGTGCTGTATACTTTCACCACACTGGCTAATTCTACCAATTTGAGGTCCACCATCATACCACAGTATTGGATTGGCCAAGAATAAATTCAGTTGCACAAAAGAAGGATTCGAGTAGGTTGGACGTGTTTACCCTACAAGAATTATCATTTCAAAAGCAGGCGCCACATAATAAAACCATTTACGTTGGCTACCATTCAACCGAGCTGCGGTTAGTATATAATCTATGGCAGTAGGCGGATACGCAGACGGACAAACGCAAGGTCGTATTTGTCGTAAGAGCTACCGTACCTCCGACTACTGCTGCTACTGATTGTTTGGATCTTAGATAATGAGTAATTATTATTAGACTTTGTTACGAAGTTCCGTGATGCCAAGGGCATGAAGGATCACTACGGCTACCGACTGGGCGAAGGACCACTTCAGTTCGAACGAAACATAAGTGGAAATTGGAAGAAAAAATACTTCTGTCCGTAAATCACCCGAAGCAAATAAAGAAAGCGCTATATATATAAGATATAGATCTATATCTCCAACGATATATATGTTTAAGTAGCTAGAACTTTCCTAGAACATGAACCAGATATAGCACATATAACACAGGTAGCAGGTAAATCAGTAAATTCCAATAGGTACTCGAAGAATGTTGCTGTAGGTATATTTAATGTTGTGCAACAGACAACTGGACAGTTCCCAGAATGGCGAGGTCGCACGCGTGCCGATGCAACTTTCAGTGGGTGAGCTTGATAATAAGACCTTTATAAATCAATTAATTTTGATATAGCTACTGGATAGTTTATAGGTAACTGATATAATGGAGACTACTGGCAGTGGTATGGGATATTTGGAAGGGAGGTGAACGTATTCTGACCAAATCTGGAGAAAGTTAAGGTCAAAAGTGACCCTGAATCGATGAGTAATTGTATGGTGAATGTGAGGAGACTCAATGAGGCGAAAGGTGTCATGATCATGATCTCCACCGAGAAATAGACGTGACTTTATGCATAATATGTGTGTTTTAACATATGCATGCTCATACGTAATGTAGGTGACGTTGTCTTGGAATATGCCCGAACAAACCACAACTACTTGGATTATACTACGCACTGCGCGAGGATAGGAAATCTGTGATCAATACTAATTTCAACAATGTATATTTTTGTCGGGCAAGTCACATTAAATATCCTCATCCGGTCTCCCAAATCCACCCTACATTTTCGTCAAACATAACAAAAGCATATCATTATCTTATTCTATAGTTTATTAACAAAACGGAACTGAATTTTAGAATAATAGTAAATCGCAGTCACGCACTAGTCCACCCGGCTACGCGCGAACAAGTGCATATCCGGGAAAGCTTCCTTCCTTTATTGGGCTCAATTGGACGCGTTGCGGGCCCTTCGCCCTTCGTCCGGCGTCCGGGCTAGGGAGGGAGTGTAGGGACGATATCGGTAGTTCATCTCATGTTCTACACTTGAACGTATCCTGGTGGGTTAGTACAAGAATTTGACAGTATTCGAAACTATATGAAGTTCCGTTTCCTTCCATACATTTACTAGCAGCGCCCCTAGCGAAAACGAGGAGAAAACTAAGGACGCTGTCAGAAAATGTATTGAAGGAAACGAAACTTCATAGTTTCGAATACTGTCAAATTCTCGTACAAAGGGTACTGTTTGCGCCACTTTATTTGCACCTGTCCCATCTTATAATCATTACATGTATTACACGTTCAAAATACTGTGGTGTGTTAAACTTAGAATAGACCCCTCGCTCTCCTCCCGTGGATGAAGTAAAAGCCAACAAAAGGATTACACAAGTGAATGGGCCGCAGTATCCACCCGAGCATACTAACATCAAATCTGCAATCACCAATCCACTTACCAAGCGTGGTGATTATGGCACACCCTCCTTTGCGGGAGGCATATTATGTCCAACAGTGCACTTTTGAAGACTGATGATAGATGAACCATTCAAATATAAGTTTTTAGCGTTGTGATGTGAAGTAATGTTAATGAATTACTACTACTACTACTTTTTGTGACCAGTTATTTCTCGGTCCCTCTGCGTTACCAGCTTGATATATGCGATGGCCCTAAAAAGAGCCCAGTGACCAATGGTGAAAGAAATACAAATGTTTTGCAAAAATAGTGTAAACAATTTTTTTTACCTTCATCGATAACGATACGGTTCATCCCTACCGTCAATTACGTAACAATGGAGCCACAACGCATGGACCACCAATATCGCACAAACCACGCGCGGTGACGCGCGAGGTTATCGCTCCGCACTAGCCCTGAATGCCAATTAATTTGCTACTGCAATTAAAGCCAATAAATTAATTGATAGGTTATAGAGCACTAGCTGTATTTAGGCGCCCGCGAATTTATAACGTCCATACAATGTTGTATCTCAAAGTATAGCAGATCTATACTAGACCATATTATTTATTCTGTGACTAGACTCTGGTAGATCGATCTAGTTTGCGCTCTGGTATCTAGACCGTTGTCTAGCCGTATTTTTGGGGTTGTTTTGATTAAATAAAACATTAATAACCTGAACCTACCTATCTACTATTGGCGAAAAGTGTTTTTTCTGTCACACCTACCAAGTAAGATTATTGCATCAAGAAATGTCATTTTCTACGAGTGTTAGGATAAAATCTAAAATTAATTATAGACACTTTTAAAATAGGCAATATTATGATTAAAATCCAATCAACAATATTGCTGTCAATTGTACCTACAACCCTGAAATTCGTACCATTTCAATAAACTGTGAGAGTATCCTGCCTGCCTGACCAAATGGCGTCTTGTGGTTTTCATACATAGAAAGTTAAGCAAACAAAAATGCTAAATTTATGATACAAATTGTATGTCACAGTGACATCACGAGGGACGTCACGCACGTGTCCTACAATTAAGTATGATACGAGTAAGTACGCGCTGATGTCATGGGCAACGCGCTTGGCTGCGCCTGCGCATCCCAGCACTACAATCTCGGAATTTTCTTAATTGTATGCAATTATTATGATGGCAAGCCGTAAACAGAAATGCCACAAGGTAAGCGACATAATGCCATTCAGGTTTTATAGTTCATACTCTTTGCAATGTGAGGAAAAAAGACAAAAAGTTTTTTATATTAAGAGTTAATCTTTTGGTATAATACATTTATTTACAGAAAGAATAATACAAGGTATGTACAAAATACATATGAAACATTGTGCTGCCTAAAGACCGCTGCAAGCGATCTAAAGGTAGCTCAACTGATCCAAATCACTACCAGACGGAAGCGTCCCTAAGATGCTAGCTGCATCTCTTTGTACTAAGTAGACCTTCTAATTAATCCGGTGTTCGACCTTAATTCTTAAATTATGCATTATCATATCATTCAAGTTACGGATTTCTTGCATTCCTCTGCGCCTGCAATACTTTCACAGATTATATATTAGTTACTACGTGAATACTTTGCTGGCCCTCGGCCTCTACATCCGTTTCGCATCACTGTGCGTTGGTTGTGTATCTTATGCACCTCTCGTACTCATTCGCACGCTGAATAACTATCGATAAGTCGATATACGAGTAGAGGTCACCTCACTAGTCAGAGGTGACTTTAGAGATTTCATTTGATTCAGATATGATTTAAGTTTTTCTAATACATGTGATTCTGAAGAGCAAGTGATACCTCAACGTCGTCTTTTTCTCCGTAGAACAATGGCACCGATTATATATATACTAGTTATTGCCTGAGCTTTATAACGGCTTGTTACTAGTTTGTATGAATGCATGGGAATTGGGAATAACAGTGTAAAACCTTTGCAACATCGATTTTATTTTCCTGTTTTATTAGAGGATAGTAGTGCAGTTTTCCCACATCATTGTTTTTTTTTCCTGTGTTATTAGAGTATTAGTAGGTGCAACTTCCCCACATCAAAGTTACATGGAACTAGACATGTCATCATGTCAAGAT
Source organism: Operophtera brumata (assembly GCA_932527175.1). NCBI lineage: Eukaryota > Metazoa > Arthropoda > Insecta > Lepidoptera > Geometridae > Operophtera > Operophtera brumata. Next base: position 23,624,956 of record OW052235.1, read on the forward strand.
AGGTGGAGTTCTTTTAAAAGGAGAGTCGGTAAGTTTCCTTCATGAGAGTGCTTGAAAGTATGTTTGCAATAGGTTTGCCTTAGATTTGAATGTCGTTCAAAACTAGATCCAAGTTTAAATACATACATATGTACATAGACACACGCCTTTTTCCCCGAAGGGGTAGGCAGAGCCACAAAAGGCCTCTTTTCACAGTGGGTTGCACCATCGTGGAATATAGACGTGACAAGTGGTGAGCTCATCGCCGCCATTGCTTCCCACGACTGACTCAGCTATCGCTTTCTTCCAGTAATAACACATTCCATAATAAGCTACCAGCCAGGACAAATCTTATACCAACGAATGTTATCAAAAAGTCCGGGTAAACCCTTAGTCGGCTTTTACGACATCCACGGGAGGAGACGTTTAAATAATGTACATATAATTTTTAATAGACATATTAATAGACCTCCTGTCCTTCAGATAAGGTTCTGATTAATTTAAATAACTTCAACTTTTAATAGCTCTCAGCTGTTTTGCTATGCCATCATTTCGAACTTAACTACTTCCATATAAGATTCATAATCCTTCGCATTGATATCATCAAATACCACAATAAATCTCACCACTTTACAATGCCGATGGTTGGCTCTTATTATAACGTCATAAATACCAGTTTTCTTCAGCAAATCAGTATCGTAATTTTAAGCTATTATAATGTATGTTCTGCTCTTCCCACGGTCTCGTTGACATGTGCGTAGCAGTACATCTGCAACTGCATTGTATTGTCTGTGGATTCTTTTCCCAGTACTAGGAATTTGCGCTTTTTGTGGAATCCTGGTCTTTTTGCAAGCATTGTCTTTGGGACTTGTATGGGGGCTATGTTAAACATATCTGTGCTTGGGTTTATTATCTAAGTTGAAATAATAAGGAAATTACTTTATCTACACTCAAATCGAAAACTTCGAATTACGAATTCAAAGACGGTTCTATACAGACGCACTTTATTGACGCATATACATAAAATTAAGAATAAAACTCATTATAGTACCGCCAACTGTATCATATAACTCATTATAGTACCGCTATCTTTTTTTTAATTAATTCATTAAACTATTCTATGGTTATAGCCTGAATATGAAAAAAAGGCGCACGCATGCGCAGTTTGAACTGTGAAAAAATGGCGCACGCATGCGTAGTTTGAACTTAATTTCCCGCGCTTCCCATATTACTATACCAAATAAATTACTTCCTTGTAACCTACCTACTTTGTTTAATTTAAATTTTTCCTATGAGAGAAGATAAAGTTGTGTATGAAACTGCATATAACTTAGGTATTAAAACACGAGAGTCAACCTATTAAACAGATTCTCGTGTTTTAATACCCCTTCTTATATGACAGTTGCATAAACTACTATTTCATGACAAGCAGGTTCCAATTTTTTTTAAACTAAGTTCAATAAATTCGCACTGATTCATGCGATGTATTAGTCCGTTCTCTGTTGCTTGTCAACGGTAAGTGAAAGTACCAACAGTGGGAACATTTATTATTTTAGCTCGGAGATGCAAATGAAACGAAGTTAGCATTATCATTATGCTGTTAGCACCGTTAAGAGTGCTAACAGTGCTAACAGTCGTAACAGTGCTAACAGTCGTAACAGTGATAGCAGATGACTTAACTATTTGGTTTTATCTAAAAATTCATTTTGCATCACTCTTCCTGTATGCTTATGTATCTGAATCGTTGCTAATGGAAAGGGCCCGGTAGGTCACCCACTACACCGTAGTCACCAGTCACCACGATCTTTCACTTCCGTCCATTACCATCGGGACGCAGGCTTTCTACATACTGATGCACGGGTGAAACCGAATGAAGATGTATTTGAAAGATGAAGTTTTTTTTTTTGAGATAATACCTAAATCATATCATAAATGTCAAAGCACAGAATATATACAGTCAAAGTGGAACTCAATCACACCGTAACAGCTGAACCTATTGCGATTAAATTTGGTACACAGATAGATTAGGATCTGGATCGAGCTATAGGTAGGCTTCTTTTTTCCTGATAGAAAGTGAGTGAAGCCGCGGGCGGAAACTAGTAGTATATAAGCCATAGTTTTTAATCCTTATTCCAATATCCATTCTTGTTGATAAGCCCAGTTTTTAACTCTCAAACATAATTTTAGCAACGAAGCGAGTTTAACTTTAAAATCGATCACTTTTTAAATATAAACAAGAAGTACTGGTTTTGGCATTTATGTCATGTTTTTTTTTATTAAACAGACCTAATGATATTAAAAGATAAACGGCTAATTACCACTATTATTCGTCACTTTGCTGACGTTTCGAGACTGAGTTCAGAAGCCTCTTCATCATGAGACCTAATGATGATCCAATGTCAATGTCAATTGTCATTGGTTCAATTAAAATCAAGGTGAATTAAAAAGTAATTCATTCTTCATTGTTTTCAAGTTTCATTAATATATCTGTACCTATATAGCAGAAGTATGCGATTGATCCTGTAATTTTAATGACGATTCCCCATTGCAATCAGCTACCTACTATTTGATTATAGCGGCTCAATTATCTATTATTATACTTTCTATGTATCGCGTGTGATTCAATATTGGAAGGTTATAACCCCATGGATCAGATCAGCACGTAAACGATTTGTAAAAATGTAGTACTTTTCATCATCATCATCCACAGCCTGACTTCACCCACTGTTGAGTATAGGCCTCTCTTTGCCTGTGCCATTCCTTACGGAATGCTTGTCCCATGTCAGTCTAATCCAGTCTAGCTGCTGGACGACCAACGTTGCTGTACCCAGTAGTCTGCAACTGTCTGCAGTAGTTTATTCTGACGTCATTATAATTTATGTGGTTTATCAAACTATCTATCAATCGATCAATTGATATTTTTACAGCTTTGTAAGATATCAAAGTTTATTATTTTCACTTTATGGATAACATTAAATTAAAATGTGACCCAAAAATTTCGTTCCAGTGGGTCTCGAACCCGCATCTTCGCCTATAATCGGCGATGCCGTTACCAGTTCGGCAATAGAACACACCCCCACTTCCTCGTTCTATATTTCATTTGTTCATATCTCATATGTTATGTTATTGTAGGAACGTAGTGAAATAATCTGTCATACATTGTCGAATGTATGAACGGTGAGAATCGAAGTGACAAACATGCACGGCTTCATAATCGTATTGTTCGTATGAATACGGCAGTTTGCACCAGATATAAAGACCTAAAAAGAAGTAAAAATAAATTAGAAGAATTCTCGCAACAAAACAGTATTTCGTAGATAAGCGTTGACTACGAAATATTGTTCCAATAAGGAAGCAAGTGTAAAGTTCTGATCAAGAATAAATTTTTAAAAAACTACAGAAGACTTCAAAGAAACAAATACATCAAAGCACAAACAATTATATGATGAAATCAAAACCTGTTCCATAGGGCTGTGTTTTTAAGTACCATAAGCATTCAATAAGATTTATGTAACCAAATTGGGTCAGAGAGCAAAACTTAGCGTGAAGCTGTGAAGCAATGAGTACAGATAGCACATGTTGATTATAAATTATAGCATGTTAGGGCAATAAACATTCTACATATGGGCAACACTTCTCGGTGCAATAAAGATTAAACGCAGTTTATGTAAAGATAGTCATGCTGGTATCTAAACTAGACTAAATACTTTGTTATGTTCGACATGTCTTGTCTGTTAGTTGATTTTCATGAGTGTAATTTACTATGGTGTGAGATGGGAGTCTATCGGCGTAATCTTTATAAGGTTAGCAAGCAAAAAATTATAATCTAACAAAAGCATTATTATGTAACCAGTTTTCTCTGCTCAATCTTGTATCAATGCTAAAGAGAAAGGTATCTCTTCTCAGTTGCAAAACTATTTCAGAGGCTACTTATTCATATTACTCGAAATATTCCAAAATTTGGAAACTCTCCCACGTGTCATTACTGACTTTCCATTGCGCACTCCCAACAATAGCCTCAAGTCTGCTCCCAAACCATACCGCTCACTCTGAACAATTGAGAGATCAGCATATCTCAGTCGGCCATCAAATGTCATTGTCGCGCTAATTAGCACCCTCTGAAGGTGATCATATGCTTTAATGTAGAAACTGTTCATTGTGAAGATACTTTTGGAAAAAGTTTTGAAATGGATTAAGAGAAAAGAGACATTTTGGTTCTCATCAATCTCGAGTTTAATGATCTTTGCATAAACATGAATGTTAACGAAAAAGGGTAAGCTGATTTGATTTGTAAAATAATGTGTGAGCCTGGGAACCTTTTTTTATATGTCGATCAACTATCATATATTTTTTTACGATAACTGCAGACGTGAACTTTGCAACACCAGTTTCCAAATTAAAAAGAGTATAAAGTTCCAAATGTGGTTACATACAACCAATAAGGTGGGTACCATAAAGTAGCCGATAAAACCGATATGGGAAGTGGATTGAGAATTACGATACTGATATGATAATACTTTGTAAGCAAAGCACACAACTGCTTCCTGTAGTGTACACAAGTTGATGTTACATAGGGTTTTTTGTCCATGGGAACCAAAGGCAATTCCGGTGTAACTCAAGTAGTAACTGCAGAAAGTGAAATCACATAATGACGTGATCTCCGACGTTCACCATAAGCGTGTCATTATCATGGAATCATTAGGGAATCATTAGAAAAACGTACGCAGACTTGGTGAGGAAATGAAAGAAGCACGTTCATTGGAGCCTAGAAAGGACCACACGCAGTGACAGTAGACAATGCAATCAAGTAGTCCATCCATGTGCTGGTAGCCATTGGGCATGGAAATGACGGTCGTAACCTCGAATTAGAAAAGCCACTAGATATGTTTACTTGGTTACTTAACGGGCATGGTGTAGGGTATCTAATGATAATGCAGATCATTATTTTAGTAGTAGTAGAACTTTTTTGTAAAAGAGTTAAACACGCGCCCTATGTGGCATCGCACTGCGTCCGCCATCCTGAGACATAAGAGAGAGGCAGAGGTTACCGCTTAACATCAGGTAGGCCTTCTGAGGGGCAAGTCCGAGTTTACACACACCATCGTAACGATGATCGTAACGGCGAGTGTACGTGTATTGCGTAGTAACTAGCCATTAATCTGTGACGTTTTTGGCACAGATTAATAGCTAGTTATTTTGTTATACACGTACGATCGTGTTACGTTCACCGTTACGATGGTGTTTGCCAAACTCAGACTCACCCCTCTGCATGTTCCGTCATACACGCAGTTAAAAAAAGTGGTGATTGAACATGATATTTTTTCCAAATCATTGGAACAATCATCTAATTAAATTATGACCAAGAAATAACTACATCAGATAAAGTGTTATTCGTGCGGGAACCCCCGGTAATTGACAATAACAAAGGACTAACAAGACGATACAAAACGTATACGACAGGGTATTCCCGTAAATTGCCGTAGGTAAATACAGGGTCAGACACCAGTCTATAGAAGAGACCCTTCGAATGAGGTAATCAATACCAGCTTGTGAGCTCATTGGCCTATGGCTACATGACGATGTACATCATACATCATAGCAGAGCGTCGGCGTTCCAAAGATTCGAGCGCCGACCTTCATAATGTGAGTAGTGTGACTTACCGTTCGTTGGGAGAGGTCCGTCACGGAGTCGTGCCGGTGGTCGAGGCTGCCGAGCGAGCAGCAGGAGGCGGAAGACGCGATGCTCACGGAGTCGGCGCGGGCACGGTGCGGGGACACGGCTACGTGTTTCAGCATGCCTACACTGCAACAGAGATAATACTATGTTATTTGGATCATGGAACAGCGCAACTGAACTAAATGGAAGAACAATTCAACTGATCTGGCTAAATGGCGCACCTGGCTTTAAATTATGTCCGAAGTTTGCTGTTTACAGATTTCTTATAGATAAAAATTAAATGCTCGTCTTTTCTTGTTATTTGTTATGGATCTGGGTTTTTACAAAGCCAAATATATTTGATTCATTGTAATCACAAGGATCATTTTGAATCGTCTTATAAACTAAATTTATTCCTGTTCCAACGCGACCAAACCTAGAAGACTCAGGCAACAAACACGACTTGGATTTATTTGAGATCTTTCTTACTATTAGGTAGGAAGCGCCTGTTTATGTAAAGTATATACAACTAGACTTTTTTTTAAATAAGTTTTATTAAGTAGGTACCTATGTTACATATTATTTATTGATTATTATTATTGATTTAACAAGCGTTCAAAAATATAATTCCATAGTTACTTAACTTAACATTAACATTGACATAACATTGCACCCAATATGATTACCACGACCAAAGTTGGTCGAAGATGGTACCACAATAACTAGACACGGAACAAATATTTGCACATCATACAAACATTTGTCCCACAGAATCGAGCCCGTCACGTCTCGAATTTCAGCTGGCTACTCACCTGCTGCGCCACTCAGGTCACTGAGGTCAATTAAATCTATAAGTTTTACTTAAGTTCCTTCAATTATAGGTAACCACAACATGTACTTTAATACACACATAACAACATATGAATACTTTGCAAAAAGATCTTTTATTGCAATCTCATCAAGGTCCACAAAGTTCACCGGCTTCCCCGCAAACACCAGTCAATCAATAGTTAATAATATTCCCCTCAATAGGCAAACTCATTAGGGAAGTATCCTCTCCTCAAAAGGGACATATAAAGGAACAGGTAGTGTGTTCCTGGAAGCAACCCTAACAAAACAAGGGATGCGTTGCCACGTGGTCAAGTGTATGAGACAGGCAGGCGTTAGTTATGAGAGTTTTGGTCAAAGTTTTGGTTATCTGTCGGCAAGCGGACGGTTTTGCTTAGGAAAGCCTTTGAATGGCGGGACTAATTTTGAATGCCACTGAGCAACATTTTGATAGGTACGAGTAGTATTATTAGACTACTACTTTATTACACTACTACATTTACCACACGGACTATTATTGACTTATTTATTTACTTATTTACATAGACTACTTAATACTGACACCTCTGACGACCTCTGTGGCGCGGCGGGCGAACGTTCGCCTGCGACGCAGGAGGTTGCGGGTTCGATTCCTGCCTCGGAACAAATATTTGTGCGATCTTCAGATATTTGTTCAGGGTGTTCTGGGTATTTTCTATATATAATAAAAAATATATATCTATGTAATATATTGTATTAAGTATATCAGTTGTCTAGTACCCATAACACAAGCTCTGCTTAGCTTGGGGCTAGACAAAGTTGTGTGAACTGTCCAGCATTATTTATTTTATTTTATTTATACTCGTAAATGGTTAGCATTGTGAAAAAGTCAGCGTTCTCAGAAAACCAACATGATAAATAAATAAATATAAATAAATGAAGTTCACACAACATTAACTAGCCCCAAGCTAAGCAGAGCTTACCAGATAACTGATATACTTAATACAACACTTTATATAGTTTTTTTTTTATTATACGTTGAAAATACCCAGAACACCCTAAACAAATATCTGCATATCGTACAAATATTTGTTCCGAGGTGAAATTCGAACCCGCAACCTTCTGCGTCGCAGGCGAACCTTCGCCCACCGCGCCACAGAGGTCGCCAAACATAACATATCATAATAGCCCAAGGTCACATACAAGTCCTGATCCCACACTAGGATTGCCTGTGTCGTGGGTATCAGGAACTACGAGTACCATGGTACCATAACACCCAGACCAGTCCTAGCACTAATATTTACAATCATACAAACATTTATCCCGCAGCGGGAATCAAACCCGCAACTTCTCGCATTTCAGCCGGATACTCGCCCGCCTCGCCATAAAGGTCGTCATAACACAGACAAACCGGAAGACATCCTAGGAGGCGTGTCCTGCGCACGCGCATCTGGCGCATCCGTGATTACTTTTTGCATGAAACGTGTATGAAACCCATTGTTTTTGCGTTCCCAGTGCCAGTTGGAAACCGGTGGGAGTCGCGAACAATCAGCTTTCTACAGATAAGAGCGCAGCTAAGTCATGGCCAATAGCAAAAAATACCTATTTAAGGTATTTCTTTTAATGTGGAAAATATGACAGAGATGTTTAGACATAAATGGCTTTTACATACATACATACATAGACACACGCCTCTTTCCCCGAAGGGGTAGGCAGAGCCTCAATGGGCCTCTTTTCACTGTGGGTTGCACCATCGTGGGATATAGACGTGACAAGTGGTGAGCTCATCGCCGCCATTGCTTCCCACGACTGACTCACCTAACACTTTCTTCCAGTAATAACACATTCTACAATTATCCAGCAACCAGGACATATCTTATACCAACGAATCTTATCAACAAGTCCGGGTAATCCCTTAGTCGGCTTTTACGACATCCACGGGAGGAGACGGAGGGGTCTATTCTTAGGCCGGACACACCACGGCTTTTACATCTCTCATATTCGGTAAGTAGGTCCTTATTACCCCCAAATGGGGCTTGTAGATGACCAATTAGCGCTCTAGGGTAATAATGTAGCTAGAAAAGTCCTAGGGCGGTAAGTAATTAAAAAACTGAATGCATGATGTCTATTGCCAGTATGATGGTTAGATGTACGCGAACTTTTTTAAAGAATGAAGTTTTTTTTTTAATTACTTACCGCCCTAGGGCTTTTCTAGCTACATTATTACCCTAGAGCGCTAATTGGTCACCTACAAGCCCCATTTGGGGGTAAAAAGGACCTACTTACCGAATATGAGAGATGTAAAGCAGAGTAGTTAGCTCGGGTGTAAGCATCAATGGCACTCTCGAACTATAGGCGCCCTCGCTGCGCTCGTGCGCCTAAATATCTCGGGCTGCAATTGATGCCTTACAGCCCTTGGCTACTAATCTACTATTATTGCTAAAAGTCAAATAAGTGTCATGAAATGAAAATTTTTGTGCTTCATAAAATGGTTGTACGAGTTTTACCTTCGAATGTCGCAAATTTCATACTGTTAAGGGTTCCGTAGGTACCTCAATAGGTACTAAAGAACCTGTTATAGGACCACTTTGTTGTGCGGCCGTCTGTCAAAACACTTTTTCTTAATTAGTTGAAATTAATAACAAATACTAAGGTCCCATGGAGTTGTAAAAAATTCAAGCTTCTAAATAAATGCAATCAATAGATACGATGAGACAGCGGCCAAACGAAAATCTATCAATATTCAAAAATCACGGTCACATACTCGCAAAAGTCGCAAACTCACTTATCAAAACCTAAAAGTACTTCCCGTTGACCTAGAATCATGAAATCTGGTAAGAACTAAAGTCTCACAGCACAAGTAAATGACAAATTGCGAAAACCATTAATTTGTATATTCAAATTAAAAATAGTTTTTTTGTTGTCAGTATCGGTAGGCATCGAAATCACAAAAATCGTCGACGCCGGAGAAGAAGAAGATAAATAAGATAAGATAAATAATCTACATACGTTAAGATTGTACAGAACCATCAGGGTGCAAGTCCTACTTGCACTTGACCGCTTTTTTATGAATTATTATCAAGAATTAGTATCAATGTAGGACAAAACGGTAGAGTTTGATCAAAATAGATAAAAACCAATAAGTACAGTTTACCTAATCACGGTTAAAATCGAATAATATAACAAACTAAACCAGCCCAATGAGTAGATTATAAAACAAATAGCCAAAACGAACTGACAGGAGGCACGAGATCGACGCAAAATTAAAACTATTACAATCACAACTAACTGTAATCAATCAACTGTAAATCAAACTCATACGAGCTGACAGACATGCTAAAAATGCTCTACTGTTTTAATTATTTGAATATAGCAATTGCTAACACAACAAATTATTATTAGTAGATACAGATTTCTATTATTGAGTTTATCGTTTTGCAATTTCGATACGATGAAAGTACCCAATATATAAACAGGAAACAAACTAAATGCTAATTAGTTGTCTTACTAAAATAAACATAAGTGAAAACTTATTGGTAATGTTACGCGCCAACACAGAATGAATATGGCACCACAGATAAAGTCATTCGGCAACACATTTAACGCCATCTATTGACGAGTAGCTGAACCTGTGGCTCTACCCATAGAGTAAGGATGTGTCAGAGAAGTGTAGCAAGAGCCTGCTATCCTGTTGTTAGAGCAGGATAGATATAGTTCCCGATAGTTCTAGACTATGGTAGACGTTTCTACAGATTGCTCGTAATTGTTAGAATATTCGAGACTCTAAGACGCTCGTATATAAAGTCGTAAATTCATTCGTGGAGAGCAGTTGACTACTAGCTAAGTGTGTGAAGTAATCAAGAGACCTGAGAGGAATAATTTAGAACAGCGTAGTATAGTGCAAGTAAAGTGGTGAGAGTGATAATTTTGAATAGTGCGGTTAACGGAAGTGTGAATTTGTGCTTTTTGGATTATTTTATTAAAAAGTGTTAATTTGTTCACCGGTGTTTTAAGAGTTTATTTTATCCTGAACCCTAGCTCGTAACAAATTGGTGTCAGAAGTCGGGATAAAATAATGCCGGTACTTCCAAAGGACGATACGGAAGGTATCAGGACGCGCAGTCAACGGCAGTTGGAAATGGATGTCAGGCGACTTGAAGGTTCACCATCACAAGACCCAATGGTGGAGCCAGCTGCTGGATCATCCGGGGTTTCACCACCATCAGCGGTCCAAGCTCCCGCTTCAATTGATTTTGCTGCTTTAATGGCAATGCTTCAGGAGCAGGCCCGTCGGCAGGAGGAGCAGGCTAAACGCATTGAGGAGCAGCTGCGCCGTGATAAAGAGGAGCAGACTCGTCGGCAGGAGGAGCAGACTCGTCGGCAGGAGGAGCAGGCTCAACGCCTTGAGGAGCATCTGCGCCGTGATAAGGAGGAACAGACTCGTTTCATAAAGGACCTGCACGTGACTATGGGGAAAGAACTCCAGGATGTAAAAGACCAGGTACAAAACCAAGAGAGTCGCATCTCCAACGCTGAAACCCAGATCGCCGATGTTAAAAAGGCTCTGGGTGTGCTGAAGTCTGGAGATGGGAACGTGGCTTCAGTGGTTGCTACACCTACAGTCCGAGGCTTCAAGGTGCCGCCGTTTGATGGAAGCTCTTCGTGGTCAGCCTACAAGATCCAGTTTGAGGCCGTGGTCAAGGCCAACGGATGGACCACAGCGCAGGCCATGACTGCCCTTACTCTAGGCCTTCGTGACCAGGCGCTTACCATTTTAGAGGCCCTCGGAAAGGAAGTTACCTACGAACAGCTGCTCGAAGCATTGGAATCCCGCTATGGTGATGCACATCTGGAGCACGTGTTCCGTGCTCAATTAAAGGACAGAGCGCAGCGTCATTCCGAGAGCCTACAGCAGTGGGCTCTTGAAATAGAAAAGCTGGTTCGAAAGGCATATCAATCGTCACCGGCACTCATCGACGGTAATTTAGTCCAGGCCTTTGTCGATGGAATACGTGACCTTGAAGTAAGGGCTGCTGTGAGACTCGGGCACCACGAATCTTTGAAGAATGCTTTGGCCCATGCATTGGAGGTGGAGGCCGTGCGTCAGGACCATCGAGCGCACCGCATCAGGGAAATGGTAGCAACCCCTAACCGTGAAAGTCGTCCAAAATTTAGCCCTAGATGCTATGAGTGTGGTGAAAAGGGTCATCTAAGGTCCAGTTGCCCCAAACGGTCGATTGAAAGGAAAGATCGATCTCAGGAAGACCGGGTGGTTGCCTCCACCCACAACCAGCAGGGAAACGAGTAAACGCCAGGACTGCGGGGCGAGTGCTGGCCGGTTTTAAAAAAGCCCCAAGAATTTCAATCTCACAGGCCCATGACGGGAATAGCCTGATTATCGAAGGCCAAATCAATGGAACACCCTGTAAGATAACTTTGGATACTGGTGCTTCTCGTACAGTGGTCAGTTCTCAACTTGCAAATCGCTTTTCTGGGGACTTCGTCTGTAACCATGACCATATTCAGCTCCTGACAGCAACCGGTCAGCACATAGCCGTCCGAGGCGAGAAGCAGGTGGAGATGAAGCTGGGTGAGAGAACTTTCCAGCATAAAGTCATTGTTGCCGACATAGTTGATGACTGCATCCTGGGATTGGATTTTATGCGAAAACATCAATGTGAGATAGACGTGAACCAAGGAATTTTAAAGTGCAGGACAGAGGAAATCTTTATGGAAGGTGGAGTGTCTGGAAAGGTTTACTGCCTTCAGAAAATGGTTCTTCCTCCCAGATCAGAAACCATTGTACCAGTAAGGTTGCTGCAAGTTTCTGGACAAAATCGATGTGTCCTAATAGAAAGAACGGACAATGACCTACCATGGATTATGGCACGTACTCTAGTGAGGACCACAGATAATTCAGCAGTACGAATATTGAACCCAAGTAATAAGGAACATCACATCAAAAAGGGAATGTTAATAGGCACCTGCGAAGAAGTAGCCTGGATGCGAAAATGCCAGGAATTGTCCAGTGGCAATAAACTAACTAGTAAATACAACGTGTCATCATTTCTTGAAGATTGTCACAAGGATCTTTCTGTGGAAGAAATGGCAAAAGCTAAGAAGATGTTGCTTCGGTACGCTGATATTTTCTCTTCAAATGATGCTGACATTGGAAAGACTGGGCTAGTTCAACACACAATAAATACTGGTAATGAGCCACCTATCCGTCAACGACCAAGGAGATTACCTGTTGCAAGAGAGAAGGAAGTGGAGACCATGATTGAAGGAATGATAAAAGATAGCGTGATTGAATCTTCATCAAGTCCATGGTGTTCTCCTGTAGTGCTTGTTAAAAAGAAGGATGGCAGCTTGCGTTTTTGTGTGGATTATCGTCGACTAAATGCAGTGACCAAGAAGGACAGTTACCCACTACCGAGGATTGACGACACATTAGATACACTGACGGGAATGAAGTGGTTTACAACCCTAGACTTGAAAAGTGGCTACTGGCAAGTGGAAATAGATCCAAAGGACAAGGAAAAAACAGCGTTTTCTACTGGCAAGGGTCTCTGGCAATTCAGGGTAATGCCTTTTGGATTATGCAATGCGCCTGCAACGTTTGAAAGATTGATGGAGCTAGTACTTACCGGATTGATTGGAGAAGCCTGTCTTGTCTATTTGGATGACATTATCATTGTGGGGCGAACGTTTGAAGATCATCTTCAAAATCTAGAACGCGTGCTGGCCAAAATACGCGGAGCCAATCTAAAATTAAGTCCGAAAAAGTGCACATTCTTCAAACGACAGGTGAGCTTTCTGGGACATGTTATTTCGCAGGATGGTGTACAAACTGACCCAGAAAAAGTCATCGCTGTCAAAGGTTGGCCGACTCCAAAAGACAAGACAGAGGTGAGAGCATTTTTAGGATTATGCTCGTATTACCGACGGTTCGTGAAAAATTTTGCTGATGTTGCCAAACCTTTGCACAAGCTCACCGAGGAGAAGCGACAATTTTGCTGGGATAAAGAGTGTGACACTGCTTTCCGGGAATTGAAGAAGCGTCTGTGTGACACGCCTATTCTTGGCTTTCCTGACATCGAGAACGAGTTCATCATAGACACAGACGCAAGTAATACTGGCATCGGCGGTGTATTATCCCAACGCAAAGGTGATCAAGAGGTGGTGATAGCTTACTTCAGTAAAGCCTTATCCAAACCGGAAAGAAACTACTGTGTCACAAGAAGGGAGCTGTTAGCAGTAGTGAAGACCCTGCAGCATTTCAGTAAATATCTGCTTGGACGCAAATTTCATCTGCGAACCGACCATGCTGCATTGAAGTGGCTGCTACAATTCAAGAATCCGGAGGGGCAAGTGGCAAGATGGATTGAACAGCTACAGGAATTTGACTTCGAAACTGAGCATCGTAGTGGAAGATCACATGGTAACGCAGATGCGCTATCAAGAAGACCTTGCCCGGATAACTGTAAAAATTGTGTCAAACAAGAGACCAGAGAAGCAGTACCCGTCAGGATGTTGAAAACGGATCTAAGTGATGAATGGAAGGAAACCCTGAAACAAGCTCAGCGAGATGACACGGATATCAAACCAATAGTTGAGTGGATTATAGCTGGTACCTCAAAGCCCAAGTGGAGTGATGTTGCTGGGATGAGTACAACAACAAAGAGCTATTGGGCACAATGGGACAGTCTGATTATCCACGATGAAGTTTTGTGCCGCAAATGGGAAAATGCTCGAGGAGATCACTGTCATCTGCAAATGGTTGTTCCTAAAATCAAGGTACCTGACGTTCTGCAACTTTATCATGAAGGATGTTCTGGAGGACATATGGGAGTAAAAAGGACACTGTTAAAGATACGGGAACGATTTTATTGGATCCATTGCAGAGATGATGTGGAAGATTGGTGCCGGAAATGCACTAGTTGTGCAGCAGTGAAAGGTCCTCACACACGCAGCAGAGGAGCATTAAAGCTATACAACGTCGGGGCGCCATGGGAACGGATAGCACTGGACGTTGCAGGACCATTCCCAGTGAGTGAAAATGGGAACAAGTACTTCATGGTTGTCATGGATTACTTTACTAAGTGGCCGGAAGTTTTCGCGATTCCTAATCAAGAAGCTTCGACAGTAGCAGATAAATTAGTCCATGAAGTCTTTTGTCGATTTGGAGTGCCCCTGGAAATTCACAGCGATCAAGGCAGGAATTTTGAGTCTCAGGTATTCCAGGAAACATGTCGAGTAATGGGTGCTCATAAAACAAGAACTACCGCTTATCACCCCCAATCTGATGGAATGGTGGAAAGATTCAACCAAACGTTGGAGAGATACTTGGCCAAAGTGTTGGGAAGCAAACAAAATGATTGGGACAAGCACATTCAACCATTTCTGCTGTCATACCGAAGTGCAGTTCACGAGAGTACAACTGTCACTCCTGCCTATGCAAACTTTGGTCGAGAACTACGGTTGCCAGCAGACCTGATAACTGGGACTCCACCAGATTCTCCGAGCACCATAACGGATTATGCAAGAGACCTGCGTAATAAAATGAATGACGTATATGAACACGTTAGACAATCCAGCCAACAAGTGTCGGAAAAGATGAAGACCCGTTACGACCGTAAGTTGAACAACCTGGGATTTGACGAAGGCTCGCTAGTGTGGTTGCATAATCCGGTACGCAGTAAAGGAAAATCTCCCAAATTGCAAGCAAAATGGGACGGACCATACCGTGTTGTGACCAGGATTAACGATGTCACGTACCGAATTCAGAAGGGGCTGCGAGGTACACCTAAGATTGTACATGTAGATAGATTGGCGCGATATTATGGGTCTAACGATGCTCGGGACGAGCACGTCTAAGGAGGGGGCAATGTTACGCGCCAACACAGAATGAATATGGCACCACAGATAAAGTCATTCGGCAACACATTTAACGCCATCTATTGACGAGTAGCTGAACCTGTGGCTCTACCCATAGAGTAAGGATGTGTCAGAGAAGTGTAGCAAGAGCCTGCTATCCTGTTGTTAGAGCAGGATAGATATAGTTCCCGATAGTTCTAGACTATGGTAGACGTTTCTACAGATTGCTCGTAATTGTTAGAATATTCGAGACTCTAAGACGCTCGTATATAAAGTCGTAAATTCATTCGTGGAGAGCAGTTGACTACTAGCTAAGTGTGTGAAGTAATCAAGAGACCTGAGAGGAATAATTTAGAACAGCGTAGTATAGTGCAAGTAAAGTGGTGAGAGTGATAATTTTGAATAGTGCGGTTAACGGAAGTGTGAATTTGTGCTTTTTGGATTATTTTATTAAAAAGTGTTAATTTGTTCACCGGTGTTTTAAGAGTTTATTTTATCCTGAACCCTAGCTCGTAACAGTAATAAAATAGGCGATAAAATTGCATTTCTAAAGCAAGCTGCTGTATCGAATACTTCTAAACACACTTTTGTAGTTATACTCAAAGTCAGACAACATCAAAACGGATATAATAAAAATAAAGGAATGTGGACCAATTAAAGTATGAATCCGGTGTTCTTGACAACGTCATACAAATACACCATACAAAAATACTTATTAGGTACCTAGTAGGTATAACTTGTTTCAATTTAAATTCAAAGTCAATAAACCTGCCTTTGCATTTCGTAGAATGCGTTGAGGAAATTACCAAAATTATGATCAAAATAACCAGAAAATGGTAAAAATTAATGGACATTTAAGTATTGGTCGGTTATTTGGTGTCAATGACGTTCTAATGGCAAAATTAATTCGATTGGTGAAGCTTTTAAGTATTTTGTTAATGAACATAAATATATTGTATATTAAACCGCTAATGTATCTAGTCGGTAGCCCTCTTAAGTACTCATAGGTAAGTTAGTTATAACATATAAACGAAGTAATTGGGTGATATAATGAAAGTATCTAGAGTTGCTATTTTAATAGTATGTAATGTAGGAATTTACTCATCCTTTTTTGTGTAGACATCTGTAGACCAGTCACATCCACTTAAAATGGAGGATTTATCTGCAACTTGGCCTTCAAAATCCCCATACGCACTGTCACTGTGGGCAAATGTGCCAAAAAGAATAGGCCGTAAACTGGTTACCATTTAGCCAATTTGGCAAGATATACCTACTTCTGAGCAAATTGAACAATAACGCCTACTGCAGGGCCTCCATGTTGGACCAATATTTGCGAATTAGTAGGAGGTTGTTGTTTCATAAAAGCTCCGTTTTCATAAAAGTTATTTTCATTAACTTGTGGGTTCAAGGTATGATTCGTTAACATGCATGTAGACTTATCTTCTCAATTTATTGTTTGTTTACATTGTGAACCCAAGTATAGAAGTTTATTGAGCGTTGAACGAATGGACTTGAACTTAGTACTATTACGTAAACTATACAAGCAAAACAAACTAGGTATCTTTAATTCTTCTTCTAGTGGTCTCTTTTCCAGTCTCTGTTTTTTTTTATATAACTAATACTTAATTATCAACATACCATGAGTCTGCTCAGTTTTTTTTTTCTTTTTTATGCCTTGTTAAAGTTTTACTTGCTTTCTTTTCTCTCTGAGATCTCTGAGGGTGTATGTGCGGGAGTGTGAGGAATTCTGTGTTGTATGTGGTCGAAGGATGTATGTTCTTAGCGTATACTGATATATTTATATCATAATCATTGGTCCAGGTAAATTAGAAATGCAGAACTGTTTTTGCATAATTCTTACCAGTGAAACTCTGCAAAATCTTTAAAAGAAACAACATTTGAATTCTAGTACGTGCCAAGCAACCAATATAGTAGAACGGCTATCATACAAGGTTTATCGTATGGCCATCGAACGTGGGAAGTTACAACCTGCGCCAAATATGGAACACGCAGCTGGAGACTAAAATCAACAGCGTTTATTGCGTAATCGGGAAATGAATAATGATTTAGGTAATTCAATTAAAATATTTTAAAAAACCTTCAACATTCTTTCAATGACTACTGCAGTATCCAGGAATGGAGCAGGAAAATGATCCTTCTGAATACAATAAATAAAATACTTTTAAAAAAAAACTCGCCTTTGTACATGTCCTCTATGTAAGTTGTTTTTTCTTCTCTGTTCGTGAGTACAATAAAGAATCTATATATATAAAACAAAGTCGTCTTAGTTACACTCATGATCGGCTGGACCGATGTTAGTTATCTCTTTTTTGGTGGATTCTTCTCTTCTCCGAATAGCAGAATAAGTAATAAAGTATCGGGGGGGGGGGGCTGTTTTTCACCGGGGGCTACCCGTGTGAAGCCGGGGCGAGTCACTAGTATTTTAATAAAATATTTGGAATCCACTTTCGGTAAGGGTTCAACCAATAAAGATAAGATAAGATAAGAAGACTAAGCTTATTTATACTTAGAGCCCAAAGGGATTAGTATAAATTTTTTACGAACTCTTTGGTAGAATCAGTTATAGCATGAACTATTTTCCCGTTGATTTATGTATCGACCTATTTGAGTCTGAAAACTTTAAACTCTCATCAAATAACATAAACATACACAATACACAACAGACATACACACACATAGTCCTACATAGTCCTGATCCCACACACTAGGATCCCACGTGTCGTAGGTATCAGGAACTATGAATACCATGTTACCAAAACACACAGACCTGGAACCAATATTTGCAGATCATACAAACATTTGTCCCTCAGCGAGAATTAAACGTGCAACCTCTTGCATCTCAGATACTCATCTCTGGCTACTAGCCCGCCACGCCACAAAGGTCCTCAAATAGTTAGTGGCTCTGCTTGTTACCTTACTTATAGGCTCAACGCAGGCTTGTCTCTTCTCGGCGAAAAAAAGTCCGTTTCTCCAAGTTCCTGTATTCCGTGATGTACCTGTAGCTATAGGAGATCACCTCGAGCTCTTAGGTGTTTCGCTCACGCCTACTCTCAACTTTGGCTCTTACATCGAGTCTAAGGCAAAAACAGCTGCCATGAAGCTAGGCATCCTGAATAAGGTAAAGCGTTACTTCACACCAGGACAGCTTCTTAGTTTATATAAAGCACAAGTCCGGGCTGGTATGGAGTACTGCTGCCATGTTTGGGATGGTTCGGCCAAATACCAGCTTGCTGCCTTGGACTCGATCGAACCTAGAGCTTTCAGGCTTATAGGTGTGCAACATATGGCGAAGACTAAGATCCAGAGTCTCGAGCACCGCCGTAAGGTTGCAAGCCTTTCAATCTTCTATAGGTTACATTTCGGGGAATGCTCCCAGGAACTGCACGATCTGATCCCACCATCTCCTTTTCATCATAGGACGAGCAGGCGTACGGCTCAGTACCATCCTTACCTCATTGGTATACCTTCTATTCGCACAAACCGCTTCGGTTCTACCTTTATAATGCGAACTGCTAAGGAGTGGAACACACTGCCGTCGTCTGTCTTTCCTGAAAACTATAATCTGGGTCTCTTCAAGTCAAGAGTGAATAGGTGCCTTCTAGACCTTTGTGCTCCATCTTCGGCCACATCGTCACTTACCAACAGGTGAGATCGTGGTCAAACAAAGGTCTATTAATGTTAAAAAAAAAAAAAAAAAAAAAAGGCTCTTGACTTGTGTTGTTCAACAAATGTGTTTCTTTGTTTCACTTAAAAAAACCTTGATCTTCTGTTGTAAAGATCAAGTTCGTTTCATCTGAACATCATCGTCATCAACACTGTCCGTTACCTGACATTGATTTGCTTAATTTAGCAAACAAATCTGTTTGCTTACCACGAATGCACAGAAATAGTCGAGCTCATGTTGATCGTTGAATGTTGATTCATGTTGATCCTACTAATGGTGGATTGATTGCATTCCCTTTATTCTTGATGTGAATTTGTGTGACATGTTTACACAATCGCATGTTTCGGGTTGTAAGATGATTCAAAAAGCCGTAGCAAAGTCCGGAAAATTCGAAAAAAGACGGATGCTTCTAAATTCTCATCTATCTTAGGAACCTGGACGACTTTACGTGCAGAAACCTTAAATATAGGGATATTAATACATTTTCTTTGAATTGCCTACTGATTTGCATAATTTTAGGAGAGCTTAGGAAATCTTTTCTTTTTAGGGTTCCGTAGTCAAAGACAAGGAACCCTTATAGATTCGTCATGTCTGTCTGTCTGTCTGTCTGTTTGTCTGTCTGTCTGTCTGTCTGTCTGTGTATGTCACAGCCTTTTTTTTCCGAAACTATAAGAGCTATACTGTTGAAACTTGGTAGGTAGATGTATTATGTGAACCGCATTAAGATTTTTACACAAAAATTGAAAAAAAAACAATTATTTTTGGGGTTCCCCAAACTTAGAACTGAAACTCAAAATATTTTTTTTCATTAAACCTATACGTGTGGGGTATCTCCATCTATGGATAGGTCTTCAAAAATGATGTTGAGGTTTTTAATATCATTTTTTTCTAAACTTAATAGTTTGCGCGAGAGACACTTCCAAATTGGTAAAAAGTGTGCCCCCCCCCCCCCCCGTAACTTCTAAAATAAGAGATGATAAAACTAAAAAAAAAAAAATTACCATGTAAACTTTCACTCAAAATTGGTTTGAACGAGATCTAGTAAGTAGTTTTTTTTTAATACGTCATTAATCGTAATCCATCCAAGAACTTTTATATTATGTTACTTGCTGCTACGGAACCCTTCATGGGCGAGTCCGACTCGCACTTGGCCGCTTTTATTTTTTGTTTTGCCTGTCGAAGTGCTCTTTCTTAGCACTTGGATGCCAGAAAAT
The DNA here is from genome assembly GCA_932527175.1 of Operophtera brumata. Lineage (NCBI taxonomy): Eukaryota > Metazoa > Arthropoda > Insecta > Lepidoptera > Geometridae > Operophtera > Operophtera brumata. Next base: position 23,645,174 of record OW052235.1, read on the forward strand.
GGCTAATATCTACTCTTAAAGTCATTTTCCGGAATGTAATCACATAAAAGCCGGATTTATTTCCACTCTTCTATTTGATATTGCCCAGTGTTTGCATGTTTAAGTTATGCACCATGCAATTTATGGACTAAAACACTATGGTTGGTATACCTTTAGAAGAATGTGCGGCATTTCAGCCTACAGAGTCAGGTTTCTTTCAGTTTTACCATTTATTTATTTATTATCAGCCCATATTGTCCCACTGCAGGGCAAAGGCCTCCCTCCCTTTTTTCCAGTTATCTCTGTCCCTGCTGCAGTGGGCCAGTCTGGTAGGTGCACATCCAACTCGTCACGCCATCTCCGTGGTGGTCTGTCGCGCGGGCGTCTTGCGTTAGGAACCCAATCAGTAGTGGATTTTGCCCATAGATCTTCCGACATGCTGCAGACGACTTGAGCTGGGCTGATTTTTTTCTTACATCGTAAACCTTAGTTTGCGAGCGCAGAATTGAATTTCTAATTCAGTCTGTTAGTTTTACCATAGCATGGTTTCATCGATATATTATACTTAATAAATAACTTTGAATTATTATTACCTTGGTGTTTCCGGCCTAAGAATAGACTGCTCCATCTCCTCCTGTGGATCTCGTAAAAGCCGACCAAGGGATTGCACCATGGTATGGGCAGCAGCGTTGACTTACGGGACTGAGATGTGGCCCCTAGGGTACGTATCAAAATTCATAAATTCAAAATTCATACTTTTATAATTCATAAACGTAACGTAATTGATGGCTCCAGCTACAAACTTGAAATTTGGCATGCAGATTTGTTTGAGATTATGGCTTTAGGCATTTCGACCATTATACATATAGAACTTTACCGATTATAAATCTTATTGATTTTCACCATTAGGTTTTTTAAATTTATGGATTTTGAACTTATGTATTTGTGTATTACTAAACATATGTATTTTGAATTTATGCATTTTGATACGTACCCGGCTGCTAACTATTACCCGCAAGGAAAGCTCAAAGATGAGCACAACGGGCTATGGAGACAGCTATGCTCGTAGTTTCACTACGTGATAGAATCCGGAATGAGGAGATTCGTAGAAGATCCAAGATCACCCACAAAGCTCCCAGAATTAGCAAGTTGAAATGGCAATGGGCAGGCCATATAGCTCGTAGAGCTGATAACCGTTGGGGAAGAAAGGTTCTCGAGTGGCGACCACAAACCGGACGACGTAAAAGAGGAATTCTCCCCCTTTCGATGGACCAAAGGCATTATAGAGGTCGCAGGGACGTGGTGGATGGAGGCGGCTCATGACCGTTCGTCGCGGCATTATATGGGGAGACCTCGTCCAGCGGACTTATAACGGCTTATCACGATATTCATCAATTAATTTTTAATTGTATTATTGAGTTTGAATAAGGTTTGAAAGCTCAAAGATGGGCAGCGGGGGGTATTATGGAGAGAGCTATGCTCGGAGTTACACTACGTGATAGAATCTAGAAAGAGGAGATTCGTAGAAGAACCGAGATCACCCACAAAGCTCGCAGAATTAGCGCCAAGTTTTTCTAGTAAACCTAACTTTGAAGCTCTTTTTCCCAGTCAGCTAGGTACGGTAGGTAAGTATTCTATCTATACACGGAAGTCGTCAAAATGTATTACAAAACTAAAAAAAAAACTAAATTAAAAGCAGCTACCGTTCCCTATAATGAAATTCTAAAAACCGCATCCGTAAACGGCACCATCTTTAACCATTTACGACAACGATCAGAGCTATACCAAATATGGCACAAACCATAGACTAAACTAAACGCGAGATATATTCCATCCTGCTCTTACTTGAGTAAATGAAATGAGATGGAGTAATTTCCGCTTGCATCGGGGACTTGTGTATATTAATTATATCCAAATTAATTGGGTATGGAGGAAATGGTCATGGGATGTGGAATGTGGATGTTTGAGCAATAGCTGATGTTTGGGTTCGTAAAACATTTTATCACAACGGAATCTTGACATTTGTGATATTTTACAGCGCTGTGCGGACAAGGACATTTAATTAAAACATTGCAAAACTTTGCTACTAGTGTTAAATGGGATAGACTAATAAAAATCAGAGAAGAACAAAGAGCACTTGCTGATATTTTTAGCAAGCGGAGGTAGTTTGAAAAAAAACGAAATAGTCCCAAAACATTTACTATTTTCCATACCATAGGGGTCCCATGTTTGATACGCACAAGCAATGCTTAAATTAGAAAATTAGCATATAATGAATCGTAATACAACCTTGACAGCAAGTTGTCAGGTCAATAACATCGATCCCATACGATTTGTAGGTATACAATTTGTATGCATCAATGATACACTGTACTCGTCATGGGGTTTTTTAATTCCATTTCCGGGATTGTGTGTCTATTTTTGTTTTGGCGTCGCGTCTTGGCGAATAAATGTTTTATCAATGCAGGAAGCGAGTAATCTGCTCAACAACAGTTTATAAAAAAGTTACTAATTATTTCTAAAATTTACGAAAGTCTAGAATCTGAAGAAGGCTACATTTTTAAAACCTGACATTTATCTAAAAATTCGTGTTTAGGGTTGTACCCAAAGGGTTCCAAAGGGATCCCTATTACTAAGGCTTACTACGCCTACGCTGTCCGTCCGTCTGTCTGCCTGTATTATGTCTGTTCTTTATGAGCCCGGCAGCCGTAAAAGTTAGGTAGTTTACATTTTCAAGCCAGGATTTTCGAGAGTTTCAAACCATACAAAACAATTAGAAAAGGTTTTGTGACTACCACACTTTTGCTAAAAATCACCTAATTTGCCTCTACTACTGGTACACCTATTATCCCTACCAAAGTATCCCTAATAGTAGGGATAAGTTTTTAATATTAATCATAAATTACTGAAAGAATAATACAATTAATGCAAGTAGGTAGATACATTTTTTTTTTAAATCTTGCAAATTAAACAGTTGAGCTACCTTGAGACCGTTTCAAACGATCTAAACGTATTTTAAATATGTTGTGTTAAATAAGACTATTATATTACTAGAATATGTTTTTGGCCATGAACCCTATGCAAATAATTAAAATGATTTGAGAGGATCTCCTAGAAGTTCCCCGCACAAAGAGTTCTCCAACCAAAGGAAAGACGGAGATAGTTCGTTCTAATTTTTCCAGTCGCGACATCTAGTTTTGACCTGAGTAAACTTAGGAACTCCACTTATTGCACTTATAATAATATCCTTGATTTATATTTTATTGTATTAGTTTTAAGTCTTTGTGTTTTAATGGGTTTATATAGATTTAATTTTATGGGTGTAAATAACCTGAAATAAATGATTAATAATAATTGCGTGGTTCGAGAGGAATTTGCGGTCTGGCTTATTATTTGTTTCCTCCGTTCATATTTCATAATTTTCCTCACGACATTCGTAAGTATCTCGATGCAACACAAGAAATGTTTTTAATAACCGAATGCTCTAAATCTTGCAATTTCCCGAGAAACCAGCGTTGACATATTTTAAAAGTGTGTTTGACCGACTATGTCTGAGACTGAGAGGAAACGCCAGAAATATTGCTCAATAGTTAATCCGGTCGAATAAAAGTGCTAATGCAACCGCATTGGTGAGACTTGTAGGTATGCTGTTTGTGTGAGTCATGTTTATAGTATTTGAGCTATTTACCTAAGAACTGCCTTTAATAGTGAAGGAACCTATGACTTATGACCTAAAATTTAAGTAATAGAAAAACTCCCACCCGGACAAAACCTTAATGGTAACCGTGGTTTCTGTTATTTTTTGTTTTAGTTAAGTTTTACATTTATGTGTATTGTTATATCTGTTATTTGTAATAAAGAGTTAATCTATCTATCTATTTAGACCACACTCTAGAATAGAAGAACTCAGATATATCCTAGGCACAAAAGTTATTACAAATTGTTTTATTTAATGCAGGAAACAAATGAATATACCCATGGACCTTAATTAGTTAACTAACTTAATTACTTACTTAACCTATCCAGTTATGTTTTTGTTAAGTACCTAGTTATTTAAACATGGTCGCGAACAGATTAGTTTTTTGCAAACAAAAATGCTTTATATAATTTCAGATAAAACACATTAAATATAGCAATAATAGTGTTTATTTTCTTCTATATATTATCTAATTATTAATTCCAGCGAATGGCGATAGACATTCAGGAAGTCATTGCGCCAAATAATAATGTGCACAAAAACTCCATTATAATGCTCACCGATCATACAAACAGAAAATGAGCAAAATAACATGAGGAAAATAACGTATTTGAGCATTTCAGGGTCGAGACTTCAGATAGATAGATAGATAGATAGATTAACTCTTTATTGTACACAAATAACACACAGAAATACAAAACATAACTCAAGTCAGCTCAGGTCCGTGGAGAAACCTTCACGTTTTCAAAATTCTTCTAGAGCGTCTGGTCGAAGCGAGGTTTGACCCGAGAGCTGGCTCTTATCTGGTTCAACACATTAGTATTGCCATATGTGACTTCGCAATACAACCAGCATCTTAAGGATGCTTCTCTCTGGTAGAGATTTAGATCAGTAGAGATACTATAAGATCATAAAAAAACAGTCATTAAAAAATATATAATTATATCTGCTTATATTAGTTGTATTATTATATCTGTATATAAATATGATATATTAACACACACTTGTCAATTTCAATATAAGGAAAACTGGTGGAAATTACCTATACATACCAACGCCCATACTTAAGCCATTTCGACCTCTGTGGCGCGGCGGGCGAAGCTTGGCCTGCGACGCAGGAGGTTGCGGGTTCGATTCCCGCCTCGGAATAAATATATGTGCGATCGCAGATATTTATTCAGGGTGTTCTGGGTATTTTCTATGTATAATTAAAAATATATATCTATGTAATATATTGTATTAAGTATATCAGTTATCTAGTACCCATAACACAAGCTTTGCTTAGCTTGGGGCTAGATAATGTTGTGTGAACTGTTCAGCAATATTTATTTATTTCTTGTAAAACGTGAAGTCACCATCTCAAACCTTTTGGTATATTACCTATAGGTATATTACCTACTAATATGAATAAAATTGATAATGTCTGATAAAAACGCATCACACAACTTTTAAAATATTTTTACAAACTTCCCAAACTTTACGGCTCAATAAAACTACCGTGCTTCTGTACATAAAACTTAAAATATAAAATTCACCGATATACAAGACAATATAATAATAAACTGATTAGGATGCTACACATGACGCGGCGATTGCTGACGATTATACCAGCACCTATCGCTCCGTGTCCGGGATGCCTAACGAGGTTCCAAACGTGCTGGCAGCACGTCAGAAAATAAAAAAATAAAAAATGTCTGACAACTACCGCTGTATTTGATGGTGGACGAGCAACCGTCAAACCATACAGTTTGTTCTCGTCGCTCAGCCAGGCTGCCTGCAAGTGTGGAAACTCCATACCTTCCAGCACTATAGCAAATGTTCTTGATCCATCACCATAATGGTATCTTCGCTTTTACAAGCTATCTTAAAGAAGTTGTAATAAAAAACTGATATTTCAGAGCGAGTATGCATCTCTGAATATTTCCATAGTAATGTGAAATGACAATGGATTGTTTTTCTGTTAAATTAAAATTTGGGAAAATCAAGTGGGTCATCTTGTAAACCAATTTTACCGACCACAAAACACGGTTGTTCAAATGCCTCCGTAAAACCACAACGAGGTCTAAACTGAATTCCTCAGACCACAAAATTGGACACTTCATCTGCTGAGAAAGCCTAGAAGTTCTTAGAAATGTTGGAACTTTCCCACCGAGCAATCTTATACATTCACTGCACAGAAATGCAATCACATACATTTATGGATTCGCAATTAACAAGTGACAAGAATTTCATTATGCGGCCAAGTGCGTAGCCTAGTGAAGAATTTACAATAATTATGTATACACGTGGATATACGACACAAAGACATTAAATTAGTTTGAATAAATTTATAAAATATAAAACAGCTTATGATTAAGAGTATTTATTAAGAGTGACGCAGATATAGGACCCAAATACATAAAGTAATTTAAATCAGATGGAATAAACAAAGAAATACATAAACCAGTTTATTAATAAGAGCTTTGAAGCAAAACGAAATATTGTATATTTATTTATTTATTCATAAAAAGGAACGCCATCAGCATATATATAAACACCTTTACAAAAATAATTTACTTAGTTTCGAGCTACATACACCAATTACAGGCGATCACAACATTGGCACTTTTATCTTACAAACAAGGCGGACAATTACAGGCGATCACAACATTGTCACTTTTATCTTACAAACAAGGCGGACAATTACAGGCGATCACAACATTGGCACTTTTATCTTACAAACAAGGCGGACAATTACAGGCGATCACAACATTGTCACTTTTATCTTACAAACAAGGCGGACAATTACAGGCGATCACAACATTGGCACTTTTATCTTACAAACAAGGCGGACAATTACAGGCGATCACAACATTGTCACTTTTATCTTACAAACAAGGCGGACAATTACAGGCGATCACAACATTGGCACTTTTATCTTACAAACAAGGCGGACAATTACAGGCGATCACAACATTGTCACTTTTATCTTACAAACAAGGCGGACAATTACAGGCGATCACAACATTGTCACTTTTATCTTACAAACAAGGCGGACAATTACAGGCGATCACAACATTGGCACTTTTATCTTACAAACAAGGCGGACAATTACAGGCGATCACAACATTGTCACTTTTATCTTACAAACAAGGCGGACAATTACAGGCGATCACAACATTGGCACTTTTATCTTACAAACAAGGCGGACAATTACAGGCGATCACAACATTGTCACTTTTATCTTACAAACAAGGCGGACAATTGTTACAGCAATCCCTAGATGATGAAGATAATGACGATGATAATCATGATAATAATGATTAATATTAATAATATATAATATTAAATAATAATAATAAATATTAATATTTAATTATTTATTATTATTTTTTTATTAATTAGATTAATATTTTAATTATATCCGAATTAAATAAAATTGTAAGCAAACATAAAGAACATTAATAATATAGAGAGTAGTATTCGAACCCGCATGCTCAACAATCGGAAAGTGAAACGATCAATTTTGACATCCCAAATCGGACATCAATTTACTTGTGACACTCTCACGGCCATAATGCTACTTAGTTTGTGAAAATGATGTTGGTTGTGGATAATGTAGAGTCAAGTTGGAATAATGGAATGAAATAGAAGATACCTCTAGCATTGTCCATTTTTAGTAGCAGTAGAGCTTTTTTGCGAAAGAGGTCGTCCGGGGAAGTACTAGCATCATAACTATTTCTGCCGCAAAGCAAAGTAGTGCTCGCATTTCTGTATTCCGGTTGGAAGGGTACGGGTGCCGGTGAAATTACACGCACATGAGACTTTTCATTTTTATGTCTCAGGGTGGCGAGCGCAGTGCAATGCCACATAGGGTGTGTCCTAGGTGGATGTGACCTATGTGATAATGCACTGTTCATAGGCAGAGGGTACCGCTTAACATCAGGTGGGCCATCTGCTTGATCCGTCATTCCAAGTAGTGTAAAAAAATAAAAAGCTATTGTCTAAAAATTAAAACAGTTGTTGAGGACAGTATTTTCCAGTGTAAAAACTACTGTCCTATACTTCCTGTCTATACTACTGTCCTGTGTGAACTTTACTCATATAATCCAATATATAACTATGAATTAAATGAGGTTTATTCCCAAAATCTTCAAAGGCTACAAGGCTAACAGTTACAACCACATTATGGCATACACTACCGTCGTCTGTCTTTCCTGTAAACTATAATCTGGGTATCTTCAAGTCTAGAGTGAATAGGTGCCTTCTAGACCTTTGTGCTCCATCTTCGGCCACATCGTCACTTACCAAGAGGTGAGATAGGAGTCAAACAAAGGTCTATCAATGTTAAAAAAAAAAAAAAAAGATTACATTAAACTATTAGTAACTTACACACAATGCCGATTTGTTGTTCTGTAAATAACTAACATTACAAATATCTACTCACATGTAAATCAGTGTAATTTCCCAAAACGGTGCAATTTCCGCGATTAACTTTCTACGCGCGCAGCACTTTGTGTGGTAACATCTAATTGTAGTTACATTTTGCGAGTGTTATGATGTAGGTAGGTACCTACTTATATATTGTTTGTTTGTGGTTTCGGTAGGATTAAATATGACATAATGTTATGATAATTATAGCCATAACCACAAATAAGTACTTTTACTTATTTGTGAATTTAACTTTCAATAATAAATTAATAATTGATACAAGAATAACAATTAGGTACCTATAGGTACCTATTACCTACCTACCTACCTACGTATACCTATTTATTGAAGTGCCGTGGTGTGTGCGGCTTTAGATAGAGTAGATGTTGGAAAAGCCGACTAAGAAATAACACTAGGAGATGGGCAGCAGCATCCACCTGAGTACTCAACACCAACACACCTGAGTGCTATACACACAGCAACAAATATTTTATTTTGTTGACTGTGTGTATGCTGCTGTTCAATATAACTTATTTCAATTCTATTCTATTCTTCTATTCAATACTGCGAACACCAGTCCGCATGCCCAGGTGTGGTGATTACGGCATTTGCCCCCAATGTATTCTATGGGGGAAGCCTCGTCTAATAGTGGACGTCTAACGGCTGATGATGATGATGATAAGCAAGAGGAAGATAGCCTACAAAATAAGTTGCTGCCTAGTAGGTACCTACTATTATTCCTTCCTACGGTAAGTATGATAGATAGGTACCTTCTAGCCATCACCATCTCCTTTTCATCATAGGACGAGCAGATGCACGGCTCAGTACCATCATTACCTCATTAGTATACCCTCTATTCATACTAAACGTTTCAGTTCTACCTTTATAATGCGAACTGCTAAGGTATGGAATACACTACAGTCGTCAGTCTTTTCTATTAAAGGCTAGAGTGAATAGGTGCCTTCTAGACCTTCGTGCTCCTTCATCGGCCACATCGTCACTTACCAACAGGTGAGATCATGGTCAAACAAAGGTCTATCAATGTTATAAAAAAAGGGAACTTCGTAAAATTTAGGACTCTACCGGGTTAGAAAAATATTCAAAAGTGCAAACCAATTTAAAGTAAGTCGCAAACCGTATCGTAACTATCGGCGAAATGATCGGTGACATTTCGATTCATTCGCCTCAGTAAACGACCAATTATGAAAATTAACGACCAATTAACTACTTTTTAAGAAGTTTATGGAACAATCACTCGGTTACCTATCTCAGTTTGTCCTAGAACAGATTTATATATTTTATTTTCTGAGAAAATGCCAGTCCTACTTAAATATAATTACTATTTTAAAGAGGTATGTGACCACTTTCGTCTATACATAGCCATGTACTCGTAGAGTCATGGCAGTTATTAATAACGTAGGCGCATATTGATTCTATTTTACTCACAACCAGTGGAACGCCCGCGACTTCGTCCTCGTAGTTTTTCAATACAAACTTCAACCCCTCGCTGCACCCCTTAGGGGTTGAATTTCAGATATTCCTTTAGTGCACCCCTGGATCACAAAGAAATGACCCTCCAAATGTTAGGTATAATATAGGAGTAACGTATAGGCTATGGTCATCAAGCAAAGATTATATATATATATATATATATATATATATATATATATATATATTTGATACCTATACTTAACGACTGCTATTAGGAAACCCTGGCTCAACTGAGATGAAGTGTCTGATACTGTAGTTTTATACCAAAATCAAGTTAAGAAAAGCAAGTGTGGTAGTCAACCACATCTAACTGGTTGATCTACAGACTCACTACATCAGTTATTAATAAGCTGCAGCAATGCATGAAATTATCATATAGATACTCATTCGTTTATCTTATAGATAAGTAATTATTTTTTTAATTAGTTTCCTTTCCTCCATTAGGCATCCAGTTCCACGGCCCTATTGGACGGCAGGAAATAAAATGCAGCATACTTTGCATAATCTCACACTGTTCTTCAGATAGGCTAACTTGCTTCTGCAGTGCCCAATTTGGGTACGGAATCTGTTAAGCGACTTTCAAAAAGACCACTGCAGTTAATTTACAGGAGGCAGACGTTCTACCGGGGTAGTAAAGTGTACTGGTATTTGGTCTTCCATAGCTCGTATTTCGTGAGCATGCATTGTGGGGACAAAAGCAGCATTTCTATCAAAAAGTGAGAGAACTGTAGACTGTTAAGACATTCAGTCTTAAGTAAAAATTAAATTTTTGAAAGCTAGAAGAGCAAGGAGCTTGAGTGTGCTATCTTACGAAGCTATTTGGACTATCACTAAAAGATTGTAATGGATAGAACCCATGCACAAAAACCAGAAACGAGACAAAATAATTTCCATGGATTCTTATCAAAAGTTCACCAAAGCCGAAACCACCGAGCACCTATACTATCGCCGCGATAAGAGACATAAAAGTTGTAAAACTGACAAAACAATCCTATAAATCAGTTATGATGTGTTGCGCAACGCACGCGCAGGGCGTCAACCGATAGCCGGTAACGTGGCGATATGGCGCATGTCGCATTGTTTTTAGAGTATTAACACTGTCTAATGGTGTTTCCAATGAGTCACTGACATGCGACAAGTATTTGTAGCGTAAAATAATGCTTGTAAGGTGTTGTCAAATCATAGTTGACAAGTTATTCTAAACCAGCACATAACCAGTGCTCAACTTAAAACCAAACGTATTGAATTAATTTATGACAAATTAAAATATATTCTTCTTTAATATTTGTGAACCCCTAAACTGCAAAATAAATGCACCCTCCAAATTTCAGGTCTCTAGGATCCGTTTAGGCTGTGATTCTGAATTATGATTTTCTGGCTTTGATTTTGAATATTGTGCCAGTGGTAAGGCATCGGGTGTGCGTGGCGTGTGGTGCGGGCACGGGATGCCCATTGCCTATGCTCCGCCAGATGCCCAAGGTCCTTCGAGTCTATATAGTCAGTCAGTTCATCAATCAGTCAGTCAGTCACGTTGATTATGTAAAGTAGTGCAATACCGCATATACAGCATGTGATACAGCCATGCACTTATAATTAGGTGTTTTATAAGCGAAGTTGCATTGAAACCGTAACCGGACCCGTGGTATGGGGTTGGCAAGCGATGCCATCATCACATTACGTACCATAAGGATATGCGTATAATACGCTAAAGAAAATACTTCTACGAAGTAACATTGGATATTATAAAAGGAAAATCTATTTATATTTCATGAAAAACGCTAATTAACATAACAAAACTATGTTTAACATAAGAGTTTCAAGAATCTCAAAGAAGAGGTGCAAATGATTAAACATGTTGAAAAATAAGTCAAATTGAAATAAATAAATGTGACATAATAATTGATGGAAGGAGTGCCTACCTTCATAAACTAATGAAACATCCTCGAGCGGTGTCGCAGCTGCAGCCAATTGATACAAATGGTCGCGGCGCCTGCTGGTACCATCAGACGGCTAAAACTTGTAATTATTTTACAACCACGCCGAAAGTTCACTGAATCGAGAATGTATTGTGAATTTACTGAAGATTGGAACAACCATACGCTCTGGCGACAACTAACAACCGGGGTGTACCCACTGAACGCAAACCTGCACTCGGCGGGAAGAGAAAAACCTAGCTCACTTTTGAAGGGAAGATAATTTATACGTATTTTACTTTATGGATATAACAGTATCTGTGTTTATTGCATGAATAAAGTACTAGTTCCATGCTTTAGTGAATAATATTGGATGAAACAAGTTCTAAACATAGTCTTCTCCCTGCATGTTTATGTTTACCCGAGCGAAGCCAGGTTCGCAGTATTTTATATTTAATTGCATTTGTTATAATATAAAAAACTCATATATTATCACATGAGTTATTTTATACTTTTACAATGTCATTGCAGTATCTGTCTTGCTATATCAGTAAATCATTGTCAATTTGTTTATGATTTATAAACAAATTGACAATGATTATCAGATCTCATATATATACCTATTCATTTATTTATGTAATAGTTTCTAGAGCCTTTGGAAATGGCGCGTGCTCGAGGAGATTAGTTCTGCTGGCAGGGGCATTGCAAGGAGCCTACCTCGCGTCAGTGCAGCCGCACACTCATATTGTTATTTGGACATCCCCCCCCCCCCCCCCCCCCCCCACACACACACACTCTCACAGCACTCGTGGATTGTACACCATACTTCATAATACCTTGTTATAAAATCCCTTATACATAAAAACCAGTAAAGCTTGCCTTATACATAAAAACCTACAGCTGAAAATAGCTCCATACCCAGCATATTTTTTTTTCTTATTTTTTTTTCTTTCAGTACGAACTGGGTGAGGTACATTAAGGGGAAGAAAATATACACAACTATACAATTTCAGATAAGTATAAAAATATTGTAAATTGATAATGTAGTTTTATCCTAATGGCTCAGTAATGATCCTATACTACTTATTTATCTAAAACAAGCGCTAAATCGTTTCAAGAAAAGGGACTTTGTTAAGAAGGTATATACACTGTTTAATCATGTGCAGGACACGGCGAGACACTTGCAGATTAAACACTACTGAGCCGTAACAAACAAAGCCCGTTAGTTCTAATAATACATGCTATCAAGCAAACAGTTGTGATCAAATATTTTAAATGTGTTAACCCAGTTTGCCCATCGGCTATATTTGACCAGCGTATCTATGCAATAGGCAAACTGTATACTCGTATAACTGGAGCTTATCGTTCGTTTGTACAGCCTTGACAGCGGGCGGATGCTGGTGCGATAGCAAAACAAATATTAGAAAAAATGTATCAAGGGCATAATGTTGCCGAGGACACGAGGATTGATATAATACAAACTGATCAAGGACATCAAATATTCATTCTACTCAATATTCAACTAATTCAGAGTTTCCTGAACAACTTATGACCGGAGAGGTTGGGGTTGGAGATAGAATTAACAAATAATGTGTGGCAGTTTTCAAGAGATGGCTATTCAGAGAGTAATGAAGATAATTTCCCGGGTTATTTGACCATAGCAACAATTTCTATGTGACTTCGGATCATCACGTGATTTACAACAGTTCCCATGGATTATCCTCAAAGGTTTTCGAATAGGGCAATGGCCAGGAGAAGAATGTCACGCAACAAAAGATTGGAATTTCTATTTTGGATGGCGCCGCGTGCAGTGCTATAAAAAAGTTCAAAGTCATTGAAGTAATAAATGTACTTGCTATATCCGATGCTATAGCGGTCATGGAGCGCTGCGCCGGAGGAATGTCGCTCTCAATGTAAACAATAAACGGATATTTGGAGATGATAAGATCAAATATGAACTATAAAGCTGGATACCCTTGATTGAAGCTCACCATGATATGATAAAACTGCTTATATGAGAACTTACAATTTAAGCTAATTAGAAAAAAGTTGAGATTTTAAAGATACACAATCTTTATGAGAATGACGTAGGTGTAAAAAGTAGAGATGTAAATGACGCGATAAAAATAGACCGAGACCTTGTAGCACTGTTTGTGGCCTACTGTTGTTAGCCATGCATAACAAATTATTATGTAAATATTACAATGTGCTAAAGTGCTTAAGTAATTCTAACACATTCCGCAGAGAAACATTGAACGAAGATGCGCGGACGCCGAAAACCATCCAGATTGTGTACATAAGCGAACTTAGTAACATTACAGGGTTTTTTTTGTTGTTTTTATGGCTCGACAAACTGGCTTACGGCCCGCCTGATGGTAAGCGGTTACCGTTGCCTATTGACATCTGCAAAACCAGAGGTATTGCCAATGCGTTGCCTGCCCTGAAGAACTCTTTTTACATATTTTTTAAAGCGGCTCATGTTGTAGTTTAGCGGAAACACCTCAGGAGGGAGCCCATTCCACAACTTGCACGTATGCGGGGGAGAAAAGATCTCGCTTTATACAGGTGCATAAGCTGGAGAGGAAATCTCTCAAGATCAAAATTACTAGTTCTTACCAAATATCCATGTTCACATCCAGAAACATATTATCCTGGTAAGATAGTCTCTTGGCAGAAAGAACAAACATATTATGATGGTAATGATGTTCGCATTCATTCCAAACACTTTTTTACAAGCACGCCATGTTGCGTGAGGTGTTGACGATGCGATTTAGCCACAAATAGTGGTTAGGATTCCGTAAGACTTTCGCTTGTCACCTGCCAGATGCTTTTTATGGATAATTGGCGTACTATGTTAGCTGGCCAACTGAAGAAATCGGGGAAAACAATCGGCCAACATCGATTGAGCGGGATCGCTGAATCACTGGTGAATCATCGATCATTGATTGTGGGCCGCAAGATTCTTAGAAAATATTGAGGAGGGTCCATAGTCCACTTTCGATATCGGGTCAGCTTAACCACAATTTTTATCCAACTAATAAAAGATGATAGGTAGTAGTAGAGCTTTTTTTGTGAAAGAGTTCGTCCGGGGAAGTACTACCACCGTACCTATTTCTGCCGCAAAGCAGTAGTGCTTGCATTGCTGTGTTCCGGTTTGAAGGGTAATGGTGCCGGTGAAATTACAGGCACATGAGACTTTTCATCTTTATGTCTCAGGGTGGCGGGCGCAGTGCAATGCCACATAGGGTGCGTCCTAGGTGGACGTGACCTATGTGGTAATGCACTGTTCATAGGCAGAGGTTACCGCTTAACAACAGGTGGGCTTCTTGCTTGTTCCGTCATCCAAGTAGAATAAAAAAAAAAAAAAAAAAATGACCATTGCCACAGAATAAAATAGTATTGCCTGGGTTTCGTTTTGTGCAGCAACTTGAACATCTGGCTTTTTTCAGCTAATTGCTCTATTATGGCATGAACACACGACGTATCGATGATCAATGAGCTGAATTAGATATGTGCGTGTATATTTCACTTTGCAATAATTAAAATCGAACTCAGCAAAACCAGGATCAATTAGCTAAACCAGCTCTGAAGCACGACAATAAGAGTTGACAGAATGGCGCAAGAAACAGCAGAGAGCGTGAGAGCCAGCCGTATTGTGGCAGGTTCCCACGCAAAAATGCAACATATACTGGAGCAAATCGCAGAAACCTTATGCCTCATCCACACTGGGATGCTAGTTGCGAAAGTATCGCGTCTTCAACCAGCACAATATTATCGGAGCGTCCGTTCCTAGGGCATATTTAACGATATTAGTTTGGCAGAATTCAGGTTGCGGATGAAAAATACTTCAGATGTGCTGCACAAGTCGCGATACACGGTTTGCGACTTCTGCTCAAGTGTGAACGCTCTTCCAATCTTTCTTGCGCAAAACAACACACTTCTATTTCCAACGAATTAAGGGTTTTGTCAAGGCTGCTTGCTAAATTCTTACACGAATGAATAATACGAAAACGTGACTTTGCATACATTTAATTATTGTTTCTTAAATATCCTGTGTAAAGTTGCATTGGGATCCGTGACTTAATGACAGAGTCAACAAGTGTGGTACCTGTGACATGTTGTGGTTCAGTCAGTCCTATACAAACACTGGGAGTCCATCTTGGAGTAATTCTATCCTTAAGATAGATAGTGTAAGATCAAATATCGTCAACGATGGTTGCCTCTAACAAATCTTTTCTTTGAAATTAGCATGAGTGCAAAAACTGTGATTGATTGAATTATATAATACTTGTTATTCATCACGAGATCAGATTTGCGTGACTATAATAACCATTATAGTTGTTTTTATATTTTTTTGGTGTTTTTTTGGTGTTTTTTAGGTGTTTGTTCAATACACAGCTTTTAAAACTTCGGCCGATATGTTAAGACGTTCAAGGAAATTGAAAATACTTATGTAGGTAAGTAATATATTTGTGAAATTAATGTTTTTTTTTTTTTTTTTTTTTCATCATTATCATCATCAACAGCTTTTAGACATCCACTGTTGGGCGACGCCAGATTCATTCTATGGGGGTTTGCTATAATCCCCACGTTTAGCGGGCGGATCGCAGTATGTTCGAGTTATTTACTCAGGTGGATGCTGCTGCCCATCCCTTGGTGTAATCCCTTAGTCAGCTTTGAAGATATCCACAGGTAGAGACGGAGATTCATAAGCCGGTCACGCCACGATACGGTTTATTCAATGATTTATTATTATTTATGTAGTACTTTTACTTTGTTTATAAACATTATTTATTTCCTAGATATTATGGGTTTAGCTCATGCAAGAGTGCATTAAATTTACTTAGTTTATTCTTTATGTACTTATTTTTTTTTTATTTAAGTAGTTTAAATTTGGTTTAGCTGCCTTGAGAGCAATGACTCACAAATTACCAAGTTAAGAACTGTTAATTTTTTGTTTAGCATACAATCATAACTGTTTGGGTTTATGTTCAATCTATTATAAATTAGGTTTAGTAGATTTATCGAGTTCTTCTGGTCCGTGCTTATCAAGCGAATAATTTAGTTTACAAATATTTAGTTTAATGTGTTTTAGATACCTTAAACAAGATTGCATGGAAATAGACACATTACTGTTGCAGTTTTGGATCGCTATATCCTATATTCACTATCTTTATATTAAGCTACCAATTGCTAGGTATTTAACTTTATCTTATTCTATGACTCCAACTACGTAGATAGGTGTTAAATACCTTACGTATACAGTTTTGATGAAGTGTTTGGGTTCTCAAATTAAGACTAGTCAAGTACGTAATTCAATTCCTACATCATTAATCTTTTATGTTTATGTTACTGGTTACGACTAAAGCGGTATCCTAAAGGAATAATAAAATAGATCATTGAACACAGGTTAAAATTCACAATTACCCAATTCAGAGCTGCCGCCTGTTTAATGGTGATTCTCAACTCCTAACCATTTGATCGATCTAAATTTTATTTAAATGAGTAGATAATCAGGAATTCCATTCGATACCTACTTATCATTAATCTGGATGTTTATAGCATAATTAGATAGGTAGAAGAAAAAAATTCAAATATATGGAAAGCTCTTGAGGCATATAACATCGTGTGACTAATGATGATGATAAGCATGCTATGTATTTTCTGGTATGCTTGTCTGAGCAAAAACTGCAAAATATTTACGTCAATTTTGAGATTTATTTATTGAACGGGAATCAACACCTATATACGGAGTAGGTTTACGATGTCATCAAAATATCAGCCCAGCAAGTAGGATTGAGTCGGTCACGTCTGCCGCATCTCTCTCGATCTATGTGCAAAAACCACTACTGAGGGTCCCTAACACAAGACGCCACGGAGATGGTGTTACGAGTTGGATGTGCCCAAAGAACCACTGCAGCAAGGGACAGAGGGAGTGGGCATAATGACAAATATATAAATAATATACGAGAAGGTCTATTATAGGTATACTAAACGTAGTAACAGAACAATCAAAAATTATAATGCATCCAACACCTCCTACGCGTCGTAAGTGGCAGACAGGAGGCACCAAACAGGTTGTAAAGGCTTTAGCGGGACAATAAAACAATAACCGAACGTGCCGCGGACCCGCGGGATAAGTTATTCAAGCCACGATCCACTGAAGCACAGAAAGTGCGAGGCGTCCATAGAAGCTTTAACGATATTTGTGCTTGCTTAACAACGTCTTTTCTTCTTCGTTATTGTTGCTGTTTTGTGGGCACTGAGTCGAAAAATTAGGCTTATGGAAGATCACTAAATCTAGTTGCACATAAAAAAATGTTTCAAATGAGCGACGCTCCGTTGGACATTGTGCTTTGTACTGAGCCTCTGTTCTCAGTATTCACGCCGCCTAGCCTTCCCTCCAAAGTTTATTTTATTAAGAGTTCATAAGCAGATGCCTCGTGTCCGCCGACAAAGGAACCTTAGAGGGTTAGAGGTGTCAAAAGTTTTAAGAAGTTAAAGATGAGCCGATTTTGGGTGGATTTTAGAAAAAATTATGGAAAGCATCACTCAAATTCCATAACATAATATAATAAACATAACATCCAACAGATACACGCATAGTGTTGATTTTACACTAGGATTCCATGTATTGTGGATATCAGGAACACGAGTACCTACCGAATCAACAAGACCCAGACTCGCAACTTATTTTTGCAGACATTAAAACTGTCCCGCAGCGAGAAACGAACAGCACCACTCCCATCTCAGCCGGCAACTCGCCCGCTGCGCCACCGAAGTCGTCGAAATTCCTATTATCATTCCTTTTATTTGCGTGCTTTTTTATTTCTTTCTTGTTACTATACAAAGTTTCTTTGTACCTGCTAGTTAATTTTAATTGAAGTCACAAATTTGAATTATTTAGCTAAACATGTACCTGTATTTATGGATATTATCACGGGTATTTATCGCGGGTTTTTATTTATTTAATAATAATACGCGATAAATACCCGTGATAATATCCATAAATATGAGTTCTGATCGCGAAAGTTTAAAAAATACAATTTGTACCTGTGTACCTATTTGTTTTTGCCCAGTTGTATTCACAGTTCTTAATATATTATGCATGCTGTGGTTACTTATAATTGAAAGAACACTAGATTTAAGTAATTTTAGAATTATATTTTTGCACGTTTGTGCTTCTTTCGTTGGTGATCCAAATAAAAAAAAAAAAAAAAAAATTGAGATCAGATTTCATAGTTTCAGTATTATATGATTTGAATAATGAAGATATTAACCGCAGTAACTCAATTATGGCAAATAATAAAGTGTAATATTATGATCTACTCGTAGTAGCTAATGTAATTTGTAATTAATTTTAGCTAATGTTTTGATTTTAGGACAAAAAACTGAAGGTGAACTTTGAGTTTTAAATGATCAAAGTGTTTGTAATAAACATGACACAAGCCATACATTTTGTGATTCATACTGGAAAGAGTTTAGTTTCTTGGCGATGAATCATTTTCTTACGCTCGCTACATTTTGTAGAGTAAAGATTCGGACGGTAATGTCCCTTTCGCAAAATGTCCCGCATGCTCAAAATGGCCCGTTCTCGAAACGTCCCTTTCTTAAAATGACCCTTTCTTTAGTAAAAAATCTACAATATACAATATATCATCTCCATTGATTGAGAGCATGCCTGCGTCGTAGACGTTGGAACATACGTCACAGAAATATGATGACGGAGAAGATGCTGACTGAAAATCCGTCCGACGATGGCGACTGCAGTGGAAACATGACACAACGATGATGAAGCTTCGAAAGTAAAAAATCAGACGACTAACATTTTAAGAACAACAAGGCAACAAAGAATATAATCCCAAACGATGTAGTTTATTCAAAGTCACGGCTCCAGACGCCTATAAAACTTTACGGGTAAAAACTGCTGCAAATATTGTACTAAAAGTTATGGCTAACGGTGAACCCAGAACGCACCGGCATGGGCTCACAATAGCCCATAACATTGATGGTTTATATTATTCAATTGAAAGACAGTGCTTGCTTAAACCCAATGTTTAATAAAGGTCTTTCACACGTTTGTAGTAGTTTGTATGACAATGCATAAGGACCTAAATAAAAATACTTTCTGGAGAGAAAAAACAATGAGATTACCCTAAAAAACTTCTTGATGCAGGAAGTTTATAGAATGTTTTTTGACGACCTCTGTGGCGCGGCTGGCGATGGTTCGCCTGCGACGCAGGAGGTTGCGGGTTCGATTCCCGCCTCGGAGCAAATATTTGTGCGATCTGCAGATATTTGTTCAGGGTGTTCTGGGTGTTTTCTATGTATAATAAAAAATAACTATCTATGTAATATATTGTATTAAGTATATCAGTTAACTAGTACCCATAACACAAGCTCTGGCTTAGCTTGGGGCTAGATAATGTTGTGTGAACTTGTCCAGCATTATTCATTTTTATTTATTTTTATTTATGTAATTATTAAAAGTAAAAAAATGCGGTAAGTATTAATAAATGATCTTGTCTCAGCCACGTTTGGAAATAAAAGGGCGACTTACACTCTCCATGTGTTATACTTACGAGTTACAACGAAAACAAAAAGTAATGTAATCACAAAAAATATAATTAATAAAAAATACAATTAATAAAACTTACCAAGTGTTTTTCAAATCCAGATAAAAGAAATATCACAATTGCCCCTTGGGCTTTCACAAAAACAAAGCTCCATAGCACATTGCACTGATATACTATCAACAATTATGTTGATTTGATTGTCACAAGCGAGCGCGGTCGGTAGAGTCTCGGGCGAGCGACACAGCCGTCGCGGGCAGAGGTTCGGCGCGGAGTGGTTTGGTTTGCTTGCCTAGTGTAGTGGCCCTGGGTGGCGGTTTCGGCTAGCGCATTGCCTGATGCTGGATGGAGAAGCTGCGTGCGCGCCGATTTCAGAAATGAAATGCGCGTTTCAGGGAAGAAATGCACTTGAATTAGTAACAATAAGGAGGATTTAAAAAACAAAATTTTAGAACTATTTCTCAAAGAGAGTGAAGGTGCGCAATTGTTAGGAGTGATTGAATAAACTGTTAGGTTGAGCAATCAATTTTAAACTACGCACAAATTCTATGTACCTACAATGGATCACAATCTTGAATGGACCGGCTGTTTCCAATAAATTTTTAACTAACAAGGGTATTAAAATCCACTATCGGTCTCTATTTTAGCATACTTGAAAGAAATTGAAATGTAGGTATTTTAGAGGCTTTGATAAAGAAGTCGAAAAGAAAAGGTTCTTCTTACAAAATTTGGTACAGTAAGTAGGTAAGTTATTCTTATGACTAAAGTACAAAACATAATAACAAAATAACTGTATTATTCATTCTGTAAATAAAGGTTTTACCGCAAAAATATAACTATAAGTAACATAATAATACAAACAGGGAAAAAAACATTAATAAAATACGTGATAAATTGTTGCGAGTGTTTGGCTATCGCGAAAACATAAGAATACCAATATGCTAAACAATTTTAACACATAGTATATTATTTTTCAAGTGTAAACCACACTTTATGGATAACATCAATTTAAATGTAACCCAAAAATTCCGTTCCAGCGGGACTCGAACCCGCAACCTTGCCTGTGATCGGCAATGCCTTTACCAGTTCGGCCATAGAACACTATGACGTTGAAGACGAAATTTGTGGGCAATTGGGTTACATTTAATTTAATTTTAATACAAGTTGCTTTATTTGAACTTGAGAAATTAAAGAGCAAGTACATAATACGGGTACGTTATAATAATAATACATACCTACACTAGACACAGAAGCAATAAAAAATTAACCAAGTGTGAGTTTATCTCGCGCACCATTTATTCCATTATATTGCTTTGAAATGCTATCTACGGTGATAGTTTTTATTAATTTATTTTAATTTTAATTTTCTATGCTTACTTATGTATTTTTAAACCCCAAATCCTCCGGGTGGCGTAGCAGGCGAACTTGCGGCCTATCACAATATACCTCTCTTCATGGACTTGCCCTCCGAATCATGTCTTTATGTGAACTACCCATCACACTGTAAACAAAAACATCGTAAGGAAACCGGCATGCCCATCCTAAGAACCAAAAGTTCAATGACATGTGACTTGTGCATCATCCGTCACTAGGCTCTTTTTAAGGCCATCTTACCTCAAACTGATCTCTGATCTAATACAGGGTGACCAAGAAAGAACCGGTGCCACGAAGTAGTACTTACCCATTCGATCACAGAAAGGAAGAGTACCTACTATTACTGAAGAAGGAAGTGGTTACAATAAAGAGTACAATACTTATCAATAACATTTCGAAGGGCATTGTTCGAGTTGCTCAATGATCCCGCGGATCGATAGCGCACGCGACTCTTATAGAATTGTTTTCAATGGTCTCGTGAGGAAATGTCAATACGGCTATATTATGAGAGAATGAACGCAAACTAGCGTGTGTAGGTACTTGCAGGTAATATTAGCAGAGAATAAAATAAGTTTTTTTGTTGAAAGTATATTTATCAAAACAAGCTTTTCTGAAATTAGTGATCGGAATCCTAAGCTGATCAAAATGAGCCCAAACAATTTCAATATTAGGTTATCGAGGAGTTCCGTTGTCCACCCTCCGTCTCCATCCGATCACCTGGCTCTCACGATAATAGTTTGTAAACAGAACATGACAGGAATGCCAAATTTTTGCACAATCTGAAATCGGG
Source organism: Operophtera brumata (assembly GCA_932527175.1). NCBI lineage: Eukaryota > Metazoa > Arthropoda > Insecta > Lepidoptera > Geometridae > Operophtera > Operophtera brumata. Next base: position 23,667,401 of record OW052235.1, read on the forward strand.
AAGTGGCCGAAAATTCGATCGCTATATTTTACCCCCACATATGGAAGATTTGTCACGGAAAGCAAGCTTGTAAAAAACATTGGTATTGCTTATTGCTTCAAATTTTAGTAGTAGTAGAGCTTTTTTGTGAAAGAGTTTGTCCGGGGAAGTACTACCAACATACCTATTTCTGCCGCAAAGCAGTAGTGTTCGTATTGCTGTGTTCCGGTTTGAAGGGTAAGGGTGCCGGTGAAATTACAGGCACATGAGACTTTTCATCTTTATGTCTCAGGGTGGCGGTCGCAGTGCAATGCCACATAGGTTGCGTCCTAGGTGGACGTGATCTATGAGGTAATGCATTGTTAAAGGCGGAGGTTACCGCTTAACATCAGGTGGGCCTCTTGATTGATCCGTCATCCAAGTAGTATATAAAAAAAAAAAAAAAAAAAAAAACAGATTAAGAACTAGCGCCTGAAAGAGCAGAAGTTCTAGGTTGCCTAGTAGAGCATAAAATGAAAGAAAAGAAAGAAAGAAAAACATTTATTTGTGTCAACAAACTGACTGAGGAATTTGATACAGAGAGGTATGTTGCCGATACATATTTTTTTCCGCAATACACCAAGGTTATCTGGAAGAGAATGCTTACTAGCATTAAGTTCGCCTTTGTACTTCTTTGTTTTATGTGCAATAAAGAATTTTCTATCTATCTATCTATCTATCTATCTTCTTTGTATGAATCAATTATTTACTAGTAGGTATTGTTAGCACATTGTCTAGTTATCGTACATATTGACTCGACTGACGGTATAGGCAATATACTCACATTTGCTTTGTGAATCATCCGATTCCTGCGATTGTTAATTAGTATGTCAGTGTAAATATTATCTTCGATTGTATGATTGAATGACAGTCGAATTACTAAGTTAATTGTTATGATAACCCCTCCGTCTCATCCTTGTCTCCTCCGATAGATGTCGTAAAGCTGGCTGTATTACATCAAGGTGATGGGCTGCAGCATCCACCTGAGTAATCAACGCTAATGCTGCCATCACCAATCTGCCTGCCGAACCAAACGCGGTGATTTTGGCAAATCCTGCCATTGCGTTTTATAGGGGAGGTGTCTTCGAGCAGTGGACGTTGCTGATGATGAATGATGATGATGATGATAAATTAGTGGTTTTTCCTTGAAGGTGGAGACGGAACGTGGACAACGTTAAGGTAGGGTACTCCGCAAAATTCCTGATGGTAGATTTGATTTTTAACTGCCTTATATCAAGTAAAATATATTAATCAGTTGAGCTACCTTTAGATCGCTAGCAGCGGTCTTCAGGTAGCACAACTGTTTCATATGTGTTTTGTACATACCTTGTATTAGTAGTATTATTCTTTCTGTAAATAAATGCAAGGTAATTAAGTGAAATATTCATATTAAAAATATGAGTGGATACTACATCACAATTCCAAGAGATCACTGTAACAGAACCAAGATAGAACAATATTTTATCGATAGGAAAAAACACAACAGGCGGGCCGTCTGCTTGTTTGTCACCTTGTAATATTAAAAAAAACTTCTAAATTTTGCGTAGATTCGACGACTCATTAAAATGGTGCATATTATTGCGTAAAAAATTAGATAAGTAATATCAATACAACAAAACAGAGCGTATTATACTTAACACTAGAAAGGGTTTTTTTTTTTTTATACTACTTGTATGACGGAGCAAGCAAGAGGCCCACCTGATGTTAAGCGGTTACCTCTGCCTATGAACAGTGCATTACCAAATAGGTCACGTCCACCTAGGACGCACCCTATGTGGCATTGCACTGCGCCCGCCACCCTGAGACATAAAGATGAAAAGTCTCATGTGCCTGTAATTTCACCGGCACCCTTACCCTTCAAACCGGAACACAGCAATGCAAGCACTACTGCTTTGTGGCAGAAATAGGTATGGTGGTAGTACTTCCCCGGACGAACTCTTTCACAAAAAAGCTCTACTACTACTCTACTATATTTACCATGATTTAAAAAAGTAAAATGAATGAGTTAAAAGTATGTACATAACCATGATAGTTTCAAAAGTTATAGAGCGTATTAATGCAGGGTTTTTATAAAAACTGACGCGAGAGATTTTTTTTATGAAGATTTCTGCCTAGGTATGGCGCAGCCCTTAGAGCATTGCAGGCCTTCGTTGGCGCAGCCTTACCTCCTCGATGTATGACATGAAACTGATAGAGCTTAGACTCATTTTCATCAGCTTGTGAGGATTAATAGATGGGTACTTATTACCTAAATACATGGGTCTCGTCATACACAATAGGTTGTGAGTAAATCACCACGCATGACAGTATGTATGCCATATTCTACTCTAGTACACTACACACTGCAGCAACTAACTAGTTGCTTCCTTGGAATACGCCAAGACAATGCAATTACATACCTACCGCCACTAATTTCCTATTACCAGTCACTACCGGCATGCCGCTCGCCCGAGCAGCTACTTGTACTAAATAGAACAGGATCTAAGTGTCTCACGCAGTCAATTTATAATAAAAAAATAAGGTGTAAGTAGAAAGATAGATAAAGGAGATGATATAATAAAATAGAATAGAAAATACTTTTCTTTACACCTTAGTAAAATATATATTAAACAAACATTAACGGTAATGGTAGGTATTATCGCTTAGAATAAAATAAAACATTGACTTAAAAATATGGTATATACAAAGATTTTAATGTTATTTATAGATACCTAGTTTAATATATTTTTACTAGTTACTCCAAGTGTGCAAATATTTATTTAGATTATAATAAGTAGGACCTATAAGTACTTAAAACAATATAATCACAATGTCAAGAAGTATCAATAGATTCCTCCTCCACATGACCTCTGTGGCGCGGCTGGCGATTGTTCGCCTGCGACGCAGGAGGTTGCGGGTTCGATTCCCGCCTCGGAACAAATATTTGTGCGATCTGCAGATATTTGTTCAGGGTGTTCTGGGTGTTTTCTATGTATAATAAAAAATATCTATCTATGTATCTATTGTATTAAGTATATCAGTTAACTAGTACCCATAACACAAGCTCTGGCTTAGCTTGGGGCTAGATAATGTCGTGTGAACTTGTCCAGCATTATTTATTACTTATTTATTATTTATTATTTATTAATAATTTAGGTTTATGTCACTTTCATCCCGCGAATATCATAAATGTCCATGATGTTGTTATGTTTATATGTTTATCCATATGTTTGTTACCCAATCACGCCGAAACGGTTCAACCGATTTCGATGAAATTTGGTATAAACGTGAGTGAATCTGCGGGCGAATAGGGGAGTTTAACCATTTTAATAGCGATACGAAAACCCTGTTCCAGAAAGAAGAAGCAAGGATTTTTATAATATCTAACCTAAACATGGCAATTTACTAGTAATCCATGCATTACCTCTCCAATCTACCGAATTTTAAGCAGGCCTAGCTGTTATTTTTTTTTGAACTTTGTTAATGACGGATCGCTTATGGCCCACCTGATGTTAAGCGGTAACCTCTGCCTTTAACAATGCATTACCACATAGGTCATGTCGTCCTAGGAAGCGCCCTATGTGGCATTGCACTGCGCCCGCCACCCTGAGACATAAAGATGAAAAGTCTCATGTGCCTGTAATTTCACCGGCACCCATACCCTTCAAACCGGAACACAGCAATGCGGCACCTACTGCTTTGCGGCAGAAACCCTATCACAAAAAAGCTCTACTACTAACTAAATTGTATGTATGTATTGTATTGTGTATTGTATGTAACTACTGGTCGTATAGCTGGTATAACCAATTTATCAAAATAACAATTCCAGTGACTTCTTCAACTCGAGGGTAAAAATCCATAAAATAAATCTGTTTTCGTGAACGATGCGGGTGTACTGATACATCTACTTAGCAGACCACCCTGGAGTACAGCCATCACCAAACAATAGCTCTCTTACAAGCACGCATCCCATCACATTTTAGACCTTATGTAAAGGATGTAGGACTTAAACTAATAGGTAGATATGGACTGAAACATAAGGCGCCACTGAAGCATGCGACGGAAATGGCGGATGCGCCGCCATATTGGAAGCAGTCATTTAAACTTATAGGAAAATAATTTTGTTCTATTATAAGATACCTCAAATCCTACTAATATTATAAATGCGAAAGTTTGTGTGTGTGTGAGTGTGTTTCTTACTTCTTCACGCTGAAACGGTTTGACGGATTTGCATGAAATTTGGAATCGAGATAACTGGACTCCCGGAATAACACATAGGCACACTTGTATCCCGATAATCCCACGGGATCAAAAATTATGCGCGTGAAACCGCGGGGCGCTGCTAGTAGAAAATAAAACTTTAAATGAGTTACGCCATTACGTGGAGAACTTACAAATTTTAAACAGAACCGTACTCTTTGTTGGATAGGTCATCTTGGACACGTATCGATCAAATTAGTTTTCCTACGATTACAAATACGAGTAGACAAAAAAACACATTAATAAACTAATAAAGGTGAAAGTTACGATGTTTGGATGTTTAAATTTTTGGATGTTTCGATGTTTGTTTGTTTGTTACTCAATCCGCCGAAACGGCTGAACCGATTTCAATTAAATTGAGTACACAGACAGAATGACCTGGATTAAGCTACGGGCTACTTTTTATCCTGGTAAAACGTGACCAAAGCCACGGGCGGACACTAGTAAATAATAATTCTGTATAAGCTAAACAACTGATGTTCCTTCCCCTCCGTATAGTTCTCTTATTGATGTGGATCGTAACTCCTCAGTCTGGTAACTTTTTATCTTGACCTATAATTGGTGTCTGATGGGAGCCGCATTGACCGTCATCTTCATCGACGTAATTTATTTTACTTTGGTCGAAGGTCATCGCTATACATATATTTAATAAACCAATTGATTCTGCATTGTTTTTAGCAATCAATCGCTAATAGTAAAGGCTCGGCGCTACTAGTAGTTAAATAGTAGAAGAGCTTTTTTGTGAAAGAGTTTGTCTGGGGAAGTACTACCACCATACCTATTTCGGCCGCAAAGCAGTAGTGCTCGCATTACTGTGTTCCGGTTGGAAGGGTATGGTTGCCAGTGAAATTACAGGCACATGAGACTTTTCATCTTTATGACTCAGGGCGCGGTCAATGCCACATAGGGCGCGTCCTAGGTGGAAGTGACCTATGTGATAATGCACTGTTCATAGGCAGAGGTTACCGCTTATCATCAGGTGGGCCATCGGATTATTCCGTAATTCATAGTTTAAAAAAAAAAAACTTATCACACAATGTCGCGTGCGCAGCTACTGCCTCTCGAGGGCCGCGATGCAGGAGGCAGTGACTCAGCGGTCACGCTCTGAGCCACGCCATTACACGAGCGGTGACTTACTGCGGCAAAAACCAAGGACAAGCTAATTGGCTGATGGAAATAGTGGAAAATTCCAGAATTTCAAATGAAACCAAACATCTGAAAATTTTCACGTAAAAACAATTAATAAGCGGCAAAGAGATCGTAATCATAGTGGTCGAAATCTGAACAACATCTAATCTAAGCCTACATACGTTTGCTCCACAAGAGGCAAGCCTCGAGAGGCGTATTATTACCTAACTAGTAGCGCCCCGCGGTTTCACCCGCGTAAGTCTCGATCCCGTGGGAATATCAGGATAAAAATGTGCCTATGTGTTATTCCGGCAGTCCAGTAATCTCTATTCCAAATTTCATGCAAATCCGTCCAGCCGTTTCAGCGTGAAGAAGTAACAAACACACTACACACACACACACGAACTTTCGCCTTTATAATATTAGTGTGATGTTATTTTATGAAGTGTGTTTCATTTCTTCTGTGTTTTATTATCTACTCGTCCGCGACTTTGACCATTTGTACTCTCGGTTAAACAAAGTGGCTCTAACGGAAGACCAGCGCAGGTTGTTTACAACCTGCATATTTATGTTGAGCTAGGGTCTTTTTCAACGTTGAGATACGAAGTCAAACGAAGCACAAAGATGTTGGGAATCGTATAACGGAACTAAAATGGAATTGGGCAGGACACCTGGAAAGACGAGGTGACGATAGGTGAAGTAAGGCGCTAACTGAATGGCGCCCAAGAACTGGATACAGAAACGTTAGTCGTCCAGCAGCGAGATGGGCAGACGATACGCATGTTTCGCGGGCCGAACCTGGATGAGACCACGGACCGGCACGGGACCGGAAGGAATGGCACAGGCAAAGAGAGGCCTATACTCAGCAGTGGGTGAAGTCAGGCTGTGGATGATGATGATGAGGGTATTTTGCAATGATATTTTTAATAATTTATACACTGAGAAAAAGCGTTTAATTTTGAGTCCATGCATCGATACCCAGAACAGAAATAAAACAATTTCACAAGCAACGTAAAATATTTCAACCAATTAACGTCCACTGAATTGAACTCAGTAATTGAATGCGCTCAAAACATCCTAATTATCTCAATTTGCGGCAAAAATAGAATAATTGAACAAAAACTCAAGTGACGAACAGAGACGATTACCTACCTACCGACTTTGTAGTAATCATCCGAATCATCCTATTAACATTTAAAGCTATCCTTGTGGATTAATCCGGAAACCCCAGCAAAGATCGTGGATTTTCTGATGCTAAAAGACAAACAAGTGAGGCCTACTTCGTTATAAGGCCTCAAAACTAATAGGTACTCAGCTTTTTGAAATTGTAGTAACATTGATAGACCTTTGTTTGGCCACGATCTCACCTGTTGGTAAGTAACGATGATGCTGAAGATGGAGCACAAAGGTCTAGAAGGCACCTATTCACTCTAGCCTTGAAGAGACCCAGATTATAGTCTTCAGGAAAGAGAGAGGACGGTAGTGTATTCCAGTCCTATTTGCTTATTTCTTAGCTAAAATACACGCCACTTATTATTTTTACATGGAAAAACGTTATCTTCTCACGTTCTTCGTGGTGTCCCTGGTTCTTTGTTGGTCACTTTCTTTAAATTATTTAAAAGCTTGAGGTCTGTACTCTTCATCATCGTGTTCTCACTGTTGGGATTAAGGTGGATGGTCCAAAACCGTTTACCGTAGATAACTTTGAGATAAACGTATGTTTGCATGAAAAAAACACTCTCAGATTATTAGTATTCAAATTTATCTTTTGTAATAAAATTGGTAATTTGGCATTGTTTAATCAGTTTTAGCGTATAATAAAACACTAGAGATTAAATTATATCTATTCTATCACCGGCATTGGCGTCCTCAAAGCGTGTATGGTAAACGGTTTTGGAAGCCGTATAACAAGGGGTCAAACTCAAGAGATCCATCAGGAACTAGACTGTGAACGAACCGCAATCCACCACAGCGGCTTAGATATATCATAACCCCTATTCATGAACAAGCCCGTGGTCAGATGGAGCTGCATTCAATTGAATTTCAGTAACATATTATAGAAGGCGATAACAAAACAGTGAATAATAAACCAGTGCTGGCTTCCGGGATATTTATTTCCTTACTTATCACAAAATCGCCAGTCGGTATCGGTATTGCTGGCTGATGGTTCCGTGCAAAATAAATGTTGTTTAAGTTGTTTTTTATGTATAGTAAGTTTATATATAACATAGAATAAAAGATATGTATTTGCTATTTAATATATATTAATCAGTACGTTTATTTCAATTTAATTATGTACACAATTTTTTTCTTTTTTTTTCTTTGTGTCTCATTAGTTTACATGAACACTCTCTAGCCTCAAAGGTTTGGCGGAAGAAAACTCAGGGTTAAACTGTCTTTTATTTATATCTATTTGTGTGTACAATAAAGAATAAATAATTACGTTCCAATCTCTATATTAGGTCCATTTTACTCTGCTCTACCTTCTCGCAGTTGCCGATCCGTAGCTGTAGAATACAAAGCCTATAATCGAGCATTTATTTGACAGCCAAATATAAAAAAAACTATAAGTATAGGAATAAGTAGGTTCGGCAACGCGCTTGTGATGCGTCTGCCTGGTATTGCAGGCGTTCATAGGCTACGATAACCGCTTACCAACAGGTGGGCCGTATGCTTGTTTGCTACCTTGGCACTATATGTAACCGTTTTTTTTTTTTTTTAGACAACTTGGAATGACGGATCTAGTAAACGGCCCACCTGATGTTAAGCGGTACCCTCTGCCTATGAACAGTGCATTTTCACATAGGTCACGTCCACCTAAGACGCACCCTATGTGGCATGGCACTGCGCCCGCCACCCTGAGACATAAAGATGAAAAGTCTCATGTGCCTGTGATTTCACCGGCAACCATACCCTTCAATCCGGAACACAGCAATGGGAGCACTACTGTTTCGCGGAGGAAATAGGTATGGTGGTAGTACTTCCCCGGACGAACTCTTTCACAAAAAAGCTCTACTACTACTAATTGTCATGTTCATTATCGTCAAAAAGAATTGACAACGTGGCCGAACTGTATTGCACAGTATAGATTAAGTTCGTGTTCATTTTCAAATAATATACAGTGAACCCTAAAAGCGCACCTATTATTTCTGACCATCCTTGATGGTCGGTCACGGTGCTGACCACATTAATATCATTATACGTACAGTAACGTAACTAGACAAAACAGTTCATGCTGTGCTACGACGCAAAATGATATTACTACGACGTAGATATAACAATAAATACAGAAAAAACAGCATTTATATCACAAAAGTTTAGACGTCTAAAGTAACTTACTAACTTCTACCAGAGATGTCATTAATTAGGTACTATGTGACCCACTATACTATAGTGACTATAGGGAATGTGAATAAAAACATCATGGAATTAGGATCCACAGAAACGTGTTCGTGATAGGTGATTGACAACGAAGTTTTCTGAGGGAGCCAAAGTTAAAGTCAAAAGTATTTTTTTTATTTATTGAATTCACAAGGATCATTTCAGAGGCCCTCGGGCGGCTTGACAAACTCTGACACCAGAGGCCAGCACTACCTCATACGAAACGACGACGACAATTCATTTTGAATCGTGTTATAGAATAAATTTGCTCCTGTTCCAATGCGAGCAAACCTAAAAGAATGACTATTAAGTGACTTGCAGACCTCAAGACTACCTTGAAGACAGAAGAACATCACTGTTTATTTTATCTATGATCCAAGAAAACAAGGTCTGCTACTCCGAGACTAACACCAGATGACGTCACTATCCAGTTGCCCGTAATTGCAACAATTACTTAATTACATACTTAAATATATTCTGCGATCACTTTGGCCAACATTGTCATTTTGTTTGTCTAATCCAATGAAACAATCTGGTGCAGCCGTATTGATCAAGATAGAGTTTTTTTTTTAGTATAGTCGTGGTTTAATCTGTTTCAGACGGGTAATATAAGGAGGTCAGGAAAATTACATTCTACTGGCATACTTTTTTTTTCTTTATAATTGGCGCCGCTCGGCTTGTGCATTTGCCATTTTCAAGTAAGTATCTGTATTTTCACTATATTGTATTTTCAATATATTTTGCAACGTTACACTCCTTCCAAGTCGTCAAAGTCACAGTCGAGTCATGATTTAGTAAAACGGTGGCCAATTTTACTAAAACTTTGGTAGACAATTTCCACCAATTTCAAATGTCACGCAATACACTTCCATTTCATTTCACTACACTTGTGCTTTTTAAACGAGCTACATTAGTTAAAATGCCACCAAAATAACACAAAATAACTCAAGAAAACACTAGGAAAAGAAATAAAACAAAAGTAGACAACGTCTCTTTTAGAAAATGGCGGGAAGAGTCACTGGCATACTTACTGGTAACCTGATAACACAGAAAAGGGCTGTCTCAAGTCTCATTGGCGGTGACGTAGGTGTTTCGGACCACCACGTGACCATCGTGTCTCGGAAGAGCATTACCTAACGAAGTAATATTACAATTTTGTTAATTTACTATGTAAAACCTTTTGGAGGCACTAAATTAGCTGAAGACAGTTGGATCGTCGATTACACTATCATGTCTAGCGATGGTAATTATCGGCCAGTTAAAGACCATTTCATGGCATAAACGATGGCAGCTTATTCTATAGCTTATTTAAGTGGCTCTTTATGGATCGTTTCCTGTTTGCTCTCAGAACCACTAGTGGTCGTTTATCTATGCAAAATCCGAAATTCAAATAGCTAAATATGGCTAAGATTAAGCCAAACGAGTCAAAGTTGCCATTATTTCAATTAGATGCGCGTGCGCCGCTCTGCTTGGTTCAGTCTCATTGTGTTTGCGCTGTGGCCCGTAACTGGTAGGTACTACGTATAGGTACTCTGCAATGTACCTATACATCATGTTTTATTCACGCTTATATATCAACTAAGCATGATGAAGATGTCCTAAATATGTAAACAATATTAATAGGTAAAACTTCAAACAGCTTAACTACTTTAAAAAATTACAAATGATATATTAAGAGTATTATACATATAATACTCGTAATATAACACCCATCAATAACATAATATAACACCCAACACCACGCAATGTCGTTCAGTTTGTGGTTGCCACTCGAGAACCTCTCTTCCCCAACGGTTATCAGTGCTGCGAGCTATATTGCCACTTCAACTTGCTAATTCTGAGAGCTATGTCGGTGTTGTTGGTTCTTCTATGGATCTCCCCATACCGGATTCTATCCAAAGACTTCTAAGAAGTCTTTGATTCTGTCACGTATTAAAACTCCGAGCATAGCTCTCCATCTGCGCAACTTTGGACTTTCCTACGAGGCCAATAGTTAGCAGCCACGTCTCAGTGCCGTAGGTCATCACTGGCAACACGCACTGATTAATGACTTTCGTCGTGTGGCTCTGCCGTACCCGTGACGAGAAGTTATAATGGCGTAGTTTCCCGAACGCTGCCCATCCAAGTTGGATTCGTCGGCTTCTATATCTATATATCTAATCATCACTGGCAACACGCACTGATTAATGACTTTCGTCGTGTGGCTCTGCCGTACCCGTGACGAGAAGTTATAATATGGCGTAGTTTCCCGAACGCTGCCCATCCAAGTTGGATTCGTCGGCTTCTATATCTATCTATCTAATCATCACTGGCAACACGCACTGATTAATGACTTTCGTCGTGTGGCTCTGCCGTACCCGTGACGAGAAGTTATAATGGCGTAGTTTCCCGAACGCTTCCCATCCAAGTTGGATTCGTCGGCTTCTATATCTATATATCTAATCATCACTGGCAACACGCACTGATTAATGACTTTCGTCGTGTGGCTCTGCCGTACCCGTGACGAGAAGTTATAATATGGCGTAGTTTCCCGAACGCTGCCCATCCAAGTTGGATTCGTCGGCTTCTATATCTATCTATCTAATCATCACTGGCAACACGCACTGATTAATGACTTTCGTCGTGTGGCTCTGCCGTACCCGTAACGAGAAGTTATAATGGCGTAGTTCCCAAACGCTGCCCATTTAAGTTGGATTCGTAGGCTTTTCTATCTATCTATAATTGTGAGGGTGTAAGTTAGTCATAATTTCTGCCATCTGCCCAGTGCTGGGCACGCCGGTCTTTCAGCCTGTAGCTAGATAGCCGATCGAATTATAAATAAATAATGCTGGACAGTTCACACATCATTATCTAGCACCAAGCTAAGCAGAGCTTGTGTTATGGGTACTAGATAACTGATATACTTAATACAATATATTACATAGATAGATATTTTTATTATGCATAGAAAATACCCAGAACACCCTGAGCAAATATCTGCGATCGCACAAATATTTGTTCCGAGGCGGGAATCGAACCCGCAACCTCCTGCGTCGCAGGCCAAGCTTCGCCCGCCGCGCCACAGAGGTCGTCACGCTAAATTAAAATTATAAAGCTAACTCTAAAGTAAATCAACTCAAGTGCATGAGAAATTTATAAGATGTTAAAATAAATTAATTTATCATTAAAATTCTTAACGTCATCATCACAGTAAAACAGATTTGGTAAGCTTGACCAGTTTTACTAGTTGATTTCTTAATTTCTGTATCTCCTCGATCTTTTTCGGAATGCTTGTCGATATACCCGTGTGATGTATATTGATGTAATCGATTGGACATCCCGTGTCTTTGGCCTCCACAGATTACCACAACAGCTTGTATAAACCTTGCCACAGAATATCAAAACAGTTAGTATGAACTACGTAGGAATGGAATAGTTAGTAGGCCTTTCGGAAAAGGAAATGCCCATAGTAACGTGACCGGCGAACTAACCGAATGGAGTTTTAATAAATAATTCCACCGCGGAAGTAAACTATAAGCTTATGGGAATTAGGTGCTGATGGGAACCCTACGGGCACGTAGTGAAGGTGTTGATGGCATTTAAAGAACCTTTAATGATACCAATCACGTGATTGGTACGAATCGCATTTACTTGTGACGTTTCTGGAGGTAGATACTTTTCTATTGCCATCCCTCTCATTCTCGTGTAAGCGGATAGCCGCTATATAACTATTTCACGAATACAGTTATTGTAAATGAAAAGCCTTTTATACAGAAACGGAGACGGAAGGATATATTTTTAAGCTGGACATCCTAATAGTTGCCAACATCATAGTTGTGGTGCCATGTTGCCCATGAATGTAGTAGTACATCTTCCTAGGTATGGCCTAAATAGTAGGCCGACAGTTGCCTGTTTCCATGTAGACGGTAGAAATTACAACAGACATTAGTCTATGGTAGGCAGTCAGTCGGGGAGGCATCGTTGATGGCTGCCGCGCCAAGAGAATGGTCTGTATTCGTGGTGAGATTAAGGTTCTGCCCCGCTACTAAGGAACCAGGGATCCTTATATGGTAGCTACGGCCTACGATGCTACAATAGTCACATTTTTTTTGGGTATTTCTTTTATAGTTATTCCCATATACCTTACCTACTTATTCGGATTGAGCGTGACTTCTGAAACTATAGTTGCTATCATATCATTACGGCGAGCAGAGTGCGTGAAGCGGGAGTGGTGCCACTCCACCGTGACCCTTATAGGTACCTACATACTCGCAGTTTGTTTATATCTTATCGTGGGTACGCGTCTGCATTGTCCTCGTTAAAAAGTTACTCTGCCATCTTTCCTTTCGATTCAAAGCACTGCTTCGATAGCTTACATTTAAAGGGGTATAATTTAGACGGTCACCAAAAATATTTTTAAGACTAAATATTATGACCCAAAATAAATCATATAGCATCAGATAAATCGCAAGCCTTGCACAAATATTATTTTTGGTTCCTAAAACGGTCAACAAATTCTGTTAGGTTTAAAGTGTATTTTAAAGGCGTCCATATATTTTTATGGCAGTCAATAATACGAAAAAAGGATTTATTTCATAATATTTTAGGAAACGTAATTTGGTGACCATTTATCCATTTTGTTAACCATAGGGACTTTTTTGGGCGGTGTTAAACACAAGCCTATTGAAAGTTTGAAGGCAATGGAAATATCTCCACTAGCTAATTCAACTCAGAATCGATTTGAATTAGCTAGTGAAGATGCTCATAATAGATATTATGAACGAAAATAAAAAAAATATGAAGGTTTGGACCGGTCATCATCGCCTAAAGAAGCACCTTCAAATGTACACATTCTTTCAAACTCGACCAACATGGTAGTGTAGGTAGAGTTTGAACACAGCGGATAAGTAAACACGATCTCTAAGCCAGTTACTTAGTACTATATTTGTAACCCCCGACGTAAAAACGACGGGGTGTTGTTATAAGTTTGACGTGTGTGTGTGTGTGTGTGTGTTTGTGTGTGTGTGTGTGTATGTGTGTGTGCGAGTGTGTGTGTGTGTGTGTCTGTCTGTGGCATCGTAGCTCCCGAACGGATGAACCGTTTTTTTGTTTTTTGTTTGTAAGGTGAATTTGTCGGGAGTTTTCTTAGCTATGTTTGATTAAAATCGGTTCAGCCGTTTCATTGTGATGAGGGTTTTTGAATTTTTACAATATTAATTACATGTTGTTTTGTTGTTTTCATGTGTTATGTGTGTGTTATGTCGGGGGAAAATAAACAAATTTTGTTTCTTTCTTTCTGTACGCGGCGCGGCACATGTATGCCGGGCAGCTGGTGGTTACCGGGGGAAGATAGGAATATGGAAACCCTGCTAAAAACTGGAAGAATCAGACATTTGTAGTATAACTTCACTGGGCGTAATTGGCTACCTCTGCAGTAACTCGGGTAGTACTTCTTACTAACTTTAGATTCGTTTGAACGGTCTTTAGGTAGCTCGACTGTTTTATTTGTATTTTTTTTATTGTGTTCATATTTACTTGTATTAGTTGTATTATACATTTTGTAAGTAAGGTGTAAAGCTAGCTCAGAAATAACTAACTCGTCAAAACTTATATTATTTTTCAATAACCAAAACAAAACACAAAACGCATTCTATGACGCAATCAACCTTCTTTTTTACAAGCTTTTATTTGACTTGTAATGTATTATTGTCTGGGTGGAATATTACAACTGAATTTTAAAGAAGTTATCCTCAACCGACTGAGATGAAATTTGGCATACCTGTCAAGTTATGACAATACAATACATACAGCGACACAGCGAGCTGATCTGATGATGAAGACGAAAAGTGGACAACGGAACTACTCGATGGATAATAATAGACTGGCCGTGTTGAGGCTCATTTTGATCAGCACACGGTTCCGATCACTAATTGTACACAAATTGTATTGAAAAAAAAACACAAAAATCCTATTGTTTATATTTTTTATTTTTAGGCCATAAGCACATGATTGATATTTTCAGTTTTCTACTCCAGAATTAATTAAACCTGACAAAACAATCTGACCACCGGTAAACCCAGTATAAAGTGAGGCTTCTTATCGTTTTCATACAATTCACAGGTGTCCTAAAAACGTCACTCAAGCAAATGATAATCGAGTTACAGAGATATCGGGTTAATTTATCGAATTACGTAAAACCTCGAGATCGGTTACACGAAAGTGTGAAAACTTCAGGGCCATGGAATCTGGGACATAATAAATCATAGCATTTGGCATGTTTGCTATTTGTTCCTTTCTGATTTTGTTTACAAATCCATACAAATTGTAGATTTTCACCCCCTTTTCAGAATCACCTACGTTTTATTAGTGCTTCGCCCTTCGGCCAAAGTAATTGGTCGAAGGCTTCGCCCACGAAATAACCATCGAGTGAACAACATGTGAGTTTGGTACAAAACTGTTATTTTATTTATATTTATTTTATTTTCCATTGTTTTTCCACTTTTTGTATTTTGCATGAGAATAAAATTATTAGGTACCTACCTACTTATAGGGGGCGAAGCGAAGTAGGTTTGAATTACACTAGCATATGTCTTCGAAGTATCCTATTTCGGTTGGATAGCACTGATGGTCTGGTGGAAAGGACCCCGACTTCCAATCCTATGGTCGTGGATTCAAATCCCAGACGTCAACGAACAAATTTTTCAGTCGAAAATATTATGTATATATTACGGTGAAGAAAAAAATCGTGAGGAATCCGAGATGTCCTGGAACCAAACATTCGAAGACACTGTGACATGTGCATGAAAGGTGCCTCTACGAGGCGCGCTGAATCCTCTCACTACACTGGTTATTTCACCATCGGTCACAAGGCCCTTTCAGAGCCACCATACCTCGAGCTGTCATAACACAGGGTGACCAAGAAATAACGAGTGACACGAATAGGGACTGCAAATATTCGATAATTTTTGGTATTCGAATATTTTTGCAGCCCTATTCGAATAATTCGAATAATATTCAAATATTAATTTCAAACTGATATTCGAATATTCGATTGAAGTCCCTAGGACACGAAGTTGTATTTGGACAAATTAAGTAGTGTTATTTGTGATGTTTTCTATAACTCAAATATTCACTTGTATAATCTCAAAACGAATGCTGGATTTAAATGACTGCAAATGGCCTTCAAGCTCTATTAGAATTGACCATACGTACTCTACCATAGAGCGATGGAACAATAGTTCAAGAGTCGCCAAACAAATAAAGCGATTCCCACACTATTTCATTAATTCGTTAACATCTCGGGAGATCTCGGAGACCTTGGCCACTCATTAGCACGAATAAGCAACAAATTAATTATATTATAAGAAATTTAAATTACCATAGGTATTGTCCGCCATCTTGAGATTGCATCTCAAAGCGCAACTATTGTTGATTGACCTCTGAATCTGAGTAAGTGCCTGGAGTACCTACTCATTATAATAATATATCTACCTGCTGTGAGTCAGTACTCATGCGGTGAGAAGCTGGCTACAAAGCTAATATTGTCGTTTACAACACTCCAGTATATTGAACGCAATGACGACAACGAAATACGAAGACATATAAGTCAGCCATAGCAGAACACCTTTTGGAATCTGGCTCAAATCATTGGATCGAGCTACACAGTCCGCAGGTAATCTCGACAGAGCGACATTACATACCGAGAATGGTACAAGAGGCAATTGAGATTACTAAGTACAGAAACTTCAATAGAGAAGATGGTTTTCAATTATCTGGAGTATGGAAGCCTGTGGTAAGAATGTGTAAGAATCAAAAAAGTGTGGTACCTGCTACGCGTCCGGACACCGTTAGTGTTGTGTGTCGAGTTGGTGTGAATTGTGACAATGAAACCGATGGTAGTGGTATCGTTCGTAATAAAAGAGTGAGAAAGAGGGTAGATCGATATATCTGCCAATAACATCTACTCGCAAAGACTTTAGTCAGTTCTCCCGTGATCATGGCGCATGCAACTGTGCCGAAATATCGGGAAAATATAAAACTCAAAAATCATGGTAAATATCCCGTTTCTAGTGAAAATTACATATAAGTCAGTTGTATGGAAGCCCATCGGTGTCCAGCACGCATGATGTAGGTCCCGCAGCGATGTACTCTATTCACGACTATAGATGTTGCTACAGGAAAAACATTACGCGATACCAGCTTCCACAACACGCAAGACTTCCTGAAGGTTTCCTTCAAAAAATATTGCGATCTGATGATCCTGGAAACGACTGTACAATCCACCAAACATAGCTAAGAACACTCTGGATCAAGTATCATTCAAACAAAAAAGAACTAAATCAAAATGGGTTCATCCCTTTGGGAGCTACGATACCACCATCGAGCGAGGAAGCTGCAATGCTCTAAGGATACCAAAGACAGATACACAGATATACACTTCAAGCTTAAAATATCCTTCTTTTTGGTCGGGCTAGGGGCTATCAAGCCCTCGACTATTTTCAGAGCTCCATTAAAAACAGACAGACAAACAGACAAAAAAACTAGAGCCTCAAACTTATTACACCCCTATTTTTAGTCAGGGGTTATAGATACACAATTGTCAAATTAGTGGTACAATAGCCTAAAAGCGATCTGGGTAATTCTTTGGGTAGATTATTCGAAAAATACCTACTCACGAAGTCTCTTGCTACACACCCTGAACATGCTGTAAACGTGCATGTTATCGTTATGTATCGCGCGCGATATTGTACTTCTTGTGTCTATCATTGATTTCTTATTGGGTTAAGCTTTCACCATAACATTTTATAATTGGTGCCTACTTCCCTTGGGAATTGAGAATTCAAATTAGTGGAAGTAGGTTCGTCGTTCGCTCATAATAATGAAATTTCTATAGAAATATTGTCGCAATCAGCTATTACTTCCAAACTAGACATGAAATATTTAAACGCCTGAGATAAAAATTGTTAAGAAAAATATTCTTTTACTGCCTTATTGTTTCACGAGGTTTCCAAACTGCAATTAAATTTATTTTTGTATTTTCCTGACGCCAACCGTAAGTACTCTATTGTTTATTTAATTTTATGTAAAATTTATTTTAGTTGTTTCAAATCTCAATGTAAACTAAACTATAGGAGTATAGTAATATTTTATCTGTGCTATAGGTAGGTAATCTAAACTACTCATTTACTCAAAGTTATTCATTTTCATATCAATCAATTTAAACTCTTTCTACGCCTACGAAAAGACACAATGGCTTGTTACGAAGATTATTCTGAATAATGTCCAAAGATTTTTGTATTGAATATAAGACGAAGGGCCACACCCACGCATGTTTTTCATAAGAGATGGCGCCACTATCGCCTACATGGTTTACGGTAGGTACCGTTACATCAATTTATAAATATTAACTGCTCGTAAATTGAAAGTTTAACCGTATCCCGCTCGTTTGTTTATCTCGGAGGCTATAAAGTGTGGGTGCTACGCCGCGGCTACGCCACCGTGATAACGTACCTATTAATGGACTAATAAATTTAGTCATTCAAACCGTAGGTAGGTACATAGCCATTCCACACCTAAATATTGTTCATTTTTTTTTTTTTTTCAATTCATGATATTTTTTGTACCGTCAAAGTAAAACCAAGTAAACTTATGTAGGGATCCTTTTACCGTCAAAGTATGTAGAGCCACTACTTGGGTTGGAAAGGTTTTGAAAACGAAACTTTTCAAATCAACTCTACAGCTCGTTCACCGTAAGATGGCACCTGCCTTGTATGGCGAGCCAACCAAGGCAGGTGCCAACTTACGGTGAACGGTGTAAAAGTGAGATAAATGCATTCACGTCAATTTCGATTCTGACAGTAATGTCCCGCGTGTTAGTAATATTTCGCAAAATGTCCCGCATGCTCAAATAGGAAGTGATTTAGTAATGACTTGAAAAGTAATTACAATATAAGCTATAAACCGGCGCGCGCGCGGCGATGTTGTAGGTAGAGACAGTTTACCGCAAATGCATTACAGAGCAAGCAGAAACTATTTTCTAAAATATTGTAGGGCAGAGGAGCGAGGGGTAAGTTTAACACAACTACCTACGCTCTGAGTTCAAGCAAAAATTCACAGAATGCAGAATTTTGAGGATTAACCCCAAGATTTAAAAGAATTTATGTCCAATGCAAAGTAGATTTGGTCAGCCAATTTTGGCACACTGAGCCATGCTTCTAAAACATACAGTAGGAAAAAAATACACATAACGTTGACTATCACATAGTACATATACCCCTATTTACCATCATTCTTAATAAATATTCCTAGTACAGAAAGGAACAACCGCCTCCATCCTTCAAATTAAATGCAATGCGCCTAAACGTTTACAAACACCTTCAGGAACTGTTTACACAACAATCGGAACAAAATTATCCCGGAAAGCGAGCATTATGGAGAAATGCACGCACCTACAACCTCATCGGGGGCAAAACATCCTGCTGTATAGGATTCTGCAGTTTCTGCAAAGCTTATTTGTGAGAATTCTTAAGCCTTAGTTCCCTGAAAAGTTGCATTACGGCCGTCTTTTGACGGGCGCCGACTGACACCTGACCCAGCTATCAATTTTGACAGACGCTGGTCGACGCTCGACCCAGCTATCATTTGACGGACGCTGGTCGACATTCGACCCAGCCGTCATTTGACGAACGCCAGCTTACACCCGACCCAGTTATCATTTGACAGACACTGGTCGACGCTCGACCCAGCTATCATTTGACGGACGCTGGTCGACACCTGACCCAGCCGTCATTTGGCGAACGCCAGCTCACACCCGACCCAGTTATCATTTGACGGACGCTGGTCGACGCTCGACCCAGCTATCATTTGACGGACGCTGGTCGACACTCGACCCAGCCGTCATTTGACGATGCAGATGAATGAAGATGCCGCAGGCCATCATGCGGCAAGATGCTACCTCCAAGTGCAGAAGTGGTGGGGAGTCAACTTTAATCCCACTGATTGGGGGTGGAAGCTGTTTTCTCAGGGACTCACCCCCATCCCCACCACCGTGGATCCAGCACCTCCTGCTCTTCTGCGAAAAATTTCATGTAATTGCAGTCCTCTGCCCGTCATGCGGTGGCAAATTGTGAATTAACGTCCATTATGTGGAGCTGAAATGCTCGGACGATGCAGTTGACCCGACTGCAGTTTGGGCGCCTCTCCCAGCATCCATCACGGCCATCGAGACACCATCTTCGTGCGAGCCCAAGCCCGGGCCATCTAAGATAGAAGATCCATTTTTGAGAAAACCGCTGTACCTACAGGTACTGATTTGATCTCAAATTAAACCTAATTAAATTTACTACAACTTTATTTTTATAATATTTGACTTGGGATGCGTATTTTAGAAGATATTTCACAAAATAACTGAAGATTTCGAAAAAAATACACTTTTATGAAAAAATTGCCTATTTTTGAAGAACTGTATCTTAGGAACCAATGGCTCTATAGAGCTCGAGCTAGTGTAAAATTGTAGCAAATTTAGTCAACTTTAAAAGTATTTCCATTGACTATACCGGTCAGACCCTTCCTTCACCTTAGTGTTTTTTCAGTTTTTGCTCAATATCTTAATATTGAGCAAAAACTGAAAAAAAAAACATAACTTCATGGTTTATTGGGCACACCGCCGAACGCACAGCACTTGGAAAATTGCAAATCTGGTTTTTTAATGTTGGTTAAGGTTCTAACAACATATAAAAAAATCAGCGTGACCCGAACTTTTGCAAGCACGACCCACTTTTTATGTTTAACTTGACTGGACTAACTTAGATACCTGTGTTCAGGTACAGAATATATAGTTCAGGCGTCTTCCGGGTCGGGTGTTAGCAGTATATTTCTAGCATAGGAAACTAGGGCTTAAGAGCGGTTCCTGGATTACATTGATTGGTTTATTTGTGGATTTCGCACCTGGATTATGTAAGATACCACGGCATAAAGTACTGTGTAGCTTAGAGTAAATTTTCTGTAAGTTGGTTGCGCAGTTGATCAGTTGTTACAAGTTTTTTATAGGAATTACTGAATTGTATTTGAAGATAAAAACTACACAGAGGGCCAAACTAAATTCATAAAGTATAAAATATATCTGAGAACATATTATGAGAATCCAATAAAATAATTCCGTATTAAGATTATTGAATTATTATTGAATGTTTTCTACTATCATTTATTTATGAGGTATAAGTGGTTTTTTTATACAACTTGAAATGACGGAACAAGCGGATGGCCCACCACAAAATAATATAGTAGGTAGCGTTACACTCTGCCTAGGAACAGTGCGTATCTCATAGGTCACGTCCACCTAGGACGCGCACTATGCGGCATTGCATTGCACTTCGCCCGCCAACCTTTTTTTTTTTTTAACATTGATAGACCTTTGTTTGACCACGATCTCACCTGTTGGGAAGTGACGATGTGGCCGAAGATGAAGCACAAAGGTCTAGAAGGCACCTATTCACTCTAGACTTGAAGAGACCCAGATTATAGTTTTCAGGAAAGACAGACGACGGTTGTGTATTCCACTCCTTAGCAGTTCGCATTATAAAGATAGAACCAAAACGTTTTGTGCGAATAGAAGGTATACCAATGAGGTAAGGATGGTACTGAGCCGTACGCCTGCTCGTCCTGTGATGAAAAGGAGATGGTGGGATCAGATCGTACAGTTCCTGGGAGCATTCCCCGAAATGTAACCTATAGAAGATCGAAGGGCATGCAACCTTACGGAGGTGCTCGAGACTCTGGATCTTAGTCTCCGCCATATGTTGATCACCTATAAGCCTGAAAGCTCTACGTTCGATCGAGTCCAAGGCAGCAAGCTGGTGTTTGGCCGAACCATCCCAAACATGGCAGCAGTACTCCATACCAGCCCGGACTTGTGCTTTATATAAACTGAGAAGCTGTCCTGGTGTGAAGTAACGCTTTACCTTATTCAGGATGCCTAGCTTCATGGCAGCTGTTTTTGCCTTAGACTCGATGTAACAGCCAAAGTTGAGAGACCACAGAATAAATAATAGCACAGGTCCTGACGCATAAAGATGAAGTCTCATGTGCCTGTTATTTCATGGACCCAGGTATGGTGGTAGTGGTAACACTTCCCCCGACGAACTGTCACAAAAAGCTTTACTACTACTAAAATATGTGCTATTGAAGTGTCAAATACGTAGTTCTGTCTACTTTACAATGATATAGATTTTTATACATCAATTTAAAAAAGCGGCCAAGTGCAAGTCGGGCTCGCCCATGAAGGGTAAGTAGCAGCAAGTAATATAATATAAAAGTTCTTGGATGGTTTACGATTTATGACGTCTTAAAAAAAATACTTACTAGATCTCGTTCAAAGCAATTTTCGGTGGAAGTACATGGTAATGTACGTCATATATTTTTTTTAGTTTTATCATTCTCTTATTTTAGAAGTCGCGGGAAGGGCATCACTCATTTTACCACTTTGAAAGTGTCTCTCGCGCAAACTATTCAGTTTAGAAAAAAATATATTAGAAACCTCAATAACATTTTTGAAAATCTATCCATAGACACATGATTGATTTGAATTTGATTTTTTGATTGAAAAAAAAAATTTAATTTCAGTTCTAAGTATTTCAGTTCTAACCCCAAAAAAATATTGTTTTTTTCTATTTTTGTGTGAAAATCTTAATGCGGTTCACAGAATACATCTACTTACCAAGTTTCAACAGCACAGCTCTTATAGTTTCGGAAAAAAGTGGCTGTGACATACACGGACAGACAGACAGACAGACATGACGAATCCATAAGGGTTCCGTTTTATTCCATTTGGCTACGGATACCTAAAAATTACCATACATCCAACTCTGCGTATCCAGCAAATTGGCTGTACCTACCTACAGATGTATTAAAGATGCTTCGTTTGTTTAAACCAGTTTGAGTCAGTAAAGGCAAATTCAATAACAGTTTATCCACCAGCAGTAGGTACCAGCGTAGGTGTTCCCGAACACTCCGCAGACCCTGGTACTGATGGATGGTCACCGATTAATGTAAACCTGATAAGTGGGTTTGTTGTTGTAAGCCGACCCAAATCGATACTGACTCATCAGCAAGACAAGAAAGAAGATAGGTCAATACATTGATTCGGTAATCTTTATAAAATTTTATGGATACGCTACTGGTAGTTCCTGATACCCACAACTCAAGGGATACCAGTGTAGGATCAGGACTATGTAAAATTGTATATACCTAGTGCTGATTCGGTAATCTTTATAAAATTTTATGGATACGCTACTGGTAGTTCCTGATACCCACAACTCAAGGGATACCAGTGTAGGATCAGGACTATGTAAAATTGTATATACCTAGTGCTGATTCGGTAATCTTTATACAATTTTAAGGATACGCTACTGGTAGTTCCTGATACCCACGACTCAGGGGATACTAGTGTAGGATCGGACTATGTAAATTTTTGTATAGTGCTGATTCTACACGAGGCTTCCCTGTGTCATAGGTATAAGGAAAATGAAAAAATAATATGAAAAATGTATATACTTACATACATACATACATAAACTCACGCCTGTTTCCCGGAGGGGTAGGCAGAAACCACGGATTTCCACTTGCTACGATCCTGACACACCTCTTTTGCTTCATTCACTCTCATCACATTCTTCATACATGCTCGTCGGTTAAGGGTACTCTTGACCTGGCCTTTTTCCAGAACGTCTCCGATCTGTATATACTTATTCTAACGAAATGAGTCACAGTTTGCACATTTTAGAACAAATTTCGATGACATAGTTAATATTTAGATGGTATTACTTGTGATCGTGACTTTCCTAACTAGGCCAGGCCGAGGAAACTAATGTATGATTTATGTAGTAGTGAAATACAGAACAACAGAAATGCGATTCATTCGAAAAGCCGATTTACATGTCAAAAAATCCAGAATACAATAATAATAACAATAGCGGCACTCATAACAAAAAGGTAAGACTGTAAGGTGACTCATAATACAACAATATTGAAAGGTATAAAACTATTTAGTTATATAGGTTAGGTATTACTATACATACACAAACACACCCACAGACATACATCCACACATATACATACAAATATAATAAGTATACTGTATAAATAAATAAATATTTAAAAGATTTTTCTAAATTAAAAACTCTTCTTTTTCAATAGGTATATGTCAGTGTACCCAGCCGTTTGTTAATTTTTAGAAAAAAAATATTTATTTATTTATTTATTTATTTATATTTACTTTAATTAGAACGACAAACAGTTATCAATTACACTAATTAAAGGGTATCTACATAAAAAACAAAAAAAAGCATATGTTACAACATGTTTTTATAAACATTTGTAACATTTGTAAACGTGCATTTTCACACAGCATGGCATTAGGTTATTGTAATTGTGATTGCATCAGTTGGTGTTGTTTAGTGTCGCATTTCTCAGTGTTGCCGTTAGGCGAGGTATCACTAATGTTATGTAACCTAGAGTTAATGTTAAACTGTAACCTAGAGATTCTAGGAAACAAATCAACATCCATCTCATTACGATACCACCGCAAATAATATGTGGTGCGTTAGCATAGTACGTTTTTGGCCAAAAATAATTTGTTGCCTTTCTTTCCCTGACCTAAAGTTCACCAAAATTAAACTGGCGGTTAAGCTGCTGTTTATACAGATGTTTTCATACATAACATGCAAAGTTGCGACACTACTTCACTAGATGGTATCATCTAGATAATTATGCAGACCAAATGTATATTTGGTCTGCATAATTATCTAACATAGTGGAGATAACAATTATGTACACTGCGCTGAGCCCTAATAATAAATAACAATATAATTGCCAACAGCCTTGACATGTGGGAGCGTAATATGATGTACAGACGATGACAAAATCAGCTGAATCTGTAATCATTTTTGTGTGGACGAATAGCCTGACCAACGAGAGATTGAATTTGTTCTTGGCAAATGTTTGATCCTAATCTCGGTGTTTGACTTTTTAACCCCCGACGCAAAAACGACGGTGTGTTATATTAAATTTGACGTGTCTGTGTGTGTGTGTGTGTGTGTGTGTCTGTGGCATCGTAGCTCCCGAACGGATGAAACGATTTCGTTTTTTTTTGTTTGAAAGGTGAATTTGTCGGGAGTTTTCTTAGCTATGTTTGATCAAAATCGGTTTAGCCGTTTCATTGCGTTGAGGGTTTTTTTAATTTTTACACAATTAATTACTTTTTATATCCATGAGACTAGAAATCAGAGTGGGGTGGGGCTGTTGGATTCAGATTCCGGTGACATTATTGGACCTTTTGAGGTTTGCCAAGTCAGCTTCTGTCGATGACTGTACGCGAAATTTCGACGAAGTTGGAAACATCTGTGCTATGTTTGCATTACGTAAGTTACTCGTATGAAAGATATTGTTATACTGACCTCTTGTGGTCTGTGTACCTTTAACCCGGTTTGAAATTACTACGCATTTTTATATTACTATTGTTGAGAAATAAAGCTGTCTTCGGAAACACGTGAGAAAATATTTTCTGATATACCTACGTACGTACGTACGCCTACAAAATGACTGGGATAGTTTTGCAACCGCTTAGGAACCGAGCGACCGAACATCGCCCGACTTTTTCTCGCTACCGTCACACCATCCGATCCGATAATTCATTATCGGATGGCATTACTATACATAGATCGGTGTCCGATATCAGTGGCCGATAAAATGTATGGAAATGATGTTTGATAGCGATATCGGATCGGATAGTATGAAAACGCTCTTACAAATAGTTCCTCTTCAGCCAATGGGGAGACACACTGCCTTTTTATCACGCTAGGTGGCGCATAATGACTGGTGTTGTTTCGTAGCATAAAAAGGTCTATCAATGTTAAAAAAAAAAACTGTCATAAGTGTCAAATATCAATGGATAATTTTAGTAAATAAACATTAAATAATAGTCTGGTATAAAACATGCCTCTGTGTAGTGCATTTCAGTGTACAAATAAAGGTACACACCGTTTCCCTTCTGATGAGAAAGAGACAAGACTACTAATGACAAGCACCAGCGATGGTGGCGCCATCTGATATTAGTTTTTTTTTTTGTAGTAGTAGAGCTTTTTTGTGAAAGAGTTCGTCCGGGGAAGTACTACCACCATACCTATTTCTGCCGCAAAGCAGTAGTGCTCGCATTGCTGTGTTCCGGTTTGAAGGGTAAGGGTGCCGGTGAAATTACAGGCACATGAGACTTTTCATCTTTATGTCTCAGGGTGGCGGGCGCAGTGCAATGCCACATAGGGTGCGTCCTAGGTGGGCGTGACCTATGAGGTAATGCACTGTTCATAGGCAGAGGTTACCGCTTAACATCAGGTGGGCCTCTTGCTTGATACGTCACCCAAGTAGTATAAAAAAAAAAAAAAAAACCTTTGCCTGTGGCTCCCCATTGTATGTTTGATTGCAGAGTAAGCCTGTTCGAAATTCGAATTCAGGCACTCGGGTGCGGAATATAAAACTATTCAATGTTCTGTATTGACGACAAAGATTAGCCATGCACAACCCGTGAGAGAAAAAAAACGACAATAGTAATAAAAAAAATGTGGTGTTATCGCGTTTTCTGAGAGATGAGACCTGGCTGTTACAGACATAAAATAGAATAAGTTTAGTATTGGCAAATAAGCTGGCAATAATAATACCATTTCTTCATGTATATGGCAACATTACGGGAATTGTCAGTCGTCGACCATCTTCATAGAGAAATTTGTTATATATAGACCATCTTACATCAAAAAACATGTATTTGCTTACAAAATAAATAAAATTCAGTGATCCTTAACAAGTATTTCATTCGTGATCACACCAGGCTAGATCGACTTTTCGCCCCCAAAAACCCCCCTATAGCAAATTTCATCAAAGTCGTTAGTGCCGTTTTTGTTTTGAATTTATGTACAAACTAGTGATTACCCGTGGGTTTGCTCGCATAACTTTGACTTTTATGATATTAGTGGGTTGCTCGCTCAATAGTATAGGATACTACGGTTCTCCGCCAGGGTTTGCTTCACTTAAGATTTGCAGTAGGTACTATTGATGGTACAAGTGACATAGCCTGTACCGGCCTTTTGCCCACGGCATGTGTTTTTCATCGTACGACAAGCAGGCGCACGGCTCAGTACCATGCTTACCTCATCAGTATACCCGCAATTCGCACTAAGCGTTTTGGTTCCACCTTTGTAATGCGAACAGCTAAGGAATGGAACAAGTTGCTCTGTCTTTCCTGAAAACTATAATATGGGTCTCTTTAAGGCTAGAGTGAAATGGTGACTTATAGACCTTCATGCTCCAACGTCAGCCGCATCGTCACATACCAACAGGTGAGACCACGGTCACAGGAGGGTTTATCATAGTTTAAAAAAAAAAGACTTCGCACGCGTTTGTGTTCCTTCTATGGGCCGTATTCTCAAACAACGCAGAGCCAAGAAGCGATATAGAGTCCGCGCGTACACAAATTTAACCATGACTAGCGTCGCATACCGGCTAACCCGTCGGTGCTCGCGCGTAAATATCCCGAAATAGCCGATAATAACGAGTAACGCGAGCTAAACACGCGTTTACCTACGTGACTCCCGCGCAGGGGTTCCGCGCATGAAATATTGCTCTTTGATTGTTTCCGATGCTTCCGGTGGTGTGGGGTGACTCTAAATATTGCATAAGGACGTGATAAATGTAGTTAGATTATTAGATTGTTAACATATTCTAAGTACATTTAATTTAATGTTTTAAAGCACGAAGAGAGTTTATAAATTTCTTGAAAAATTCAAAAAAAAAACCCTTAAAAATCACCTTTATGTCTGATAATCTGAAACAATTTTCATTAAACATGGCTTACAACAAGTTTCCAAAAAAACAGTAATTTTAAATTGATTTTAACGTGGTTGGCAACCGTTTCGGATCTATGCTGCCACAGAAGACATTGCCATGAAGCGAATATAAAACCATTTTAATCAGGACTCAATAAGCTACCCATTCCTACTTTGCTAGTAGAGATATTTAAGTATCCTAGAATCCAAAAAAACATGGTCACCTAGTCCCAGGTGTGCAGCGAGGAATGCGCACGCGCATCCCTATTTTCAGAGCAATTAGAGAAGCACGCGGAATCCACTAGGTAGCTCGGATTACAAACGCATACCGTCGCGCGTCGTGCAGTCGTGCTTCATATATCGAATACATAATGTACGACATAAACTTGTGGGCATATCACGAATACACCTCCACGATTCAAGAGCACTTGATTTGGCTGACTATCTTACAGCTAAATCGCATAATTATAATCGTAACTACTACCATCGATCAAAAATACTTGAAAAAAAGTAGCAGGCTTCGATCAAGAATTTGGACTTATTTTTGGAACTGAGCCGCTGAGCCTAGGCCGAGACATCGGCTCGCTCTGTGTGTTGTATCGGCCTTACAATGGGGAGTGCTCTGAGGAGCTGTTCAATCTCATACCCGCATCCAGGTTCTACCTTCGCACTTCTCGACAACGCAAGGGAGCTCATCCACACATTATCGACACGTGGGTATCTCGTACAGCTCGCTTTACGAGATCTTTTCTCCCCCATACGTGCAAGTTGTGGAATGGGGTTTCCGCTAAACTACAAATTGAGCCACTTTAATAAAAATGTTAAAAGAGTCCTTCAGGGCAGGCAACGCATTGGCAATACCTCTGGTGTAGCAGATGTCAATAGGCGACGGTAACCGCTTACCATCAGGCGGGCCATAAGCCAGTTTGTCGAGCCATTACATTTAAAAAATAAAAAAAAAACTTGAATACTACTTTTTTTTAAATTCTACTTAGAATGACGTACCTATAGTACGTACGTACCTATAGTCTATGTGAGAATCATAGCCTAAATTGATAACATGCAAAGCTGTATGTTGCATGTCCCCTACCCAAAAGCCCCCCCCCCCCCCCCCCCCCCCCCCTGTATATGCCCGTGGGTATATAGCCTATTGCTTGATGGAAAATGAAGTGTCCTAGAAATTCAACCCAAGGGTGTAAACATTTGCATTTTACAGGGAATATCCCATGTGGAGGTGCCCCCATGCACCCAATGTATCCGCCAATGGCACCACCCAGGTATGGAGCCTAGTTCCAGTTTGGGTTGCACATCAGTTTCGTAGAGCGTTCTCTGGCTGTAATGCCGCTTAGACAGGTGACGACGTGACGATGTGCCTATAAACCGACAGTCATGTTATGGCTGGTATGGACGAATAAACCTTGATATCGTTGCATTGTTATTTTAGTCTTGTGTCTCCGGAATGGGAGCGGACCCCAAACTAGGTCAAAGCATTGCAAACAAAAACTTGCTCAGATTTCAGTGCTGGCTTCTTAAAGATAGGTTATTAGATATAGTAGTAGTAGAGATTTTTTGTGAAAAAGTTCGTCCGGGGAAGTACTACCGCCATACCTATTTCTACCGCAAAGTAGTAGTGCCCGCATTGCTGGGTTTGAAGGGTACGGTTGCCGGTGAAATTACACATGAGCACATGAGATTTTCATTTTTATGTCTCAGGGTGGCGGGCGCGGTGAAATGCCACATAGGGTGTGTCCTAGGTGGACGTGACCTATGTGATAATGCACTGTTCATACAGAGGGTACCGCTTAACATCAGGTGGGCCATATGCTTGAAATGTCATACCAAGTTGTTTTTTTTAAAAGTTATATTGATTTAAAAGTATTTTGTGTCTTCCTCACTTTCAACATTATGAAGCTATGAGGTAAGTCTCCATATATGGCATAATCACCTAAATTAATATTCTCCACACTAATTGTATAGTAATGGGCCCAGAGCGCTTCCTTGCGTCAAGCGATAAACACCGATAGGATACAGCTACATTACGACTACACTAAAACTAAATAGTTACTTTTATCGCCTGTAAAACGTCTATGGAATTTTAATGGCGGACTCTGGGCAGTCTTGTGTTATACAAGACATGCTGAAATAATTTTGGAATGCAGTCCAATGTATATATAGCCATAAGCTTATTCCCAGCAAATAAGAAACACTTTCTTATCTTACGGAATAATTTAAGCATAAGCAAATAGTAATTATCTATTTATGAAAAATTAAAAACTATGCGTAAAAGTAGAATCTGTATCTGTAGAATGAAATGTATGTAGATGATAGAAAACTACATATATTTAATTCTACAGATAAGTTGGTGGATCTTTACCCCGTGGTAAGCGTCAGAAATAGAACCTATGCGTAAAAGTCAACTTATAAGGCCAAAGGTTGCCAAAGGCAATCAATCCGTTATTAGTTTTTCATAAACATATTCACAATACTTAGTTGTAACCAATCAAGCACAACATAACACACACAATTTGAAGTTTTTTTTCAAAAAAGCTTTTTTTGAATTAATGATTGAAACCATGAGCTCATCAAAATGAGCCCAGACACAGCCAGATTAATCATCGAGGATTTCCGTTCACCCTTCGTCTACATCATCAGATCAGCTCGCTGTCTCCATAATACTCGTATTATAGAACGGAACTTGACAGATAAGCCGAAATTACAGTTCAATCGATTGGGTGAAACTGGTTTAAAATTCAGTTGCACTAATTGACCACATAATTACAAGTGAGGTTTAATAAAATCTTGTAAACAAACTGACAGGTGAAGTCGCTTAAAAGATGGTAAAAGTACTGTAGATATTTAATATTGCAGTTACATAGTTCTATGCAAAAAGTAAATGAGTTTGCTCAGCAACTGTCGTTCTCAACCCGACAGTTATAGGAAAAGTAATATGTAAGCTCACACCTGCACAATGATCAATAAACACAAGTAGGTTCCTAAGTAGGTGTCGAGTGTGGGAACCATCCCTCCATTGTGTCGAGGCACAGATTCTGTAATAATTGCAACGAAAGTGGTGGGAACAGGGTATGGCTTCCATTGGCTCGAATAAAAAGAAATGAGGCATCGAATTTGCGGTGTAAATTGATAGGCTATTTTGGACGTTTGTGGGAGTTTGACGCCGATGACGCCATTAGATGATGAGAACATGGTGGTAGAACCAATTGGTCTGCTAACGTATTTGTGCAGACACATAATCACTTCCTTAGTTTTTTTTTTTTTATTGTATTGTATCCGCTATGACACTATTCTTTTCTAATTATTGATTAAACTTTTTTTTTTTTTTTTTATACTACTTGGATGACGGAACAAGCAAGAGGCCCACCTGATGTTAAGCGGTAACCTCTGCCTATGAACAGTGCATTACCTCATAGGTCACGTCCACCTAGGACGCACCCTATGTGGCATTGCACTGCGCCCGCCACCCTGAGACAAAGATGAAAAGTCTCATGTGCCTGCAATTTTACCGGCACCCCCACCCTTCAAACCGGAACACAGCAATGCGAGCACTACTGCTTTGCGGCAGAAATAGGTATGGTAAATGCATGCATTTCGTTCTTTTTTTTATATTTATATAAAATTAATTTAAAATATTGTATGAGTACCTAGTACCTACCTGATGAAAGGCAAAACATTGTGAATCTACACCAGTATTTAACATCTGCATTGAACTGCACCTCGCTACCTGTATTTGGAACAAATAAATATATTTGTATTTGGTAATATCTTTATTGGTACCTACTGTTTATGCTTATGCGGATACATGCATAGGATCAGTACTATGCACACTAGTATGTAATGGAGTATGATGAGGATTATGCCACTAAGTAGGTATATTCTTCAATTCCTCTCCTCCCACCGTCCAGTTCTAGTAATAGCACAAACATACATACTACCTGCAAATAAAATGTCTAGTTCTCATGCCCAATCCAGATCAAATCTGTGAAATACGACGAAGCTACATCCATGTGTAATGGAAGCTCGTGGAACTGACACCATGGGACCAGCCTCAGTGTAAAGTATCGCATAGCTGGCCACAGAGCATGACGTGTCCCAGGGTACTCGACGCTCCACGACGATAAGAGCTCTTTTTGGAATCTGGTTCACGCATATCTGCTTGAGAGCTGAAGTGTCAATGACGCGCATACCTGATCACAAACCATGACGAAGAAAGAGCCCAAGGTTCTTACATGAGTGTAGGTATGATGCGCTCTCTCTCACAGGTGTCTGGTAGCGTAAGTCGAAGGAATTTGTTCCGCTGAGGCAGTGTCATTTTACAGTCTAAATAATTTTTCACTTTTATTAGATCACAAGCAGCGCCTCGCGGTTTCACCCGCGTAAGTCTCGATCCCGTGGGAATATCGGGATAAAAATGTGCCTATGTGTTATTCCGGGAGTCCAGTTATCTCCATTCCAAATTTTATCCAAATCCATCCAGTAGTTTTTACGTGAAAGAGTAACAAACATCCATCCATCCATCCATACTTACAAACTTTCACGTTTATAATATAAGTAGGATAGGACATGTGGGCCGTATGTCAGAAGAACTATGGGCAAAGAGCACGACAGATTGGATCCCAAACAGACGACGGCCACGTGGAAGGCCCAGACGGAGATGGCGGGATGAGCTAGACTCCTACTTGAAGGATTGGTGCCAAATAGCCAACAATAGAGACAAATGGAAGGAGGGAAGGGAGGCCTTTGCCCTGCAGTGGGACACCACAGGCTCATAATAATAATAATAAATAGGATCATCAAGAACCTTTAGACGTCTCCCAGATATAATGCAATGGTGGATTTGTCATCACAGCACTTGGCATGATTGATCACAGTATTGGTGTTGAGGACTCAATACCCTGGTGTAATCCCTAAGTTGGCTTTCACGACATCCACAAGAGGAGACGAATGACGGACGGACCACAGCCACAATCGAAATGATTGCGGAAGATAAAATATATTCGGGCATTGTCTTGCTCAGAGCATGCTAGTTGTACTCGTCTTCTATTATGTATAGCTACCATTCTTGCGAGAAGTACAATTGCAACCACATTGTGGTCACTCCACTCCGGAGTCCCGGCGCTCCCATGGGCGACAACCTGTCCGTACAATACAACCGTTACTCGTATTGCATTGTTTCATCCCGGGTTACTAACATTATCGACCGGTCGCCAATCGCTTGTGGTTACACTTATGGTGGATGCTCACGCTTGTGGCGAAAAGTTAAATTTTTTTGATGTTTTTTGCCCATTACAGCTCATCACCACTTCTTCGGATAGCAAAAGTTGATTTCGCGAGAACTAGGAGACTTAACACACATGTCTTTTTTTTTTTATACTACTAGGTTGACGGAACTAGCAGATGGCCCACCTGATGTTAAGCGGTAACCTCTGCCTATGAACAGTGCATTATCTCATAGGTCACGTCCACCTAGGACGCGCCCCATGTGGCATTGCACTGCGCCCGCCACCCTGAGACATAAAGGTGAAAAGTCTCATGTGCCTGTAATTTCACCGGCTACCTTACCCTTCAAACCGGAACACAGCAATGCGAGCACTACTGCTTTGCGGCAGAAATAGGTATGGTGGTAGAACTTCCCCGGACGGACTCTTACACAAAAAAGCCCTACTACTACTAAAATTAAATAATAATAATTGATAGTATCTCATAAATATCATCAGTTTAGCTACGATCTCCCTAAATACATGTTAACAGTGTTTTTTGTTTAGGGGCATCGTAGTAGTAGTACTGGTGATATTTATGAGATATTATTAATACCTTTACCCAAGAAGGGATCCATTACTCATAACAAATCTAAAAAATCATTAGATTATTATTATTACTATATAGTTACTAACAATTTAGATAAGTAAAACTACTAATAATCAATGTTTATACCTAGGTACTTTTTTTTAGAGTTTTGGAATAAAAAAGTTTTTTTTTTATTTATTTATATTTTTTAATCAAAACATGTGTGTTAAGTCTCCTAGTTCGCGCGAAATCAACATTCTCTATCTGAAAAAGGGTTCATGAGCTGGTAATGAGCCAGAAACACCAAAAAAAATGAATTTCGCGCCACCAGCCCAGCGTCAGCATCCACCTTATGCTATCCTGCGTCTTGTTTAGGGATTACAGTAGAACTCCAAGGTCTACGCATGGTCTACGAAGTACAAGGTATATATTTGTTATGAAACTTTTTTGCAGTACCAAATTGGACACTATTTCCACTACAACAGGTATAATAGCAGTTTTTTTTTGATACTTAGAAAAAGATAGGTGCGCTTAGAGAAAAGAAAACCAAGTATACAAATTTAAAAATACTATGCGTCTTTTTAAAAACAAACTATCAATGTAACACTACGTCACATAGGCCACTAGGTAAGGAGTAGAACAAAATACCGTTGTCTGTCTTTCCTGAAAACTATAATCTTCAAGGCTATAGAGTGAATAGGTGCCTTCTAGACCTTTGTGCTCCATCTTCGGCCACATGGTCACTTACCAACAGGTGAGATCGTGGTTAAACAAAGGACTATTTTTTTTAAAAGGCCGTAACTCAAGGTGTAGATTACCTTGAACTGTTACTTGAAGTGATACCAATAATAATGAATTAATTAGTAGCAAGAAAGGACCATCTAAGTCATTAAACCACCTAAATCCGGAATGAAATGAAACAAACGAAAAGGAAGTTAGCCAATATGCTACAGTTTAAATAGCGTTTCATGGAATTAATAGTGTTACAATAATTGGGTTTCAGGCGGAAGTCTAAATGAGTTCGTACTAATTATAGGTGGGCAGGGCATCCGGTAGTGTACAACTATTTTTAACTAGCTTTTTTACATTGAATTTAGTATTTTTGTATGTTAAAATTATATTAATTGTTATTGCAGACAGTGGTTATTTCGTTTACTCTCTGTAGATCCAGTGATCAAGATTCAATTGGTTCTACTGAGAACTTTTTTCCCCAATTAATCTATTTTAAAAAACTACGCCACAAATTGGATCTATTGCATCTACTTAGAAAATGACTAGATCCATATTGGTTCCATTTTCGAGGTAGTCATAAATATCAAAATGCGGACGATCTACTTTGAGTTTTGTCATAACACAACCGATCGCGTGTGAATTAAGTCATAGACTGGTTGTCGCTGGTGTACCCTAGCAAATCAAACCGTATGATTTTGAGAAAACTATTTTTTTTTTCCATTTTCCTTTATGAGAAATGGAGTCGATTGAAAACAACTTTTTTTTTAAATGTCTCATTTCAGTCTGACTGTACGACTTTTCAAAAATCCAACTATAATGCTGTTTTTGTTTTCTTTAAAATTCACCTGTTTTCAAAGAACAAACCTAGTAACTACTGCATAATCTTATATATATATATATATCTTTATATGTATGTTAGTTGTAAGGTATATATTACTATGGGCGTTTGTCTAGGAACAGTGTTCATTTTTCACTGTTGCCTGAAATAATTGAATTTAATTGAATTGATAAAAGATACTTGCCCTGAGAGTCCCTTTATCTTGCCCCATCCTGTAATGTAATGTGTGAGATGCAATTTTTTTCTTCAGTTTGATTAAATCACGTTAATTGGGTTGATACCTAAAATTAGCAAATATCTGATGTGAGTTCCTGCAAAATAGTACCCGCGAAATATCGGTTAAAAAACCGTTCTAATGGTTTATAGACGTCAGTCGAATGCTTCCCAACAGGTGGCCGAACATCAGCACACCCTGGATACCTAAAGGACGGCGACCTCGGGGTCGGCCGGGAAAGCGTTGGCGGGACGATCTTGTGTATTTTGAGAAGGAGTGGTGGGAGACTGCCAAAGACAGGGACAAGTGGAAGAATTTGGGGTAGACCTTTGCCCAGCAGTGGGCCAATATAGGTTAAGGGAAAAAAATGGTTTATTAAACAATAGATACCTTGTGGTCGTCGCGTTGTCGGCCGGCTCACGGTAACGAGATCATTGTGAATTACCACCATTATTTCCAGCCTTGCTGTAGATGCATGTCTAATCCACCATTGTCCGTCTGTCTGTCCGTATGTGGGTAGAACAATGTAGCATGGGAATTTTTGACGATTAATGACGAACATTTCAGCGCTACATTTTGGCCTTTTGTTTCGGTTTTGCAAATGTTATTGCGAACTGTATAATTAACTAGTGGAATACCCGCGACTTCGTCCGCGGCTACTTTTCCATACAAACTGCAACACCCCCGCTGCAACCCTTAGGAGTTGCATTTCTGGAATTCCTTTCTTAGTGTACCCCTAGGCCACAAAAGGAACGTACCCTCAAAATGTCAGGTCTCCAGGACTTACCTACAGTTTAGGCTGTGCATTGATAGGCGTCAGTCAGTCAGTCACACAACGATTTTATATAATTGATGATATGGTCTGTGCCGAATTCTCAAAACATAGTTAGAAGTCTTACCTCATTAGTATACCCTCTATTCGTACTAAACTTTTCAGTTCTACCTTTATAATGCGAACTGCTAAGGACTGGAATACAAGACCATCGTCTTTCTTTCCTGAAAACTATAATCTGGGTCTCTTCAAGGCTAGAGTGAATAGGTGCCTTCTAGAACTTTGTGCTCCATCTTCGGCCACATCGTCACTTACCAACAGGTGAGATCGAGTTCAAACGAAGGTCTATCAATGCTCAAAAAAAAAAAGAAGTAGGTTAGTACCTAGAGTTTAATTACAAGCTTCACTTCAAACGGTTGTTTCAAATCTTGCAACCGATTTTGAACCACTTTCCCTGCATGCCCAACTGAGCTGATATTTTGATATTTTTTGATTTTTTTGATTTTTTTGATTTTTTTTTTTTTTTTTAGTTCTGATAAAAATACTATTTCAATAAAGTTATTTCAAACTTGTTTTAGTAAGTATATGGGCTAGCTGTGGTGTGTCCTTAGCCGTAGTATGAGCCTAAGAATATACCCCTCTGCCTCCTTTCGTGGATGTAGTAAGAGCCGACTAAGGGATTACACCAGGGAATAGGCTGCAGCATCCATCAGTACTCAACACCAAAACAGCAATAATTATAGCAAATTATAGCTATAGGGGGAGCTGTCGTCCAGCAGTGGACGATGATGATGCATTGCGCCCAAGTGCCGAAGGATATTATAAATCATCCAAAGCAGTTTAAAACATTAACTACAGACCTCAACATCCTAAACAAGACTACCTGAAACAAATTGCCCGGCACCGTAATCAAAATTCCTATACCTCTGATTGGCGCACAAAAAGTGTTAGGTACCGCTACGATCAGAGATTACCTATCACTATAAAGGTTGGTACAAAAAGCGTGAATCGAGTCGAGCCAAAGTCGAGCCTTCATCGGATACGTGGCCTTGCGAGGTCGCCAGGGACGGCTACTGCTGTTACACTGAAGCGAGCGACGAACCAACTTATTTTTAAGCAATTTGCTTGTCGAGAAACATTGTTGCAATGTTCAATCACATTCAAACTGATTCAGCTTCAGCTCAAGATCAGAGATGCATCAGTATCATTCAGATTAATGAAAAAGTATAGCAATTAGCAGATGGTGTTCTAAGCGCCTAATTATTAATGCCCTGAGCCTGTTTTGAGCACCCTCTTCCCCCCACGTAGCCTAATAACGTGTTTTTTTTTTAAATCTTGCTGAATTCAGCAATACATAACAACATAATTAATTAATTAATTAATTAATTGTAATTACATAGTTTAGTCTCTTAACCCCCCTCCCAGCACGTAGCCTAACGTAGTTTTTTACCGGACCCTTCCCCCCTAAGCAATCCACGTGGTTTACGGACGCTCTCTCAGCACCAAAAATATCGTTGAACACTCATTACAATCCCAATATCGTAGCATCAACAACGATAACTATTTTAACGTGCTTTCATAACAATTTCCATAAGACGTAGAATGTTACACCCGCTAGATACTGTTTGATAATAATAGGTCGACCTCTGTGGCACGGCGGGCGAAGGTTGGACTGCAACGCAGGAGGTTGCGGGTTCGATTCCCGCATCGGAACAAATATTTGTACGATCTGCAGATTAGCAAATATTGATCTGCAGTGTTCAGGGAGTTCTGGGTATTTGATATTTATAATAAAATAATAAATAAATAAATAAATAATGCTGGACAGTTCACACAGCATTATCTAGCCCCAAGCTAAGCAGAGCTTGTGTTATGGGTACCTACTAGATAGCTGATATACATTAAATAGATAGATATTTTTTATTATACATAGAGAATACCCAGAACACCCTGAACAAATATCTGCGATCGCACAAATATTTGTTCCGAGGCGAGAATCGAACCCGCAACCTCCTGCCTCGCAAGCCAACCTTCGCCCGCCGCGCCACAGAGGTGTTAATAAAAAATATCTATCTGTGTAATGTATTGTATTAATTATATCAGTTATCTAGCACCCATAACACAAGCTCTACTTAGCTTGGGGCTAGATAATATTGTGTGAACTGTGCAGCATTATTTATATTTATATTCCATATAGGTAGGTGTGTTATTCGGTGCAAACGCGGCCATAGCCGTCAGACCCAGACCCCATGTAGCCAAGAACCGGTCGCCTGCTAACTGATGAATGTTGTAACATAGCTCCGATGATCGCTTCTCTTACGCAACTCTGTTAGACAGATAATATAATCAGAGTCATTGATACTATGCCGTTATTTTAGACCGGGTTGCGTTAAGAAGATGAAGAAACCTATTTATCATAGAATGCCTTATGATCGATGGAAATCACACTCACACTCGGCAGCCATCAGGAGGTCGCTTGAAGTTTTCACGCTTTATTTATTTTTTGGACATGAATCCATACTATACAAATTCTTCTTCTTTCGTGTCGATGGTTCTCCTCTGTCAAATTATTTTTCATCCCATCTATTCGAAAAGGACGACTGGGTTCGCCTTTAAGTGCACCCAACGGTGGTGTTTTCTATGAGAAACTTTTAGCGGGCAGTAATGAGTTTTCCGGCGCACTTATTAAGTTCCTAATTCAAAAAGTGCGCGGCAAAGATAATTGCGGCGCACTTATTGAATTTGGAACCAGCGCCAAATAATTCGAATGCAAATATTGTTTGAAAAAATACTGACTGGTACGATGGCCCAAAACCCAAAACAAAAAAACCCAAAACACACAAAAAACACAAAACACAAAAAAAAACAAAAAACACATAACACAAAAACACAAAAAAAAACACAATACACACAAAAAACACAAAACACACAAAAAATACAAAACACAAAAACACAAAAAAAACACAAAAAAAAAATAAAACACAAAACACAAAAAAAAACACAAAAACACAAAAAAAACACAAAAACACAAAAAAAAAAACCAAAAAAACACAGAAACACAAAAAAAAACACAACACAAAAAAAACAATACAAAAAAACACAAAAAAGCACAATACACACAAAAAACACAAAACAAAAAAAAACACAAAAAAGCACAAAACACAAAAAAACACCCAAAAAAAACACAAAAACACAAACACAACAAAAAAAAGCACAAAAAAACAACCATTTGTTTTATTAAATAATAATATTACAATAACATATGAGGCGCCTTTTATTTTCTCATAGTGGGTGATGAAAAGCAGAGTGTATCACACGGGCGCAACATATATTTTTGGCTCGGGCGACGTACTTTGAATCCCTCGCTACGTTCAGGATTCAAAAAAGCGCCCTCGCCGTAAAAATATTATGTTGCTCCCTTATGATACAATCTACTATTGGAGCAGTACTCTGCCACGGCTATGGCATTATCCGTGGCTATAATAAGCTATTTATTGTTTTTTTTTGAAAAGGTTGTTTTTATGAAATTAGTGATCGGATTCCTGTGCTGAACAAAATGAGCCTAAGCTCTGCTAGTCTCTATTGTTATCCGTCGAGGAGTTATGTTGTCCACCGTGCCTCCCCATCTTCAGATTAGCTCGCTGTCACCATAATATTGTATTGTCATCGGAACTTGACACGAATGCCAAACTTCAGCTCAATCCGGTATCGGGAAGTGGTCGGTAATTCGATCACCAGATTATCCCCCAAAGACAGACAGACAGACAGACAGAAAGGAAAGCAAGTTAAATAAAAGCTTGTTAAAATACAAATAAACCGAATCCGGAAAAGGAATAAAACAGATTAGACGCGTTTAATCTATACCTACTATTTATTTTTATTACTTTTTAATTCTTTCATGGCATCTGGTCGAAGCGACGCGTGACCCGAGAGCTGGCTCTTATCTGGCTCAACGCATTAGTATTGCCATTCAGCGTGGCAATGCAGCCAGCATCTTAGAGACGCTTCCGTCTGGTAGTGATTTGGATCAGTTGAGCTACCTTTAGATCGCTTGCAGCGGTCTTCAGGTGGCACAACTGTTTCATATGTATTTTGTACATACCTTGTATTATTCTTTCTGTAAATAAATGTTCTATTTATTTACGGTTTATTAGATACGACATTCTAGTCTTGAGTTTAGAAAAAATTTCCGTTGTATGATAGTCAAAAATTATCTCAGATAAAAAAATATATTATAAATTATTAAATTAAAATTA
Organism: Operophtera brumata; assembly: GCA_932527175.1. Taxonomy (NCBI): domain Eukaryota; kingdom Metazoa; phylum Arthropoda; class Insecta; order Lepidoptera; family Geometridae; genus Operophtera; species Operophtera brumata. Next base: position 23,707,629 of record OW052235.1, read on the forward strand.
TTAATTAAATCACCAAAAAATTATTAATGAAAATTAATGGGCGATTAAAATGGCCGGGACACCTCATGCGCTGCACGGGTAACAGATGGAGCCGCAGGATAACCGAGTGGAGACCTTGGGTAGGAGGCCGAAGACCAGGCAGGCCGAAGGCACGATGGACCGATGACATTAAAAACGTAGCTGGCCGCGAGTGGAGTCGTGATACTGGGAACAGAGCCGACTGGAAGAATTTAGGGGAGGCATATATCCAATATTGGACGGAAAGATGCTGATAAATGATGATGATGATGAATGAAAATTATTCATCGTACGAGGATGAATAATTTAAATTAACTTACTTTAATTTACTTGACTCAACCCTACACCATCCAACACAACGCCTGTTCCAAGAGGAAGTTAATTTTCAAGTTATGGATCACTTGACTCAACCCTACACCATCGACCCTAGGCTCCGCACCAATGACTTTTCTAAGTTATGTGCGGATTTCCATCGCTCTGTGCTTCGGAGGGCACGTTAAGCTGTCGGTCCCGGCTGTTATTGATTAATAACAGTCGATAAGCCATGTCAGAGGCCCTCGGGCGGCTTGACAAACTCTGACACCAGAGGCCAGTACTACCTCATACGAAACGACGACGACCATCCAACACAACGCCTGTTTCGAGCGGAGATGATTTTTTTGTTTTGTTTCCCTTTATCCTCTTTATTTCCTCAGCCAATAAGAAGCTATCTAGAATACAGGAAATAAGGTGCAGAAATCACAAGCATTCAAGCTTCTATTTATTTACAGAAAGAACGAATATTAATACAAGGAATATATATATTTTATTTTTTTATTTTTGTTTTTTGAAAAGACCAACAGCTACAATAATAAAACAAAGTCACTTAATACAGCCAATTATAGGTCTCTCTAAATATTAAACTAAAACTATGATAATTCCTACAATAATTATAATAAAAGTTATATAGTATAGTTATATATAGGTATAGTTATAGTACAAAATACATATGAAACAGTTGTGCAGTGTGCTACCTGAAGACCGCTGCTAGCGATCTAAAGGATGCTCAACTGATCCAAATCACTACAAGACGGAAGCGTATTATTCAAGCTTCTTAAATAGGTAGGTAGAGTCTGCTCTACATACCTACTTTGTCATACCAATTATTGCATGTCTTGAAACTATTGGCGGTATCAGGCATCAGCAATTTGTTACTCTGATTGGATAATGTATAGTAATTGATACCTGTCTATACAAAGTGAGCTGAACATGTCTCAACGGTCTCTATGTAGTTCAGAACAACGACAAAACTATTGCATTTCTTAATAGATAGTAATTTGTTTGTGGTAGTCAAAACGGAGTCTTATTGCAGAAGGATAATAATGAAATTATAGTCAGAGAATAAGATTTGTAATTTGTAACATCCGCTCTACTAAACTTATTGGTAGGTAATTTCTTTTATTACTATAGATATTTATTTATTTATAACAAGACACAAGGACTATTTAATAGACATGTTTCTCCATAAAATATACTGGTTTTATGAGCTACCTAACTTTTAGGTGTGTCTAGTGTCTTGCATTGCACATACATTTACAAGTGTACATTTTTTACTAGGAATTGCTTAGTCATTAATTACTTATTTAAAATTAAAATATTGTTAACTGCGCGTAAACCTCTACGCAATAAAATGAGCAATGTGCGAGCGCAGGAAACCAAAGCAACACAAATTAAAATTTGATGACATTTAAGGTCGCAGGAACTTGGTGGATGAAGGCGGCCTTTCATCGTGGCATTCTGTCAGGGAGGTTTATGTCCAGCAGTGGTCTTCTAGGCTGATGATTATGAACGTACTTTTGTAATATATTCTCAGTAAAATCTTTCTTTCTTATTTTGTATCAATTCATTGAATGACAAGGACAATAAATGATAACAAGGATAGTTTTGAATCGTCTTTTGATTGTATAAATTAACAAGGATAATTTTTGTATCATCTTTTAAACTACTTAGATATTTTTTTTCCCTGTTCCAACGCTGGTTGTCCCGATTCTTCTATATAGCTTTGAAAGTCAAAGCTAAAAGCATTATATTCATTGAAATCACAAGGATAATTTAAAATCGTCTTATAAATTAAATTTTCTCCTGTTCCAACGAGACCAAACCTAGAAGTATAAACATGGCTTGGCTTTATTTGGTGATCCTTCTTACTACATACTAGGTGGGAAGCGCCTGTGTGGTGCCTCGAGAACAAGGAGATGCTGATTCAAAGAAAAAGAAAGCCAAAAGTAAGATTGAGTGAGTTGGGTTTATCGGTTCTGATCATACGAAACAGTCCGGTCTGATCGCGTGATCCGTTTTCCAAACATCTCCCGTTTTAACGCCCGTTAATTTGTTGGTTAGCAGTGGCCTTATTAGTTTAGTGCTCATCTTTACAATGACGACGGATTAAACATATCGGTCACAGAACCGCTAGATGGCAGCAGATTGCATTGACTGCAGAAGGTCGGGGTTCGAATCCGTCCGTGGGAACAGGCGTATCCGCTATGGAAAGAGAGATACAGTACCTACTCAGATATGTGCGTTGTGGTTCGACTAGCAGCGAGAACCGTGTAATTTCAAAAATTGCTGCACCGTAATTTCGTGACATTTTACTTACCTATATTTAATTTATAAATATATCTTTATCAATTCAATTACAGAAAATAAACAGCAATTTGTCAAAATTTAAATAATGGCTATGTCACCAGATGTCTCACAGGATAATGCGGTGGAAAATCCAGATTTCAAAATATTATAAAAATGTCCTGACATGCGAGCGCGCGCGAAATAATGTAATAACCAGTTCAAATAGCACATGACATTTGCACATATCTGTACAATGCAGTACAATGTTATTCAAGTTCATTTTTAAAACCCCCGGAATCCTGATCAATGCTTGAAAACCCTGATACGTCTGGTAACCTTACACCGGGTGGATGGGATGAATGAAAATTCAATAGACCTGTTTACTAAGGATATGTAATAGTTTTTTACTGTAAATGTTGAAAATAAAATTGTAAAAAAATCGGTTTAAATCCTTACATATTAGCTGACTCTTCTCAATCCTTTGTGCTAGGCGCGTACCCGAGGAGATTAGTTCTAACAGCAGGCACTGCAAGGTGTGCTATAGGTAGGTACACTTATGTATAATGTGTCGGTATCGATACCCATATGAAAACCACAAACAAGTTGCTGATGATAACTAAAAACCCTATAGGTTCTGCTACCTCAGTATAGCCTGTGCCACGAAAAGAACTCCACACTTGAAAGCATCGATTCGTTACAAGCGTCAATTCCAAAAACAAGGCAAAACGTTACAATTTGCAGCGCTGTTTTGTGGCATTTGTTTTTGAAGCTTGCAGCGCAGAGCGAATCCACTTTGTGCGTTGCGGCTCACGGTAATGGTTGTGCTCGCTAGCAGTGTGACCGCACCTCACCTGCAAAATGGGGTAATGTTCATCGGCATCTAACGAGTTTCGAGTTGAAATGAAGTTGTCGCACAAAAACAACACAAAGCACCCAAATCACACATCCGTTATTAAATTAGGGACGGAATAACGGAAGTTAATAGTGGGCTGTACCCACGTTTCTCATGTTGTTTATCGGAAAGCTAAAAACATTCCTTATTCAAAGGTGTTTCTATACTGTTGACGAATATTTAATAGAATAAAAATGACCATTTGCCAACTTTAGCTACCTAAATTACCTTTTATACCTATTCTTAAATTTCCAAATTGATGAATGTACCTAATAACTCTGTAATGTTAGTAACTTTGGATGTTTGATTTGTTGTATTAGTTAACATTTTAGTAGTTAGTTGTTTTACCTATAGGTAAAACAAAGGTAAACTAGATATACTTAGTAAACTAAGTAGCAGTTTACGCCCTCGAAAAATTTGCGATGCCTGCAGAGGGCAAATAAGTCATAAGTGCTCACTATTTTATAAGACCAAATTGTAACACTTATTTATGCAAATAAATATCTAAATATCTTGTATCTTGTATGTTCTTGTTATTTCGGCAAAACTGCAACCTCGGCAAATATAAATCCAAAAGTTAATGAGTTAGTTTGTTTGTTAGTTACACTCAGTGGCGGATTTGCCCTAAGGCCCAGTAGGCCCGGGCCTAGGGCGAACAGATATTAGGGGCGGCAAATCGTGACAATAAAACACTGATGATAGCAAGAAATAAATCAAATTCAAAGTACCTAAATATGTATTTAAAATTCTGCGCATATTATGACGGGCCGCACTGCCCCGCAACGTCTAACATTAATCTTCCTAAATCCCTTTTTGTACGACTAAAAATATAAGTAATTATTTAAAAAACAACATAAATAATACATATAAAATATTTCGTACTTGTAAGTAATATAAGTGATTTAGGAAGAATATTGTTATACGCGTGACAACACGGGTGCTGAGAAAGGGGCGGCACTTGGCCTGGGGCCTACAGCGACCAAGACTGCAAATCCGACACTGGTTACAATCAACCCGTAACGGCTGAACTTGGTTATCTGAAATTCGGTAGAAAGATAGACAATTGAAATAGATTACTTTTTTATCCTGGTTCCCCGCGAACGAACACGCGGGTGGATTCTAGTCACACATACCCGTCTAGTAAGATGGTCCGAATCCTAATTCCAACATAGTCTTGAACGACATCTTATGCTACTACGAGTTCGTATCACCGGTTCCTTCTTGGTCACCCTGCGTTAGGTTAGTGACTATGCAGCCTGAGGTACGATGTTAAAAATATATAGAAAATAATTTTCACTAGAAATGGGATATTTACCATGATTTTTGAGTTTGCAATGTTCCCGATATTTCAGCAGGCATATTATGAGCTCTTATTTCCATTCAGTTCAAAAACTATTCAGTACAAAATATCGGTTCCGTGATATCCGCAACTATATTTAAAGGCACAGTTGCAGAGAGTCTATGACATCTGCGATTAAATTTATTCAACGACGCGGATGTGAACTGAAATATCGGGAACAAAACATTGCAAACTCTAAAATCATGGTAAATATCCCGTTTCTAGTGTAGTATTCTTTTATCTGTGACATAACTATGATAGTTTCAAAAGTTATATAGAAAATAGTTCAGGTTTTTCAGGGCCAATTTCTCAATGGCTATTTCAAGTCTGGTATTTATTTAAACTCACAACTATGTATCACCTGTTTATATACTAGTACACTCTACGAAATTTAATTTTGATAACAACTCGTTATAAATTATGTAAAATAATAATCAAACATACGGTTTTACGTAAGCACGAAACACCTGATTTTTTAGTTGTTCATTTATCCAACTGGTAGCGAATAACGTACTACATAATATCGTATATTAGAAGCTCTCAGAATTACAAAGTTGAAGTGGCAATGGGAAGGCCATATAGCTCTCAGAACTGGTAATCGTTGTGGAAAAATGGTTCTGGGGTGGTGACCAAAAACCGAACAACGCAAAAGTGGAATGCCTTTTCGATGGACCAAAGACATTATAGAGGTCGCAGGTAGGCGGTGGATGGAGGCAGCTCAAGACCGTTCGTCATGGCATTCTATGGGGGAGGTCCAGCAGTGGACTTCTGATTCTGATGATGATGATGAATGAGTGGCATGGCAGCACATGTGTTTTGGTCCGAGGCTGAGGTTCGGACCAACCACCCGCGCCGCCATTGTGGTCAGGAGGCTGAGGTTCGGACCAACCACCCGCGCTGCCATTGTGGTCTGGAGGCTGAGGTTCGGACCAACCACCCGCGCCGCCACTGTGGTCAGGAGGCTGAGGTTCGGACCAACCACCCGCGCCGCCATTGTGGACAGGAGGCTCAGGTTCGGACCAACCACCCGCGCCGCCATTGTGGTCAGGAGGCTGAGATTCGGACCAACCACCCGCGCCGCCATTGTGGTCAGGAGGCTGAGGTTCGGACCAACCACCCGCGCCGCCATTGTGGTCAGGAGGCTGAGGTTCGGACCAACCACCCGCGCCGCCATTGTGGTCAGGAGGCTAAGGTTCGGACCAACCACCCGCGCCGCCATTGTGGTCAGGAGACTGAGGTTCGGACCAACCACCCGCGCCGCCATTGTGGTCAGGAGGCTGTTGGCGCTGCAATGGTTTAGTAAATGATATGGCCTCGTGACCATGCTGAAAGAACCTTAACACGATAGAACTAGTTCGGTGAAAGGCTTCAGTGCGCCTAAGAATACACTACCGTCGTCTGTCTTTCCTGAAAACTATAATCTGGGTCTCAGTCTAGAGTGAATAGGTGCCTTCTAGACCTTTGTGCTCCATCTTCGGCCACATCGTCACTTACCAACAGGTGAGATCGTGGTCAAAGAAAGGTTAAAAAAAGAAAGAAAAAAAAAAGATGCTTTCATCCACAGAAGGATTCAAGATGTTTATGTAGAGCTTACTACAGACGGACAAACTTATTGAAGAGGTGGATAATGATACGGTTTTTTTTTATGTTATGGCTCGACAAACAGGCTTACTGCCCGCCTGACGGTAAGCCGTTACCGTCGCCTATTGACATCTGCAACACCAGAGGTATTGCCAATGCGTTGCCTGCCCTGAAGGACTCGTTACATTTTTTTTGAAGCGGCTCATGTTTTAATTTAGCGGAAACACCTCAGGAGCCCATTCCACAACTTGCACGTATGATTAGCGTTTTACAACTACCGTGAAACAATTAACCCACAGTCTCACAACAGCAGCAAATATCGCGGATCGCGTTACGTTCTGTGAAGCTACGAGTATGTGAGCAGCGTGGGAGTGGAGTCTGGTTCGCGACGAGACGGCACCGTAACGGTGGGACACAGGCAATAATGACGCTAATGATAGCCCACAATGGTGAAAAGAAGCTTAATTGCATTATTGCGATTTGCTACCTATATCACGCAGCTCTTACACGTATTTAGACCACGTACACGTATCACGCGTTTTTTTTTTACCACGTTTTTCTTAGACCAGTGTTTGTTGCTAGCTTACTGTCAACCAACTCATGCTGAGGTTGAGGTTGCAGAGCCATTTTGTTGCTTGAGTTACACCTCGTACCTTCATATCTGTTTCATCTTAGTTTAATACGTGTTTCTGTGTAGCTCATGTATACAAATAAATATATTATATATTCTTTCTTTCTTTTCTTTTCTTTTATTTGTAGAAATCTTTTAGTTATAGATTATTCGTTTTTAAAAGAGTTCCTATAGTTTCCAAATACAAAAAATATATGGTCTTTTATCTAGTCCTTTTATGTAATCACTAGCACCGCCCCGCTGTTTCACCCGCGTAAGTCTCGATCCCGTGGAAATATCGGGATAACAATGCACCTATTTCATCCAAATCCGTCCAGCCATTTCAGCGTGAAGAAGTAACAAACGCACACACTCACAAACTTTCGCATTTATTTTATTAGTGTGATCAATCAATATGTATAAAATCGTTGCGTTACTGACTGACTAACTGACTATCGACGCACAGCCTAAACCGTAAATCCTAGAGAATTTAAATTTATAAGGTATGTTTTTCCTTTTGTGGTCTAGGGGTGCACTAAGAAAGGATTTCCCGAAAGGGGGTACAGGAGGTTGTTGAAGTTTGTTTGAATAAAATCCACGCGGGCGAAGTCGCAGGCATCCCACTAGTGTTAAATATAATACACAATTTGAATTACTTTACCCGGTAAAAATAAAACAAGGATACTTTAATTTTAATATCCTTCATCGCGTTTTAATTTGTTTAACTTTTAGTAACGTTTCGTACAAAAAAACAAAAATACTAGTTTTTTTGTTTCAAACACATTCATAGCCAAACTAATGATATTTATGTGATAAGTACTATAAATTAAAACTTGTGGTCATATAATTACCGGCGACATAGTTTTCGCTATCTTAAGAAGTGTTGATGAGCTGTGATGAGCAAAAAACACGAAAAAATTGAATTTCGCGCCACAAGCGAAAGCAAGGGCATTTTGATATTCTATTTTGTACACAATTTTAACAAACGATGAAATAAAGCATGTTGGTAGTAAATGATTTAATGATAATTGAATAGTTAGGTAGGTAGGCTTTAATTAAAATAACTGTACGTAATTAATCGAGACCTTCAATTGAGAAAGCCTGGATTACGATACAGACAAGAAAGTTAATTTATTACTTCGAAAAATTGCATTTTGAAATGCCCAATACGGTGACGCTCAGTACCAACTCTAGCACAATCACGTACAAATAAGACCGTAAACTAGCTGGTTCATAAATAATACCATTCATATTTTGTTGGTAAACAACTCCTTTTACAGACGAACAAAATATTGCTACCAAAATTTAAAAAGTACAGTTCCAATGTGATCTTTAACTCCCAACAATAGAGCTTATTTTATGTAGATATGGTGACCACCTGGTGACTGAATTCTGACGCCCCCGTGGTCATTATCGATGGCCTTTATAGCGCATGAAAAGGGCACTTTTAACAACTTTGTTGCGAAATATGTTGAAACCTTTTAATTAAGGACCTCTACAATCTCTGTGTCCAAGTTTCGAACATACCTACTATGGAAGCTTGTGAGAGCCCGGGCATTGAGTATAGGGATAGAGGAGGATCTTACACTCTTACACTACAGATGTTTGAAAGGGAGTAGTCGAATCAACGAGCGAAAGTCCGTAGTATAGTAGTAGAGCTTTTTTGTGAAAGAGTTCGTCACAGAAAGAACTACCACCATACCTATTTCTGCCGCAATGCAGTAGTACTGGCATTGCTGTGTTCTGGTTTGAATGGTATGGGGTTCGGTGAATTTACTGGCACATGAGACTTTCATCTTTATGCCTCAGGGTGATGGGCGCAGTGCAATATCCCATAGGGCACTTAGGTGGACGTGACATGTGTGTTAGGCATTTCCATTTTTATAGGCAGAACCAGAAAAGCCATCTGCTTGCACCGTCATTCATTCAAATATAAATAGTAAAAAGAGGTGTTAAAATGTGGTTAAGTAGCGATTTATCAAAAAATAATTAAATATAGAGCAGAAACTGAATAAATACCGTAATAAAAATAATCAAGTAATTACTAATCAATGATATTCAGCTTATATGGCAAGAAATTTGTAAACGATCAACCCAAAAATAGTGCTTACGACGTCTATTTGCCATATTGGTGTCAGTCGTAGGCGCATCGCCCACGAGACCAGCCGTGGCCCATGGCCGAAAGCGAATGGTTCCTTCACCACTGATAGGAAGGTTTCCATGTAGATGCCTATCGATTGTTTTGTTATATAAATGTCGTACATTTTCAATTATATACCTATACGATTACTAATGTATTTCTAACATAGTTTTTAAGAATAATACTAACAAATAATGGACCTTATAATGTCTGATTTAATAAATGAATTATATTATATTATATTACACCTATACATATGTTTTGAGTGATTATCTAGCTTAGCTTTACTTAAATTGTTGGGTGAGTGACGAGAAAACATTATAAAGATAAAGATAATTAATTTGCTTAAGGCGCGATAGGTTCTCAAATGTCTCTAGAATTTTAAAGTTTTTGATAAGAATTTTCATAGTTTTCTACAAAGAAAAAAATATATTATATTCTTGAGCTTTTTATCTAGTGAAATCAATAATTCAATACAATATTTGAATTACTTCACTCGATAAAAAAAAATAACAAAGATACCTCCTTTTTAAAATGTAAATGCTATTTTTCACTCACTTCACTCACGTTTTAATTTTTGAAACATTTGGTTACATGTTAGTTATTATTTGAGTTAGTGAATTCATCAACAAAATTAAACAAAACTTTGAACGACATTTTTATATAATTTTTTTATACATAAAAACACGGTATCAGAGCGTGCGCTCGCCTTCTTCGCCTTATACAAAAATGTTCGTTGAACCTATAGCGCCTTAAACATTATGTACAAATTGATGGTAAAATAGGTGTAAGACACAATATGTAAAAAGCCATTTATTATCAAACGGCACTCAAAAACAACAAGAAACTACCTTAAACCCAAAACTACTTCAATTTCACTATGAAAATCCAGGAATCTACGAAGATTAGTTTTAAGTAGTAGTAGAGCTTTTTTGTGAAAGTGTTCGTCCGGGGAAGTACTATCACCATACCTTTTTCTGCCGCAAATCAGTAGTGCTCGCATTGCTGTGTTCCGGTTTGAAGGGTATGGGTGCCGGTGAAATTACAGGCACATGAGACTTTTCATCTTTATGTCTCAGGGTGGCGGGCGCAGTGCAATGTCACATAGGGCACGTCCTAGGCGGACGTGACCTATGAGGTAATGCACTGTTCATAGGCAGAGGGTACCGCTTAACATCAGGTGGGCCATCTGCTTGTTCAGTCATTCAAGTAGTATACAAAACAAAAAAAACCGCTAGTTGCTAGGAGTAGGATGCTATTGAAGTGTATCACTTCAGTAGCATCATGTTTGAGAGCTTCTAACAAAACGCCTTGGTCGCTACTCGCAACGTGTAGGTTATAGGTATTCAGGAGCGCTTTTGTTATATAGGTACCTACAAGAACTCAAGCAGCAGTTGCAGTTCCGTAGGCGCGTGTACATACAGGTACTAGGTATGTACTTCCGAGCCCTTCTAAACGCATGGCCACGTAGGGCCTTACGAAAGCCGCCCTCGCACAGAGCTGTGGGCGGGCGGATACTTGCTAACACATCAAATTTGGTATTTTACAATAGGTAGGTAATACGCCTACGATTGGTGATAATAGGGACAAGGTGTGCTTTGGTTACCTTATCTACTTACCGAGGCACGTAATAATGTGGGTATCTATAATATGTGAGTGTGCTTCAAAAATAATAGAACAATACTTGACTTAGCCAAAAGTATTATTACGTGTGTAAGATAAAAGAATATCCATAATAGGATTATGCAATATTATAATACTCCCCAACAAGCCCCCATCACAAGCTTTTATTTATGTTTTATATTTATTTAGTAGGAAAAGGCTATCTAGACATAGGTACGAGTACATATAAAAGAAAGTTAAAAACAAAAAAGCCAATTACAGGTTTTCACGTGTAAAACGAAGATACATAAATACATAATTAACCTTAGTTAACCTTACCGTACCTTAGTACGGTTTATTTTTTTATACTACTTGAATGACGGAACAAGCAGATGGCCCACCTGATGTTAAGCGGTAACCTCTGCCTATGAACAGTGCATTACCTCATAGGAGCAAACAACCCAAACAAGGTTTTAGGTTACAAACTAAACTAAACTACGAAAAAGCTTGTTATTAAAAAGTTATTTATCTTGCTTTCCCGTCTGTGGAAGATAAACCTATCGATCGAATTTGCGACCACTTCCCGTTAACCGATTTGACATACCTGTCAAGTTCCGATGACAATACAATATTATCGTGACAGCGAGCTGATCTGTTGATAGAGACGGAAGGTGGACAACGAAATTCCTCGATGGATAATAGTAGACTGGCCGTGTTTAGGCTCATTTTGATCAGCACACGGTTCCTATCACTAATTTCATAAAATCTTGTAGGTTTTTTTTTACTAAAACCTTTTTTCACCTTATCCAGACGAGCCTTGCATCCAGTTGATCGAAACACGTGTGCAATGCAACGTTAAAGTGAATTAAACAACACCGGCCCCTGGTGCAATGTTTCTTATTCCTACCACGGAGAGCAAGTAGCTACACACAACACACACACACACACACATTGTAGGTATTGTTTGTCTGAAACCGTCTATTTCCGTTTTCCCTGCGCACACGCACTGCACATGGCGCGTGCGAACTTGACATTGTCTATGAACGACCGGAAGCGCCGAGTACAGCGCAGCGTTCCGCCGGAAACGACCAAAGGGGTAACATTGTTTCGTAGAAGGACATTACTGTTACTCTTACACAGTTAATTTTGTCCGCAACCTGTGCTTTTAAAATAGTTTGTTTACTTACTTGAACCATCAAGGGAGGAAAGACTTTGTAGTTGGAGGGTTTTAAAGCTTCAGTTACATATATATAATCTGTGGCTTTACTCTGTGTGAGGCCAAATTGAAATATAAAAAAAACATGAATTAATCAAAATTACAAAGCTGTTGACGCCACGTACTTTGTGCAGTGTCAGGGCCTACCCGAGTACCTATTATCCTTTCCTCTAAGAACTTTAGTAGTATTAGAGCTCTTTTGTGAAAGAGTTCGTCCGGGGAAGTACTACCTCCATACCTATTATACAAAACAATAGTGATCGCATTGCTGTTCCGGTTTGTAGGGTAAGGGTGTCGGTGAAATTACAGGCACATGAGACTTTTCATCTTTGTCTCAGGGTGGCCGGCGAAGTGCAGTACAATGCCACAT